>OY759156.1:14189409-15389409 GCA_963662125.1 Diplazon laetatorius | reverse complement strand
TCTACTGGCAAACCTCTCCCTTGAGTATTTCATAAATGTCCCCAATCATCCTAGGATCGACAAACGAAACAACGCTTCCACAAGCAATCGGATGAACGGATTCGAGGATTCGCAAGACGATAGAGAGATAGAGAGAGAGAGAGTCATCGAGCAATGGCGTTCGTAGGTCTGCCTCCTACGAATGCCTCGGTGAAGGCGGTCTCTGGTATTCCTGTAGTAGTTTAGCAAACCTACGAGGAGCATAGCAGAGAGAGAGAGAAAGAGAGAGAGAGAGAAAGAGAGAGAGAGAGAGAGAGAGGGAGGGATATACGGTTATACGAGGTAAGAGACGACAGAAGCACAGTTGAGGCGTCGAGTGTCCCACTCCGAACCCTCAAAGCTGTTTCCGTCTTGGTGGAGAGATCCGTGAGAGTTTGCCACGTGTGTGCATCATCAGAACAGGCATATCTCCCGTGCAGCTTCATCCTGTGCACATTCACACTCACGCTAGCACGGATCTACCGGCTGCCTCTTGGTTCCTACGGGTTCCTCTTGGTTCCTTCCTCAACCTTGATCCCCGAGCGAACGGGTGAGACTGTGTGTCAGGACATCTTGTACAGGGTTCGCCAAAATACATGGTACAAAACTACAGCGACCGTTACTTTGGGCTAGGTTTGTAATAGAGGGCTTCCGATGGTCCTAAGTCCTATCGTCTATCTCTGATTTTGCCATTTTGAGCGCAGTTTCCCCGCTTCGGGCTCATTGGGCCTTGTTTCATTCAAGAGGGAGATCCGTGTAGAAATCAGGTAGGATTCTCTCGATTAAATCCAGCGCCAGGCTAGGGTTTCCCGTATTCAGTTTGATTCTAAAGTAGCTGGATAGAAACTGGCGACAATGCATGTATAGGTGTCCGGCTATCCAGGCGCTAGCCAGTTATTCCATTCCCGATCAACCGTAGAGAGGCTAAGCAGTGTTTCGCTAGCACACATCAATAGATGACGACGCCATCTAATGTCTCTTGCAGACACCAGTCGGCGCCGCAGCTATATACTATACGGTTACAAGCAATTCCAACCGCTATGTGAGTATGTTGCGAGATTTCTTTCTTCACAGGATTTATACAAGTTTGAAATAAGTTTGGGACAATAAGGAATACAGTTTAGTTCGAATAGGACAGAGGCTACAGCCCATACAGCCAGACAATAGCTGGGATTGGTTGACAAACGCTCCCCAAGCTGTGTGATCATCCTAGGGGCTACATCAACTGGCTTATTAGGTCTTCCAATATGACTCCCTGTGATCATTTTCTGTAGAGATGTCTTGCAGAAATTTAGAGAGCCTGGGTTGACTAAAATCTTACAACAAAATTGCATTGCCGTTGACTGTGACCGCTTAGTGTTTCCTCTTGAATCTAATGAGGTCCAATTGCCCCCTCAAAACGCGAAACTCCAATGAAAAAGGTAGTCGATCGCTATCTCAGGCCCGAGCAATGGCCGCCAACTACTGCACCATGTATTTTGGCGAACCCTGTACAACCTGGGATGTTCGCGAGACGCGAATCAATGGAATTTAATGCATTCGCGAGAGACGGACGACTGGAAAATGGAATGTACGTCTCGGATTCACCGTCGACAACGTCGACAACGATGACGACGACGACGACGACGACGACCGCGAGACAGAGAGCAATTTCTCGAATCCCATTCCGTTCGCTATACGGTTCCACGCTTTTCCATCGTAACACGTTGATGCCTTGCCAGAAGGACGACCAAAGTGTTTGCTCTCCATCCCTCCCCTGCCTGCCCTTCACCCGCCCTTCGCGTGTGTCTTTCGTGATGTCTCTGTCACTGTCTCTCTCTCGTAAGATGGAAAATTTTCGTCAAAGACATCAAAAGCAGGCGCGTCGTCGAGCAAGCAGTGGGTCTTCTTGACTGCACGTAGATAAATCGTGACGGAGAAGGTCTTGTGTGTATCGTCTCTTACACGTTTTTCGCGGATTGTGCTCGCAAGCAAAATCTACCTTCACGATGAAATCACTGACTCAACAAAAATTCATCAACATACCTCAATGTATATACTTTCGAATAAAACCAACTTGAATTCAATCGGACCAATAGTTTCTGAGACAATAATTCCAAAAATTCACCTAATTTTCCGGGAATCACACAAGTGGCCCCTTAAGGTTATTAAAGGAGAGAGAGGTCATTAACCTTCAGTTTCACCCTTTCATATTTTTCCAAAATATTTTTTCTTTTGTTTTCTCACTCGTTTCATCGTCGTAATTCCATCAAAATTTTCCGTCTCAATCGTGCTTCGATGAAATTCGACAGAGTCGAATATCTCGAAGCTGTCGTCAAACGTACGTTTGACGGAAGAAGAATGAATTTTCGGTGAAAAGCTTTCGAAAGCTCGGATTCGTTGGGTGAATGCAATAGACGATCTGCCGAGTGAGATTTGCAAGGTGAGAGAGAAAGAGAGAGAAGCTTTCGGAAGCATGCCACGCGCGATGGGATTGATTTCGAATGCGCGCGCGCGAGCACGGTAAGGAAGCTGGCAGGTTGAGGCTGGTGGGCTCGAAAGCTCGCGGAGGCGGCCCGCTCGCAACGCACCTCGGCGCGCACCAAACGCGAGGTGCGTCGAACCGTAATACGACGTCTGCAAGCTCCGGGAGTCTGGCGCCTGGTCCCCGCGAAGGGCAGGGGGCACGTCTCTCTTTCTATCTTTCTCTCTCACTCACTCTCTGGCTCTCTCTCTCCGCAGGTGCGTATCCGCGACGCCCGCCGCGAGAGAACCAGGATTCAGCCGAGTAAAAGAGGAAATAGAGTCAGCGGAGAGGTGAGCGATTACGTCACGCCCGGTGGGGTTTCTGGCAAAGCACTCTCTCGTGTCTTTCCAACCGCGAAACGTTGCTGAGGGCGCGAAAAATTCTACAGGGTGTCCGGAAATTTGCACCTAATAATTTTACACCGTCCTTATTACGAAATTGCGAGATATCTCAATCGCGTTTTTCGCTGATTTTTTTTTTTTTTTTTGACACACTCGCAAATTTTACGTGTCAAATATGTTTTTTTTTTAACTGAAATAAACAAAAAAAATATATATTAACACGAAATTTTTATCGAAACGAAGTAACTTTTTGATCCAAAATTATGGATAAATGATTTTGAAAATGTAGAAAAATGTATGATGTGAAAAATGTAATTAGGGCGAATAAATCTGATGCGAAGCAAATATTGATAACAAAAACATTGATAAACATTGTTACCATGAAATTTCGATCGAAACGAAGTAACTTTGGATACAAAACTGTGCATAATTGTAAAAATGAAAAATTAAAAAATTAAAAATGCTGTTTTCCGAGTGAAAGTAACATCCGAACTCAAGACTATATTTAATTTTGATTTTTTACACCGATGTAACAAATTGAAATTGAACAAAAAAACTTTTCTAACGATAACATCGAACGAAAAAGGACCTTCCATGACATCAATGTAACAAATGCCAAGACCCTAAACTATCTGAAACGACGTAAGAATGAAAATTAGCCATGACCCTGAAAATTGAACCGAACCGAATCAACTTCAAGCCCCAAAGTTATCCATCAATGTGCAAATTAAGAAAACATAATAATCATCATCGAAATTAAATGGTCGATCAGAAGAAAAAAAAATAATACATTCTACGTCACAAATTTTAAGACCGGATAGCGAATAAAGCTCGGAACGAGATTGGGAAGAGGGCCATAGAGAGAGAGCGAGAGAGAGAGAGAGAGAGAGAAAGAGAGAGAGCCGTAATATGTTAATCCTCTTAAAGCGCTGGAGTGTTCGAAAAAGGAGTGCCAGGAGGGTGGGGGTTCGAGGTCCCCCGAACTTTTGAGCTTGCGGGCGTCCGGAGGCCTCCTCCAGGCTGCAAAAAGGTTCGGGTGCGGGGGGGAGGGGGGGGGGCGAGCTGGAGTCGGGAGCTACATCGTGCAACGTGCGATACTCTCGCGGCTGTGTTTGCAAACTGCCGGGTGGGTTGAGCCACACCTCAACGTTGATATTCCCCCTCGTTCCCAATCCCGCTTCTGCTCCTCCGTTCTGACGTTCACGTGCCCCCGGACAGCCCGAGCTTCACAAACGAGGGATGCGAAATTAGGGATTTTCGCGTATAATAAACCACCCGGCTTAATACCCCACCTGATTTATTGCTCGAAACACACAAATGTAGATTAATGACTCAAGCCACCCCCTTAAGTTATAAATAAAATTTTTCGTCGTTCTTGAATTTCTAAAATAAATAAATAAATAAATAAATAAATAAATAAATAAATAAATAAATAAATAAATAAATAAATAAATAAATAAATAAATAAATAAATAAATAAATAAATAAATAAATAAATAAATAAATAAATAAATAAATAAATAAATAAATAAATAAACTGACCGATGAATATCTCAAAATTTGCGATGGCTAGAGTCATAATGTCCTTTTTTTGGGAATTTGAAAATAAAAGAAAAATTCGAACCACAGTTTGAATCATGACGAAAATTATAATCCAAAAAGATGATATTATAGAGCTGCACATGTCTTCGAAATTTCAAGGCTGTTGCTAAAACCGTTCTCGAGTTATACACATTTGAATTTTGGTAGGCCATTACACATGCACACACATCCATCCACATAGTTTCTCTAAATGTGCTTTCTCGACGTTTCTCAAAAATTCCCGCCATAATATAAGCTTCATCCATAAGGAACCAAAAAAAATATTTTTTTCCAAATAAATAAAAATCATAATCCGAAAAAATAGTTGATAACTTCCTTACCATCACTGTTGGCACGGTAACACAATTCGAGAATCATAAAAGTTGTCACCCAGCGGAATAGAACCAAAATTTTCTAAATTCGAATGAACGTTTGAAATATCTTATTTTCATTTCCCAACCTGCATGTTCAAAATTTTGAAGATTCCATCGATAAGCAAAATAACACAACAACAAAAAAAAACAAGAACAAAGTTGCGAAATAAAAAAAAAACCGGATAAAAGAAACAAAAAATAAATAAATAAAAAAATAAAACTTTGACGCACGTATGCTCTCGAGTACATCGACGATAGATTTTCGTGCTTTTTATTTTCCATGTGTGTTCCCCCGGCCGAATTCTATTTATTTCTCTGTGCTGAATTGTCGCAGTATTGCGACGAGAGCGATCGAATCTACATATCTCTCTCTTCTTTCTCTCTCTCTCTCTCTCTCTATATATATATATATATATATGTATATATATATATATATATATATATATATATTGCAAGCAGAGTGCGGTGCACTTCCATTCGGCAACGCAATTTTCCCGGCTTGACATCCGATTGAAAATGACAGCGTGACGTTCAGCGCTCGTTCGTTGCAGTATATATATATATATATATATATATATATATATATATATATATATATATATATATAGATACAGGATCGTACGTGGGGTACGTTACATACGAATCCCCATGCGTGATACACGTGTACGTTATATAGATGTGTACGAGATTTTAGAGACGTTGGTTCGAGAGGGGTGGTGGGGGGGGCGGCGGTAGGATCGATATTTTGCGTCGAGGCAAACGACACGGTGAATTCCGGTGGCTATATCTACCAGAGGCGAATCCGACATTGACGTTGCACACACCAAAACGTAGTTACAGTTTGTAACTCTATTTCGTACGGGAATAGGGGTTGAGGAAGAGGAAGGGGGAAGGGGTGAGGGGTGACGTAGACGCTGCACGCTGTCAGCGTGTCCCCCTTCGGCGTCTCGTCGCCCACGCTCGCGATATATTTGGGGAATGAATGGTTCGGGAACGTACCACGAGTCGTTCGAGTCCCGTACGGTCGAGTCTGCCCCGGCTCGAGACTTCGAAAAGCGAGCTTCCGGAAGATAAGGAATGGGGAGGGCGCGTCGGGTATGTGCCTAAGGTTAACGGGTTACATCCAGTTGCTTGGGGGAAAATTAAGGGATTTTTCATGATTTTTTTTAGACACTTTGAGGGGGAGTAAGGTTGATCCAGGTTTTTTTAAATTTCCTTTTCAGCTACGTTGAGATATTTTTTTTTGTGTTTGGTTGCTTATTTGGTTGCTCAGACGAATTTTTGGTTGTGAGTATTTAGCGACGGACGACCATGTATTTGTTTTATTTCTTTTTATCACGATTCGCCCACTTGATCTGGAATCTGGAGCCTCTTCTGATTCTGTTTTCTCTCTTTGAAATGGTAATTAGATATGTGTGTTTATGGGTGTTTCCTATCCTGGTTTGTGTGTGTGTGTGTTTGTTGATTTTTTCATACTTCATATTTTGAGGTTATGTCGATATTATTATTTATTGTTGTTAAATTTATTGTTGACTTTCATTCTTCTTGCGAGGTCGTTTATATTGATATGAAATTTCTTTTTGTCAATTACTTGAAGTTACCCAAGTGGAAAAAAAAGATTCAAACAATTGACAGATTATATATATAGAAATGGGCATATGTTTTCTTTATGCAAACTATACATAATCTGCATAGATACCATACGGAAATTGTATGTTATTTATATCAATTTTTCTACGTAGAAAAATAAGTATAAATGTTTATAATGAATACGAATAATAAATGTATTTTTCTACGTAAAAGAATAAATATAAATAACATACAATTTTCGTATTGTATCTATGCAGATTATGCATAGTTTGCATATAAAAATCATGTGCCCACTTTTATATATAATCTGTCAATTGTTTGTATCTTTTTTTTCCACTTAGGATTTCTAAAACGGGTCGTCAAGAATATAAAAAACCAAAAAGATTTTGTTAGTATAAGAAAAAATAATAGCTGAGTGTTCCAATCCTCAGAACCAACGATGTGAAAGTCCTTAAAAATTAATGATATCAATCATTATTCGCCACGGAAATCCTCAAGAATAATTCGTAAAAATTTCCCAACAAAGCAAAACCGCCACTGGAATAAAAACCAAAAAAACCCTCAATTAAATTATTAATTATTCTCAAAACTCTAAAATTAAACACATTCATCCCTTATCTCAATTCTTTTCTCATCACAATGGTTAATATTTCTTGTGGATGAAGTGCAATGTGGAGTTGGTAGTGAATTGGTTTTACGGACGATTTTCGACACGCTCATTGATGAAGCGTCCCTCAATGGTATTAGTGACGACGAAGACGTGATTCGATGTCGTCGTGGTTGGCAACGACGACGACAGTCGCACAATTGGGGTTGTACAACGCGACGAGTCCTCGGTGCAGCACGATAAGCCTCTCCCTTCCTCCACCTTCACCCCCACCCCTTACACATCACCCATGGGTCGTCCCGGAGTCGACGATCCGTTCCCGAAACATCTGTGTCGCAATTACCGTAAATACGTCCGCGTCGGGTTTTCGCAATGGGGATGGCGGTGGACCATCAGCCGCTGTGTGCACCACCGGGGGATGATTGACGTTTTACGGCTACGAGAAAGATGTGGTCTCCTACCGAGCCTGGGCTCACACACGAAGCACGATGATTACTTTATGTTTTCATGAATCACATAGCAGCCGCGGCGAACCACGTGAAATTAATAGTTCTCGTCGTGTCGTGGATTGAAACAAATGGACGGATATTGTGGTATTTTTTTTTTTTGACATTCAATTTGGTTTGTTTATTTTTTCGGAAAGTTTGACAAATTTCCTTGTGACATCGGCCCATTGTTCGTGGTCGTTTTGTCCGTTCGATGAAAGACGGGGATAATTGTCCTCCACGTTCTGCGGATTTTTGAAATTTTGTGGATCGAACAATGAATTGAATTCGTGATTCTTTATTTCTATTTGTTTGCGAAATTATTTCATTTTTTTAGCAATACAATTTGATAGAAGTTTGTTTTTTTGAGAAATTCGATGCATTCATTTTTTTTGAATCATGGACCGGTGTAAGTTGTGATAAAGGGGTGGGGCTCGAAATTCAGAACGAGCAAAGTTCGGAAGGGTCAAAATCAAAAGCGAGACTGCATTGTTTTTTTTTTACCTTCCCGTCTAAACGCTGGTCAAACAACGCTATATAGACCAAAAGTTCATATAAACAATGTTGTAGAGAATTGAATTCTCTATAAGAAAGTCAGCGACGGCATACACCTAACTTTGATAATTAACGCGTGGGAAAGCTCGAACCGATTTGTGTCGTTGGGATATTGGTGTTGTAAATTTTGATGATATTTTTAATACCATCGCAGGTTTGTGATTTGACATAATTATTTTACTCGGCAGCACAGCGTGAATCTCTTTCGCCACGATAGTTGATTGTAAAGATGATCAGAATTTCTGCGGATAACACCGAATTATCCCCGAATCGAGAATCATCCGAATACAATTCAGATATATTTTACAATCAAGTTTGAGAGGAAGTCTAATTATTGCACAATTCTACAGGAACTTTGAATGCACTTCTACGTTCAGCAACAACTCTCATCGCGACAATTCACCATTAAATGATTCATCATTCGAAATCAGTTTTTCTTTCTTCAGTGTAGGTCTAAATGAAAATATTTAGTTGTTGATGACAACAACGACAACGACGACAATGACACTTTTGCGTTTTATGACAACGCTTATCCCGACAATTCACAAGCAATTTCAATTTATTTCTGAATAAATCTTCTTTTTTTATTGTCCAGTGAACCTCCGAATTAAAGTAATAATAGATCGATCGTTCGAGAATCATCCGAACGCAGATGAGACATGTTCGACGAACAGTTTGAATGCACTTTCACGTTTAGGTACATGGTACACACAACTGATTTCATCCCAATCGTTGAACAAGCGTTCGCACACAAAACTACTCGAATTAAGTTGCTTTTCTATGGACTGTCAACAATTGGACCACATTGTCCCCCCCCCCTCCCCTCTCCATAATTTCAACGACGCAAGGCTTCCATCGAGTGTGGTTCGAAAACGCCATGTGACGAGGATAGAGATTTTACAGTGGGCACGTATATCGAGTTTGGGTGGGCAATAAAGCTGTCGGCTAGATTGGAGGGTACGAAAGAGCGGAGGGTGGGAGTGAGGTGGGGGGGGGGTGGGGATAGTGCTGGACCTGTGTGTCCCTTGCCAACGGACTTTTGCTTGCAGTGGGATAGGGATGTTGGAGGACGCATGAAAGACTGGCTAAATGCCTGCAACAGGGTAGGTTTGGAAGGGGATTGGGGGGGGGGAGGTAGGTAGTCCGCACGCGAAATATTGATTGACATCCGGTTGACAGATTTTACTGGCCACACGCACCCCTTAAGACGCGGCTTTCCGAGCTCATTCAACGTTGGCTTCGTTGCAACGACGGATTACAACCAATCTAGTATCAATAGTTTTTGATGTACCGATAATATACATTTGATTGCAGGACGCAAATATATGGCGTTGATTAAAAAACCTCTTTATGACACGTTGTGCGTAAAAGTGCGGTTTTAGACTCACTACGTTCGCTTCAAACGACATTTACACACCTGGTGACATAAAAATCTATACGACACTCGTGCGAAAAATATTTTCTTGACTCGGATGATTACGACACTTGCCTTCGCCTGGTGCTGTGAACTCACACCCGCCAGAATTTTTTTTTGTACTAGTGTCATAATGTACTATTGTCATGCTTCCCTCTCCTGCCGGCATTCTTCTGGCATGCACATTTATTACGAGATTCGAAGGAGTGCTCAATTTGTACACTCCAGCATCTGAAACGTCCGGTATTGTGCGAATTAAGGGGGTACCATCTGTGTGGATTGTCGAAAAAATAGGTGAATTTTGGAAATTTCCTAGATGAAAAACTGTTCGTCCGATTGGATTCGAGTTGGTTTGACGAAAAATTTTCATAGAATTACGACGAGTGAGAAAACAAAAGGAAAATTATTATGGAAAAGTTTGAGGGGATATTCACCTGAAGGTTAATGACCTCCCCCTCACTTAATAACCTTGAAGTTACGCAAGACTGCACAAGATTGTTTTTTTTTCGCAGATAAGTTGTAATTATTGATCGAGTACAACCGAATGATAAAGATTACATATAATTTGATTGCATATAATTTTTCGACGATTATATTCCAAATGAATTCACGGCGAAAACATGAAGACGGCACAAAGATTATTTTTAAGGGGGCTCATGTGCGTGGATTGTCGGAAAAATAGGTGAATTTCGGGAATTTCCTATTTCAAAAACTATTCGTCCAATTAAATTCAAGTTGGTTTTATTCGAAAGTATATACATTGAGGTTATTTGACGAATTTTGTTCGAATGTATAGTTAATGGGAGCGCTATTATTCTGGCTGGCGTACATAAAGAAATACATGAAAAGATAAGGTACATGAAATAAAAAAACTTTATCAATTTTAAAAATGGCACAATTCCTGTTTTCTCCAATTTGTTATGTTCTAGATTTTTTTAGGGGTGAGAATGGTTGGGGAAACAATTTTGAAAAATATCGGGCAGTGTTTTTGGTTTATGCCGAACGAAAAAAAAAAAAATTGACGACCGTTTTGGAAGGGGTTGTTAGGGTATTTTTCGAGGGTCGTCTGAACTGTGCAATTTCGATGTTTTCTGTCTGTGAACGTTCGCCGCGCATCTTTTTGCACGCGAACGAATGAGACGACAAACTGTCGCGGAGTTGACGATCGATTGGTTCATCTCGTCGTTCGTCGGTGCTCCTTCACTCGTTATATCCACCATCGTAGTCTTCCACGTTGATGGTTCGTGATTCCCGATGCTCCCGTCACCAACGAGACGCATTTTTATTTATTCTATTTTTATATTTTTTATTTTATTTTTATTATTCCCATCATCTCAACGACTTCCCTTTGATTCGAACGATATTATCGAGGACTCGAGATTCTACTTCGAGACGAATGAGAGGAGTTTGGATGATAAAAATGAAATAATAAAAATGAATGTTTGTTCGAAAGAAAATCAAATCCATCGGTGAATAAATAATTTTTTCGTTTACGTCATCGGCGGGCTACGAAAAATAAACCTTTCTATCGGATTCAAGACGAATCGTTTTTGATCGTATTTCAATGCGTTGGGTCGGTTAAAAAGTTTGAGGATTATCGAGGAGAAAAAAGTTAAAATTTGTGTGAAAGAAATTCCATGATAAATCAAATTTTCACATGTCGTCACCTTTTAGGTTAGGTGTCCTACACGATTCCTGACACCATCGTTTAAGGATCTGCAGACCATGGTAATCAATTTTGAAAATATTTGTGTATCTGAATGTTTACAAATATCTTAAAAACTGAAAAAAAAAACGTCATAACAATTTTAGTGAAATTAGTCGTCTGATCAATTTTTCGTTACCATTTCAAATTAAATGTTGGCTATTACAAAACCGTCTGCTTGTAGAGAAAGGTTTTAAATACGCTCAAAATTTGTTGTCAAGTCATTTTGTTGATTGGATATTTTTTGGTATTGCAATTTAAAATCCTTGGGGTTGAATTTTATCGGGCATGACTACATCGTAAACTTAAAGAGGTGTGACTATAAGGGTTAATGAAGTCGCAAGGGCTGGAGGGGGGGGAATTGATGGGTAACAGTGCTTAAGCGAAAAAACTCAAAGTTAAAAAAATTATATATAAACTATATATGGGACTAGGCATAAATAATCTATACATATATAAATCATTCATAAACAGTGTATAGTCTATATTTAGTTTATGTATAGTCTATATACAGTCTACATATGATCTATATATAGACTACATATGCTTATAGTCCTATATGCAGTTTATACATGGACTATATATAATTTAGCATCGTGGATTGCCAAAAAACGGTATTATCACCGAATCACGTGTGAGACCACGAATTTAATATGTATGCCATGTGAAACCATGGGAGCGAGGTTACACCGCATGTGTCCCATACACGACATCTCGTTCACGTTTGGTATAGAGTTCGTTAACGTTGATGGAACGTGACAGGGTGTAGGGTTCTCTCGCAGTCCCAAGAGTGAGGTGTTGGCGGTGCGTATGAAGGGTTCGAGGAGACGCGACACGACGCTGTTGCTGCTGATAACAGGACCAAGGACCCCCTTCCACGGTCCCGTGGTCAAGGACCGTTCGATTGGCTCCCCCGGATAACGGAAAATCACGCCCAGCCGCGTTATCACCGACAGCATCGTCACTGCCATGAAGAGTCCGCGATTCTCCACATGTTCCGAGCGTGTCCGAAGCAACGCTCGACGATCCACATGATCGACCCTGTGGATGACGGCCGCCCGTAACAACGACCAGACGACATCGAACATTAGGGTGTGCTGCCAAAAAAGACAAAGTTTCTTCTTGATTCTCACGGCAGCTCCTATATTTTAAGCAGACACTATTGCAAGACATCTCCCAAAATTTGAGCCTGATCGGACTATATTTGGAGGTTCCGCTTTCACGAATTCGATTTTGCCTTCGATTGTCATGTAAATAATTGTTTTTTTTTTTCAGTTGCGATTTAATTTCTTCGGTATACGAAAAATTCCGGGGATTAAAGGCAAGTGCAATACACAGTATTGATGTCACTTGAAATGGAAATATTTTTTGTTAAACAATAAAAAAAAGTTGAATATTTTTTGTTTGTGAGTTTTCAATGATTTTTGTTAAAAAGAAGGTTGTTGACTTTTTTTAATTGTAAAACGATAAAGTGTTTCCATTTCAGGTGACCTTGAGACATCAACATTTTTATTTTCATCCTGGGAGCAAACGGTTGTTGAATTGATGAAATTATTATTTCTGCGTAAGTGATTGTCACCGAAATTCGTCAAATAAGAAAAAAGTAATAATTTAGTTTTTCAGAAGCTTTGGTGATGTTTATCGTATTATGTTTGATTTCTCAACAATATAAAGATTCTATATTCCACTCGGAAGGAATCCTCGAGGATCAGAGAGAATCCTACGTTACTGATGAAAACAAATTAATTAATTAATTAATATTTATCAATCATACATTGTTCCATTAATTCATTGAGAATAAACCGAGAAGTAGAAGATATGTGAAAAATCTTGAGAATGCATCGATATCAAACGTAATACAGTTGCCATAGCCAAAGTTTCTATTTAAAAAAAAAAAAAAAAAAAAAAAAAAAAAAAAAAAAAAAAAAAAAATCTCCGATCAAAGCAAAATTTGTAACAATGAAAAAAGAAATCTTCGTTAGTAAATGAAATTTAAAAAACGTTGATACGATTCATGTGACTCTAATTTGTCCAAAGTCGATTCACCAAAGTCTATGACAAACACGTGAAATCCCGAGTAGAAGTATTATTTATTTATTAAGTATTATCACCTTAAAAATCCGAATCGGAAGGTGAACTGAGGTAGACATATATATTCTATCATCTTCGTTCCAGTCTCGATGCAGTGTCAACTTTTTTTTCACCATCGTTTCACCTTCCGAGTGAGAATGAAAATTGTTTCCTTTCGTTATTTTCACCTTCGTTTCACCTTTCAAACTTGAAAAAAATGAGAAATAACAGCAGATTATCAGGTTAAAATGAAGTTGAAACGCGAATGAGAATTGCCGATAAATTCATCCTACATTCAACCTCTTTCGCCCAGAATGTAAAGTTGAAAAGATGAAAATCCGAAATCGTGCTGCCGGATGCCGCAATTCCGACTCGTGTTGGCTGTCGCCATTCAGCATCCGATTTCACATAAATTATACGAAAAAAAATGTTCGTCGACGTAAGCTCGATGAAGTGAAATAGTCGCGTGTAGTTGAGATTGCGAGTCGCGTTTTAGAACGGTACGACTAAAAATAAATATATAAAACGTGGTGGTGAGTGAGCGTCTCTGGTAACCGTCTGGCTGACGCTTTAGCTCTCCTCTCATTCTCTCTCTCTCTCTCTCTGAGTCTCGGATTCCCGGGATAAGCGTGCTACACAATCCGTTAACGTCGTGTGCGTGTGCCGAGCTATATATCACTATATATAACACCGGGGCACACGCATTGCCCATCGTCAACGGATGGTAGTGTTTGTTTGCCCGACACTCTCGGTAATGCCGAGGCGGCGTGTCCGATGACGTGCAATTAGCGTTCGCGATATAATTACGATCGATGGTATACAGTCCACAGGCATAAATTATTAACTCGAGATTCTAAAACGACGGGCAAACATGTGTATCAACCAACTCGTATCGTATACCCCCCCCCCCCCCCACCGCGCCCTCCCCCACATCGTTTCCACATCGTTGTGAAAAGGTGACAAACGCAACGCGAGAGAAATTGTCCGCGTGTTTGTTCAAGACTGATTTTGTGAAAATACAAAAAAATACGGAAAGAGCTGAATAATAATTTTTTCGTGTACTTGGGCTCGGCTATTATGCGAGGACCGTGATTTTTATTTCTTATTTTTGTGGTTGGTGACGTATTTTTTCGTCACATTTTCGAAGAAGAACGAAAATGGTAATGAGATGAATGAGAATTTGATGTGTACTTGGGTCAATGCGAGAATCATGATTTTTATTTTTTATTTTTGTGGTGACAGAATTTTTTTTCTCACGTTTTGGAGGAAGAAAAAAATGGAAGAGAGATGAATGGTAATTTCGTATGTACTTTTGGGTTATCCGAGGACCATGATTTTTTCTTAATTGTTCCCGGCCATTTAAAAAATATATTTTTCAGAAATTTATTCAGAAATTGGTGATTCAAATGCTCAATAATATGAAAGTAGTTGCCAATTGCTACATATTTTGAATAATTCATTACAAAGGGAAAGTTAGAGAGCTTAATCTCTTGGCCTTTCGTCCCTCACTATAAAAAATAAAAGCAAACTAATAGCTCTTCGCCTTTCGACCATCGAACGTCCCATCAATTGATCGATCGAAAAACAAATGTGACACATTGAACGTCGTTTCATTCGAGTAAAATGATTTTGTCGATGATTCGTTGCAATATCTTTCATTACGAAGCGATAAAAGGTTCTCGTCGTGTTCAATTGCCATCGCCCACTTGGCGTTGTCCGAACGCCATGCAACGAGGGTGGCTTGATCGAATACGATATTGAATAATACACGACTTCCACGCGCAGTGTACGACAAAAGGACAAAAATAAAAAAATGGCGCGAAGTTTTTCACGATTTCTTTTTCACTGAATATCATCGATTATCATTGCAACAACAACTTTTAATAATAAACCAGTAAAGCACAATGATCATCAAGACAAAACGAAGCATGAAATTCACAAATAAAAGCACAATGAAAAATGTTGGTAATGTACTCTTAATCCTCCGTCTGTAAACTGACCCTTTTTTTATATTTAAAACAATGTCGTCGATTTGACCGAAAAGTTGGAATTTTGAGATTTCAGAAATTATGAATAATCGACGAAATTAATTTAAAAAATTAACATTTCGCTAAACGTTTCTTTCACGACCTGCGATTTGTATTGTACTAACGAAATCATTTTGTTTTTTTTTTACTTCAGATGAGCTTTGCCAGAGATATTATGCTTACCGCGAGTGATCTTCAAAATAAGGGTGCTTTGGGACAACTGCAATAGTTGCCCAAAAACTGAAAATTGTTTTCACGAAAAAAATTGGGTGGCAAAATTCAGAACGCCTACCAGTCACGCTGTTCCTCACATTGCCCGACTTTCGAGCTTTTCCACGCCCAAACTATCAATGTTAGACATACGCCGTTTAGAACTTTTTCGTAGAAAATTAAATTCTCCACAACATTGTTCATGTGAACTTTTGATCGATATAGCGTTGTTTAGCCAGCGTTCGAACGGTAAGATAAAAATATATTGATTCTTCATTGTTTTCATTTTTTCTTGACAACAATTCAAAAGGTTACACACCCTCAAGATTTGTATAATGTTATCAACGCCTATTGAAATCAAAAACTTTTTTTTCACAGTTAGTTCACTTCTGAATTTTGGCTGTTCGAAGCATTGTCATTGAGAACTTTGCTCGTTCTGAATTCCGAGCCTCTTCCAAAAAATTCACAGAACTACCTCAATACACGCTTTAATAAATACTGCATAGCGTATCCCAATAAAATGATGTCAACATGTCTATAAATAAAAAACCATGAAAATCCTCCAATTTTCCGACAAAGTACACGAGTTTATCGAACGACGAGTAAAATCGTCTTTGCTGCGGGTCGTCCCGGTCGAACGTTTGATTGTTTCGATGTGTGAGATGTCGTTTGTGCTAATGCAGCACCATTGCCGTTGCCATTGCCGCTGTTGCTGATGTTACAGGCGTTGTTAATGCTCGACGGCAGCGACTGTTGGACGGTAATTGAAGATGTGACAACGGGTGGACGCTTCTGAATCATGTCACACGTCAAATGAACGCGCGGAGTACGTGAACGTCTGTCCTATCCGAGTGGCCGAGCGGGGGCTGTCACCCGGAGAATCCGTCGGTCCCCAATTACGTCTTCATAACGGCTCTCCGACGGGGTTCTTTCACTCTGCAACAGCCTACCGCCGTCAGCCTCCCACACACGGACTCACAGCCAAACAACATTCGGCATATTAGCCCTCCAACAAATGAGCGACGATTTTGTTTAACTATTCTCATCCCACGATGAGCCATCGTCGTCAACTGTGTTCCGTCACACGGCGTCAACAATTTTTCACACCAACCAACGGGCAACGCGCCGTGATTGCACTACCGGACCCCGTAATTGTCGTCGTATCGCCGGCTTGCTTGGTTCGTCCGACGGTGTCCATTAACGTGTAAAACTCACCGACATTTTCGATCCTCGTTCATTACACGTTACAATTGTGACCTTCGTTCCAATGTAGAGCCGGTTGAAAATTGTTTCAACGCACGACTGACCCGTATATTGATTTTTGTCACGTTTGTTCCGTGATAATGGATGCAGATGGGGCGGGGGGGGGGGGGGCGTGGAAAAACAGGAAGACGAGATTTCGTTCGTTTGTAATTCCTCATTGAGAAAGCTGTATTATTGTGGGACATTCATTCATCGAGATGATCGTGTCATTGTGTTCAGAATGTGCCAAAATGACGGGGAAATCACGTTTGGAGAAAAAGTGTGTCATTGGTTTGATGACCTTGAAACATTCAAACGTTTGTAACTCGAGAACGGTTTCAGCTACAGCCCCCAAATTTTTTGGGCATGTGCAGCATTGTGATATCTTCGTTGACCATAATTTTCGTCATGATTTGAGCAGCGGTTCGGATTTTATGTCGTTTTCAAATTTTCGAAAAAAATCACGTTATCAGTGTAGCTGTCGCAAATTTTGAGATACTCGGCCAAATAGTTCGTGAAGAATAGATTTGTACACTAGGTTGGTTGGTATTGCATTTGGGCTGAATCCATATAGATGTTTTGATGTTGTGATATTTTGAAATTTTTTCGAAAAATCAAATTTAAGAACATAACTCCTGTAAATTTTGATTGAGTGAGTTCTGACTTTTCAAAAGTATGGAACATTGATCAGCCGTGATATGTGTTGAATTTGGCGGAGATTTCGGGCTAAATGGTTCGGATTTGACGGAAATTCGATTTTGTTCAATTTTGAGCCTCTGACGATTCAAAAATACTTATACTTACTACTACTTGACTTCCTATGCCAAATCTCATGGATTTACGAAAATCAACGGTTAATAAGGCTGCTCAGTATTACATTGATGGAAATCCACTTTTACGTTTAAAATTGAGAAGAAGCTGCGATTTTAAGCTCCCACTCATTTAAATATAAAAAAACCAGAATCTTGAAACTTGCAATCTGTTTCCTTCGAATCCCAAGTGACCGAAGATCCCGAGTCGAAATTTTCACCTTACATTTAAACTTCTTTCATCTTATGTGTGCAAATTGGATGGCAAAGTGACGTTCAAACATTTTTTCATCTACGTTTCAACCTCTATGTGATGTCGAAATCTTTTCCAACTTCGTTTCAACTTTCGGGTGTGGGTGAAAATTTTCTCTCGTTTTATAGAAAGCAAGTTGAAATAAAGCGATACGAAAGTGAAATTACTTTAACCATCGTTTCACCATCCAATCTTGTAAAACGGGAAATAACTGCAGGTTTTTAGGGTGAAGTAAAGTTAAAAAGTGCATGAGAATCGCTTGTAATTTCATCCGACTTTCAACATCCTTCACCCTCAAAGTGATGTTGAAATAAGTTGAAATGAAGGTGACAATTTCGACCCTGGATTCCACATTCTTTTACGTAATTTGTTCGCCTCACATAAATTAGATGGTCTTGAATCAAAGTAGCACAGTCCTAGTTGAGTTAAATGCACCTGACGCTGCGGTAAAATTAAGGGGGGGGGGAAGGGTTGCCGAATGGTCGCGTGCCGAAAGACTAATATAATCGTCGGTGCATCATATCGTTGCAACGGCAAAGGGCCCGAGAACCCGTAAAAGTTGTGTGCACTCGATAAGTGTATCCGAACACTTTGTCGCACTCTTTGTCGTTTCGACGAGCCGCGCGGATAAACCGGTCGTTAAATGGTCGTAAAACCCACACGCGCCCTGTATGTATAACCGACTTGAATGTAACTATATATATATAGATATATGTATATATATATATGTGTGTGTATGTATATGTGAACGACATGGAAGTCATGGAACAGTGTCGCACCTCAATGAAGCGGACTCCCGAGGGCATATCGGGGGTTTTGTCAGCGGGCCACGCGAACCTTCTCGGTTGCGCTTCATTGACACGGTTAGCGGGTAAATTAAAACGACTCGTTGAAACTTTACGAACCCGACTAACTGTGTCTTTTCAATGGAGCCCAGCGTCGTTATGAAATATCGCTGTTTGAATGTCTCGTCCACAAATTCATTCGTCGCAATTGAAATTTCATTGGCTTTGTGTGTGCATAATTGCTTGACAATTTTTTTAAGCTGTAATAACGATAATCATCATAATAATAACAACAAGGATACATTTTCGTGGATTATTATTATTATTATTATTATTATTATTATTATTATTATTATTATTATTATTATTATTATTATTATTATTATTATTATTATTTAACCCTTTTTAGTCACACTGGGTAAATTTCACCTCAGCGGTTTTTCAACCTAAAAATGTCACGTCAACGTTGGATTCATTAAATCTCGTGAAAATTAAAAAATGTATCGTAATTATAATGAAAAAAAGTAGTTTTACAATGTTTTATGGTTTTTAAGATTTTTTTTAGCCTATTAAAAATTACGTTTTTTTGGCTATTATAAAAATGTGTACTCGTAGTTAAAGGCTTTTTGAAGAAATCATTTTGTTGATTCGTAGACAATTTTTTTATTGCGATTAAAAATTGCCGGGATTAATTTTATCCAGTGTGACTGAACGGCAATTTAACCAAAGTTTGACTGAAGAGGTAGTTATGAGTTATTTTGAAAAATGTCGTTATTGTCTCGACTCGAGACCTGCAATCTGAAAATTCGCTCCGGAAGAATGTGAGAATTTTGAGTTCCTTGGAGATATCTTTGACCGAGAATGATTTTTTTTGGGCAAGCTACGAGCTAGCTAGAAATAAGTTGAAATAATTGTAAAAATTTCGACTTGGGTTAGGGTTGGGTTGGGGTGGGATTTATGCATTGTAATTATTCATGGTTATTTGTTTTGAAAAATGTTTGAAATACTATTTCAGTGATTGGATGCCCATCCCTGGCCCAGGTAGACATCGATTACAACTTTTCGGACGAATGAATTCCATCGAAAAATAAAGCTTTCTCAATGGCTGCGCTCGACTTTGGCGATACAGTCACGGACGGCGGTGTGTGAGGGATTCGGCGGGGGAGACTGACTGTCAACGATTACGAACACATCTCCGGATCTCGGTGGGTGGGCAAAGAGCGACAAGGCAGACGGGTAGTCTCTCGCAGTGATGTTAGCGGCGCGTCGCCGGCAGCCGGAAGTCAGAGTCACTTGATGCCGGAAGGCGAGTAAACACCGACTGTCGACTTTTCGACTCCCGTCCGACTCACTCAAACTATCCACCGAAATTTCATGTACCATTAATACTGGCTTTTCCATTTTTTTACGTCTGACAATTTTTCTTTTTTTTCATGAAATTATTTATTCATTCTTATGTCCTGTCATAAATATTTTAATTCGAACTCAAAATGACTGAAGGGAATTACATTTTTTATTTTGATTCTGTCGGTAATTCAGAACTTGAGGTTTGAAGAAATTTGATAAGAGCGTTGGATAATCACGGGATGACTTTTTTTTTCGTCATCCAAAAATTACAAAAATCCAACAAAAATAAATTAAACGATTTGTTCGGAAATAGTGCTTTGCTTTTCTTTATTTTTGCTTTCTGAACTTCAATCCCAACTTCAAATTGTTGAAACTATCAAAATTTATGAAAAAAATAGATGCAACAATGTTTTCTGGTTTGAAAAAAATAAATCATTCTTAGGAAAAAATCGATATCTTGAATTTTTATATTTTCGAAAATTGAAAATTGAAGAATAAAAAAAAAAATATTTTATACGTATTCAGCAATAAAGATGCCATTCAAAAATTACAAAGTATCTTCATTGTTGTTCAGTACACAAGACAAAAAAAACCTAATGAATTTAAAGAACGGCACAGCGTTTGTTTTCTTAAATTTTTTACGTTTTACATTTTTTTAGGGTGGACGAGGTGGGCGGAAAATTTTGAAAAAAATCAGGGGTCGTTTTTGGGTTACCTGGAACTGAAAAAAAAATTGGCGACCATTTCTGATAATGTGAGGGTCTTGGACCCGTTCGAATTGAAGCGTCCTCGCCCATACACATGTACCTATATATATAATACGTGGGATATAAAGTTATTTACGTGCGCAACGTGGGTAACACGTCACGTTGAATTTCCTGCGTGAGCGAAACTGCACCACTGTGCGAGACGAAGCTCGAGACGTGTGAGAAAGGCGATGCCAACGATGGAAATAACGAAGAAAGAGAGAAACGCGTTGGGTCGAAGCTGAGAAGGGTGAAAAATGGGGAAAGGAAAAGGGCTGGGCCGGGTGGCTGTGTCAGCACGTCAGTCGCTCCTGCTGTTTCGGCTCTCGGGGTCACTCTTGCGAGCCAGCTGGAGGGTAAAGGGTTAACGGACACGGCAATACCGCTTGTAATTTCCCGTCTGTCTATCCGTTTTTACGCTCGCGTGAAAGTTAAGTGGATTATCGCGACACCCACGTCCAACCTCGCGCCAGCTATACGTTTCTTAATTAAACTCTTCGTTCCTTTTTTCTCCGATAGAAATATACAAAACAGGATCAAATGTATGTCAAGAAATGAAAATACAACATAAAACAATTTAAATCACCGATAATGTGCATCGTGAGAAGAAATAAACATAGATTTGAGTATTTAATACGAGTGGGAGTAGTAAAAGACATTTATTGACAACGTTATATCATTTTTTAAACCGTAATAAAAATAATTATCATAATAGTAATAACGACAAATATATATTTTTGTGGATTATCATTATTATTGTTGTTATTTTTATTAACCTTTTTTAATCAAGCTGGGTAAACTTTACTCCAGCGGTTTTTCAACCTTAAATATGTCACGTCAACTTTGAATTCATAAAATCTCTTAAAAATTAAAAAAAGGCCTTTTTTAAAAATATTTTTTTTAGCATATAAAAAATGACATATTAGCTATTATAAAAACGTGTACTTGTCGTAAAAGGCTTGACATTTATTGACAATGTGATATCATTCTTTAGCTACATTCTTAAGACTTTCATATTCAACTCTTGGCTCGAGTTTGAAAGAGTCCTACATTACCGATTTTATATAATTTCCTTTTCCTTTAATTATATTGTAAAAAAAAAAATTATATCGATCGTACTTTGTTCAAACAACCCATTGAGAGTCGATGGAACAAAGTATTGCTGATGTTGTTGGAACGTTTTTGCAACGTTACATCGGAACATTAACGTTATACAACAAAACATTGCTTCACAAATAAAATCCTGCACATTCCAGTGCAACATGAGAGTACCTTTGCTGCAACTTTTATCGCAATTTGTACGTACTTTTTTCATTGCAGCAACGTTGCAATGACAAGTAATATGATTGTGAACAAATTTTTTAGAAAAATAATTATTGCTATCGTCGAATTTTAATATTGGATGTAATTTACGTCAAATTGTTGAATGAACGTCAAGTCAAGCTGTTGAATGATCTTGTTAGGGTAATTAAAATTAAATTGAATTAAAAAATTGTGATTCCCATTTTTAATTTGATAATAAAGAGAAAAAAAATATGCCTGCATCCTCAGTTAAATCTCAGGACGAGGTTGTTGAAATATTGATATTATTGAAATATTGATATTGTTGAAATATTGAAGTAGGAACATAATTGTTCCTCGCTGGCCTCGGAATCCTGAAAATGTCCATTTTCTTGAAATATTTCTCATTTCTTCGATAATCGAAATGATAAGTTTTCTGTTTCCAATTAATTACAATCGAAGCAGTCGAAAAATTAATTGAAAACAATTAATGGAAGTTGTATGTGTGTGTGTGTGTGTGTTTGCGAGAAAGGAAACTCAATGGCTGCTGCCATGGTCTTGACATTTTCCCCATTTTCCTTGCTTTCTTCTCGCCCTCGCGGAAAAATCAATAGACATAAGGGCGCCCCGAACGTCGGGGAACCGGAGTTCGGACAAAGACAGCGAGATACAGCGGCGAAACCGACGGGAAATTGACACCGCGTGTTGGATATTTCCGCTGCGTAATGTTTGCTTCATAATACAACTTCGATCGTGTTCACTTGCAGGTTTTGCGATAACGAATGGCATTCTCATTGAACTGAAAAGCTCGCGAGTCACCGTGTGTCCCGCATTGCCATTATCGCGTTATTGACATTTTTCTTTCATTTCTTTTCTTTTCTTTGTCCCAACATTATCAGAATGATATTGATGACCGAACTGACAGAACATTTAGTATAAAAAAAATAAAGTTACTCATCTCATCAACGATACATGTGGGAATTGCGTTTGAGAAAGACACAGCTAAATTATTATATTTTACATTGACAAAAAAAAGAAATAACCGAGAATTATTAAATTGAAATTCAAACACATAAAAATCTTATTTTACCCTTCCACGAGTTAATAATGTTGAAAACCTCATCGTATAAGATCACTCAATTAAATTTGTAATTTCATAAGATAAGAATTTCATTGCAAATGCGTCGCTCAAAGAGAAAATAAGATTATAATTTATTTTAATGTAAATTTATTTTATTTTAATTTTTTTCCTATAAAAATAGAAGAATTCAGCAGTGTCTTCGTAAAACTCAATCTCTACATATATCATTCTTCACGAGTAATAAATTCAATTCGAAAAAGAAAATAAAACTTTCGAAATAAAATAAAATTCAAATAATCGAAAAAAATGTGTCATTCAAATGGGAAAATTCAGTTGCTCAGCGGCACGGGTTAACGACGTAGCAGAGGTCCGCAATTTGGTCCAGATTTTTTTTTCTACACACTGAATCATTCGAGACGCTGGGAGCATCGAAAATCCAAAATGATCATATTAACCCAAGTAAAAGAATCAAATATATAAACTATATAAACTAAATCTAGAACTGGGCATACATAGTCTATGTATAAATTATATGTAAACTGTACATAAACTATATAGTCTATACATGGTTCACGTACAGTCTGTGCAAGTCTATATATAATCTATACACAGACCATAATGACCAACGCTATACATAGCTCACATGTACAAACTATATATCTATATTGTTTCTACTTGGAAAGTAACACCCAATAAACATTGCATTTACAGTTTAAACATTTTAGGTGCAACGCCACGAAAATTTTCAACATCGAAGATGCTGGAAATTTCCGGTTTGTCGTGCAGACTATTTGGCTGCGAATTTTCAAAGCTGATTGACGTGTATTCCGTAAAACAAAATGGTGAACCAGGGAGAAAGAGAGAGCGAGAGAATCGCACACGTGTGTCGTACACCCTTAGCCGGCTGTTCGTCGCAGCCCCAACTTATATGGATATACATACGCATATATATATATATATATATATATATATATATATATGCGTTACCGCAAATATTGGCCCATTAAGGATCACAATGGGTTCCACACGGCACGCGCTTAGGTCCACCGTGCGCTTCCGGGCTTCTTCGGCCACGTCGGAGTCTCCTGACTGTGTGTTCTCCATCCCCGCAGGAGTTATTCGTGAATAATCCACGCAACCACGTTCGACATTCCTGCGGCACTATTACATTTGCTATCATCAATTCGACGTCGTGCATATCAACGCATTTGCACTTGGTTATGGTTTATTTGATATAAGTGATGAAATGTTTATTTCGAACATTTAATCACTTGCAATTACGTTTACATTCGACTCGTCGTCAGGGATGGGCATTCATTCAATGAAAATGTATTTCAAATACTTTTTGGAACAAATAACTATGATTAATTATCATGAAAGAATAATATTTTCACATTTCTGTAATAATTATTATCAATTTACGTTAATTATTATTATACAATAAATTTGAATATTTAATAAATCCGATAAAATTCATTATCATTTGGTTCGAAAAGTATTTGAAATACATTTTCATTGAATGAATGCCCATCTCTGCTCGTCGTGCCAGATTGTGTGTGTGTGGAGGGAAAGAGTCATCGATTTCTCATGTCCCCGAGTAAACGTTCACGTCGAAAGGCTTTTTCGATATTAATCGTTCGTACCCATCCTAACCCTTCTCACACCAAACTACGTACACAGACTCATCATCTCGTCCATCTTCTTTGGGACAGAATGGCGTGGAATTTTTCGTATTATGAGTTTCGATATTATACTTGACGTTTGCGTAACCCGATCGATCCCCACTCGCGAGATCGTATTTCTCATTCCGGGTCTTTTGAAAAATGACGAAGTGACGGTGACATGACTGATTGGAAAAATCCAACGAAGAATAATTCGCTGTTTCGTCACGATCGATAAGCCGGAATGTAAGGTGAAGGCCGTTGATTGGAAGATACGATGGGTGAAGAAGTTGAAATTCAACATTTTTTTTATTGATATGGCTGATCGAAATGTCATGAATGTTGAGAATTTAACTAGAAATTGGTATTTGTGAAATTGTGAATTTAGAGCATCGAGAAATGACAAAATTATTTCTAGGATTAGTTTTCCTTGCGTGTGTGTGTGCGTGGGTCACGTGACACGACATCGATTATTCGTAATTGTCAGAAACGTGTTGATACGTCGTGGCTGAATATTCTATTGTTATACAAAATATAACAATGGAACTTGTACAAATTGACTCACCGAGTCACGTGTTTCGGAAAACTTTCCCCAACGAATGTTAAATTTGTTCCCAATGGATTTGAAGAAAATATCGGAGTGTCATAAATTACACAGGAATATCATTTGGGACATTCGGTTTCTTGTGTGACATTTGGGGTGTCGGAAAAACTATGCAGGATGGTTTGGAATGAATTGCCGAAACTTTTGACAGCATGAAAAAATTAATTTTCATTCGAATAAAATAATTTTTTTGGTCGCCCTGTCAATATTTGCTCGAACACGTTCTAGAACCAGAAACAAACTCCAATCCAATGGAATCGTAATCAAAATAGATTTTCAAACGAAAAGCTATTGATAAATTATCATAAAAAAATCTAAAAATTGTTAACTCTTGGCAACAATTGTGAATGATTGTTATAATCGATCATCATTCATTCGCAAAAGTATTTCAACGAAATTTCTCGAAAATCTATCTCACATCTTTAGATTCACCTTATAAGAACTCTCCAAAATATCCAAAACTGGAAGTTCAACAATTTTCTGAATAAAAATGACGAAAGGCTGGTAATTGCTTTCACTAAAAAGTAACACTAAATCAATATTTGTCAATGTAATAACCCTGTATGTCGATTCTGAACATGGATTGTGTTTGCCATTGTCCAATGACGATTAGTAGGTTTTCTTTTTTTGTTTTACTAGTTCCTCGTGAATACCTGTGGACACTCTCTTCATCGATTAGTTAGCCGGTGAGTTCGTGTCCAAAAGCAAGGGTTCACTTGCCTTGCCCTTCTCACCCCTACCTCGCTATCAGACAATTACCTCACTTTCAATCGATAAACCAAAAAAGTAGGTCCTAGTTCATCATGTCAGCTACGTTACCAATACCATCTCGACCCTAACTCGTCCTACACATCGCTCAGTGACCTCACGGTTAGTAGTCAATACGATTAGCAAGAACAATTACCCATTCCAATCAATTTCCAACGAGCCCAACCAGCAACTCGCCCTTTACTAATCCATCAGCCTCGATCACCATAAAAATTGCATCCCAACCAAAAAAAAATACTCCCCATAAGACAAAACGGATCTCAATGACCACAGTGATCAGTCCATCCTCAAACTACACTCCAAGCACCTCATCTGCCCCACTCAAGACACAAAAAAAACCAACAAGAACAAACAACCAGTCAAACCATCTTTCATCCCCCATTCCTCTGGACCCATTACATTTATCTCTTTCGCCAAGCCACATGCCTTAAAAAAAATGCTCTCTCACATCGGAATCTTCGTTCACTACCTACCATTTAGATCCAACGAATAAAAAAAAAATAAGAAAAAAAAACGCATCCCCCACAGAGAAATCTGCACTACCGACGATTCAGAGGTGGCAAACTTTTTTCTTATCATCTCCCAACGCCATTGTCTCTCAAGTTAGTTTTTCTTGTTTTTTTTTTTTTCTAATTCCAAAGGATCCCCTCGCAGACCGTTCAGGATCTCGTCAGGAACGATTCCCTGGATGATCTCTGTCGCAACCACACTTCGTTGTCTTCGTGTTCTTCGGACGCAGTTTTCCCGACGATCTGTGTGACGACCCCACGAAGACAGGCAACAAAAAAAAAAAAAACGAACAAGACAACAAAAAACGTAAAAACAGTGCAAGAAACTAGTCCGGACAAACGATGAAGAGACGTTTTCCTACGCAACGATCGTTGCGTGGTACGTAATGTGCTGTAGCGTCGTAGGATCCGTTGGGCATCGTCCGGGGGTGAGGGATGAAGATAAGGGGGTGGCGCAGGGGGATGGGGGGGAAGGTTGGTTGGTTGGTTCATCGGCCGCTCCTCGTGGCTAGGGGTGTATCGTTCTTCTGGCCTGGCTGTCGTAGTGCTACCGCACTGCCACCCCCGGTCGCAACTTCCCTCCCGTCTCGTCATCCCCCGCGCGTTTCCAACCCCCGCCCGGACTCTCCCTTCGACCCTCCTGAGCCGCACGGAACCGCGTACGCGTTACGCCAAGGGTGCCTTTGAGCTAGGGGGCGCGCTCCGGACTGTCACACGGTGATGGATGATTCTACCCCCAACGCGATCAATTCACCGTACCCGCGCGCCCCCGTTCTCGCACCCCCCTCACTCAACTGCACATGTATGTGTCCATGGAGACTTGTATTATATATATATGTGTGTGTGTGTACTTGTATGTATATATATATATATGTACACCACCATACGTATTTCGGCAAGGTTTAGTATTGTACATTAGTGCGGATACGACGCCACTGGGTGGGTCTCCATCTGTGGAAAACTCACAAGAATAAGATCGTCCTTCTAACCTTCTTATCTCTTTTATTCGTTGCATTGTTTTTTCGACGTCGAAAATTGTGGATTGCCGAGAATTATATGTAGATCTTTTTTTTTTGTCACGATGAACACATTAAGGGAGGAGTAAGGATAATTCGATATAAGGAAGAAAAATATCAAAAATATTTTTTTGCATGCAATTGACCTCCCTCACCCCTTAAGAGCTTCGACTTCCGATTGAAACAACCTTCCAAGGTCCGTTAGGTCCCAACATTCTTGTTTTTGTTGAGGGAATTTAGAAAAATTATGTATAGATTATGTATAGTCTGTGGATCCATAGTCTATAGATAGACTATGCATAGACTATATATAGGCTATAAATAGACTATACATGGACTATAAATAGACTATAAATAGACTATAGATAGACTATACATAGACAATAAATAGGCTATAGATAGACTCTACATAGACTATACATCGACGATAAATAGAATGAAAATAAACTATACATAGACTATAAATAGACTATACATCGACGATAAATTAATTATGATTAGACTATCCATAGACTATAAATAGACTATAAAATGATTATGGATAGACTATTAATAGACTATACATAGCCTATGAATTGATTATCAATAGACTATAAATAGACTATACAATCTATACATATACTATACATATATGCCCAATCCCACGTTATACATAGACTAAAAATACCCAATCCCACATACAGTTAATATATAATTGTTTTACTCGGCTAAATATAGTCTATGCATGAGCTACACATGTCCAATTCCATTTATCGTTTATATATAAACTGTGCATAATATTATTACTCGGGTTAGCATACGAATACGTAATTGACTGGACAGCAGGATTTGGCTTATGTGATACCGCATTAACTGGATAGAAATATCTTATTCGATATTTCATATTCAATTTTTAATGACTTAGGTTTAGGAGTACGATTAAACCCTGTCGATAATATAGCACAGCACAGTTTAATTTGTTATCACTTTATTCAGCACTGTGATCCTGAAAAAAAAAACAAAATGAAGTGTTGAAATTTAAGTTTCACGTCGGATAAATTTTTGGAGTAATTTCACTGTGTGCTCAATGATTGGATGATATTAAAATATTACCTATTTGTGAGAATCATTCGGTCTGGATATTCACTGCGGAAGAGAACAATCGGAAGGACAGGATAGATGGGAGAATTAGAGTTCATCGGCTCCTCCGACAACCGCACAAAGGGGTTGTTCGTTGGTTATCCGGTTATCTCGCTATTCCCACATCGCTGTACGCGAGGGGGAGGAGGAGGGGTGGGGGCACATCGTCGATCTTCGAGAGTGACGGTTATTGCCCGGGGAGAAGAAAAAAAAAAGGGTTATTGCGTTGTGTTTGCGCGTGGAGCATCGAAGACCGGGATTCACACAAGCGTTGATATATATATATATATATAGGAACGAACGATGGGTGAACGACGACTCAACCAAGCCGATATTGCAGATATCCGTTACCGATAAATAGGTGGATGTGAAATTTTTCGAGCGTCTGTGTGCTTTTGTGTGTGTGTGGAGGGAAAGAGTCATCGATTTCTCTTGTCCCCGAGTAAACTTCACGTCGAAAGGCTTTTTCGATATTAATCGTTCGTGCCCATCCTAACACTTCTCACACCAAACTATGTACACAGACTCATCATCTCGTCCATCTTCTTTGGGACAGAATGGCGTGGAATTTTTCGTATTATTAGTTTCGATATTATACTCGACGTTTGCGTAACCCGATCGATCCTCACTTGCGAAATCGTATTTCTCATTCCGGGACTTTTGGAAAATGACATAATAACGGTGACATGACTGATTGGAAAAATCCAACGAAGAATAATTCGCTGTTTCGTCATGATCGATGAGGCGGAATGCAAAGTGATCAGTGATCAACTGTTGATTGGAAGGTACGGTGGTGAAGAAGGTGAAATTTGAAATTGTGGTATCTGTATAGTATGATTTTTCTTATTTCGGGTAGTTTTACATTTTTTTCAAGGGCTGCAGGGGAACCCGGAAATTCTGAAAAAATATCTGGGGTGTTTTTTGGGTGAAATGAAAGCGGGAGAAATCGTGAACTGAATCGGCAGGGGTCAAGGCTTAGACCATTCGAATTCTCAATTATATATAAGCTATATATGGGTTTGGGCGTATACAAGGTGGGTCAATAACTATTATCACCTCGGGTATCTCCGAAACTATGAGGCTCACAGAAATATTTGCTGAAAATAAAATTGCGCAGTACAAAGAGGGTCATCCAATAGCGATGATAAGTTTCTTGCAGGTTGAGGTACCTTGGACATCTGAAGGTCATCTCCATTTTTTTCGAGTTAATCGGTACGTTTTTGTTTCTGTATCACGATAGAGAAGCTTGAGACGAGTTCAACGACCCATCGCATAAGGTCATTGAAGGTCATAGAAAGTACAGAAAGGCGATGATACTTACAGTTTCGGTAGTAAATAAAATTGTGAATACGTTCCAATATTTATAATATTTTTGTATTTTTCTTTTTGTACTTTCTATGACCTTGAATGACCTTATGTGATAGCTCGTTGAACTCGTTTCAAGCTCCTCTATCATGATACAAAAACAAAAACATTCCAATCCATTTAGAAAAAATGAAGGTGACCTTTAAATATCCAAAGTACCTCTACCTGTAAAAAAAAAATTATAAGTATCGGATGGCCCCCTTTGTACTGTCCAATTTTATTTCAGCAAATAGTTCTCTGCACGTTATAGTTTCGAAGATATCTAAGGTGCTAATGGTTATTGCCCCACCCTGTATAGTCTATGTGTAGTCTATGTTAGTCTATGTGTAGTCTATGTACAGTCTAAGTAAATTATACTAAAAAGACTATACACAGTCTACGTATAGTCTAAGTAAAGCTCATTACAGTTCATCCATAGTGTATACATCGACTATACATAATTTTTTTACTTAGGTGAGCTATCATGATCACTCCCCTATCTCACATTGGATCCACCTAAACGTATGTCGAAATCTCGCACACAAGCAACCGCGGTTTACCATCTAATTTGCATAATAAATTTTAATCAACCTCATCTCAGACTTCGATGTACACAGAAGCAGTTGTGACCGCATAATCGCACAACACACACACACACACACACACACACACAGAGACTCACACACACACACACACACACAAGTACCAAACGGTCGCAAACGCGTTCGTATAGACATTACATTCGTAAGTAGGTGCATAATGTATGTTGGTGGGTAGCATAATATATATATGTATACGTATAAAACGCAACATGCCCCAAGTGTATCTATACAGGGTGGCTGAGAACGTAGGCAGGGTGGGGGGGATAGGCCGCTGCTGGAAAGGCGCGTGTCTGTATGGAAACTTGGTGAAAATAACTTTCATCTTGCCCGTAATTACTCTCCCGTAATTACTTTCCTCTTGCGCGGCGAAACGTTAATTCAAATTGCTTTCGAATTACCTTGACGCCGGCCTCGGCTCGTTCGCGAAAACGCCCGGGTTCTTTCAACAAACCCTTCGCGTAGGCCAAACCTCCCTCACTCACACACCCACATTCTATTCCATGTCTTTTGCGTTATTTTCTCTATTTATTTTTTTCTTTTATTTATTCATTTTTTCTTTACCCGACATAAGGCACGAGAGAATTTTCACGTGCGTCTGCGTGTGGGAAACTATAATGCTTCACTTCTCCGTGGGCCGTATAGAGACTTGGCTCGGTGAGACCGAATGTTTTGCATGCGTGTGTGTGTGTGTATGTGTGTTTGCGACTGCCTCACAGTAGCAATGGCCACTCCGTGCAGACGAGCTCTTAAAGGTGAATTATTTTTTTTTTTTTTTTTTTTTTTTTGCTCTGAGACCATTCGCATTCGATGTCACTATTGATGGAAAAGTTCTATGGAATCTGATCAGGGATGGGCATCCATTCAATGAAAATGTATTTCAAATACTTTTTCAGACAAATAACTGTGATTAATTATTATGCAAGAATCAATATTTTCACATTTATGTAATAATTATGACCAATTTACGCGAATTATGATTTTACAATGAATTGAAGTATTTGATAAATCTGGTCAAATTCGTTATCATTTGGTTCGAAAAGTATTTGAAAAACATTTTCATTGAATGAATGCCCATCCCTGAATCTGATGAGAATTATCGTCCTAAAAAAAAATTGACTCATAGTTTTTAAGCTCATCCTCTTTTTTTTCTTTTTTTTCAACCACATAATGACATGCCAGACATGCTAAATCTCACCGATTCACATAAATTAACCGTTAGTATTGCTAAACATTAAATCTGGTGGAAATCCACTTGCACATCCAAATTTGAAGTACAGTGGAAATTTTGTAAGCTCACTGATCAAAATTAAAATATTTTCAAAAAGCTGCTTGTTAGAACATGAAATTTGCTTTCTCCGAATCGTCGGTAGTGACTGAAGATTCCTCTACGAAGTAGTCAGGGATTACAAAAAGGAAACCAAAGTGCTTCCTTATGAAAGAACTTCGATCACTACCTACGATTTAGTACATAAAAATTGCACGTTTAAAGTTGGAGCTTTTGATCACGATGAGTGACAGCTGATGAAAATGTTCAACTTTCTCAAGATCGGCAACGGTCCCAACTTAACTTTTCCCAACTCGTCGTAGACTCATTATCAGCATTAGGTAACTTAACTCGTCCGGGTTTGTGATTGGCTGTCACACGATTCGGCCAAGCCAGCAAACTCGAATCGCCGCTAATTTGGGACGAGTTAAGTCGAAACCGTTTCTCAATATCATTATGTCATCGACGTCCCCCTTCCAACCATCGAAAATGGAGATCGATTGAACCGAGGTCAAAGAGGTTCAATAATATTCAGACTGGAGAATAATTTTTCGAGCCATCACTTCATTGTTCTGGAAACATTGAGGAACAATTCATCGTGGCCGACTTGATAAGGTTACCGGCCACGGGGTTGAAGGGCGAGGGGGCGAGGGAAAGTCGCCTCATTGCTTCCCGATTAAATTGATTCTCGAAGCGAATGCAAACTGGCTGCCGAATTCCGGCTCGATTCCCGGACCCCAGAAACGTGTGCAAGTTTGCCCGGTGCAATCGCGCGAAAGCCAATCGCACTAATTGGCTTCAGGTGAATCAGAGGGGTTGGCGCTGCGTTACTCTTAGCGTTAACCCAGACCCCCCTCCCCTCTTCCCTCCCTCTTCACCGAATCACCCCCATCGCGTACATTGCCGTTCATGCTGCACACCCACTATCGTCCCTCCACCTTCACCCCCCCCCCGACCTTCTCCCACCAAGTGCGCTATCGCCGCGTATTAAAAAGCTCCGCCGCCGGGGTCATAGACACGAGGAACGCTGTGGATGTGCGCGGTGTCGGTTTCATCGGCTGTGAACGTTTTGTTTTGTTTTTTCTTTTTTGTTTTTTTTTCTCGATTAAATATCACTTTTGTTTCGTCAACTCTGATGAGAATCATCGTCCTGGAAGAACTTGACTTCCGGCTTTTAGGCTTAGTCTCTTGTTTTTCTTTGTTTTTTTTTTTTTTTTTTTTTTTTTTTTTTTTTTTTTTTTTGACGCCTGAATAACGGTGGACTATAGATATCACGATGGGAACTTGATACTTTTGGTTTCTCGAATTTGTTGAATTATTAGACTGAAAGAACTTGACTTACAGCTTTTGAGCTCATCCACTTTTTTTCTTTTTTTTGAAACAATTTTATAATGATAAATAAACAGATGAATAACGATAATAATGCTAGATAAGAACTTGATGCTTTTGTTTCATCAACTCTGAGAATTATCGTCTTGAAAGAACTTGCCTTTCAGCTTGTAAGCTCATCCACCTTTCCCTTGTCTACTAAATAGTGCTGGACGATGAATGTTACGTTCTAAGCTTTTCATTTTTACATTGAAATTTTCGTTGCAGCGAAATATACCGCCGAATTAAATAATAATGAAAAATCAAGAAGATTATCAATGACGCTTCAAACACGATTATTTCACATGTCATCGAATGCAGTTTGAAGACAAAAACGTTCTATTGCAAATCATACAAAGCAAAACATAAAAAAAAGATTCACGGGTGCTCCTCACTGTATCGATGGCTACCAGTAGTTTCAAGGTCAAGTAGAATAATGTCATCTGTGGTCAGACACAAATTTTATCATCTCAACGTGCCTATTCCTCCACAAAAAAAATTATGTGTAATCCTTTATAGATTATATCCAAACTTTTTCATTTGTTTGTACCTGATCAAGGATAAGAAGTAATCTGCAAAAAATTAAATGACCTCGTGTAATCTTTTTTCCAGTGTAATCTGATGTAAACGATTCTTTCTACAGTAAATACGACCTCGTCGAGGTTCAAGTGAATTTTCAACACAAGACTCACCGAAAAAAAGTGAAATTTACAGCTAGCCTCGATGAGTCCGTGGTCCTCGTTAAACGACACTTCGTTGCAAAACAAATGAAAACAAGAACAAAAAAACAATCGAAACAACCTCGTGCCGGCGTAAAAAAAACAAAAACAATTAATGTGTAACTTCCTATCAGAGTCTCACGTCAATACTGCAAAAATATAACAAATAAATAATTCATCACCACTGCGAGTTCAAATCGCGATACACCGCAAAAAAAAAAAAAAAATTCCGGAAAACAACTTTGTTGAATATTTTTTCCGTTATTTATTATTCGTTTAAATATTCAATTGCACACTGTCGTTGATAAAGAGTTGATAAGCCGAACAACGTATCAATGGAGAGAGGTTAGTGATGGTGGAGGGGGGGGGGGTGGTTGGCGGAAGTACCTGCACGCCGGAAATATGGGTTAACCTTGAAAGGGCTATGCTCAACCGGCTTGAACGATACGCGAAAGTGTTTCGGGGGTGCTAGGTTAACGTGGACGACAACGACGACGACGACGGCGACGACTACTCCGACTACGTGTATTGCGACGGCGCGTTGGTAAACCCGCGCGCGCGAGCGGGTTCTCGTGGACAACGAGAAAACGTTGTAGCTACCACGACGCCTCGCGACGACCACGGGAAATATAGAAATCGATAGGGGCCATCCTCCCACTGCATTACCCCGTCGTCATCATCGTCGTCGTCGTCGCCGTCGTCGTAGCCGTCGTCGTTGGGGTCCTCGGCACATGCGTGAAACCGACTCACGTTCCACCAGCCGCCTGAACAACGTCGAGCCGGTCTACACACCGGCCGGCCGGCTTTACTACAACCCAGGAAAAAAATGGTATGTGAATTATATATGAGATTGGGCATATATAGTCCACGCAAACTATGTATAATCTATGTATAGTACATGCAGACTATGTATAGTCATATATAGTCCATGCAGACAATGTAGATTCTATGTATAGGTTATGTAGACTATGTATAGTCTATGTATAGTCCACGCAAACAATGCATAGTCTATGTATAGGGTATGCAGACCATGTATAGTCTATGTATAGTCCATGCAGACAATGTATTGTCTATATATATAGGCTATGTAGACTATGTATAGTCTATGTATAGTCCATGCAGACAATGCATAGTCTATGTATAGTCCGTGCAGACAATGCATAGTCTATGTATAAGCTATGCAGACTATATATAGTCTATGTATAGTCCATGCAGACAATGCATAGTCTACGTGTAGGCTATGCAGACTATGTATAGTCTATGTATAGTCAATGCCGACAATGTATAATCTATGTATGGGCTATGCAGACTATGCATAGTCTATGTAGAGTCTATGCAGACTATGTATAGTCTATGTAGACTGTGTCTAATCTATGTAGACTGTGCATAGTCGATGTAGACTACGTATAGTCTATGTACAGTCTATAGAAAGTCTATAGATAAACTGTACATCGACAATATATATCCAATCCCGTGTATAGTTTTTAAATTTTTTTTACTTGGGCTCCCTTCGCCTTTGCTTTCCTTCGCTTCGCTCAGCTTGTGCTTTCTCTCGCTCGTTCGCTTTCTCCGGCGTTTTCAACAACTTCCCACAACGAGTTCGCCAAGAAAACGAAATACGTACAAGACATGAGGCCCGCACACCCGGAGCAACACGAGTTACGAGCTTAGTTCTCAACGTTATTTCCGTCTACCACCAACGAATAACGGGAACCATTCTTTTTTTTTTTTTTTGCCAACAAACTCCTGGGTACCCTGTAACCACTCGTGTTTTGTCTTGCACGGAAACGCGTCGAAATCCACGAGAAATCCAGAAGAACAAGCTGCAAGTTGAAACTTGAAATTCGCTTCCGCGAAATTGTAGTTATTGCACAGTTCTTTTGTGAGGAAGCATTTAGATTTGTTTAAAGTCTTTGGCTTTATCATGGAGAAATCTTTGTTGACTAGCTGCGATTCAGACGAAGCAAATTGCGAGTTCCAACTTGCAGCTTGTTTTTCTATTCAAATATTTCCACCGAATATTCTATTTAAAAATTTCCACCGAATTTGATACTTAGCAACCCTAAACGTTAATTTATGCGAATCTATGAGATTGAGCATGGCAATAAAAAAATGGAGGACTCATCCAAGCACTTCACGATGGTCCTGTAGCTATAGTTTCATGTGAAAAGCTACGTTTGAAGCGTTTTCACGGTGTCTTCGAACAAGCGCAAAAGGATCAAGGACCAAAGAGCGAAGGAAGCGAAAAAGCGGAGGAAAGAGAAGCGAAAAAAAAAATATACAAAAATGTACCGAAAGAGAAATAGAGACTTGGATGATCGCCAGGAATCTTTGGTGAATCGAGTGCCTGCGGGTCGACCATCCGAAGATTCCACATCGGGTTATCCCCTTCGGGTCCTGAAGGACGTAATGGCCCGAACGCTTTCGCTCGTTCGCCTTCGCTCTCGACTCCGGAAACGTTGTGTACAGGGTGGCCGTCGCAATCCACCTTTTCACCCTTTCACAACTATATCAAATGGCCTCGCGCACGTTCGATAAATCTATCGTAACAATTCCATCCGTATTTCGTGTATTTTTTCTTCGGCCGTCTCGTTTGCTCTCCAAGTCCTCGAATTTGTGTCTTTTTTCGCCGAACGTTTATCCGGATGGGTGCGGATAGTGGGATTCCACTGGTTCTACAGGGTGTCCCATTTGAAATAGGAAAGTTAAATAACTCTTTGAATAAAGGAGTGACGACGAAATAGATGAGATGAAAGTTATGAAATTCGGGGGATAAAAACTCAGCGTTGGTGAAATCCATTTTTTTAATGTTGCAAACATAATATCATCATTTTTCAAATGGCAACAACACTTTTGATCATCCTGACGTTGTGCTTTTCATCGAGACGAATTCAATCACACCGTATTTTAGAAATTTTGCATCGATTTTATATGAAATATTGAAAAGTATTGTTGACATTGAAAAAAAAAAAAATATTATGCTTGCAAGATGAAAACATGAAATGTAGGAACACGGATTTTATTAGCACTGAGTTTACACTTTCGAATGCTACAACTTTCATCTGACCCATTTTGTTGTCACTCCTTTATGTCAAGAAATGTGTTGTGTTTTTCAAATGGGACACCCTGTATATTAGGGTGTGATGAAAAACGACGGGGTTTTTCAATTCTCATGGCAGTTTCTAAATTCGAAGTAGATGCTATCGGAAGATATCTGTCAAAATTCCAGCCCAATCGGACAATATTCAGAGGTTCCGCTTTGACGAATTCGATTTTGCTTTTGATTAACGCTCAAAACAATTTTTGTTTCAGTTGCGATTAATTATTCAGGTAAACAAAGAACTTTAGGTTGTGAAAGTATGTGCACGCCATAGTACTAAGGTCACAGCAATTTATGATATTTTTTGTTTTACAATAAAAAAAAGTTAACCATTTTTTTTGTCAGTAATCAAAGATTTTTCTTAAAAATAAAGATATTAACTTCATTTCAAATTGAAAAAAAAAAACAAAAAATGAAACGGAGTCGAAACATTATTTAAACCTTACTTTACCTTCCAATTCGGACATAAAGGATGACATAAGTCGAAATATAAAGTAAACATTTTGACTCGGGATTTAGAAGGGTTGTTGCTTGAAGGAACGATGTCGTGCTTTTTTTCTGAGTCTGGATTATCGTTGATCACGGAAAAAACCTGCGTTGCCGGTTAATTTTCCCGTGATAAGGAAAGGCGAGTGAGCAAACTCGAAAGTAAGTCTGAGTGATAACGTTGGAGAGATCGTTCGTTGCTCGTAGAGGGTGCCTTCATGGTGTCATGGCAACACCCGTCACGCACATATATGTATACAGCACGATGCACCGCGTCCCTCCGATTCTCTCGCCCAGCAATTCCCAAACCCGCACCAACCGCCAACGCCGCTCTTTTCCACATTTTCCATCGTTCCTTACCTCAACACACCTTTCGACTTTCACGTCTACTTCAAAGTTTGCTTCCACGGGTGCGAATCGAAGCTCCAAATGTTCGATGTTCCGATGTTGCAAAATTCCGAAATTGTTTTCACTTCGAATGGAATTTTCTCGAAAATCCGAGTCTCCGAATTGTTTTCCGGGTTTCGACCGCACAACGTAGCGAAATTCAAAAAAACCCCCCGAAAGTTCCAATCTCCGACAGGTCGATAAATTCGAATCGAATCGTTACGAAAATAAATGTTCGCGACACGACAAAACTTCGAACGTCAATGACCCGAACGATCCGTAATTCCGAAAAAAACGTATATATATATGTATATATATATATAGGTACAGTAGGCGTAGCAATTCGTTCAACCGCGTGAAGATTGCAGCTTCTGCAATCTTTACGCCCCGCTATACCTATACATACGTTTTTTTTTGTGATTTTGGATCCGTCGAAACATTGCCGTTCGGAACATTGGCCGTGGTCGCTGTCGTGGACCTTCCGGGAAATTACACTTTCCATACGATGCATTTAGAATTTTTTTTTTTTTTGTTTTCCGAACTATGACCGTTCGAGACTTTGTCCGTTCGGACCCACGAGCCGTCGTTACCGTGCCCGGTCGAAACATCGACGGTCGGAACTCAGCGTATTCGAAAATTTTGAGCCTTCGGACCATTGAACATTAGGAACTTCAATCCGCACCCTACGTGGCGAATCTCGAGGTTCAGAGCTCGGATGATTCTTCGAGATCGACCATTGTCGCTTCACATTCACGATGGTAATGTATTTTCGGGGTACAGACGGATTACCGTGAGGGAAGCTATCTCCTGGAGACTTCTAGCGTCAATTTCGTATTTGGCAAGGATGCGACTTTGCAGCAATATACGAACCCAAAAGGTTCAGAGATCGGTGCCAAGAACCCGGACCGGAAGGACTTTTGTCGCGGTCGAAAATTCCCCACCAGTTTATCGCTTTATCGTTTTATCGCGTCTTGAATTTTTATAAAAAGGCTGTATATCTAACTAGTAACTAGATAACTATAAAATGAGATGAAATGAATGAAAATTGATTTTGAGATAATTAATATATTCGCCGAGCTTATATATACAGGGTGTCCCACAATTCGCAGACGAAAGATATACCACCGGATTTCACGTGAATTTCCGAGAATTACGTACATCGTCAGTTTTTTTCGATAACGCTTGATTTTTAAGATTCGAGGCATGAAAAATGCAAGATGAAAACCAATCAGGGGTGAGAAATGTAGAAGTTAAGATGGTCATTGTTATATTCGAACTCTCGCCGCGGCTGTAGCAGGATTAAAGAGCATCGTCGCTAATTTGAACGGAGGCGCGTTTGATCGATTGTAAGTACGAACATTTTTTTTTTCTGACGATTGAGTATGAGTTTTTCAAAAAGAGCCGAAGGCGAGTGTTGAAATCACGCGAGTCCGGAAAACGTTTTTCGTACAAGTTTCGTACGAATTTTTATGTCACAAGGTGTGTAAATGCGGTTAGAAGCGAACGTAGTGAACGTAAAACCGCACTTTTACGGAATGCGTGACATAAAAAATATTTAAGGAACGCGCACTTACGATTGAAGTGTACGTTCACGGTTACATTTTCGACTTACGGCGTATGTCGCTGTGAATGAACCGATAGATTCGATTTTCGTCAAAATTGGAGGTATGAAAACCTCTAAAAGTCGGAATAAATTGTTTTCGGCTTCGCCACAAACGAAACGACGTTCACTACAAACCTTTTCACACCCAAATCTCGAAGATTAATGCATAAGAATCGATTTTCCCGACCCATCGATTTTCGCAAAAAAAATTTTTATTTTGTTAAAAAAAATTAATTTTTCACTAAAAACCTGTTTTTTTTTCTACTACAAACGTTAATTCGGTTTCCCGGGACACATACGAAGGTATCCCTATGTGAATCAACCGTTACATCACATATACAGAGCCATCCCCATATGAATGAACCGATAGATTCGATTTTCCTCAATTGGAGGTATGAAAACCTCTAAAAGTCCGAAAAAATTGTTTTCGGCCTCGCCACAACCGAAACGACGTTCACTACAAACCTTTTCCCACCCAACTCTATAAGATGAACGCATAAAAATCGATTATCCCGACCCATCGATTTTCGCCAAAAAAAAATTTATTTTCGTTAAAAACAATTTTTTTTTTCATAAAAAAACCTGTTTTTTTTCTACTACAAACGTCGATTCGGTTTTCAGGGACACATACGAAGGTATCGCTATGTGAATCAACCGTTGGATCGACCATACAGAGCCATCCCCATGTGAAAGAACCGTTTGGACCGATTTTCGTGAATTTTGGGGGTCTAAAAACCTTTAAAAGTCCGAAAAAATTGGTTTAGGCTTGGCTGCAACAAAAACGACGTTCACTACAAACCTTTTCACACCCAACTCTATAAGATAAATGCATAAAAATCGATTTTCCCGACCCATCATTTTTCCCCAAAAAAAAATTTTTTTTCGTCAAAATAAATTTTTTTTTCATAAAAAAATCATATTTTTTTATAATCCAAACGTAAACTCGGTTACCAAAAACATATACGAGGGTATCTGGATGTGAATCAACCGTTGGATCACCCATACAGAGCCGCATCCATGTGAAAGAACCGTTTGGACCGATTTTCATGAATTTTGGGGGTCTAAAAACCTCTAAAAGTCGGAAAGAATAGTTTTCGGCTTCGCTACTAACGAAAAGACGTTCACTACAAACCTTTTCATACCCAAATCTTGAAGATTAACGCATAAGAATTAATTTTCGTGACCCATCGATTGGGGTCGAAAAAAAAAAAAATTTCGTAAAAAATACATATTTTGTGAAATTTTCTCTGCTTCCTGACAAAAATATTGAAAAATAAATTCAGACATGCGCAATGCCTGAAAAATAGCTTCTTACAATTAAAGCTCGATTCTAAGAGCTTTTAATTAGTCTAAACTGAAAATCAATATTTTATAAATTAATTTTACATTTTATATAATAATTTTGTTTTGGAAAGTTCAGATAATTTCACATAGAAATGCATACTGAGTGTTATTTTTATTTCGCGATAAAATACTTAGAAATTAAAATAAAAAAAAAAAAAGAAAAACGGAAATGTCACACAATGCCCATAATTACTACAGCCAAAATAATGAAGGCAAAAATCTGAAAAACTCAGGTACGGGTCATCACGGACCACATCCTAAAAAAATTCAAAGATTCTGAGGAGGGGGGGTCATCCAAGCCGATGCCTATATTTGGTAGAATGGTGCATATATATATATTTATATATAGGGTTAAGGTTGTACCTTTGATGCCTCAAGTCAACGAGAAAATAGCGCGCCTTCCCCCCCCCCTTTTATTCCGCGTCTGTGTGCCATAAAGAAGAAGTTATCACGTTTGGGTGCTCGTGAGAAATGAAGATTTTGCTGTAGTAGCTGATGGTGAAAATTCGTTGGAGCAAAAGCTCGAAAGGAAAAGCGTTGGCAAGGTAGAGATGAGGGCGAGGAGGAGGGGAGGGGTCTCGAGAATAGACGCAAAAAAATATGGAGATGGCGTGGGCCGGTGTAAACGCATAGCAGGAAAAAGGAGGTGGAAACGAAAAGAAGCTTCGAAGCTTATTTGTTGAAGAAGCGGGAGGCGTCGGGTGAAAATGGAAAAGACGTGGAAACGAGGATCGATCGTCGTGCAAGGTTCTCCCACTTTGCCATAGGCCCAATTCTATCCATTCGTTCGCTTCAGGTTTCGTTGCCCTTGAGCCAAGGCTAAACTCTTTCATCTTGTTGCTACATCTCTCTTTATCTCTTTCTCTCTATCCCTCTCTGTCTGTATTTATCTATCTGTCTGTCTCTTTCTCATTCGCAAACGATGATCGCGTGTGCTCGCACTTACTTTCCAGCAGTAGGTAAATGGTCTGCGTGAAGCCCGGGAAAAAAAAAACAAAAACTGAATCCTTGAAAACTAGAAATTTTCGTATTATCAAAATTTCGAAGCGAGATCTTACCAACACGTCGGTTACCGACCGAGTAAGCTCAACCGATAGAAAAGCCGATCAACGAATCGATTGCGGAAATAATTTTTCATTTTATAATGTTTGTGGTAAAAAAACGGCACCATACATTTTTTTTGTATTTCACTCGTCGTGTAACTGGAATAAAATACGAAAATTGTCATTATTTTAAGTTTTTTACGACGTTAACAATGGTTTTCGTTTATATATATGTTTTTATTTTACAATATTCGCGGTTACAAAATAAGACATGACGAATCTTTGTAATATATGTGTTGTATTATCCGAAAATTTTCGTGGCACAAAAAGTTTCGCGAATCAAGGACATTTATTTTGCATATATTTCACTATTTTTTTAAATTAGAATAAAAGACAAAAAAATATGATTGTTATTGAAAAAAAAAAGTTATTGACAATGATCGTCGTTAACATTGTGAGTAATTTCAACGAAATCACAAATAAAACAATTGTTGAATTAATTTGATAAATATAAATACGAAATACGAAAGTAAATAAATTAAAATATCAAAGACGAAAAATAAATAAATACAAATTATAAATACGATACTAAATTAATATAAATAAAAAATACGAAAATAAATAAATACAAATGATAAATACGAAAGAATGTATGTAAAAACTTTTCAAACGAGTGTGCTTCATTGGGCAGTTGGAAAAATCTCGAACTGAAACTCTGTAAAGTTTCAACACACCTCATCCGTTAATATCCATCGTTATTCGACGGTCGATGAACCCAGACCCCGTGTTTACAGTCGATACGAAAACGAACGTTTCACGAATCGTTTTCGCGGTACAGAGTTTTACGGTTGTGTATTTTTTTTTTTTTTTTTTTTTGCGACGATTATGTGCCAATCGAATTCACGCGACCAAGGATGCCGCGCCAGGTCGCTTTGGTCGAGGTTCCCGCTGTTCGCGAACGTGTCCGGCAGTCTCGAGAAAGCACGATAAGCGAAGCACGAAGCATTCGTGAATTCGTCATCACGAAGAAAGCGCGGTCTGCAATAACCGAACGAGTCCGATTTCACACGTGAACACGTGGCCCGTCGAAAATAAAAAGTTTTCCCACAAAATTTTTGCTGCTGTCCACTTCGATAACGTTGTGGCTCACGTGAAATTAATTTATATCAGCAGCCTTCGACCGAAATATTAATTAATCGTGAGTACAAGTTTCGTTACATAAAAATAAAAAATTAATTAATGAACAAATAAATATATTATTGTTATCAATATTTGTATTATGGATATTATTCCTAATAATTATAACAATAAAAATATTAATATTAACATATAAAAAATAAATTTTCAAAAATTAATCGAAATTTTTTTTTTTTTCATTCGTTTAAACTGATCCGTTAAAATTTTTTTCTAATTTTTTTTTGTAGTTTGCATCAAAGTGGGAACAGCGAGGAATAAAAATTTCAAAAAAATGTATTCGATATTAAAATTATCACTGGCGTTTGTGACTTTGTTGATTGCGTCGAAAACGAGCGATGCCGCTCGAATTTTGGGACTATTTCCGGTGCCCTCGAGAAGCCACTTTGCAATGTGCGAGGTATTGATGAAGGGCCTGGCGGCTCGGGGCCATCAGGTCGACGTTGTCAGTGCTTTTCCACTCGAAAATCCACCACCCAATTATCGCGATATAAATATTGCCAATTACTTGCCATCGTCGGTCAACAATTTGACGTTCGAGGACGCCGAACATTTTCACATAACGAATTTCAAAAACATAATCGAAATGGCCGGTACTTCGCTGTGTTACGTCATCGACGTGCCGGAAGTACGAAATATCGTGAAAAATCCACCGAACAATCCACCTTACGATCTCGTGATTCACGAGGTAAGTAATTATTATTTTTTTCAATTATCGTTATTTTTTGACCGATTAATTGTTTTTTTTTTATCTTGCACGAAGCTTTGGGCCAAGTGCGAGCTATTTTTTTTTAGCTTCAAATTATCGATTTTATTGGATAGCAAATACTTTTTATTTTAATTTTTTTTTTTTGGAAATAGTTTTCAAATTGAATTGTAATTTGTTGCAACGAACCCATTAAAAATATTGAAGGAACAATGTACAATAAACTATTTCATTATTTTTTCTATCAACGAATTTAGCTTAACAGAAAGATTAATAAATAAAAATAAATTAATATATCAAATTAATTAAAACGTAAAAATATATATATATATATATATATATATATATATATATATATATTTACGTTTTATATATATATTATTTTAACTTAAACTTTCTTTTTTCAAAAAATTTCAAATTACTCCTGGTCAACAGATATTTGAAAAAAAAAACATGGCTGAGTGAAAAGGTCAACGGTTTTGCTTGTACATTTGACTCGAAATGGCTGACTGTTATTGTTGATGTCTGTAATGGCGTCTCTCTAGTTACGGCCTTCGCCAAGTCATTGACTCTCACAATAATCAATTGTGTCGAACAAATTCAAAACGACCGACACGTTTAACGAAATACAAAAAAAAATGACGATGGAACGAAATTAAATTTATTTATTTATTACATTTTTTTTTTTCAAATATTTTTAGCTCTTCATGGCCGAATGTTTTTTGGCATTCGGTCGTCATCTGGAGGTGCCCGTGGTCGCTGTTATGGCCGGCAAATTGTACGATTGGTCGATCGGATCTTTGGGAAATCCCGCGCACACGGCATTCGTGCCGAGTGTTTTTACCGATTTCAATCAACAAATGAATTTTTTCGAACGAGTACAAAATACATTGCAAAATGGTTATCTCAAAGCCGTTTATTGGTGGACGATATCGTCGCAGTTGGAAAGCGTTGAAAAATATTTTGGCATTAAATTGTCGAGCATGAGCGAGCTTTACGACGACATTGCTCTGCTGTTGGTCAACACACATCCGAGTTTTGATTTTGTCAGGCCGATCAATCCGGCCATTGTGGAAGTCGGTGGACTTCACGTGACGGATAGCAATCAAGAATTTTCGCTGGTAATTCGCAACAAATATTTTTCTTTTCGCATTATTTTTTTTAATTATTTTTTTTCTTCGAAATTATTAAATAAAATTTTCAAACCTATCCATTAAAAAATGTTTTTTTTCATTTTAATAAAAATTGTTTTGACTGACGGTTTATTTTTTCTTTCAAATTCGTTCGACGCAGGAAGTGAAGAAGTGGTTGGACGAGAGTGAGGATGGATGTGTGTATTTTTCATTCGGTTCGATGCTCAAAATCGAATCATTTCCGACAAAGACGATCGAGACGTTTTACAAGGCCTTCGAACGTATCGCACCGATTCGCGTGCTCATGAAAATCGCAAATCCCAACGAATTGCCCGCTGGACTGCCGAAAAACGTCATTACCGCTTCGTGGTTTCCTCAGACCAAAGTTTTACGTGAGTTTTACCAGTTGAAAACGCATCGCTGTGATTGTCATATTTTTATATATTAATGTACAGTTTTTTAACATTTTTTTTTATACTTACTTATCTGCACAATGGTACAATTAGTAATCAGAATTGATTTGAAAGTCTTCCCGAAGTATAATTTTATTTCGACCTTTATACAAACAATTATTGTATATTATTATTATATTTATTATTATTATTATTATTATTATTATGAATATAACTATGCCTTTATCAATATCAATCACCACGAAATTGTTATTTGAACAATATTCAAATTTTATTATATTTATTTATTCATACATATTTATTATTTTATTTATCACTGTATAGGAATGTGATTATTATTTTTATTATGAATATAACTATGCTATAATGAATATTAATCATTAAACCATGATTATGACAATTAATTTTTTTTTCGTTTTTTTTCTGTCATCATCGAATGAGACTAACAATTTTTATTGGTAATCGAGCTTTCTGATAACAATAATATTTTTTGATATTTTTACCAACAACATTTTCCGGACTTTTGTTTTGTCGACGTTGTTTAAATTTACCATCGTCATACATTTTTCACAGAGCACAAGAATATCAAGGCATTTGCAACACACGCCGGACTTCTGTCGACCCAAGAGTCCATAACTTATGGGGTTCCGATGATCGCAATTCCCGTATTTTCCGATCAATTTCTCAACGCGCGTCTCATCGAACATCATGGAATCGGAGTGGCTGTGGATCACCGGACAATCACGGCTGATGCCTTGGCCGACACTATCAAAGCTGTCGCACAAAATTCTTCGTACAGGTAACGCTTGAATTTTTTTAAATATTTCTTTTGATACTTGAGACATTTATTTCAAATAGAATTCAAAACAAATATCTGAATTCTATTCAAACATTCATTTTTTAATGATAAATGCTCAAGAGAATCAGACATATATTATCAAAAACGATTTTAGAAAATTAAAAAAAAATTCATTCTAAAATTGTAAAAATTATAAATTTTTAAATAATTGTTTAATAATTATGAAACTGTTTTATGATTTCTAAAACGTAGAAATTGTATTGTATGATTGATATAAAATATTATATTGATATATTCGTGATGTTAATTTAAAAAAATTGGTTCAATTAATGTATTTTATATAAATAATGCATATTATAATTATGAATCGTTTTTTCTTTCAGGGAGAATGCAAAACACATGTCCAAATTGTTCGTGGATCGTCCGGCGAGTGCGTTGGACACTGCGACGTTTTGGATCGAACACGTTTTGAGAAATGGAAACGTTTTAAAATCACCGGCTGCCGATTTGCCATGGTGGAAATTGCAATGTTTGGACGTTTACGGTTTTGTCGTGGCCATTGTTCTGCTGATCGCGTTCGCGATGAAACAATTGGCGGTTTTCGTTTATTCACTGGCCTGTGCGAGATGCGTTGCCCAACAAAAATCACATCGCAATGGCAACGTTGCATCGAAATCGAAAAAAATTAAATAACTCACGATCGCGTTTTAAGATTTGAAAAAAAAGTGCAAAATGCTCGATATCCAAACCATTGATGGGTGAATATTCGAAATAACAAAAGAAAAAAGACGAAAAGAAAATCAAAATATTAATTGTATCGTGTAACAAGTCTGTTTTATGTATTTTAATCGTAATATCGTTCGTCGATGGTAAAAACTCTTTACGCTGTTCAACAATTTCTTGTCATTTCTTATTGTTAAATTATGATGAACGCTGATTTTTAAATGGATGTCGAGCGAGAGACTGTATTTTTGTAAAATTTTTGTAACCAGGTTTGTAATTCATGTAAATTTGTAATTTTAATCGTGTAGATATGTCACCGATTTGGGTGATTTGCGAGATTTAGTGTCGTAAGGACGAGTGTTGATGAATAATGTCAACACGGATAATTGAAATTTTTTAATAATTGTATCTGCAACGAATTTTTTTTCCTATTGTGATTTCACCATTAAATATATGATCATTGGGCCTCGTTATGTTCGAGGGATCAATTGAAATCTTGGGTATAAAATTTATTTTATTTACCTCTTTTTTTTTAATTATTTTTAGCCTCATCATTTTTTCTATTTATTCTGTTAGCCTCAAAGCTTCGAACGATTGGCCATTGATTACACACATTAGATATTTTGAAGGACATACATTTTTGTTACACACGTGACTGGACTATGGCGTCATTCCCCAATTGGAAAATATAATTATTCGTAACAAACTGTACGAATAACAATTTATCACTGTGTCGATGTGTTATCGATGCGATTCGTTATCGTTAAAGTCGATCATTGAGGTTATCGTCGATGGTTCGTTTGTTTTTATGTTCAGCCCCGAATAACAACGATTGGTCGACGTCGATGAATCTCAATTATTTCGGGACCATCGAGAAGCAAATGTTCCATCGTATCGTGAGTGATGTCAATGAAACACTTATTACCATTTACGGTCAGGTTCCCACAAAGCTCCTCCCGCTGCAATGGAAAATTGTTATTTACGCAAATCGAGATACGCAGATGAAAAAAAACAAGCATATGAAACTATTTACTTCTATATATTTTTTATCTTTTAACTAAAAATATATATTATAATAGAAAAATTGTTATTCGAGCAAATCAAGATAGGTAAATGAAACTTTTTTTAAAATAATCAGTTCCATATACTTTTGAAAATAATTCAATTTTTGTTTTTTATTTATATCGATTATATATATTATAAGAGAAAATGTATTACTCAAATGAATCGAGATACGTAGATTATAAAAACGTTCGAAAGGATATGAAACTAAATAGTTTGATATCCTTTAATTGAAAATCCTTTATCTACGTATCTCGGTTTGTTTGAATAATAATTTTTTTTTCAATATTCAATATTTAAATATTGTTTTTTTGCATATTTAAAAAAATAGTTTAATATTCTATTGAAAATCTCTTTTTACAGAATGGGATATATTTGTATACCCACAATATATTATAAAATGAAGAATAATCATTCAATAATGGAGATACGTGGATACAAAGTTTTCAAAAAGGATGTGAAAGTTAAAAGTTTCATGTCTTTGGAAAAAAAATGTCATCTACGTATCTCGATTCGCTCGAATAATAATTTTCCTTTTATTATAAATTCTACATGAACATATAATATTCTACATTAATATATTTTGAATACAATGTGAAACCATTTCATAGAATATATTCAATCAATATCATGTAATCGAATATCCCCTCTTCGAAATTGTGATGTGAATTAACAATAAGTCTGAAATCACGATTTATATGTGTACATCCATTCCATGCTGCAATCAAGACGAAATCTGTGATTCAACAGCATGGTTCTAATTGAAAATATAATTATTCAACGAAGCGTGTGGATGCGTTTTGCGTTCTGGTCGATATTTTCGACTATATCGTGATTACATTGATTATCATTCGTATTCACAATGGCCGGGGTGGTTTTTGATAGGTTATGTTCGATGTGGAATGAGTTTCAGTGCTCTGGGCAGGTTCTTACGGCATTGAAAATCCATATCTCTACATCGATGGCCATTATTAACCTCAAAAAAAGGCGATCATTCGATTCTTTCGTCATGAAACTCGATCGCAACGCCTCTAGCGTCCATCGAACAACATCACGAAGTGGCTTCGCTAAACAACCTTTCACCTTCGTTCGAGTTTACCACAACTGCACGTAAAATCGACTTCATGGAAAAAGAAGAAAAACAACAGAAGCCGAAGAGCGATAAAGCAATAATAAACGACGAAACGAAGAATTCAGAAACGAATCGATTCTTGGGCATCGATCCACAATCGTACAGACCATCCACCACTCCATTTGTACCCACGACGGTGGGTCTCAATTATTTCGGAGCATTCGACAGGCAAATGGCTTCCTGGTTTCGCGTAGGCAAGCCAATTAAAATTGATTAGAATTCGCGGCCCATCATACTCGGAATTTACCATCCCCCCCTCCCCTTATTGCAATGGAGGGTACGATGAAACTCTAGAAAATTTCAAATATCTCCCATGAATGAAAAATTCAAACCTCGCTATTTATCACATGTAAATCGAAGGCAAAACCGAACTTGTGAAAGCGGAACCTCTGAATACAGTCCGACTGGGTTTAAATTTTGACAAATATCTCGCAATAGTATCTTTGTCGAGTGCAGGAGCTGCCAGAAGGATCGAAAAAAAAAATAGCTTTTTTTTCAACACACCCTAATGTGTACATCTGTACTTATACTTGCAACTCTCGATGCGCGCATTTACGAAACGCCCTTATGGGTCCCCTTTTGCCCATATTCAAGGTACCCATATCAACTGTACAAATACGTCTATGTATATATGTAAACATATATGTATACCTTGCACGTGTAAGCTATCGTTCGTACAGGGAACAGTATCAGCTATATTCAACGTGGATTCGTGCGCCCGTAGTTTTTCAGTTGCAATTAATTTTTCGGGTGAACGAAAAATTTCGCGGATAGAAAGTGAGTGCAGTACACAGTATTGAGGTTACTTGAAATAGAAATATTATCTGTTTTACAATAAAAAAAAACATTAATAACCTTCCTTTAAGAAAAATTGAAAACTGACGGGAAAAAATATTAACTTTTGTTCTTTATTGTAAAACAAAAAATATTTCTACTTCAAGTGACCTTAATACTATGTATTGTACTAAATTCCCATCCGTGGAATATTTCTCTTACCTAAAAATTTAATTGCAATTGAAGAAAAAAAAATGGTCTACGTGTTTATCAAAGGCAAAATCGAATTCGTGAAAGCGGAACCTCTGAATACAGCGCGATTGGGTTGAAATGTTGACAGATATCTCTTGATAGTATCTACTTGAAATGTGAGAACTGCCAAGTGTATCGAAAAATTTTGAATTTTTTCAACACACCCTAATGCATATAGATATGGCAATGAAGGTATTGCGGATATTTGCGGAATAATGGTCGAAAAATAATAGTGGAATGGAATGGATTCTGTTTTTTTTTTCGTTTCTCATAAAGGCGGGAAAGCGTTCAGTGAAACGGGAATAATTGCGAGACTGATCCATGATATATGTATATGCCGGTAATGGCGAGGAAAATGTTTTGCTTGACGTTGGAACCACGTGGGTTGATAGACTCGATGTGGACTCGTCGGCTATTTAACGAACCCCACGAGCCATGTGATGAACGCGTTTGTCTAGACTGCGGTGAATTTCACGCGGGAAATTTGAATGTCTGTTATCAATGAAAGAGTGTCTGCCATGGACCGGAGGGTCATGGCAAGCTCTGTGCGGCATCGATCGAATCCCCACCGACGTGGCTGGAAAATGAAAGCGGATTTGGAAATATTTGTGAATGGAAATGATGGATAGTTGTTTCTAGATTTTTAAAAAAGAGGGCTGAAGCTTTGTCATAAAGTAATCGAAACTTGATTGATTGGGATTGAAATCACGGATGGAAATTCATAATTTGAAATACTTTTTTGATTGGATTGACTATATGCGAGAGGGCCTATGGAATATTAACCCTTGGATCGCGCACTGGGGTCCAAATGACCCCCGGCAAAATCAACTCCTTCATTTCTGAAAGAGTATTTCGAGAGTATCCAGTTGAATTTTTTAATTAAAATAATGAAAAATGGGTGAATTTCGTTTTTTTTTTCTGTAAAAATTGCTAATTTTATGTTATTTTCACCTTTAAAATGTTTTTTTTTCTCCAAGTAAATATTGAACTTTAACCAAATAATTTGTTGCACCTTTTGAAGGAAGTATCGAGGAATATATGAGAATTTCTCCGAGTGAAAAAAAACCCAATTGATCACTCGAAGCAAGCCTTTGTGTGCTGGGGGTCGAAAAGACCCCTGGGCACCAGCCACGATACTCGCCGATAAGTGCGCCAGTTAAGGGTTAAAATCCATTGTAAAATAAAGACTCATCCAAATCTGTCATAATCATTACAAAAAAGTTACAATATACTAATTATTGCATAATAATTGAATTTTACTTATTCGTTGAATGAAGTAATTGGAATACAGTTTAATTGATCGAATGCCCATCCCTGATTGATATACTAACAATAAAATCAATTATACAAGATTGTCACAATTTTTGTGAAATTATAAAAATGATGCCAAGTTCAAAGCATGAAAAACTATCAGACAATATGGATTATAGAAGGACCTGTCTGTTTGCACTATCGTGGAACATAAATATAGTCAAATTCCGTACCACTAAAAATCACACGTTAATTCGTCAAATAATGATTAACCTCACTTTTCGTAATGGAAGTTGGTAATTTTTTCGCAAAATTTATCTCACCCACAGATACAGAATCACAAAGAACATATGTGAGTGACACATTGCCCGAACGGCAGATGAAGTATCATTTTTTTTCCTCTTTTTTCCATTGTTTGAACAAGTTGAGTTTGTATCTCGAAGCGAGGTGGATATCATTCGGTTGAGAAGGGGATATACCGGTGTTCAAACGGAAACTCGATACGAGCTGTCGTTGATTTGTTCTTCGGTGCAATTGTGAAAGGAAAAATCCAGACTTAAATATGAACAAGTGTTTTGTTCACAAGTATCGCTTTTGCCATCGAGCCTTCGATCTATTTGTTTTTTTTTCACCTCTCTCTCTCTTTCTCTCTCTCTCTCAATATTTAATCCGAATAAAAAATGTTGTACCCAAACCCGTCGTTCACGAACGAATTAAAGCATGAAACCCATTGAGTGAGCTTGCGTTCAATGGATAACCGTTAAATGCGTGTCCGGCTCTTGTAACTTTTTTTTTTCATTTCTTTCGAATTTCGTTATCAATTCAAACCAATTGGTCTGTCGTGATTTTCGGTCGACGAGACAAATCTGAGTATCATCGTTGCAATATATATATAATATATATATATATATAATATATATATATATATATATATATATATTTAGCATACTTGGCCAAGCATGGATTGGACTTTGAGTGGTCGCGTCACAGCCGGTCCAGACTCTCTTGGCTTGTTCGGCCATATGTCACCAACAATCATATCGTCACACCCTTCCCGATGGACAGATTTGATTGACGAATAATCGCCTCGTGAAGCCTCGTACTCGTCATCACGTCACACAATCGATCCAATCGTCACTAACGACATTAAAACACACACACAAACACACACACACGATCCATTCCATCCTGTCATTATATTCGAAGAAACTCATTATTTTCGACAAAGTTTGATTTCATCGCTGCACTTGATCAAAGAACATTGTATCAATCATAAATACATATAAGTAATTTATTTGTAATTTTCTTCATACGAATTTCTGAAAATTTACCTGAAAACGTCTGAACAACAGGTACAAACAAGTATCTCCTCAAGGTCCCACAAATTGTCCTGATTCACATCTACATGATCAATGATATGGATTGTGATTGATGTCTCGTGTAGAATGCATTTGGAGATAACTCGACTTCTCTACATCAACAGCTATACACACTATAAGAGAACCCCTAAGTAAAAAAAATGTTAATAAAAAAAATATTTACACAGCTTAATGTAAATGTTGAAAACCAAATTCCCAAATTTTTTCAGATTTTTTTTCTATTATTTTGGCAGCTGTCAATTAAGGTATTTTTCAGTTATTTCGTTTTCTTATTTTTTCAAGTATTTTTTTTACAAGTTTATGGTGTTGAAAAATTATATGAAAAATTTGTTCGTCGCGTGAAATTGTCATAGCTTTTCGATAAAAATATCAGTTTTTCATTTCGACTATCGAAAATCCGTTAGAAACGAATTTGAAACACATAAAGCTGTTTTTCGTCCGGTGACCCAATTTCGGATATTTTTTTTTCTATACTCTTATCGAAAAGCTGAAAAAATTTCACAGGATTTACGTATTTTTCGAGTTGGTTTCTCCCTAAGCCCTCTTATTATTAATTAAAGAACAAAAATAAAATAAAAAAAAAGAAAAATTGGAAAAATTAAATTTGTATATTGTATTTTTGTTGTAATAAAAAGACGTCGCTATTATTCTGATACGGATTTCATTGAAAGCAGCGATTCAAGAGTCAATCGTTTTTCAAAGCTCGTAAAGATGATATCAAGATCAAAGCAAACGATAAACATGTCACTGCAAAAAATATCAATACAATAACGTATATTCAATGAATGCTCTTAATAAATTAACACTTGACGATAAATGGAATTATCAAAGTATTTTCGTCCTTACGATCAACTCGCGATCCCGCATTCTTACATAAATATATGTGGTCCACGTATATATTTTTTTCTTGAGCCAAAGGGGACAAAGAGAGTCGCGCGAAAGGACGAAATCGCCCGGGGAAATCGGAAAAAGGAAGCCCGTCGTGTTTGATTACGATTCCCTCGCGTCTCAGCTCTCGCACCCTTCGATCGACACATCACATCGACGTGCTGCTCACCGTCGTAACGCAATACCGTTCTTATATTGCTTACTTTTGCCACTGCACAAGTGGCGAGGCACGTTCTCATTGAGGGCGTTCCATTCTTTCTCTTATTTCTCACTTTGGTTATCCATTATTTGCACTGTGCGTCAGTCATTCTCGCGTGTTTCACCCTCGACCACCCCCTCACGACGTGGTCCTCGAGGATACTCTTTGCCCACTCGTGTTATCCTGGCTTCCACAATCAATTCGGGAACACGGTTCACACGAATCTCGTCGTTCGAATTTACGATCGCCTGCGAATTATTGTTGGAAAGCCATTGAGCAATTTGCTAAAAAAAATAAAAGAATAATGTTACATCAAAGTTTAACCAATTCTCTGACCACAATATAGCTTATGTATGGGTCGTATGAGCTATTTCATCGAATATCGGACAATTTCGGAAAACTTACGGACAACCCAACTTGAAAAATGCGTATAGCCTGTAAAATTTTCTCAGCTTTCCGGTTGAGAGTATTGAAAAGATTTTCAAATCTTGTGCAACGGACGAAAAACAGCTTTTTATGTTTCAAATTCGATCCTAATAGATTTTCGACAGTCGAATTAAAAAACTGATATTTTTATCGATAAACTGTGAGACAATTTCACGTGACAAACAGATTTTTGATATAATTTTCTCACAGCGTAAACTTGTAAAAATACTTGAAAAAAAGAAAACGAAATAAATGAAAAATACCTTAATTGACAGCTGCCAAAATGATAGAAAAAAAAATCTGAAAAAAATTTAGGATTTTGTTTTTCAACATGTACTTTAAGCTGTGTAAATATCATAGAGATCCCAGATAGCGAAGCTCAAAATTGTCCGATATTTGATGAAATGGCTCATACATGATTTGTTTACTTAGGTGGAAATTAAAGTTATTTGTCTGAAGCTTCGATTACGTGGATTCGAGCGCCAAATATGATCATTCTTTCATACGTTCGAACAACCGCAAAATATATATATGCTAGGGTGGTCTTTATTCGAGTTATTTTTTAATTTGACTGCTCCGAGTCGATTGGACGATTCTAAATGACTAAAAAAAATATTCTCGAAATTTGACGTTCCTGTCTCAACTTTTAACTCCGATCCCCACGTAAACTCTCGAGTATTTATTTATTGCGAATCATCGTTTCATGGAAATCACGAAAAAAATAAACGATGAAAAAATTGGTCCTTCAGTCGTGGTAAGTCCACGGTGAAAATATGTAGATCGACGGATTTCGAGACGAATGTTGACGTACGCAGACCCAATATAAAACGCAAAACCGATGGTTCGAATCGAGCGTCGCACGTATAATCCCGTCTCTGTCAACGTTGTCGTGTTGACACGAACGTCACATACGTCGGCCCCATAATAATGCTGGAAAGTATAAGCACATAGTCGTGGGATGACGCACAACCGGGCACACGTATATACATATATGCATCAGGGTGTGTTGAAGAAGCGGTGTGTGCTTGTGATTTTTCTGGCAGTGTCTACACTGAAAGTAGATACTATCATTAGACATCTATCGAAATTTCAGTCCAATCGGACGATATTCAGAGGTCCCGCTTTCGCGAATTCAATTTTACCTTTGATTAACACGTAAACCATTTTCTTCATTTCAGTTGCAATTAATTTTTCAAGCAAACAAAAAATTCCGGGGATGGAAAGTAAGTGCAATACATAGTATCAAAGTCACTCAAAATAGGGAAATTTTCTGTTTTACAATAAAAAAAAAAGTTACCGATTTTCAATGTTTTTTGTTAAAAAAAAAGTTGTTGACTTTTTTCAAAAAATTGTAAAACAAAAAATCGTCCTATTTCAAGTGACCTCAATGGAATGTATTGCACTTAATTTCCATCCCCACAATTTTTGCCTTGCCTGAAAAATTAATTGCGATTGAAATAAAAAAAATTGTTTGCGTGTTAATCAAAGGCAAAATGGAATACGTGAAAGCGGGACCTCTAAATATCGTCCGATTGGGCTCAAATTTTGAGGGATACCGTCTGACAGTATCTACTTCAAATGTAGGAACTGCCGGGAGAATCCAAATTTTTTGGTTTTTTTCGACACACCCTAACAACATATATATGCAGAGATAGTAGCATCGCTTGGAGCGAGATTTGTGTGCACATCGTTCCCTCGGACCGAAGCGATTTTCCGCCGTTCCATGTAGCCGCCAGGCACAAGTGGCGTTGGCTTGCCATGGGATTGGAGTCGATGGGTGCGAGATCCAATCGGTGCATGGCCTAAGGGCACCCGCACCCGCAGCAGCAGCAGCAGCGGCGGCAGCAGCATCCCAGTCACCGGATATACCTACCCCCGTGTGAAGAGCGCGGGACAACTTGAGCCGCGTGAGGCGTTTCATTGGTTTCCGGGACACACATCATGGAATATACAGCCACTGTCGACGGCGTCGCTTGTCCCATTTCCAATAACGAAAATTTGTTAATCGAATCGAAATCATTCGATAACACGACTAACATGCGTTTGTCGGAATACGGGTTGTCACCGTTCGTGCGAAAGACCTCGACCGAAAATTGTTTCACGACGAAGCCCTCTTATTGCCCTCGCGATTTAGTAAAATTCTGATTGATCATTATTTTTTTTCGGCAATCGTTTTTTTAATATAATTGTTATTGCGTACTGAAATAATGGGAGTGGTAATATTTGAAATTAAAACTATGAAATTCTCAGTGGTTTATTAATTTATGTTTCCGTAATCTTACATTTTTGTCATTAAATGTGAGGAAATATATAATTTTTTTTTTCATTATTTTTTACGGCTGTGATCGTTGCTTTTTTTCATTCGTTTTGTGAATAATTGTTATTTCGTACGAAGATAAGTCGAATTGTAATATTTGATATCAAAATCATGACATTTTCAGCAGTTCATCAATTTATTTTTTTGATAATCATACGTTTTTGTTATTAAATTTGAGGAGACATGTAATTTTTTTTTAACGGCTATGATCGTTTTTTTTTCTCATTCTCAAAGAAAATGAGTCGAATTGTAATATTTTTTATTGCAATGTTGAGATTTCCAGTCTCTTGTTCATTTATTTATTCAAATTACTCGCTTTTGTCATTGAATTTAAAGAGAGGCGTAATTTTTGAATTATTTTTTTTCAGCCATGATAGTTTTATTAAGAATATTATATCTTTTAATATTATTATTATTTCATTATTGTCATCAATATTATTATGTCGTACTGAAGTAATCCAAATCATAATATTTTCCATCAAAACTTGAAATTTCCATTGGCTTATTTATTCATTTATCAATCCCCAATCATCTGCATTTGTTATCAAATTTTACAGTATTATTAAAATATAAAAATGTATTCTTTTGTCCATTACTATTATCATTATTTGTTTTTTAAAGTAAATTTGAACAGATACGAGATAATAATTTTTTTTTTTTTCAGCCACGATCGTTTCGTTCGATAAACCGAAAATAATGTTCGATGGTTCCGCCACGATACAATAACAATTACGCGTTTCACGATGGACCATGAATTAGGCCGGAAGCTGCAGCTCTAACGGGTTCTCGAATGCGCTTTCCGTTGTCGTTCTTCCGTCGAGACCACGCTCCCACATCGCCCTTTTCCCTCACCACCCTCGTACCCGACCACACGGATGGTAAATTCGAAATCGGAAGTGACGTTATAATGGAAGCCGGCATTAGTGGTTTTAACGCGAGGCCGTACGGTTCGGAGAGTGCCGGCCTCGAAACATGGAATTGCCCGAGAAAGCTCGTCGTCCCTCGACGCCCCGATGCATTCTCTCTCTCTCTCTCTCTCTCTCTCTCTCTCTCTCTCTCTCTCTCTTTCTCTCTCTCTTTACGCAAATTGCCGAGCACCCTGTTTCGTACAATATTCCGCACTCTGTAATAACGTTGAAGCACGCGTGGACGAGGGGTTTGCGTGAGGTGCGAGGAAAAGAGCGTAGCGGGGTAGGGAGAGGAAGAGGGGAGGGGACCAGAGTGCGAAATGTTTCACGAGCTTCGTATATCCCACTCAACTCTTTCGTCATACGATTTTCCATTTTGCTAATGTGAAACGCCTCGTGAAAAGCTGTTGGCAAAAAAAAAAATAAAACAAAATAATGATAATGATGATAATAATAGAACGAAACGGGAACAAAAAGAAATAAAGAGAGAAGAAAAAAACTGGTCCCCCGCGTGTTGAATTTTAGCATTCGGTGAAATTGTTTTTTTTTTTCACTTAATTTTCGTGACGCTTGCAGTATTTGGATACGAGTGGGATAATTGATTGATTATGATAATTGATTGATTGTGATTAAATGTTGCATATATTATTTTGAAATTTTTTTTCAAGGTTTTATTTTTACGTTTTTTGCGATTGTCTCGAGGAAAAAATGTTTTTTTTATTTAATTTTTGTAACACTCGAAGTATTTGGACTCGAGTGGGGTAATAATGATAATTTATTAATTGTGTTGAAATGTTATATATTTTTTTTTAATTTCTTTTTGAGGTTTGATTTTGAAAGTTTGGGGTGAAGATGCAAAAATCATCAATGAGAATTCGATTCTTTCTGAATACTTTTTTTCTGTTCTATTTTTTCACACCCTAATTTTATTAGGGTGCGGTGAGAAGAATAATTTTTTAATTTCTTACTGTGGGAGGTCCAACATTTCAAGTAGGTACAATCAGGAGACATTTTTCGCGATTTCAGTCCAATCAAAGTGCATTAATTCAATTTTGTCATCTGTGATTTATCTTGTTCATGCCTTGCCCTCTCTACCTCTCTCTCTCTCTCTCTCTCTCTCTCTCTCTCTCTCTCTCTCTCTCTATCTCTCTCAATAACAACATTTGTTTGCAAAACTGCTGGCAATTGTGCGTCGCAAGTTTTTTTGTTTTTTTTTTCGCTCAGCTTCAGACGTCATGGCCCGCGTTCGATGGAGCATGCTCTTGGATTGTCGACAAAGAAAATAACGATCTCGCGACTGGCAATAGAAAAAAAAACGACACTTATTATTATTATCATTATTATTTTTTTTTTTTTCGCGTCGGTACTCAAACGCGTGTACTTCGGTCAACCGTGCCCCTCGTTCGATCGAGACGACACGGGTGGTAAGTGTGTCCGACGACATTGTTCCGAGGCGTCGCGTGTTGCGATAGTCGTCGAATGGGGGTCCTCTTCAAATCCCCAACAATGCCCGACAATCGCAAACGGATCGCACACGTATCCCGTAGCTCTGTTCGTATCAACGCGTGTCGACGTCGAGTGGAATACGCGAGAGAAACACTCGAACGATTTGTTTTTTTTTTTTTTTTTTTTTTCTAGTACCTTTGACACACATTCTCTCACGCACTTTTAATCTTCGCAGTGTGCACGCGTTCACACGATTTCGAGAGACCCGGAAGAATTTGCAGATGCCCTCGAAAGACACTATAATTTTTTTTCTGAATTTGGACAGCGGACAGTCGGTAAGGTAGAAAACAAATGTTATCAATTCTGCTTTCTCATGGAGAAAGCTTTGTTTTGGGTGAGAATTTTTTTTTCCAGATGTTCGTGAAAACGTGTCCAAAATTTTCCGAAACATATAAAAATTACATTTAGAAAAAATATCCAGATGTATGTGTGTGTATGTATGTAACATTGGTTTAACGTTCACAACTTGAGAGCGGGTCGAGATATCAAACTGAAATTTATCACACGTGTAAAGGGTTCAACGCGCATCACATGATTGAATTTTTAGAAAAATCCATGGAGTTGTTTTGTTTTAACGCGATTTTACAATTATTCGAATAATTATTTTCGGTCTCTAGCTCCCACAATTTTAGAGATATCGAGCTGACATTCTGTAGAATGTTGAACTACTACAGGGAGATGCTTGTTACTAAATTTGAGAAAAATTCACGAAGTACTTTTGTTTTAAAGAATTTTGAAAGGTGTCGAAAATGGACGTGCGCGCTTTAGCTTCCACAATTGTTTTTTCTAAAAAATTTTTTCATGATTCAAACTTTAATACGAAATGTTGCAATATTCCTTAATTTTTGTAATAATATAAAAGCTCTATTTTCTCATTATAAATTTTATTTTTAAAAACAATTAGATTGTAATAATACATTTTTTTCTCCTTTGATTCAACAAAATGTAAAACAAAATTACCAAACAATTCGCGACAAATCAAATTGGTTAAAGTTTTCAATTTATCTTCACAATTTGGACTTCAATGAAAATTGCAATGTTTCTCAAATTTTTTCAACGATGTATCGGCACAATTTTCAATCTTGCGAATCATCAAAAATGGACATTAGAACCGAATAAGATTTTAGTGGCACCCTCACACGGCAAAATCGAGAAGTTCATGATCGAAAACTGTTTTACCGACTGCAGATATAATCATAGATCCATCGGTATGGGTTTATCGTGGTCGATCACAAATTATCGACGGTTTTGCCATGCGGCTTTGAAAAATCAGTGTGACCTGCGAAGAGAAATGCTTCCTGAGAAATTCGATCGAAATTTGAGACCAACGATGCTGCTCGAGACCCTCAGGACCAAGGAGAACCGGAGACAGCACCGCGGCAGAGTGGAGGGGCCCACAGGCCCAGCAGCAGGTACGGGGCCTCACAACCATTAATTATGAATTCCGCACAGCTCCGAACCAGATTCTCCAAATAACTCGGTTACAGCTCATCCGAAACAACTAATCAACAAAAAGTCAGAGAAATAAGAAATAATTTGAAAAGAAAACGTATATATGTTAACTAAAAACGAAAATTGTAAGCTCGAGGATTTTGCAAGATTGGGTTGCAGAAAATTGTTACACACTTACCTAGAAGTAAAATTTAATTATCCAGTAGATAAGGTAATTTTTTTAATAATGTTGTTAATTTTTTCGAATTGTTCGATCGTTGCCATTTCGAAAATTCGGTTTCTGACCCATCAGGACATAAATTTTGATCTGAATGAAAATTACTTCGTTCACGAACTGCTTTTAATATTAGATTAACGAAATCTTTCTGTTTTTTTTATTTCGAATGAGCCATTCCAGAGATATCATGCTCATCACAAGTAATCTAGGAAAAAAATGGTGCTTTGAGAAAAACGGCAACAGTTTCCCCAAAAATGAAAATTATTTCAATAAAAAAATGTCTACAAGAACCTCGATATATATCGTAATTGATCCTGTCTAGTGCATCCTGATAAAATTATGTTAACGTGTCTTTAAAAAATCATGAAAATCCCTCAATTTCCCCCCAAACAACTTAACCCCTTAAACCCCTCAAAAAAATTATTCAAAAAAATGTCGACCGCATTATCGAAGTTGATTCCATCCAATATAAAATTTTGCAAATAAAAAAAAAATCACGAGTCCTGGATGAACAGCAACGAGAGTGTGGAGCCCCTCGAAGCGGACCCGCAGTGATTCTCGTGTTTTTAAGCGTTTTAAGGTGATGCGAAAAACTTTCTGTGCTCGCGCCCATAGCGCCGTCTCTCTCGCACTCGCGACCGACGGATAAACGTTTCGCATCATCTTAATACGGTCCCACGAGGGGGCCCAGAGAGGATCTGGCAACAGCGGCGACCGAGCCAGAGAAGAAGGAGTGATCTCGGGCGGGAGCACTGGCCACAAGAACCGACTCTAAACACACCTGAGAGAAAGACCGTGGATGTGTGCCGCGAACTGCTATACGACGACCTCTTACAAAATTTTGCCGACGCTAGTGCGAAATATTCTTCAACGTATTCACGAAAATTATTCGAGAAAAAAAATAAATGAGATAAAAACAAACAGAAAATAATAATAAACAAAACAGGTTAATTAACAAAATACTTGATTAAGGAATCATTTAATGTTCGGCAAAAGACGTTTGATTCCCATTACGAGTGATTGCCCTTATCGACGCGTATAATCCATGTTACGATATTTTATTCTTTTTATTTTCGTTGGTGCAAGTAGTTGAGGCTGTGTGTGATCAGACTTTGAATTGTGTGACTAATTAAATATTACATCAGTGGTGATTGCCGAACGACGAATGGATTATCATTAATAATCAATGGAATTCGAACGCTTGTGAAAATCGTGACCGACTGTTATTGTGAAAATCGTGATTGTGAATTGAAGAGAGAGAGAGGGAGAGAAATATTATCGGTTAATCGACCATCAGCGATGACTTGAAACACGATCGATTGCTGGTCAACACCGTTCACGTTAATAGAAATATTTTGAAGGTATATAGACACCGACATTCCTACCGAAACACACCGAAAAAACAAAAAAATAAGTAATAAAAACTCTTACGAATGGCAAATTTATTTGAACAATTTTTTTTTATCAGAAAATCAAATATTTTTCGTACCAAAACACATAAAAAAAGAGAAAATAATAATTATCGAAAGCCCTGACGAATAATAATTTTATTAATATAACTTTTGTTTCTTTTAATGTTTTTCGTACTATCACTCAGCATTCCTACCAAAACACAAATAATGATAATAATAATAATAATAATAATAATAATAATAATAATAATAATAATAATAATAATAATAATAATAATAATAATAATCGAAAGCTCTGACGAATAACAATTTTATTCGAATAACTTTTGTTTTTCATACAAATTTAAATATGTTTTCACTTGTTTAGCATGAACGTGTTTGAGAAAACAACAAAAATAAAACTCGACTGTTAGGATTAATCATTACTAATAACTGAATAATTCGCATGCATCGATGTAAATATTATTATTGTTGGTTGATGTTGTTTGTTTTTTAAATCTTACAGATAATTCGTGAACCGATTGAAATTTTTATTTTTCAAATTATTTTTTATTTTTATTTTTTTTTTTGTTTCTCGACGATGTCGTTCGTTTGACGATTCGTTATGATAATTTTGTGAATGAGGCCCCGCGCTGTCTGTGACGCGTTCGATAACGACAAAACCTCGAACTAATTAATACGTAATCAACTGCATGGCTCGTCGTTAACGAAGCGGCCGGGATGGACGGGCGAGGGGCAAAGGGAGGGGAAGGGGAGGGGCGAGCAACGAGGGAAAAGGGGAAAACGGGTTTCGAATTCGATGAGCCACGGAAATGGAGAACCCTTGAGTCTGTACAGCACTGTCATAGTCGGCCATTCGAATCAAATATTGATCGTGCAATTAGCGCCAATTGTACTGCAATCGGGCTCGTTTTTATACTCTTCGTATACATATATATGTGTTAGGGTGTGTTGGAAAAGAGCCAAAGTTATTTCGATTCCTACGGCGACTCCTGCGTTCGAAGTGGATACTATCGGTAGACATCTGTGAAAATTTTAGCCCAATCGGACAACATTCAGAGGTTCCGCTTTCGCGAATTCCATTTTGCCTCTGATTAACACGTAAAACAATTTTTATTTTTCAGCTGCAATTAATTTTTCCGATAACCCGAAAATTCCGGGGGTGGAAATTAAGTGCAATGCATAGTGTTGAGGTCACTTTAGATAGAACTATTTTTTGTTTTGAAATTTGAAAAAAAAAAGTTAACAACTTTCTTTTTAACGAAAAATCAATGAAAACCGACGAAAAAAAATGGTTAATTTTATTTTATAGCAAAATAAAAATTATATCCATTCGAAGTGACTTTAATACTATGTAGAACGCTTACTTTTCATGTCCGGATTTTTTTGTTTACCGGAAAAATCAATTGCAACTGAAATGAAGAAAATTGTTCACGTGTTAATCAAAGGCAAAATCGAATTCGCGAAAGCGGAACCTCTGAATATCGTCCGATCGGGCTCAAATTTTGACAGATAACTTCCGACAGTATCTACTTGAAGTACAGGACCTGCCATGAGAATAGAAAAATTCTGCGTTTTTTGGCACACCTTAATGCGTACACAGTTTTATTTTTATTTTTTTCGTACCAGTCCACGTGGTCGGAAATCGATGTAGCAGTCGCGGTTCGGATAGAGCACGGCTCGTAGATTAGCCGTGAAATACATGTCGTCCCTCCGAATTGATAAGCCCTGCGTTCCAGCTTTTGTTCTCGCGTGAATTATATCCTTCGCATTAGCCATCAGTCACGAAATTCGAGGGGTCGTGTGAACCGTGTGTTGCGCGGTGTAATGTTTACCTTATTCGATATTCTCCTCTCCTCCCCCCGCTCGCCAAACTTTCGGTTCACCATTCTGTATAGCCTCCCTTCTCTTATCAATTTGTGATTAACGGCTATTAGCCGAAACCGGAACGTTGATCGATCACCGATTTTCGTTTCGTTTAACATTTCATCGATTCAATCGCTCGTCGCGATAATAAACCATCCGACATTTTTTCATCCCAAACATCTTTCACAATTTCAGATTCTCGTGGATGTTATTTTCATTGTAGTTGCAGTTTTGTTGTTTATTGACAATACATTGCTAACATTTATTTATTTTTTAATTTTTTTTTTTTTTTTTTTTTTTTTTTTTTTCATTTTTTTTTCTCTTCTTCTCTTTTACGTCCTTAACTATAGTGTCGCCCTATATTGTCAATGGGCCATCGACCTGAGTCCTTCAGCCCCACGATAAACAATTTTTAAAAAATTGTCAATATCTCGATTTAGAAATAATTTTTGATATATCACAATATTTTTGCTATATCACAACAGTTTTTGCTGAAATGCTATATCCCTTTAGAAAAAAAAGAGAATAGCGGTCTCGAAGAAGCAATGCGACTTTTTTGTTTTTTTTTCTTTTCAATTTTATCAGCGGTATGGGAAAATAATACGATTTTTATTTTCACAGGTGGAACAAGATGGGAACGAGAGCAGTGGCAGTGGGGGCGAATACGGGAGCGGCCGGAGTCTCGGGAGAGGCTGGTCTAGCTGGTGTTCCGAGACTCCTCGAGGATTTGGCCAGACTATCCGAGGACAAAGATTCCGCGGACATCGTATTTCTACTTGGCCGGGACGAGACTCCGGTCTATGGTCATCGAATAATTCTACAAGCTAGGTAATCGTTGTTCGGCTTTGCTTCAACCCTACACCACAATCCATATGGACCCCATATAAACATTTTCACAGATTCCCTATTTTTTCAAAATATGGAAATCAATAATTATTTTACAAAAATAAATTATTACGAAAAAATGAAAAACCGAATTCGAAACTTTGCTTATATCTACATACTCAAACTAAAAAACTTTAAATATTATTTTTTTTATTACTTTATAAAAAAGAGCATTGAAGAATGATATACAAAAATATTGACACTCGAATATTTGCAATATCTAATCAGTTATTATTGAAAAATAGAAAAATTATTTTTTTAAATGCAATTATCATGTTTTCCATTTCAAATATTCGTCATAATTATTTTTTATAGTGAGAGTAATAATTATAGTGAATAAACGAACAAAAAGCATCAACGAGTAAAAATAATAGAAGCATTACGAACACGTATATTTTTTCGTTCAATTTCCTCGCCATAGTCGATTTTATGAAACAGCAAAAAAAAAAAAGTATATCGACATTCGGCATCGCTCTCACGAATATCCATACTCGTTGATTCCTCGAGGAATTAAAAAGAAATTCGATCTTCCGATATTTCGTCGTTAATCCGATTATTTAAAATCTGTTTTTTTAAATTTATTTTCATTTTTTTCTCATTGCCTGAGAGTTTTTGCAATGGGGAATTTTCCACGCAGTTTGATACAACGTTCGTCGCGAAAAAATTCGAGATATGAAAAATCACGTAGCGATGTGGTTGCCACGCACGCGGTAAAGTGCGCGGTCTCGGTGGACCGGATTAAGTGTTAATCGTAATTTTATATTAATAATGCAGTGAGCATTTTCACGTTTCGTCGACGTTGTGGATCCGAGGTTTGCGGCTATGAGGTAAATTTCCCCGGGGATATCGGTCGATGTGCTTGCCGAGAAAAATATGAGATACGCGTCGGAAGTGGCGGAAACTCGGTGGGGGAGGGGTAGAGGGTTGCGAAAGGGCGAGGGTGTGATGCAGGAAGTATCGGTGAGCGTGGAAAATTGTATTCTTCACGAGGATTCGAGCGAAAGCTGCGGATAACGAAAAGAAAACCACCTTAGCGGGAAAAATATATTTTCGCATGATATATGATATATTGATGGATCGAGACCATAAGAGAATATCGTTTGGGCTTGGTCCCATCGACCAGGTCCTCGTAAAAATGAACCTAAACAATATCAAACCCTGATTCGAGACATTTGTTCTTTCATTTCCCAAAATAAATACCTTTTTTCCAACAGTCACTATCGCGCTATTTTTTTCTGAAAGTAAAGTATTTCGAGAGCATTGAGTTCAATTTTCAGATTAAAATAATGAAAAATGGGGAAGTTTCGATTTTTTAAATGAAAATCGTCGATTAAGCGTTTTTTTTCACATTTAAATTTTTTTTCTTCGAAGTAAATATTGAATTTCAACCGAATGACCTATGGCAACTCGTGAAGGGAGTATCGAGGAATAGATGAGATTTTTTCCAAGTCAAAAAAATCAACTGGTTACTCGCTGCAAGCTTTTTTCAGGTCTTGGGGTCTAAAAGACCCCTGTGCAGAGGCTATGATACTCACGTACTTTTGGCTGGGATTGTATGTGTCGTACACTCTCAAAGCGGAAGATACACGTGTTTAATAATATCGCACAATATTATTGCGCAATATTATTGTGCAATATTATTGCACAATAGTGGTGGGCGTACAATAATATCGATCATGTATGCTGCATGGATTATTTCGAGACCATATTAATCGTGTATGGACTATATTGCGCAATATTATTGTCAATAATATTTACCTGTAACATCAACTTCACTGTATATGACGTCAGGGCTGTTGAATACGGCCCTGATATCATATTTTGAGTTACCAATACCCAAAAACCTTGAAAATTGATCAATTTAACAGAAAAGTTTTACAATTTTCACTCACAAACATTGTCCTAAAGCTGATTTATAAATTCCCTTCGAATAAGAATATCAAAGCTGACAAAATCTTGAAACTGATTCAAATTAATAATAATAATTGGAGAATCGGGACGAAACTACCCAGATCGGGGCGATATAAAAAGTACTTCGTCGACGTACGTAACAAATTACGTAAAATTGAATGATCAGGTGGTATCAAAAGAAGTTTATCGACGTACATGATAATTTACGCAAAAATTGTATGATCGGTGTTATCGAATGTACTTCATCGACGTACTTTCATAAACGACATAAAATTGATGTTGGCAAAAGAAGCCGGATAAGCAGACACTGAGCTCGCTCCAGCCACTTGACGATCATTTACATATTTTTTTTCTTCTTTTCTTTGCGCATTTCGCTTTGTTCATCGATACCACCATGAATTATCCGGGAAAGCACAGCCTTGGTTGCGAATCAATCAATAAAATCTTTGATCAAACACAATGGCGATAATTAGAAAGACGTCACTGCGAGTCTCAACTGCTCGCGATGGATATTAATTGAATTTACGTATTTCAAGATTGCTATGTCTATATACAGCCGAGTGATTTTCGTGTGTATCGAGGACTTGATTCCACCCGAGTTTTCATAATTATAGTTCGACAATGCTTCGAGAAAATTCACGAAACGAAAATTCTCGAGAAGCATCGTCAACTATGGCTTTTCACGACTTTGCTCCTCTCTCCTTATTCGCTTGTCCCATTATTATTTTGATAAATCTAAAATAATTATGGTTAATAATATTTTAGATTTACTAAAATAATGATAATCAAGTAAAAAAACTACTGTCAATAATTATGACAATTCTAGTTATTCAAATAATTGTAACGTAGAAATAATAATAATAATAATAATAAAGTAAATTTCTCTAATTATTAATTTTAGAAATTATTATTATTATCATTATTATTAGTGAACTAATAAATAATAATAATAATAATAATAATAATAATAATAATAATTCTTATCTTAAAATCGACAACTATTAAATAGAGTGCAACATTGTTTGAATCTAAATTTCCGATTGAGTTAATTACGACTCACTCCTGACCCAATTTTATAATCGTCAAATTTTGTCACCCCGGTTAATCGTCTGTAAAATTAGCCCCCTGCTAAGAAACGCCTAATTAACGTGCTTAGCATAACTTCAAAAAAATCTCTAAGCCCCTCAAATAAAAATGTGCATCGTAACGAAGATAAGGACGACGACTGATATGACAACAAACATATTTCCCCCGTCACGTATAGTACGAAAAAAAACACAAGGGCCCATCGTCTGATGGGCCCTTCAACCGTACGTCGGTGCTAATTGCAAAGTCAATTACGAAACTCATCGTGACATTCGTAAATGTTGAAGAATCTTTCGTCGTTGGTTCCATTGTTCGTTGACCCTTCGGCCCACGAGTATTCTTGATTATCGTGCAATTCAAATGTGTGTGCGTGTGTGTGTGAGTTTGGCTTCTCGTTGGTAGATGATAAAGGATCGTATCCTTTGTCATCGTCACCCGAGAGTTTTGGACCGGGGTCTTTTCGATCGTGCTAAGCTCCTCTCGAGAGACCGATCCCCGTAAAATTAAGTTACGCCATGCCGTTGACAGTTGGTCCATCCTCGTCGTCGTTGTCGGTTGACAACGACGACGAAAACGACGTTACAGCAAAATCTTCAGACTCGAAGCTTCATTCGTGTACACAACAATGCTCGACCGTTCCCAACCTTCGCCAGTCCCTTTGAAACATAATACAACGAGAGCTTTTCCGACAAATCCACCCAAAAGCACTTTTATTCGTTTCATCCCTTTCAAACGTCGCCAAAGACCCTTCTGCGGAATTTTTCGCAGTCAGTCCGAACGACAAAAAAAAACAAGACAAAAAAAATTCAAGCTGCTATAACGAAAGAAAAAAAAATGAAGGGACGACAAATTTTCAAGTGATTTGTTGGCATTGACAAATAACGCAAGAACTATAATGCGTTTGGTTCTGTTCGACTTTTCTTTTGTTGTTGCTGCTGGAAGTGAAGTGGTTGATTTTTTTTGGTGAAGGTTGTGGGTTTGAGAGGTTGGGTGAGGGATGCAATGTCACGTACCAGATGCCTGACCACGATTAGGGATGAGGGGGCTCAATGGTGAAGTGTCTTGTTGTTTTGATTCTCTCCTCACTAATTTTTTCTCAACTTATCCAAAAAGTTATGAAAATATATCGAAGTTGATGGAAATCTTTATCGTGTTCGTGATTTCTCCCTGAAAATTGACTTTCTTTATTGGAAATCAACTGTCATCTCAACACATTGATGACAATCTTACCGACCAATCGTGAAACGCGACTTGACCAGAATTTTCGTGATTTTCGTTTTTAACCGTGTTAACATAATTTTACTAGTATACACTATATGCTATAAATTACAACATATTTCGATGTAATTGTACACCTTTTTTTTCAAGGGGTTTGGGCCAACGGCAATAGTTCCCCAAAAATTGCAAAATTTTTTTCACGAAAAAACTGCATACAAGTACGTCGATATATGTTGTAATTGATACTGTATGATATATTCTAATAAAATTGTGTTAACATTGCTGAAGAGAAAAACCATGACGATTTCTTAGTTTTCTCGCTCTTTCCTACTCTTCAGGGGGCTGAGTCACCTAAAAAATTGAAAAAAAAGTTTTTTTATAGTATTTTTCGTTACATGATGTTTTTAACGTGCTTTGACGAATCGACCTTGTTATAGATGTTATTTCGTAAGATTATTTTTTCCTCCCTTGGTTTAAGAGCGAGAACCCTCCCTTACCGATATATATTTCTTTCTTTTTTCGGTTTTCTATTTTTTTAAATTAAATCAATTACTCAGTTAATTCGTGAGACTTAACTAACATAAGTAATATTCCTCTATCAATGACGTTCTTGATAAAGGAAAATTAAATCTTGAAAAAAATATTCCGCTGAAATTTTTTCACCATTTCATTTTTCATTCCCACAGTCATCCAAGAGTGTAATCCGTTATTAAGAATATGAGTTGTCGAAATTGAAAATTCGTTGAGTCGTAGGATCCAAAAGCTGCGACAAGCGAAAAATTTTGTGACAAATCTCAGCCTTCATGCTGATGCTTTGCATAGCTATTTAAAAAAATTGAAACAATAGCTGAGTATAGGTGTTCTATAAGGCAAAGATCTATTTTAAATTTCGATTGATCATGTCACGCTAAAAAAAAAAAAAATTCAAACTCAGCTTAATTCAACATTTTCCAGCAATAAAAATTAATCGATACAACGAACCATTTCCGGGTATGTCAACACAGAAACGATAATCCTCCCCCCCCCCCCTACGTCATTGTTCACTAATTCACCGGAAGTCGAGCGGTTTTTTGCATGCCGCTCGGATGCTAGGCAAGGGTTGAGGGGTGGGGGTGGGTGGATGGAGCGAGTGATGATGGCAGGGATGCAGGAAGTCAGAGTCAAGCGACGTGAGGCCGGGATTTATAATCGCGTGCTTGGTCGTTAGCACGGGTGCCCCGAAGCGACATTCAACCCTTGCCTTCCATGGGCCACCAGTGAAAGAAGAGGGAGACCGCACCGACGCCACCATCGGTAGCTGGTGCAACGCGTGTGGGGAAAATTCCGCCCTCTGTAGCCTCTCTAGTCGTCCAAGTTGGAACTCCACCCCCACCCCTCGCCTGCCAAACAGACCCTTATATCTGGCCCTAACACGGTCGATGGAGCTCTGTCGCAATTTCGTTTTTTACCGCTCGAAATACGTTTTTTTTTCTCTTTCCTTTCTTCATTTCTTCCCTTCCTTTATTTCCTCTAGCCCCCTCCCCCCGCCATTCCTCATTTTTCCACCGTCATCAGCTCTGATAGCTATATACATATATATATATATATATATATATATATATATATATATATAGGCCATGTGGCACACGACTACGGTCCTCGTGGCAGCGTCCTATTATTCTTTTGGTTTCACCGCTTGCACAGAAATTCATGTGTGTGTGTGTGTGTGTTTTTTCGCGTTTTCTTTGATTTTATACCGTGCACAGAGCCCAAAGCTCACAGAAACAGCTCACAAAGTGCAGTAAAGTATTTTTTTTCTTTTTTTCTTTTTTTTTTTTTTTGCACTACGGGCCCCGTGATTATAGAGAAAAAATTCACGGTAGTTTCTCCTCGGAGATTTTATTATTTATTTTTTCGTTTTATTTTTTTGTTCTTTGTTTTTATTATTTTATTACAATTTCTTTCATCATTCGTATTTAATGTGTTGCGCAGAGAGGCTCCGGGCTCTTTTCACCAGTCTCCTTCACCTTGTGGACGACTCTCCGCGAACGTCACTATATGTAGATCATTCTTTTTGTTTTCTTTTCTTTCTATGCTACGTACTTTTTTTTTTCTCGCAACGTGCATAGCAGAGCCGTGGAAATTTTTCACCACTTGATAATAGACGAATGAACTTTAATGTGTTTCACAGTTGGGTGAGCGATCGAATGACGTATTTTTTATTTTCACGAAATTTAATCACGAATAATAATAATAATAATAATAATAATAATAATAATAATAACGATAATTATTATCATCATTGCTAATATCAGTTATTACAATTATAATTGTAACAACAATAATAATATTAATAGTTATAATAATTTTATTTCACATTGCGAATAAAAATATTTCGAAAGCAAAAATTAATTGAACATATTCTTTTCAGCCGTTGAAAGTGCATAGCGAGGCAAACGGTACGTTGCATTGTCAGTGTGTGTGTGTGTGTGTGTGTGTTGTTCGTAGTTTAATTACGAGGTAATATCTTTCAACCCCACGAGTCCCTCGCGTGGCCTATTTTTCCCGACTTTCCATATTACTTCGTCGCACAAGACTTCGTTTCTGTGTAATAAAAAGAGCCTCAACGCCTCGTATCCGGGACTTCATTAAATCTGACCCCGCACGGCTTATTGAAAGACATTCTCATTGTCACACGCGGGTGCGTTCAACTCGAACCTTTCAATCGTTGCGTCAGCGGGGAGAAAATAATTGCACGAGTTCAGATTATCGTGGATGAGATAAGCCGCACTTTTTTCTTCATAGCTTTTCTTTATCAAAATCATCACGACGTAATTATTATGATTCACCTGTGGGCTTGACTTCGAATCATGGTTGACTTGTTTCTACTTTTTCTTATTGTGTTGATATAGAATTATCATTGTAAGATTGTGCGTGTGTTTAAGTTTGTTTTGGGATATTGAAAAATTCAAACAAAAAATATTTTAAAACATTTTTTGTATTTTCCACAGACGTCGAGGTCATTCGTAATTTCTGTAGTTACTGTTTTTTTTTTCATTTCCAGATTCGACGAACATCCGTTGTTCACTGGGCGACAATTTTTCGATGCAGTATTTCAGTCGTGATAAAAAAATTCTGAGATAGGAAAAAACATCGTGTTATTGAAATGGCAAACTATGGGAGGCTGGCGGCAAGGTTAAAAATTGAGATAGCGACCTCCAATTTTGGTGATATGTTTGTTTAGTCATTTCGAACGATCTTATTCTCCGGGAGCGACGAAATTTGAAAAAAGGAGTAAAATAAGGACCATCATAATATATAGGTACCTGCTCAACATATAATTATCATAATCGCTGTCACACCTCTGTAGGCACTTACGTTGGACTCAAATAATTCATCTATCAACCCGTTAAGGTCACACCTCCAAATAATGACATGTGGGTCACATGGGGCCCAGCGGACCCCACTTACAAAACCCAAACCCATCCGTGTTCTTTTTAAATGTATCGACTTTTAAATCTTGCGCCAAACTCCAATTTAACATGTTTTCTAGACAATCCAATAGTCTTCTATTGAAAAATGTCAAGTAGTCAAAACACAATAAGAAAAAAAAATTCACGAAATCTGACTTTTTCAACAAAAAAAAAATTCGTCAAAAATTTAATTTCCGTCACATAGTTGAAAAATCTTACGCCGTTTTGCTCTCGAGATATTACATTCTTGAGAAAAAAAAATATAACTTTCATGGACTTTGAAAAAAGTATATTTATTTCTGAACTTTGAACTCAAGACTTTTGGTCGATGTCGAAATATAGAAGTTGCACGTTTCAATGGACAAAATAATGTTTAAAGAATTGTATTTTTATTGCATAAATCGTACACGTTATGCCTGGGGTCCAGTGGACCCCGAGTGACCGCAACGGGTCAAGTGACCTGGATGGAATATTGGATGGAAATTTATCCATAATTCATTGTTTGATGTAACGTCATCGATGCCCCCCCCCCCCCCCCCCCCCAAGTCGAAGTGTATCGATATTCTGAAAATTTTCGTTCTTCGACATCTCTCCTCATTCCGTTTCTCGATTGCTCTCGTCATGCTCGAACGCTTTTTCGCTTGTTGCGTTCGCCAACTCCATTCATGCGAAAATTCGATAGCGCCATCCGACTTTTTGCTCTGGCCGCCATCGCACGCCATCACCCACCAACGTGGTTATCGTCCGACATATGCCCCAACCCCCCTTACCGCCCCCTTCCACCGATTCTCGGCCCGAGAATCTCTAATGCCAAACTCGTGTCACGTTTTGTCAAGCATGAACATTAATTCAACGTGATAACGCCCATACGCAAACGTTCGCGTCGGTGTGTCGAACAATTTGCAAAATGTCAATCTCGTATCTCGAAAATGTTGACGCGGAAACTCTACGACGTCGCTCCTAAGCGGTTTGTACTCGATCAAGCGTGCAACAAGATTGCGCATAACGCTGGATGGAAGCGGGCTGAATAAAAGTGACGAAACACAAATCAGTGGCACAAAAGCGTCGTCCGCGTATGTCCCGGAATAAAACATATTTGTGAAAATCAACGGCGTAGGTTGAAAGTGGAGTGCTCGAACTAAGATGCGTTAACTCAGTACGTCGTCCAATGTTCATCATTGTCGATCGGAGCTTGGCCAGCGTCGGGTCGTACTTTCCACCGGACTTTCGGCACGAGCGGGTAAAACATTTCCAGATACCGCGAATCCGTCGGTCAAGCTGCTCGCGGGGTGAACACACGTTTTTCTCGGAGCTTGTGTTTCATCGCGGACCACAAGTTCTACGTTGGATCAATGTCCGGGGGATTGCGCGGCCCGGTCCAACACGATTATGTAATTTTACAGTTTGTCCACCAGGCCCACAGAAGGCTGCGGTGTTTTCGAATCGTTGTCTTCTTGTGATATCCATTGTTCGTTCGATACCGGCGTGAAAGTCACGAACGCATCTTAGACCCTTCCTCCCTGAGTCCCGTACCGTAGTTTTTTCGTTTCTCCGACATCGGAGATTCGAGTGACGCTGACGACGCTCTTGTGTATAAGTTTCATAAATAATTATTCACTCTATTTTTTTGTTATTGCGTTTTTTATAGCCTGTATGTAAGATGGTACTGACGTTTTTTCAAATTATTTTTAAATAAACATTTGAAAGATAAAAATAAAATAACCACAACTGCACAAACTATTTCGTTTGGTTCTTTCACATAAAAAACCTCGAGTTGCCCGCAGGTACGGCAAAGTTTGCAGTTTCCACACACACACACACACACACAGGTTTGATAAAGCTCGCGCGCATGGTGAGTGAAAGAAAACCGCATTTTAACGGTTTTGCCGTTGAATTTTCCAACGAAATCCAAAATAAAAATAGACAAGGAGAGAATAAAAAAATGTGTATAGTCAAGTCCGGGTTTTGAACGTGTATCCCCCCCCCCCACCCTGCCCAACGAAAATCCGTCGAAAGCACGCGTACAAGCTTCGGGTTCGTCATCATCGTCGCCTCTCGCCAAACGTTACCAAAAGCGTACTTTTACCGCTTCGTTGCGTTTTTTCGTTATTTTTTTATTTTTTTTATGATTATTTTTTTTATTCACTTATTTTTTTTCTATTTTAGCCTTCAGTCCGGGTTTTGGCGTTGGTTGAAGCTCGTAGGGCACACATGGAGAGAGAGAGAGAGAGAGAGAGAGAGAGAGAGAGAGAGAGAGAGAGAGAGAGAGAGAGAGAGAGAGAGAGAGAGAGAGGCTGCGGGCCAAGGGAACCGTAACGCGCTCGGTCGTACACGACTCGCGTATCCCGTTCAAGCTTTTCGCGTTGCGCTTGGAGGATGTAACGCCAGAAGCACAGCTTGCACCACCACGACCAATGCAACAGCTCTACTACCGGTACCGGCAGCTTACATCGGCATCACCATAGCACAAGCTTTCTACGTAGCCTATCCGCGGCCCGACCGGCATCAAAGCACCCAGGTTCCTACCTTCCATTTGCTTTTGCTCCGCATTGCGCTCGCGCCCTTTGACACATTTCTTTTGATTCGATACGACACGGTCTCTCTCTCCCTCTCTCTCTCTCTCTCTCTCTCTCTCTCTCTCTCTCTCTCTCTCTCTCTCTCTCTCTCTCTCTCTCTCTCTCTCTCTCTTCCTCTCTCTCTCTCACCCGGTTTCCGTTTTACATACTCCACAACCCGCGTCACCTTCAATAGGTTTCTTTGGCTTGGGTCCTTCTCGCGGTTTTCCACTGGGGTGTGTCGAAAAAAAGCAAAATTCTTCGATCCTCCCGGCAGTTTCTACATTCGAAGTGGATACCATCGGGAGACGGCTATCAAAATTTCAACCCAATCGGACAATATTCAGAGGTTCCGCTTTCACGAATTCAATTTTGCATCTGATTAACACGTAAAACAATTTTTGTTATTCAGCTGCAATTAATTTTTCAGGTAAGCCAAAAAGTCCGGGGGTGAAAAGTAAGTGTGATGCATAGTTTTGAGGTCACTTTGGAAATGGAAATATTTTTCGTTTTGCAATTTGAAAAAAAAGTTAACAACTTTCTTTTTAACAAAAAATCATCGAGAACTGACGAAAAAAATGATTAATTTTTTTTTATTGTAAAACAAAAAATATTTCCTATTTTGGGTGACCTTGATATTATTTATTGCACCTACTTTTAATTTCTGGAACTTTTCGTTTGCCTGAAAAATTAATTGCAACTGGAAAAAGAAATTGTTTACGTGTTAATCAAAGGCAAAATTGAATCGGCGAAAGCGGAACCTCTAAATGATGTCCGATCGGGCTGAAATTTTGACTGACGTTTCCTAATAATATTTACTTCGAATGTAGGAACTGCCAGAAGGATCGAAAAACTTGGCCTTTATTCAACACACCCCACTGTACACGCATTCACCCGAGTCGTTTCTCTACCTACGTCTTTTCTTTTCTCCTTCCTTCCGCCTTCCAATCTTCGCCTTGCCGAGCTTTCGTGCTTCTCGCGACATTCTAGCAGCGACGATGTGTCGGTATACACGCTTTTATGTGTGATTTCTGCGTGAACCACGATTTTACAAACATCGGTGGCTCAAAAAGTTTACAAACCAGGATTTTATAAAATGTAAATCGTATTTGAAATATTTTTGTGACAAGTAAGAAAAAATATATGCATAAACTATGCATGAGATTGGGCCCATATAGTCTATGGATAGACTATACAGGGTGTCCCATTTGAAGCAGTACGGTCGAATAACTCGTCAGGATAAAAAGGGGTGACAACGAAATTCCTGACGAGTTATTTGACCGTACTGTTTCAAATGAGACACATTGTATATAGACTACATATAAAATTTAGTCTTTCTTACTTGGGCAGAATTATAAGCTTTGACTCAACCAGCTTTTAACCATCTCACAAAGTGAATAAACAAACGTTCTACTTCCTCAAGCCATTCCCACAGCCTCTTCTCTCGATTTACCAAGACCAAAAAAAACAATGTCATCATAAAAGTGAGACAAAAAATTCGTAACCTTTGCAGTATCAGAAAATAATCATCACACGTATCAAACGATTATTTCAACGATCATCTGACCGAATTGGCGTGGCAAAAGGTGTCATCGTCGTGTCTCAAAGCACCATATTCTCGACAGTCCGATCCACTTGTCCTTCAAAAACAAAGCCCTTTGTAACATGATCGATCATTAATTTCCAGTCCCAACTGAATCTCATCCCACGACACAACCCACAGACACACAAAGCTCGTCCCCAAGTGTGCAAATGTCCTCGAACCTCATTCTCAATCGTCATTGCACCACGAAAAAAAAAAAACTTATAAGAAGAAAAAAAAATGGTGGTACGTCGTGGAATTAATTTGTAGCGGTTGATGCCAAAGCTCGGTCGGTGTTCCGCCTAGACGAGAGTACTGGGCGCGCTCCTGTGGATGGTTAGTTACGTATTCTCGGCACCCCGCTGCGGGCGCAGGAGCTTCCTGACGAAGTCAATTAAGCTCTTTTGTGTGTGTGTGACGTAGGAGAGCGAGCGAGAAGGGAGACTGACGACACGGCGAGAGCCTGTCTGTCACCGATCTACGTCGTGATGCACATAGGGCCGGTATATCACGGACACTATCGCGTACAACACACACACACACATACGCAATGTCGAGACAAAGTGCAGCTTCGTGCGCAGCCGAAGCTCGCTACACCGATGCTCCGTCGCGTCGCCCAAAGCCTTTTCGAGTGTTCGTTACCGGTGAGCCCACACACACACGCACATGCAGTTACATATTAAAGTGCGCTTTCCCTGTATGAGTCATTCTGTGATACACTGCATTCGGTGTGCTTAAAAAAATACGAAAATATACTTACACGTCTTTGAGAGTGGAAGATAAAACAAAACGTTTGTGCAATGACTTTGTTTTTTTTTATTGTTGTCATTTGGGAAAATGGATGGGTGATTTTGAAAGATTGAATCGTGGAATCATTTGGATGAATTATTTATGTTTGACGGTTGATTGTCTGGTGCTGTTTCATATAAATTATGAATAATGGGGAGTAATTTTTTTAATTTTAGGACGGGTGTGAAAAATTTTTGGATAAGATCCATGGACTTCGATGCCTGGTGAAATTTTATGTGTAAATTGATTTATTGTTAATTAATTGTAATTGAATTTTATGAATAATGAACGATTGGAAGATATTGTAAAATGTTGGGGTCGATGTGAAAAATTTGGGGGAATGATCGAGAGCATTGATATGTGGTGCATTTTGCATATGAATGATGGAAAATGGGAAATATTATTAAATTTTGAAATCGAATTTGAAAAATTTCGGGAAAATATCGAGGACATTGATGTGTGATGCAATTTCATATTAACAATGGAAAATGGAAGATAACATCAAGATTTGGGCGATGTTTAAAAGAAATTTCGAATCAGGATAAAAGAAATGATGGTAGCATTATTTAATATTGATTTTTATTTTTTATTTTTTTTTTTCGTTACAGATGTAAAAATTTCACGGCTGCGAAGAGAATCGGAACTGCTGGAAATCCGACGCCAGTGAGAATGCCTCACGCGCATCCGGAGACATTCAGACAATTTATTCATTACGTCTATACCGGAAAGGTATGTAATGAAACAAAAACAAATTGTATTCGATCAGTCCCCTTGAAAACTCGTCATTTAATGAAAAGTTTATACACAATATACAATTTTATCTGACCCCCCTCGAAAACTCGTCATTTAATGCTCGCGAAGCGGGCGCAAAGTAACCGATTTCATTCCAGAGCTTTACATTCATGAAATGATCGTTTTCAAGGTGATCAGACGAAAAGTATCCCGTATCACACTCGTCAAAATCGCATTCTTTACGTCTTTGATTCACAATATACTATTTCATCCAACTCCCCTCGAAAACTCGTCATTTAATGCTCGCAAAGCGGGCGCAAAGTAACCGATTCCAGTTCAAAGCTTCACATTCATGAAATGATCGTTTTTAAGGTGATTAGACAAAAAGTATCGTGTACAAAACTAATCAAAATCGTCTTCTTTGCGTCCTAGGTTCACAATATACTATCTTCGGAATCGTTTTTTTTTTTTCGTCCCATTGTTTTCGGTGTCAAATAAATTTTTTTCAAAAAATCGAATTTAATCGACAGATAATGCTTCAAGACAGCGGTATATTCGAAATGTTGGGTCTTGCACAAGAACTCGGAGTCGAGGAACTGTGGAGAAGCTGCGAGGAACACGTGTCGTCGACTCTGAGCCCCGGGAACGCTTGTGCCCTTTTGACAGCAGCGCTCGATGCACAGGAGCGAGTTTTGGGTGAGTTTGCGAGAGACGGAGGATGAAATAAGAGTTTTGTGGGATGGGCATCGGGCTGCTCGGGTCTGCAACGTGAGAATGGTGAATTTACCGCGGTTTCGTGGATACAGTCGTGGCGTCGAGACGATGTGCCTTCTTCACTTTGAAACAGTCGCGGCGGGGTCGAGGCGAAGGTGCGGGGCCAGAGATACGACGTCAAAGTTTCACGGTTGGACGACAGACTGGTTAAACTTTTAGGATATTCCGCGTAGCACTTCGTAGCTTCGCCGAGTTATCGTGTCGCTACATTTGTCTGAACTAACGTTTGTTTGCTTGTTTTCTTTTTGTTTTTTTTTTTTTTTTTCGTCGTTTTTGTTTGTCGTAAAGGCGGCAATTGAGTCACGTAAGATGCATAAATGAAATTTCAAGAGCAGTGTAGGTATTTGCTGCTTGTGAGTTTAGAGGAATGTGTTTTTTTCGTTCGTGAGAAGGTTTTTTTAGAGGTTTTTTGTGGGAGATGTGATTTTTATTTTTCTACTTTTGGAATTGGCAAAATTTGTATGAATTGTTTTTTTTTTTATTATTTTGTTGTAAGCAGTATGGAACGATTCTACTGCTTGAGCGATTTTGGATTTTTTTTTTGGCTACTTTTGAAGTTGGGAAAATTCATATGATGTTTATTTCTTTTTGAGTTGAAGCAGTATGGAAAACGCTTGACCGGTTCGAGTAATTTTAGATGTTTTTCTGGCTACTTTTGGAGTTCGAAATTCATATAAATTGTTTTTTTATTTTTTTTAATTTTATATTTTTTTAAGCCGTTTGGAACAATTTTACGGTTTCAGCGATTACAGATATTTTTCTGGATGCTTTTGGGGTTGGCAAAATTGATTTAGATTGATAATTTTTTATTTATTTCAATTTTGTTTTGAGTATGGAACGATTTTATACGATTTGAGTGACTTTAAATAATTTTCTGGCTACATAAGAGAGCTTTTTGTTGTAATTCCTGTTGAAAGGTGTTATCAGAGGGTTAAACATTAATATACATTAATAACAATACAAACTATCACACATGATGACGATTGTTTTGAGCCAACGCGAATGTTAATTAACAACTCGAAATAACACGGAGACACGTGAGCGTGTCGGAAGGCCCTCGAAGAGAATGACAAGACAAAAAAGAAAAACTAAGGATTCGTGAGAAATAAAATGTCATTCTCATTGCACCATCAATCTTCATTATTTTAATTATTTCTACGTGGTTGTCCCCCAACTTGACGCCATTGACTCGCATTCGTGGGGTGGGGGAGGGGGGCGATACGTGAAACACACAAAGGGTAGATTTTATCCGGTATAACACCCCGGATCATTAGGCCCTTTCTATACTTTCGGTTCTGCATAGGTTGAACTTTATTTTCACCAAACTTTCGTGATGTATATTTTTTTACTTTCTACCAACACGCAAGGCTTAACAAAAATGGCAAGTTTATTACCGTACGCATTTTCGATATAATTTTATCTCCTCAATTTTATTGTCTTTTTTCTTTTCTCTTTCACATTTTTCGAATTTGAAAAGAATCAAATTTTTTTTTTTAAAGTAATGTGAAAAAGTTGGATTATAATTGCTTTTTAAATGCTACCGAAATTCACAATGATCAAATATCGCCAAACAGGATATTATCACATCTAGTATCATGGTTTTCACCTTTTTTAATTGCTGATATTGAATATTGAATATCGAAGACGGATCGATCTGCATTTTTTCTTTTATCAATGTGTGTGTTCCACACACTCAATTTTTTTTTTCAATTTTTTACAAACTTTATTTCTATGCGTTTATCGTCCACATGTGTCGGAATGTGTCTATATTTCCCTAAAATTTTTACTACACGAGTACGTTAACCGGTTTTCTGAAATTCTGCAATTTTTTTCGGAATGATAAAAGCTGATGGCTGTAAAATTATCAGAATTTTCGTGATATTTTTCACACACGTGTCATACATGCTTGAGGTGATGTGAAACCTCTCTCTGACGCTCCGCAGCGAGCGCCTATAGCGCTATCGCTCTCGCACTCATGGCGAAGATCGACATCCAACGTGAGTGCAAGAAAGACGGCGCTGTCGGTCCTCATGGCAGAGCGACGGAGAACGAGCGACAAAGAGAGCACTTCATCTTGGGAAAAATTTATATATATCATACATTTCACATTCGCGAACAGCAGTGCCATCTCGACGACCGAGGGTGAAGGAAGAATCTTTCTTTTATAAAAGGAACCGAAAAACTACAAGAAGTTAAATTACGAAATATCGAAAGGGAATCCTTCATCTTCGAACTAGACGTTATCGGAAAATCGAAAAACAGCGGGAGGAGCAATTCGATGAATAATAAAACACCGAAAAGACACGCCATTGAATTTGGAAAAAGTTGTGTGAATTTTTTTTTTCGCTCGGACTGTAATATCGACCGTGGAGAAGAAAATGTATTTGATCACATTTCGCCCGCCGAGTTATGATCCACAGTATCGCCCGAGGAACGATGACCACATTATTTCTACCAGAGACAAGTAGAGACATCTCCAGTGAGGTCTGTCGCCGTGGCTCACCTTCGGCGAGCGTCGTGACCACCGTCTTGGTGCGCCGACTAGCGGGAATGATTGGCAAATGCGACGAAATCGTCGCGCTATGCCGTCACCACGGCTTGTAACGGGTGGGACGCGCGACTCTCGACAAACCGCGATCTGTTGCCGCGATACGATGGCTCTTTGTTCTCCTACAGCGATATTCAAGCGTTTCGTAATGTATGTCACTGAGAGTGCGAGAGAGACAGCGCGATCGGCGCTCGCTGCGGAGCGAGGGAGACGGAGATCTTGGATTGACCAGGAACGGCGATACCACTACTAAATTTTTTTTTTTCATTGAAAAACCATTTTTTTCTACTACCATACAAGGGTATATGTATGTGAATCAACCGTTGGATCACACATACAGAGCCATATCCATGTGAAAGAACCGTTTGGACCGATTTTTCGTGAATTTGAGGGGTCTAAAAACCTTTAAAAGTCCGAAAAAATTGTTTTTGGCTTGGCTACAACAAAAACGACGTTCACTACAAACCTTTTCACACCCAACTCTATAAGATAAACGCATAAAAATCGATTTTCCCGACCCATCATTTTTCCCGAAAAAAAATTTTTTTTTTGTATAAAAAAATTTTTTTTTCATAAAAAAATTTTTTTTTCATAAAAAAATCATTTTTTTTTCTTCTACAAACGTAAACTCGGTTACCAGAGACATATCCAAGGGTATCTGTATGTGAATCAACCGTTAGATCACCCATACAGAGCCATATCCATGTGAAAGAACCGTCTGGACCGATTTTCGTGAATTTTGGGGGTCTAAAAACCTTTAAAAGTCCGGAAAACTTGTTTTCGGCTTGGCTACAACAAAAACGACGTTCACTACAAACCTTTTCACACCCAAGTCTATAAGATAAACGCATAAAAATCGATTTTCCCGAACCATCATTTTTCCCGAAAAAAAATATTTTTTTCGTCAAAATAATTTTTTTTTTCATTAAAAAATCATTTTTTTTCTTCTACAAACGTAAACTCGGTTACCAGAGACATATCCAAGGGTATCTGTATGTGAATCAACCGTTAGATCACCCATACAGAGCCATATCCATGTGAAAGAACCGTTTGGACCGATTTTCGTGAATTTTGGGGGTCTGAAAACCTTTAAAAGTCCGAAAAAATTGTTATCGGCTTGGCTACAACAAAAACGACGTTCACTACAAACCTTTTCACACCCAACTCTATAAGATAAACGAATAAAAATCGATTTTCCCGACCCATCATTTTTCTCGAAAAAAAATATTTTTTTCGTCAAAATAATTTTTTTTTTCATAAAAAAATCATTTCTTTTTCTACTACCAACGAAATTTCGGTTACCAGAGACATATCCAAGGGTGTCTATATGTGAATCAACCGTAAGATCACCCATACAGAGCCATATCCATGTGAAAGAACCGTTTGGACCGATTTTCGTGAATTTTGGGGGTCTCAAAACCTTTAAAAATCCGAAAAAATAGTTTTCGGCTTGGCTACAACAAAAACGACGTTCACTACAAACCTTTTCACACCCAAGTCTATAAGATAAACGCATAAAAATCGATTTTCCCGAACCATCATTTTTCCCGAAAAAAAATATTTTTTTCGTCAAAATAATTTTATTTTTTCATAAAAAAATCATTTTTTTTCTTCTACAAACGTAAACTCGGTTACCAGAGACATATCCAAGGGTATCTGTATGTGAATCAACCGTTAGATCACCCATACAGAGCCATATCCATGTGAAAGAACCGTTTGGACCGATTTTCGTGAATTTTGGGGGTCTGAAAACCTTTAAAAGTCCGAAAAAATTGTTATCGGCTTGGCTACAACAAAAACGACGTTCACTACAAACCTTTTCACACCCAAGTCTATAAGATGAACGAATAAAAATTGATTTTCCCGACCCATCATTTTTCCCGAAAAAAAATTTTTTTTTCGTCAAAATAATTTTTTTTTTCATTAAAAAATCATTTTTTTTCTTCTACAAACGTAAACTCGGTTACCAGAGACATATCCAAGGGTATCTGTATGTGAATCAACCGTTAGATCACCCATACAGAGCCATATCCATGTGAAAGAACCGTCTGGACCGATTTTCGTGAATTTTGGGGGTCTAAAAACCTTTAAAAGTCCGGAAAAATTGTTTTCGGCTTGGCTACAACAAAAACGACGTTCACTACAAACCTTTTCACACCCAAGTCTATAAGATAAACGCATAAAAATCGATTTTCCCGAACCATCATTTTTCCCGAAAAAAAATATTTTTTTCGTCAAAATAATTTTTTTTTTTTATTAAAAAATCATTTTTTTCTTCTACAAACGTAAACTCGGTTACCAGAGACATATCCAAGGGTATCTGTATGTGAATCAACCGTTAGATCACCCATACAGAGCCATATCCATGTGAAAGAACCGTTTGGACCGATTTTCGTGAATTTTGGGGGTCTCAAAACCTTTAAAAATCCGAAAAAATAGTTTATGACACGCCGTGCGTAGAATGCGGTTTTACCCACGCTTCGCGTGGGCAAATCCCCATTCACACACGTTGTGACATAAAATTGTATACGATACTCGTGCGAAAAACGTTTTCTGGACTCGTGTGATTGCAACACTCGCCTTCGGCTCGTGCTGCAAAGTCACAGTCGTCAGAAAAACTTTTTTCGCACTAGTATCGTAATATACTATTTCGGCTTGGCTACAACAAAAACGACGTTCACTACAAACCTTTTCACACCCAACTCTATAAGATAAACGAATAAAAATCGATTTTCCCGACCCATCATTTTTCCCGAAAAAAATTTTTTTTTTCGTATAAAAAAATTTTTTTTTCATGAAAAAATCATTTTTTTTTCTTCTACAAACGTAAACTCGGTTACCAGAGACATATCCACGGGTATCTGTATGTGAATCAACCGTTAGATCACCCATACAGAGCCATATCCATGTGAAAGAACCGTTTGGACCGATTTTCGTGAATTTTGGGGGTCTGAAAACCTTTAAAAGTCCGAAAAAATTGTTATCGGCTTGGCTACAACAAAAACGACGTTCACTACAAACCTTTTCACACCCAAGTCTATAAGATAAACGCATAAAAATCGATTTTCCCGACCCATCATTTTTCCCGAAAAAAATTTTTTTTTTCGTCAAAATAATTTTTTTTTCATAAAAAAATCATTTTTTTTTCTACTACCAACGAAATTTCGGTTACCAAAGACATATACAAGGGTATCTGTATGTGAATCAACCGTTGGATCACACATACAGAGCCATATCCATGTGAATGAACCGTTTGGACCGATTTCCGTGAATTTTGGGGGTCTAAAAACCTTTAAAAGTCCGAAAAAATTGTTTTCGGCTTGGCTACAACAAAAACGACGTTCACTACAAACCTTTTCACACCCAACTCTATAAGATAAACGCATAAAAATCAATTTTTCCGACCCATCGATTTTTGTCGAAAATTTTTTTTTATCTTTATCAAAAAACGATTTTTTTCTACTACAAACGAAAATCCAGATACTAGAGACATATACAAGAGCATCCCTATGTGAATCAATCGTTAGATTAAGTCTACATAACTTCCATCTCCCTCGCTCCGCAGCGAGCGCCGATGGCACGTCTCTCTCGCACTCGGCGTTCGTCCATCGCCTTACATCGCTGTAGAAAAAAAGTCGAGCCGTCGTAACCTAGCACGAACTCGAGCGTTGAGTCCGACCCGTTATATTGAGGCAATCGCCACGACGTCTGGTCGGAATCGTTCGGTACTAACGTTTTAACGAACCGTCGTTATCTCTCTCTATTCATTCTCTCTACTCATTTTTGTTTCTACCAAAAAATGAGTCATCTCGCGGATGTTTCGTGCATCGAGTAATCCGAGCAACTTTATCGACTCGGCACGTCGAGCTTCGAGCTTCGTCGCACAGATGGCGCGCACCCCAACTTCTGCCCAACGCCACGCGACGCCATGTTTCCCGGCTTTTCACACCACGACAGCCCGACGCAAAACGTTTTCCTTCGTTGCACTCGAATACAACGTTTCAACGATAATTCACCGGAAAAAAAAAAACGTGAAAAATGTCGTACAAGGGTCCGCAAAAGGTGCAAAAGGTTATGGTACAACCCATAAACCTTATATTCCGTTATTTGCAAAATCGTTCGAGGGTACAAGTTTGGTTGTTCGAAAATGTTAATCTTCGAATCGAGGGACACATCGTCGGTTTCGACGAATACATGAATCTTGTTCTCGACGATGCCGAAGAATATCACATGAAGACGAAGAATCGCAAGACACTCGGACGCATAATGCTCAAGGGCGACAACATAACCCTCATACAAAACACGAATCCAGGAGCGAATTAAATTCATCGTGGTAACATAACCTCTTCATTCCACTCGTTCACGGATTTTAAACGTGATTTTTGTCCACGTTGGTTCCGAGTGAGTGCCAATCAACATAAAATCTCAAAACATAAAGACGTGAAAAAACGAAAAACGAAAAAAAACCGAAAGAAGTTAATACAGACTTGAGTCACGAAGGATGCAACCGTCGTCGAGCATCTCCGCAATGCAACAAGATTTCTGGACTCGGTGACATTCCGTCGATCTCCACGAGGATTAGTTCTACACAGAGTGTTCGACGATTGAAATCAATACGAAGCTGTGCGTCCCATTTCGAACTTTACGTATGAACTGAAAAACTCGAATCGTGCGCCTTCCGAAGAAATTTTGTGAAAATGGTTCTTGCTTACCGATGAAATTGTATTTTTTCTTACCGATGTACGAAATGATTGTATGAAACGGAGTAGCGAGTACGCCAGGATCGCAGAAAGTTCATTAAATCTTTAAGATCTTTATTTCGGATTTTTTTTTTCATGCGATTTTCCCAAATCCTTGCGTGTTTGTGAGATTGGAGATGCGATAGAGAAGATTTTGGCGGATTGTGGATATTTGTCGGTACAACGAGTTATAATTGATTGATTGAGGAGATCATGATCTATGTCAATCATGATTCTGATCATGATTTGCAGAGAAAGTTTAATTTTTAAGATCCTTACTTCGGATTTTTTCTGCATTTGATTATTTCAAATGCTTGCATGTTAGTGAGATTGTTGGTACATTCAAAGGCCTGATGGAGGAATTTTGACAGACTGAATATTTGTCGGTATAATGAGATCCGATTGTTAAGATTGTTTATTTTTCGAAACTCCAACGATGGACCCATCTTTTTTCACTCATTCGTTTTAAAAAATGTCACAATGTAGTAAATAAACAAAATTACTTATTCAAATGATCGAAATTGGAGTAACGCCAAATTTATATTCACAAATAAAAATATCTTGGCTTTTATCAATTTCCACGAATTTAGAAATAGTAGCGTCAAAGTTTAGTCGTCGATCAAAATTTTTCATGCGATAAAGTCAAATTTGGTCATCAACAATTGCATCGATGTTTTTAGAATTATTTCCTAACTTCCGTTGTTTATCAATCTCTTCTGGTTATATTTTTGGCTTTTGTTTTCCAACTTGTTCACACAAATCGGAACAATGATGATAAATCACCAAGTTTTTTTTTTTGTTTTTTGTTTTTTGTATTTCTTTCTCGTCTGTAAAAGGTGGAAAGGGAGCTTGTTCATCGTTTATCGAGCGTTGTTTCTCGTTCATCGGTGACAACGCGGTCGACACGATGAAAACAACGGCGTTCTGCAATCTTCCGAAAGACGCTCTCGTTAAATTGATATCGTCGGATTATCTTGGATTGGAGGAAGAGGACGTGTGGAGAGCCGTGTTAAATTGGGCGAAATATCAGGTAATTATCTTTTATACTTTTTTTTTTAGCCTTTGGCGTTTATGACTGGTTTTTTATTGTTAAAATCTTAAGATTCTATGTTCAACTCCTGGTTCAAGTTCATATAATATAAATCACTTGGAAAAGAATTAAAACAGAAAATATTTGCTATCCAACAACATGAGAGTAAAGAAGGACTCTCTTGAACTCGAATCAAGAGTCGAATGTAGAAGTCTAAAGAATATAGCAGTAGAAAAATTCCCTCGTAATTGCAAAAGCTTCGAAAAGAATGAAAAATAATTTGACAAAAAAAAATGGTAACAAAACTAATTATCGTGGAAAATTAAATTGTTTCCATGATTTCGTTACGTTGATTATTTAATGTGAGTTCAATGATAATTTTAGGCTGGTGTGACGCAACCGACTCAACATTGGACGGAAGAGGAGCGAGCACGGGTTTGTCAACATTTGGCTGGAGTTATAAATCACGTGCGACTTCTTCTCATCGACAGTCAAGTATTTGCCGAAGAAGTCGAACCAACCGGAGCTGTGCCGATAGAATTGTCTTTGGAAAGGTGCGATATTCTCGATTACTCATGATATAATTATTCCATCATTCACATCCCCCTGCATTCAATGCGAAATTCATGCCCCATTACATTAAAATTCATTTCGTCATGAAAAATCCGAAACAAATTAATTATCGTAAAATTCTGGATTATGTTTCGTGGTAAATTTTCAAAGAAAAAAAAACAAATGTTACTCGATGATTCGCGTGATTTGGAGCTTTGGCGACGAACGACCACAATTTTTTTTCTTTTGTAACGTTTCGCTCCTTGGTTTGGAGCCTCTTCAAATATTTCTTATTATTTTCTGTTGAATTAATTTACTTTTTTTTTTCAATGTAATTTTTCAGTGTTTCGGTTTTTCTTGAATAATATAAAATTAATGTAAATAAAATGTTTATTAGAATTTGAATTTTGTGCGTGTTACTGTAGTTACTTGATGATAAAACAATTTTACTTTATTATAAATGTTTTATTGACTTTTTAGATACAGATACGCAGCACTGCCTAACAAATATTCGGAAATATGTTCCGACAAGAGATTACAACCGAGAGTCAGTCCATTTTTATTTCCGGGATCGCAAATTTTGTCACGCGATAAAACTGGATTTCAACGTTTGTTGAATCAGTGGTACGGATCGTCGAAACAAAGTTGGCGTTTGGTCTACAGGTGCGCTAATTGTTAATCAGTCTTCGTTCGTTTGCAATTAAAGAAAAAAAACAAATATTGATGGTTGTTGATAATTTTGTCATTTGAAATTTTTTGTGATTGCCAGGGCGTCAAGTCATGGATACTCGGCCGCAGCGTTTCATCGTCATTGCGACGGGGTTTGCCCAACTTATGTCGTGGCATTGGTGAGTCGCGATTAACTTTCCTTTTCGTCATTATCAATATATATGCATATCAAGGTGTGTTGAAGAAAGGCAACATTTCTTTATTTTTCTGGCAGTTCCTGCATTTGAAGTAGATCGACGGTAAGTGCAATACATAGTATTGAGGTCATTCAACATGAGGACATTTTTTTTCTTTCATAATTTGAAAAAAAGTTAACAACTTTCTTTATAACAAAAATAATTAAAAACTGACGAAAAAAATTGTCAACTTTGTTTTATTGTAAAACACAAAATGTTTCCATTTTAAGTGACCTCGATGCTATGTATTGCCCTTACTTTCCATCACCGAAATTCTTCGTTTACCGGTAAAATTAATTGCAACTGAAAAAAAATAGATTACGTGTGTTAATCAAAGGGAAAATCCAATTCGTGAAAGCGAAACCTCTAAATATTGTCCGATTAGACCGAAATTTTGACAGATGACTCCTGATAATATCTACTTCAAATATCGGAACTGCCGGAAGAATCGAAAAACTTCAGCTTTTTTAAACACACCCTAATGTACATATATACAGTGATTTTTACACTTCGGTAAACAACGAATCGATGTCGAACCGATTTCTACGATATTTCGCAGGGAGCCCGTGGCGAAATTTGCGGAGGTTTCAGCGACGCTCCTTGGGGCAAAACAAATGCCAAAGGACATTACATATCGTCGGAAAAAGCTTTTCTATTCACACTTACGAACAATCAGGACGTTCCACCGACCAAATACGATATCGTCAAGAAACCGTTTGCCATTTGCTACCATCCTGAGTAAGTTTCTATCATCGTTCGTTTTGTCATTAACCCTGGGACCCCACTCAGGGGTTCCCCAAACCCCAGATTAAACAACAAATAGATCAGTTTAGTATTTTTGCGTTCATTGGATCGTGTTTTTGTGCCTGAGACTACGAGCGTCGGGACAAACCATCCAATATCGCGGGTTTCTCAGGCAAATTAACTTAAAAAAGGTTTTCAATTAGCGCAAAAATCTGTCAAAGGCATTGATAACATCACACAAATTCCAAAGGTGTGTAACGCTTTGAATCGTTGCGAGAAAAAATCAAAACAATGAAAAATCACTACATTTTTATGTTCCCGTCCGAATGCTGGCTAAACAACGCCATATGGACCAAAAATGCATATAAACAATTTTGTGGAGAATTTAATTTACTACAAAAAAGTCCTCGGTGACATGTGTCTGACATTGATAGTTTACGCATGGGAAAGATCGAAAGTCGGGCAATGTGAGAATCCGCGTGACTGCGCAGGCGTTTGGAATTCTGTCCGTTCGAAACATTGAACGTTCGGAATTTTGACCCTTCCGAATTTCTCTCGTTTCGAATTTCCAGCCCCACCTAGATTTCCACCCCCATCTGAGTCAGCTGTGTCACCACAATTTTCTACTGTTTGCTACTCTCACGTTTGGTTATTTTTTTTTTTTTTCGTTAACAGCATTGGGCCGATATTCGGAGCAGGTGCCGATTTGCTGATAGCCAACAATTGCAACGTAAACATGGAGAGCTACAGCAATCTTCCGCACAGTTACGACGGCGAATTGGCGTCGAACACGGTCCTCATGGGCGACTATCATTTTTCCGTTCTCGATTACGAAGTCTTCACGCCTTCACATCCAGCCCCAAAGACGAATCACTGAACTGCGTTCGACGCAACCCTCGCCATATTGCAAACAACATAACAGATCCCCAATCAACAACGAACGAGATGCAATCCGTTTCGATTTTCATATTTGTAGATTTATAAAAAAAAAATTATGCCATATCTTTATACCGTTTGTTCTTTTATAAAAAGGAGAAATTCTATCGATCAATCAAATCGAGTTTTATTTGCACGACTTTCAGATAGTATTTTCGTACAAAAAACGATTAGTTTCCGTTTACATGTTTCTTCGATTATTTACTGCACCACTTTTCCTTGCACTTCGTACTATCTAACATTTCTCTCTCTCTCTATTTTCATTTATACTTCTGCTCCATCTCTTCCTCCTTCTTCTTCGACCTTGCTCCTATTTTTGCACACTTGTTCCAATTCCCTTGAAAAGCACCGGAATTTCGATCGAAAGCACCGAAAAAGTACCCGAATTTCGACTTTTCGGTGCTGTTTCGGTGCTTTCGACCAAAATTCCGGTGATTTCGATGTTCGAAAAGTACTCAGTCCAGCTGGTGCTTTTTCGGTGGTCGCCTTTGAATTTTTGGTGCTTTTTACGGTGCGCCAACCTGCTCGGGTAACCAATAATAAGTCGTCCTGCCAATATAACAACCGAAGTCTAATAAAATTGCATGTATTTTAGATGGGAAACTTCACCTGGTTTTAGGCGGTGATTCGAATTGGACTAGGAGGTTCATAATAGACTCAACATTGAAAAAAAAAAAAAAAAATTCGGGATCGACTGAGCCTCCGGCAAAATCAATCTTCGGACATGACCCGAATAAGGACCACCCTTATTCACACATCCCCATTTTCATATATTTTTCCACCCATCGTATTCATAATTTGCCCCTTAATTACCAAACCATCCGTTCTCTCCACCCACTCTTCTGTTTTCTTTCTCCCTTCCTCCGTTACTCAACTCCCAACCTTTTCCAGAGATCAACAGGTGTCCCAATCAGGGATGGGCATTCATTCAATGAAAATGTATTTCAAATACTTTATCGAACAAATAACTATGATTAATTATCATGGAAGAATCAATAGTTTCACTTTTTTGTAATAATTAAGATCAATTAACGTTAAATTATTATTATACAATGAATTATTAAATCCGAAAATATTTAACAAATCCGATAGAATTAATTATCATTTTGTCCGAAAAGTATTTGAAATACATTTTCATTGAATGATTGCCCATATCTGGTTTTAACGTCTCATTCTTCAAAATTCACAAACATTCAAATTCAATCGCAAGCATGACAAAATGTGCTCTTTGAACTGCTCTTTCAGGAAACGAAAAATAGTTTGAAAAAAAAAATATAAGAAAAAAAAATTCGCACAAATTTTGCTCAGTGTGCCTATTATAAGAAGTTTGTGATGTCAAGACCGAACGGAGGGTGTGTGGCACGGAGGTAAATTATCTCGGGGCCCTATCCCACGGCGCCAACAGGTTCGAGAACTTTGTACGGACGATCGAGTGGGAAATAAAAAAAAATAAGGGAACATAATAATAATAAATATATAAATAAATATATATAAATATACAAAGCGAATGCAAAGTTATAAATATATCGCTGGACAAAGCAAAACTTTGCGTATGTGTGGATGAGGTACGAGGGAGGGGGGAGGAGGGGGGGGGGGGGGGCTCTATTTGTCTCGCATATAATCGACCGAGGCGATGTTTCGCATTTTAATTCCATAACCGAATGGAGGGATTCGCATTGAAGACGATGCATAGCTCGTTCTATCTCCCTCGCTCCGCAGCGCCAGTCGATGGAGCCATCTCTCTCGCACTCGAGGCGAACGATAATGGTTTCGTATCGCCTTAAATTCTATAACCGAATAAATTGTATCACGGCGCGACGGTGATCTCTCGTGGGGGCCTTGGTCAGGTCGCGTTTTGTAATCTTTTCGTTTCGCGATTTCGAAACGGCTCTCGCGAACGCTCGGGACCATAAACGATGAAGATAGGTACGGCGCGAGTTCGCGTCGGGTGAAACCCCCCGGACTGCTTCGGTGCCGCGACCGCGACGCCTTTAGGGTCCTATAAATCGGTTTAATTGATAAGTAATAGTCGAGTCCGGGGAATGCGGCCCACTTGTAACCGGGCCCCACATAAATTACGAAACCCCCGGACAACTTGGTGTGCGAAAAAAATGATTTAAAATTTTGCAAAAAAAAATTAAAAAAAAACATTTTCAGCATATTTCGAACATTTTTCTACATGTTTACATATTTTTGAAGTAGCCAAAATGTAATTTTCAATAGATATGCCAGAGAAAATATTTAAAAAACAAAGTTTTTTCACTAAAATTGATATGGATTGTTTAACCCGTCGCGGTCTAACGGGGTCCACTGGACCCCAGGCCAACTTCGCGGTATTTATGCAATGAAATTACCATTTTTCAACATGATTTTGTCCATTTAAACGTACCACTTCCATCTTTCGACATCGACCAAAAGTCGCGAGTTCGAACTTCAAAATAAATATACTTTTTTCAAAGTCCCATAAAAGCTCGTTTTTTTTCTTCAAAAATATAATATCTCGAGAGTAAAACGGCGCAAGATTTTTTACCATATGACAAAAATTAATTTTTTCACGATTTTTTTTTTGGTGAAAAAAGTCAGATTTTGTGAATTTGTTTTTTCATCGTGTTTTGACTACTCAACAATCTTAAATAGAAGACAACGACTGTTGAATTCTTTAGAAAACATGTTAAATTGAAGTTTGGCGCAAGATTTAAGTCGATACATTGAAAAGAACGCGGATGGGATGGATTTTTGTGAGTGGGGTTGCCTGAACCCCATGTGACCGATTATAGAGATATTTAATTTATTCATAGTTAACGTCACGCATCTTGGGTTGCAAAGACCGATGGAGTTAAATTAATCCGGTGTGACGAAAAAAAAGAGTTCACTTTAATCGCAAGGACGTGAAAGTGTGGTTTTTGAAGTGGTTATTTCGGGAAACAAATAAATTGTTTAAAAACATATATAAATATATGTATATAACGGTGGACGAGAAATGAGAAGAAAGTATGGGCGAGTTCGCGTCGTGTGGGGAACCCCCCAGGACTGCTGTTGCACTGCGACGCCTTTAGGGTCCTATAAATCGGTTTAATTGATAAGTAATAGTCGCGGTAGGAGTCGAAACGCGTCCGGGGAATGCGGCCCACTTGTAACCGGGCCCACATAAATTACGGAACCTCGGACAACTCGGTGTGCAAGCTATCACAAATACAGGCACACACACATACACACATACACACCAATATTGGCAAACGGGACAAGGCGAAAAAGAAGACTCATACGACCACCATAGACACATCGCTGCAGGCCATGGCAAAACCGAGGAGGAGGAAAAAACGAACACGGACCTCGCTGCGATGTATGTGTCTATAAAAGAAGATATAATAAAGAGGATATAAGAAGAAATTGAAGCGAATTTCGCGCGCTATATATTTATATATAGGGTGTGTTGAAAAAAAAAGCCAAAGTTTTTTTTATTCAGGCAGCAAAATTGAAATCGTGAAAGCGGAACCTCTAAATATTGTCCGATTGAGTTGAAATTTTGACGGATGTCTCGTGAGAGTATCTGCTTCGAATGTAGGATCTGCCAGAGCGATCGGGAAAATTTGTATTTTTTCAACACACCCCAATATATATACGGGGACTGTTAAAAATGTATATCTGGACATAATTTCCACCGAAGGACGGATTCAATTGAATCGTCGTGAGAAATAGGTGTGCGTGACACGTTTTATGGCGTTCGCAAAAAATTTACCATCCTACTTTCTCAATTCGTAACGATTTCAATTTTTTTTTATTTTATTTGTTTATTTTTTTTATCGTACATTTTTTGTGAACGAGGACACCGTTTTTTTTTCTCGGCTACTGCGATACATCTCTGCGAAGCACGATGAAGAGGTGCATCGAATTTAATTGACAATCGGTTGCTCAATACATGTGGCTACATGTTAATTATATATACGCACTCGTATATCTGTATATATGTTTTAATTTTTTAATTATAGGGCATCGAAAGGAAAAAAATTGCTCGGACGCTAAAGATACCGAAATAATTATTTTTGCCAAGCTTCTTGAACCAAATTAATCAATTCCAAAAAAAAAATTATACAAAATATAATTCTCTGAGAATTGGTGACAATATTATTTATGATTTTGTGGCTAAATTGTACTTTTTGATTTTTTTTGTGAATTATAGAGTATCGCGAACCTACGCGTCGAAAGAGGATTTTAGCGATGGTTAAAAAAATAATATAAATCACTTAGACGCTCAGGATACCAAAATAATTATTTTGATTAGGTTTCTGAACCCAACAAGGTCGAGTTTAAAAATTGTTTTGACTGTAAAACAGTTTGAAAATTGATTTTTCAATTTTTTACAGCACTTAGAAGTCACAATACTGATTTTTCATTAAAAAAAAATGTTTAGTAAATATAAATAAATATATAATAACTGTGTCCTCAAAAAAAATTGTCGAAGAAATGATTGTTTTGTATCGAATTAACCTTACTCCCCCCTTAAGCTCGCTCTTGTCAGAACTAATTGATATCTGAGCTCGAAATGTTTATTCTTTTTTTTTTATATATTTATTTTTATTATTTTTTATATTTTTTTTTCTCGTGGTCCATGGAGGATGCTGCTGGAAGAAGTGGACTCGAAGGTTGGGTCCGGGGGGTGTGTACAACCGTACTCGAGTCGCCCGGACCGGGACACAATTTATATCTCTTACATGCGTTATAACGTTGTGTACGGTTTGAATATTCATGATCGCTCGTGCGGACGCCCCGGAATTATATGAATTACGACCGTCATCCTTGTGTACCCATAACCCGAGAGCCCCATTATGTTATCCTATTTATGCCTCGAAACCTTTTCTTCGGGTTCACACGCGACCCTCGTATTTTCACGTCGGTGGGATAATCGTCTTTTGCGTTACGAACATTTTCTTACATCCCAAGTAAACAAAAAAAATGATATATAAAAACTATATATGAGACTTAATCTATATATAGATTACCCATAGACTATACAGTAGCTATATAGTCTATACATAGTTTATATATAGTGTATATATGCCCAGCCCCATATAAAGTTTATATATATAGTCTATGTATGTATTTTTTTTACGTAATGAAACGAGTTGAAAAAAAAAAGTTTTTTGGACAAATTAACGAAATCCGCCTTAATCCAAAATTTGATGCACGTAAAATAAGGAATGATCGTATTCGTGGAATTGAAAAAAAAAATTAGCATGACCCTGCGATTAGATAAATAATTATTTATTTTTCTGGTGATGAGAAAAAAGAGGAATGCGAGCCTATATAATTATGATATTCGCATCAAGGTGGGATTCCCTGATGCGAATATCATAATTATATAGACTCGCATTTCTTTTTTTCCCTTATCACCGGAAAAATGCATAATTATCAAAAAAAAAAAAATTTGTTTCACCTTATTTTATTCTTCAAAGTGTTGAGAATATATGTCCCAATTCTAATTCAATTTTTAACTTATTTCTAATTTTTGAAAAATTAGAAACAGGTGTTGTTAAAATTTTGCCATTTTTTTAATAAAAAAAAATTATTTAAAATGAAAATAGTTGTCAACGAAATTGAGGAGAGTCTTAGGACGAGTGAAAAACAAACACATGATTATCGTTTCCTACGTTCCAGTCGTGGTTTTTATTTTATTTCGAAAAAAAATGCTTAATCGACTATATATTTTAATATATATATATATATAAATTTTTTTTCGTGAACAATTTACGGTGATCGTTGATTATTGCACGGTTTTTGCGTATATCACCTTACTACGTACAGTCGCCGAAATAATAAAAGTGCATTGCGCTCACATTGGACGGGTAAACGCGCCTTTGGACGTTCGATGATGAAACAAATAATATTATCGTAATACATAACCAAAAATAAGATATAAATTTAACATTTCAAAATACATCAAAACGGGTTCGTTAAAAAAAAGTAATCTATCATTATGTTCAAATGTATTTTATATGTGCTACATATAACTGCATCGTTAGGGCTATGTTTATTTACAGGAATCGCTTGCTACTGGCCTTGATCCCATTTTTCGCCACAATCTCTCATCAACTTTTCTTCAACTATTATTTATTATTTTTTTTTTTGGTTTTATTTATTTTTCATTTAATCCAAACGCATTTATAAAAATTTGCTTCGCTACTGATAATAATGATAATAATAATCTTACGCATACACACATGGCGTCAATTGCAATACTGGCCTTTATTGACTATCTGTATCGTCTATCGTCGAAATAATTATTTTTTTGCGTCATTCACATCGCAGCCATAACAATAATAATAATAATAATAATAATAATAATAATAGTTAAGGGGAAACATAATTATTTCCATAGTTCAAATGTATACGTATCAACATTATATACACACACATACATACAAAATATTCATACATACATTCCAGCTGCATCAATCGAAATTTCGCAACATTTTCATTCGTTAAGTTACAATCTTATTTTTCTTTCTTTTTTTCTTCGTTGTATACAAAGTTAAAAATAAATTAATTCTATATCGATCGATTTTTTCACGATATTGCAATATCAATGATGAATCAGAAAGGAAGTCTTGGATTCAATTCGAGAGAGGAGTCAGTGGTGCAATTTTCAATCCCTCCAACGCAAAAAAAAAAGAAAAAAAAAGATCAATCCGTTCGGACAAATCGTTTTCTGCGACCTAAGTGCGAACTTGTGTTCGCCAAGACGAGTAATCGTCGGTGGGTTAAAAAAAAAAAAACAAATAACGACAGATGATCAACTATTCTCCATGAAAGAAGTCGAGCCTAGAGTCTCCAGATCCAAAATAATCAACAATAAAAAAAAAATCGAATAAAACATTTTTTTCCTTGGCCCCAAAAATCGACTTTTAAAATCAATTTCGAATTTCCAAAATGACGAAAAAAAAGAAGAATTTCAAGATAACTTTCGAATGCAATTAATTAATCGAATTAATCGTCTCAAAGATTTTACAAGATCAATGAAGCCGCGAACGGAGTTGCGAGCGCTGATCGTCGAAGGCATACGCAACGAACATTGTCAAGACATCGAAGTGTTGTAAGGATAAAGCTCGGACGGAACGCGAAGCTCGTCGGTCGTACGCACGCGGGACACGTGTCCGATCACTTTGCGAACACGTATGCAACACGTAACCCTTTTCTGCTGACAGTAGCGCCACGCACACACACACACACACACACACACACGCACACACACGCACAAATGGACATAGGCCGGGAGCGAACACACACACAGCTTCAAGGGACACGCCGAGGCCTGTGTGAAAGTCCGTGAAAGACACATGTAGACACATGGAAGAGTGTGCGAGGATTTGCCGCACGCGTTGACGGGTTTATCGGAATGTCCCCCAAGGCTTTTCCCCGAGATGGGGAACGAAAGGGGGGGGAAGAAGCCTGGTACGCGAATGGAGCTCGTTAATTAAGCCGACGTACGAGTCGATAATTCGAATCGATTACCGATTGCTGGGGCCCGAAGGATCCGGGAAACCAGTTGGATCGTCCACAGTACACACGAGTCGTCGACTTGAACGAGTAATTGGATCTTCTTAGTTGGGGAATCAACATGGCGACGGCTTCTCGTCGTTCCACCGATCATCCATCGCGTCTGCACACGAGTCTTTGCTTTCCAGTCCATCGTATCCCCGGCATCGAATCAACGTCGAAATTGGCCGATCGAACACTTTTCCAATCGACGGACTTCATCGAACACTCCATCGAGGTTGCCAGCGTTCGTGTCTTCGATCCAAGCTGTTGCTTCTCAGCCAAAGTCTGCATGAACTTTGTGCGACAAACTTCGATCTTTCGATCGGACGTCGTTTCACGATTTCAACGAGTATTTTGATCCTCTTGGCCGATCGGACACTTTTCCAAATTGGCCGATCGAACACTTTTCCTAACGACAGACTTCATCGAAGACTCCAACAAAGTTCCCAGCGTCAATATCCTTCCCTCCAAGTTGTTCCTTCTCACCCAAAGTTTCGATCCTCATGAACTTGACCCCAAAAACTTCCTCAGTTCCATCAATTTCACATCCAAGTTTCCAACTCAACTCCGTTACGTTCTTATGGTAAGATCCATGGGTCTCCTCTTCAAAGGTGGACTGTCACGATCGCTCTCATGATCGTCCATGTCAATGTCCTCATCGTTCTCGCTCTCATCGCTGTTGAACCCGAAATTCGACTTCATCGACAGATCAATCGGATTGTCCTGCGTGGGCAACGAGTCCACGTCTCTGTCGGGACTGTTTCTCGGGGAATCAACGTCCGATCGCGTTTTGCAGGAAGCGGGCGATCGCAAAGTCGGCGTACGTTGACTCTTCAACACGGCATCGAGATAAAAACGTTTGTTGCAACTCTCCGTTGGTTCTTGATCCGGCGAATTCATCGATCCATCGTCGTTTCTCACATTGTGATTTCTCGTTTGTCGATTGTTGTTGTTATTGTTGTTTCCGCTGTTGCTGCTGATGTTGTTGTGATGATTGTTGTTGTTGTTGTTGTGAAATATTTCAGCGAGATCGGCATTGTTGTTGGAACCGACGGTTGTGCTGTTGCTGCTGCCAATGGGTGACGTTTTTACGGTGGGACTCGTGTGATTGGGAAGTAGATGGGTCGGGTTATGATGGGTGGAGTACAGATGATAAGGTGAGAACATGGTCAAGCCGGGAGGTGGAAGGAACGCCGAGGGAATGAGAGGCATGCCACTTAAATGAAAACCCATAGGCAGACTCATCATTTCCTTGCTTAGAGCCGACAATTCGGCGTGTGGATGCAATTGGGCCGGATGAAGAGGACGGAAACCCGGATGAAGACCGTAAGCCGCTCTGCGTTCCGAAACTTCGACTGAACTGTCGCTGTTGTGGGATTCGGGTGAACTTATGCTCGGTGAAGTGGAATTTTTGTAATCCTCGAGACCCAACATGATAACGTCATCTTTGGGGCTTCTTTGTTGAACCCCGTGAATGCTCATTGACGGGCTTGTCGAATTTGTTTGTTGGTGTTGCAGCTGTTGATGTTGCATTGGATGTCTCTGATGGGTTCCTTGATTTCGATGATGCTGCTGCTGCTGCTGTTGCTGTTGCTGTTGATGGGGATGCTGCTGTTGATGGTGCTGTTGATGGTGCTGCTGCTGCTGTCGCTGCTGCTGCTCCTGCAGAAGACAATGAATCTTGAACCAATTGGATCTTCGACCGTAACGCGATCCGGATTTCGACATTCCCACGAGAAGACACTTGCGCAAACGGCAAGCCTTGCATGCCGTTCGGTTTTTCTTGTTGATCACGCACTCGCCACCGTTTTTGCATTCCGATATGCTGCTGAGGTTGTTGTAGGATCTTCCGAAGAACGACTGTAACAGATAAACGATGATATCACGGTTAGGGGTTGTGGATAATATCTTGATAGCGAAAAAAATCGATAGGTATTTATTTTTATTTTATTCGATTTTCCTGATAGGTGATAAAAATATTGTCCGTGTATGGCTGGTTTTACCACCAATCGAGTGCATCGTGGTGTCGAATCGAATCCCAAGGCTTTGAAAAAATCAAAAATGTCATCCTGATGAATCTGAGAAAATTTATAAATGGAAACTCAGAGTTTGTGTCTTTGCGATGAAATTTTTTAAATATTAAGTTTTTCGAAAATTATTTCGAAAAACTTAATATTTGATGCACCCATAGGGTTGAAATACAACGAAACAATAACGAAATATCGACGTTGACCTCGTTCACGTTGTATAATCTTTGAATGGTTTTTTTGTTTTGTTCCTTCGGTTTTAATAAGAATAGGAAAAAAAAAGATGAGCATACAAATGAAATGTGAATTCAGAGACCAAAGGGTTAATTTAACAATTAACAAAGACAATTAACCCTTTCGTCTCTGAATTTCCATTTCATTGCATCCTCATCCATTTTTTTCTATTTCTATTAAAATCGAAGAAACAAAACAAAAAACATTCAACGATTATACAACGTAGACGAGGTCAACGTCGATATTTCGTTTTCGGTTCGATATATTTTAACCCTATCGGTGTATCGTGTTGTCATATCGATAAATATAAGGGGATGGGTCATCAGGTCGAGTCATGTGGGATTTAAACTCACATCGCTGGATGTGAAGACAAGTGCATTTCGACAAGTGCAAGTACTCCACAACGTCCATACAGACTGCAACTATATATAAGTGTGTGAGTGTGTGAGTGTGTGTGCGAAATAGCCTTAACGGGTACACACACAGTTAGAGATATAGCTCATTGTCTCATTCATGGAGAGTGCAAGTGGTTTTTTGTCGTCGCATCCCGGCGTGGGGAGGTAAAGGAGGAGGGGGGGGGGATATTTCTTGGCTGGGACAAAACGCGGGCGTCTAAGGCGCGTGCGGCCTACTGTGCTCGTGGCTAATTGTCCAAATGACGAAACGCGATTCCAACACAACGAGGAACGAGCCAAGCAACCCAATGTAGGGCCCCCCCTCCCCCTCAACGTGGTCCGCTTGCCCCCCCTCGCCGCTCTTCCGTCCGAGCAACAAATTGGCGTGCGAGTGGCACGCCATAAACAAAAGTAATTGCAGTTTCGTTTTCTCGGTTAAGAGGGACACGGTCGCCCGACAACGAGACAATAGAAATGGAAGCGCAATGAGAGAAAAGCGTAACTCGAAAGAAGCGGGGAGGGGGGAAGGGGGGAAGGGGATCTAAATAACTGGCCCGTCGACCCCCTTCGGAGCGGCGGAAATATGTACTACATATATATATATAGACAGTGGATGTGGAATCTGGTTGTAACAATACAGTCGCGTGTAGGCTAATGCAACATCGTAAATTATTATTATTATTATTATTATTATTATTATTATTATTATTATTATTATTATTATTATTATTATTATTATTATTATTATTATTATAAACGTCGATTGCAAAAATGGAATTTGTCGAGATGATTAATGAGAATCCGAAGATTAGCCAAATAAGATGAAACGTAAATGCGAAAGATGGGGTTGATTGAAAAATTATGTGTAAAAAAATTTTTTTTAAATAAAATAAATAAAAAATTTAAAATGTTCGTAGATGGTTGATGAGAGCCAATTGACGAATTCAAAATTAGTCGGTTGTTTCGGTTAAACCGCAAAACGCTGTTGCGTGCACTTGCATTTCACAAATGCGACTCGACTCGACGACCTGGGCTGTGAAGAGCGGCGAGGGGGGAGGGGGGAAGGGGGGGGGGACTGTTGTTCTCGTTTTCCAAGGACGTCAATAATTTTCTTTCTTTTATTTTCAAAATATTTTCGAGAGGTATGTACGTATTAAAAATTGTTATCTGGAATGGTGAACGAAGGCTTGTGGTCAATATTTCGTTGATGATAATTTATAATTTCACGTGAAAGACGAGTGATTGCGAAAGTATGAAGCAAGTGATTTTTGAGAATTATTTTGCAATGTATTTGACGGAATGGAAAATTGAGGGAATAAATTTCTTTCGAATGGTTGCAGTTTTTTTTTTTTTTTTTTTTGAGTTATTGCAGCGGGAAACACGATTGCGTTGTGTGTGTGGTAAATTATTATTAATATTGTATGCAATTGTATCGAGAGTTTCCACTTGGTTTGTCGCGAAAACGAGCTCTTCCTGCGGCCCGGTCTCCATCCCCCTCCCCCCTCCCCCCACCCCGCCTGGCCGCAATGCGCGCGACCCCGCGAGTGCGTTTCTCGGTGCATCTATGACACAGCTTGTACACAATCGCCTATCACACAGTCACAAACACACACATACACACGCACACACGAATGAAGAACGGAAAAACGTGCGATTTGCAATCGCAGTCGCATCACCGCCGTTCCACTTGCGTATGCAACGGCAATCGACCTCGTCTACACCCCCGACCCCCTCCGCCCCTCGAAACCTATGCGGCGTATCACGATACACATATGGCACATGTGGCAATCGGGGATATTTCGATCAAGATGCGACGGCGATGATGCATCTGGCTCGGATTTGCAATTTTTTTTTTATACATATTACATCGCTTTGTTGCATAAAATTTTTAATTGATTCGGATCATGTTTTTGTTTTTTTTTAAAAGATATTCTATTCTATTGATATTTTTGTGTTCTGTATTCTTCATTCATTTTTATTCTACCGATTCGCTTCGGTACATACAATTTTCGTTTCAATTGGATTTAATTAAAAAATAAAAAATTATATATATATATATCAATCTATTGAAATTGTTGTTATGAGTTTTATTCATCAATGTTTATTCCGCCGATTTTTAGCAAGGTTATTTCTTTTCAGTGATTGCAAAGGAATAAAATAAATATTCGTATTTTATTTCATTAAAAAGTTATTGAATATTTTTTCTTTTATTTATAAACATTGTTCGTAATTTTTTTATGAAAAAAACATTTTTTTTCAAATACCAAAACCATGAAAGAAAGGTCCAAGAATCCATGAACTAATTTCTCTTACCAAAACTTTTCTTTTCATTCTAAAAGTACGTATTTTCAGATAGGTATTTTTTTCACTAATTATGAAAAGTTGCAATTTCTCAATTTGTAGGAAAGATTTTTTTTTAAATAATAATTGTCATATTATTATTTGAAGAAGTGCAAAAAATTCGATCACAAGTATAGATATATATGTGTATGCGGGATGCAGTGTGTGGGTGGGCCTCGCGCAACGTCTGGCGTCGGTCTGTGACGAACAACCAAACGTCGACGACATCGACGACCCGGCGAGGGAGGTCTCTCTCTCTCACTCTCTCTCTCTCTCTCTTCTGTTAGGCCGAACGTAAAAAAAAAAAAAAGGTTTGCTCGCTCGTACGGCACGAAGAGGCGCTCTCCGCGATGGGTGACACAATCGTGAAAATACAACCATTACAGTGTGTGTGTGTGTGTGTGTGTGTGTGTGTGTGTCACAGTCGCGCGATTCCGTCGACCACCTCGTGTTCTCATTACGCAACCAGCAAAAAAGAAGAACCACGGGCGCTTTCGGGTGCCAATGGCTGAATGGGGCATTTTCCTTCGTGTGGTTGCCCCTTTACGCCGCCCCCGCCCCCCAATTTACCAAGGGTCGCGCCCTACTTTCGTTCGTTCGTCCATCCACCACCCAAACGACAATCCAAAATTAACAACAACAATAACGATCATAAAAATAACAATGCCAAACCACCAGAAATTATATGCAAGTCCGAAAAAAAGTTTCAATAACAATAATAACAATAAAAGCAACGGGTACGACCATTACGAATATCCTTCCCATCGTCGTTACCACTTTTTATTGCAATTGGGTTAGGAAAAAATATATATATATATATATGTATATATAATTTCTTTCGACACGAGTATTCGAATCCGTTCTAAAGTAATAATCGTTCCAATTTAAATTTTACAATTATTACGAAGCCAAAGGTCAAAAATTTTAAGTGCCAAAGAGGTTTTTCAAAGGGGGCTCGAGGAATCGGTATTGCTGCTCTCGTTATACACAAATATACGTGTTATATATATATATATATATATATATATATACACACAAAAGAGGGTGACACTTTGATAATCGAAGGACCGGTTGTACCTGCGTAAAGGGTCCACGAGGCACAAACCACACGCCCACGAAGAGGTGAAGGGTACGCAGATGTTATACCTGCTCTCCTTTTTCTCTCTCTCTCTCTTACTCTCTCACTCTCGCTCATCCGGCACGACGGTTCGCACTTGTCCGCCACAATTGTGTTTCCGCCCTAGTTAACGATTGCGCAACCGCGACATTGTTTCCGTTTCGTTATTTTCGTTTTCGGGCCCATCGTAGCATGTCACCTGCCCTCTCCTCCTGCCCCCCTCCCCCCCCCCCCGCCGGGCCTTTCACGGTTCTATGGCGCTGTCCGCGTGCTATGTACGCCGACACACGAACCCCCCCCCCCCCCCTGCCGCTCCACTTGCACCCTGAGTACTGGTGAGGCCGTTACGCCCTTCTGCCATTGCCAGTACCATTAATATATTACCGCATCGCTTTGTACCTATCTCTATCTCACTCTCACTCACTCTTTCTTTCTCTCTCTCTCTCTTTCTCTGTCTCTCTCTCGTGATGGTTGTCGGTGCAACGAGTTGGCCACTCGGTTGGTCCCGATACAACCGGTACAATATTAATAAATTGCACTTTGAATATAAGGTCGACCATAACCTACCGCACGTGTTTATAACTTTTATGAGAGGAAGGGGCAAAGGGGGCGCGGTGAGGGGGGGAAGGGCTACGAGTAATTGGATTATCTTATCGACAATGAGCTTTTTTTTCTTTTGAGGAGTGATGTTGAGAATTTATTGATATTGACTTCTCTCGGGTTGTGGGATAAAAAGATTGTTGTTTTTTTAATGGTTTTTTATTGATTTTGTTGTGTTTTATTGTGTACTGACGTTATTTTTGGACGTTTTTGTGAAACGATATTTTTCTAAAAATATTTGCAATCTTGAGAATGAGGATTCTGAATGGTTAATTGGGATGATTCGAGAATTGTTCTATTTTTTCTTCAATTCAAGTTTTAAATTCGTAAATGTGACAAATTTGATAACTTTAAAATTTTTTTTTTTTTTTGTTTTTTTTTTTGTTTTTTTAATACTGACCTTGCAACCCTCGCAAGTGAACGCGCCGAAGTGAAATCCGGCCGCTGGCTCTCCGCAAACTTTGCACTGCTGATTCATCTGTGAAAATTCGAAAAAGAACGAAAATTTGACGGTGATTAGTATAAAAATATTAATTCGTAGAAATAATACATATTATACATGTATACATACATAATACGTTTGTTTATATTTTTATACGGAAATTCAATGTATGGTCATTGCACATAATTCAGATGGAAAAATCGAGATAAAAAAAATGTTAATTTAAATCCAAGCACCCTAATATAATAATAATAATAATAATAATAATAATAATAATAATAATAATAATAAATGTATATATGTCACTTGGCGAATTGATGCAAACTCTTGCAACAAAATCGCAAAACATCGGATCACCGATGACATTGTAAAAAATAAGTCAACATGGACGATGACCAAAAAAAAAAAAAAAAGAAAATAAATAACATCAAATTGTTCAACCGCGCCCACGATCGAAATTTCATTGGATTCGAAAGCGGGGAAAAATTTCGCGTCGATGCGTTACGGAAGATTGATTTTTTTTCTCCTCGTGCGATGCATCGGCCCCGTTGTGTCTCTCGGTCTCCGATCGCTCGGTTCTCAAGAAATCGTCGGTAGGAGATAGCCGTCGCTGCTACCGCGCGGGGCTCTCCGTTCAACAACTGTTCGCAGAGCCGGAACTCCCGTCGGTGGAGTCATTATCGGGCGGCGTGTATTTGCCGCACTCGAGTCGAACGAGATCGCAGTGCAAGAGCGAGAGATTCAGAAGATATTAGATATACATTTAGAGCGAAGCCGAGAAGACGGATCGCGGAAAGGTTGACGGGGAAGGAGCGAGGAGAAGGGGGGAGGGGGGGGGGGAAGGTGCACACCGTGTTGCGCAATTCACTTTGCTCGCCCGCGAATCGCTCAATCGTGGCAAAGCGGCGCGTGTTACGTTCAACGAGCGGAAAACTCTTCTTCTTCGTGGTCGTTTTGTTTTGTTTTTTTTTTTTTTTTTTTTTTTTTTGGGCTAACGAATGTTCTCTGTCAGCGTTCTCTTTCGAAACAAACTCTCGCGACAATCCCAGACGAGACATTTACCTTTGACTTTTACCTCCATTCTATATTAGAAACCATTGTGCGTTGTAGATAATCATTTTGTCTCACCGTTTTTTTTTTTAGTTTTTTTTTTTCTTTTTTTTTTACTTTTCGTTTGTCGGAATTATTTGTTTTTTTTGGTTGATACAAATTGGAGGGTCCGAGACAAAGAAGAAAATGTGGACATTATTTAAAGGATCAAAATTAAAGCAGACGAGTGGAATTAAACGTCGAAATAATTAAATCAAATATAGAAAATTTTGTTTCATTGTGTTGTCGTGTATTTGTAATTTGATTTTTCATTTTTTTAAGCCAGCAATGATAACGTTTTTTTTTTTTCATTTCTTTTTCCTGAATGTAAAACTAAAATTCGTCATTATATTTTCTAAATGTAAAACTAAAAGTCGCATTTGTGAAAACACGTCGAAATAATTATATAAAATATACACGAATTTTGTATCATTATATTTCCGTTATTTTTATAAATGCATTATTTTCCTTGTTTCGTCATAGAGATAAAAATTGGTTTGAAAAAAAAAAACTATATACTGTGATTGTCGTAACAGATGTACGTCTTCGTGGAAATACTGACCTACATTTTGGGTCTTAGGTTGGGCAAACGCGGTTTTGGTCCGTTTGGTCGTGAAAGAGACGAGTAAGACTCGGATTTACCGGACGTTATTCTAGGGGGGGGGGGGGTAGCTATTACACGTGAGCGATGCTGGCGCATCACTGGTACAACCGTGTGGAGTTTTGCTATCCGAGAGAAACATATCGTGGCTCGTCGATCGATTCCCTCTGTGACTTTCATACATGACGAGCTATCGCTAAATGGGAAAGTAAATTTGAGCTAATGGAAGAGACATCGAATGTTTGATCAACGGTGTCCCTCTCCTGACCTACACCGTGAGTCGTTGACTCTTTTCATTCTCAGTACACACACACACACACACACCTTGATATATAATAGTACATAGACCTATGAGTTCTTATTTTCTCTGCCACATATATATGTGTGTATGTTTTTTTTTCTTCGTCTTTCGACCTCTTCGCGACATCTCCGGCTTCGGTCCAGCTCGTCGCAAAAGTACTTACTCGACGAGAATCTCAGACTCGGACACTCAAACGCATTCCACAATTTTTTTTCTCCTTTTATTTCTTTTCTTTTATTTTGGAGATTTTTTTTGCTGATTTTCAGAGCTTTTCTCGCTCGTCCGATCTTCGCAATGAGTGCGAGAGAGACAGCGCTATCGGCGATTCCCGCGGAGCGAGAGAGAATGAGCGAGAAATCTTGCAATATTTTTTTTATTGGAAATAATTATTTTTTCCATTTTTTTTTTTATAGGAAGCTTCGATCAAATACGAAAAATCTTGTGATACTGCGATGAAGGAATGGGTTTATAACTCGAGTGTCGAAACTCTGTCGCAATTATTTTGTCACAGAGGTTGAACATTGTCGAATTTGGAGCAAAGCGGTTGGGGGATCGGTGGTCGAGAGAAAACGAAAAAAAAAAAGACTTGGACAAGACGGTAAGTGGACGATGTTGCAATTGTTGTCGGGTTTGTGGTTTATTTATCATTTTTTTTTTTTGTTTTTTCGTGACTAATATTCGAGTTAGACTTGGGTAAAGACGAAAAAAGGTATGTCCAAGGGTACGTAAAATTAATCCAAACTTTCTTCAAATTATCCAACGCGCATGCGCGATGAATTATCCGACCGGCCTTATTCGAGGGTTCGACAAATATTTTCGAATATAAATAATTAATTCTCATGTTTTTTTAACTCGAAATTATTAACAAATAAAAAAAGGGTTAAAAAAAAAAAAATATTCACTTGTTTTGTTAAAAGTATTTTTAGTATAAAAATTAAAGAATATAAAAAAATCATTTATTACAATTCATAATATGAAAAATGTTATTTTTAACCGTTCAGAATCCAAAACTATTGTATTGAATTATGGAATAATTCAATACATACGTGATTTCAATTGCAGTAAGAAAAATTGTAGTTCTCGTTAATTTTAGGAAGAATGATAATCGAAAAAAGGGATGCACATTTGTCGATCGAATGCATCGAATGATTAATCGTTTTATCGGGGTCCCCGAGATGTCGACGCGCATGCGCCGCGCGAATTTGTTTTGGAACGATCGTGTGACCCATCGTCGTCCTTATCAACGTCCGTCGTCGTTGATGCACAATTACGGGGGCGCGCATGCGCGCTCAAGCTTCGACTACGAGGACCCGCAGCTTCGAAACCGTTCGATGCAACAAACGCGCCCTGAAACACGTGAGTGCAGGTGCGTATCCGGTGTAATTCATTCCGTTCTCGTCGTCGTCGTCGTCTTGCTCGGAAGCAGCGCAGGTGCAATAATGCACGAGCCACACAACGTCAAACGCATCCTGGTCTATGGGACTGGGGCTCGTACAGTTGGATCATCGTTTTTCAGATCGACAACACGAACAAATTAAATTTTTTTCAATTTTTTTTATTTATTATTATTTTTTTTTCATCTCCATTTGAACGATAATTCGTTCAATTCGGAAATGTTATTGCGATTCAAATTGTCATTTCTGAAAAAATATGTAATTTTAATATTCACATAGAATATATATGAACAGAAAAAATTATGTTAGTTGTTATTCGGGACAAATGTGAAATAAGAATATTCTTCGATTTGATTAATTAATTACCGGTAATTATCGGTAAAAGTGCAATTCCATTTGAAGTATTTTTTGTTGGTCATCAGATTATGAAAAAAAAAAGAAATTCAGACCTGAGAATATCCATCATCTAAAAATAATAAGTATCAATAATTATAATTCATTAATATAATTATAATACGATATGAAAATTAATCATATCATAATCATTGGCACTCATTTGTTTTTACATAATAATTTTCTCAGGTCTCAATTTCTAGGTTTTTTTTATGATATCCGAATAACCAAAAAAAAATATTTTTCACATTTTTCAAAATAAAGAAAAAACACAATTTTGATGATTATTCATCTCACGGATTGAAAATTCATCGATATTATCAATTTTCTATTATTCGAAGAAAATAATGGATCTTTAATGATTATTATGAATTTTTCTTTGAATTTATTTTATAGGGCAAACGTCGTATTGTTTTTCTTTTTTCTTTTCCAGTACGATCGATTAATAATTGTAGTCGGAGTGACGTATGGACTCCGCGTGCGCGTCGTGGTTACGTCGATCGAGATCGCGCTAAAGATCGCCACGAGGACGCGCGGGGTCTGCTATATATGCGGCGGGCTTGCTCAAGTTGAACCAAACAGCGAAGAAGTTGTGTTGTGCCAGCCAAGTGGCAGGCGCGCAGCAACCGTCGCCACTGGGTTGCGAGATAGACCTCTCCGACGAGCCGTGAGAATCGTAACAGAATCTCGTCGAATTGCCAGTCCGGTGGTTCAACTGCAGGTACTCTTGCCATATATATATATATATATATATATATATATATATATATAGATGTATATACTGTGAGAGAGAGAGAGACTCCGTGCCACCGACAACTATTATCTTAACTCACCGGTAATCTTCGCGGGTCTACGATACCGATGCCCGATCATTGTGTCGACGACGGGGTGCATGCAAAATGCCGAAACGAAAAAAAAAAAAATCACGTCGATATAAGCATTCACGATGTTTGCGTAAGAAACCACGCGAATTAATAAAAATACTAATAATAATGAATTAAATATATAAATATTTCTCGATAATAATGAATAAATTATTTCGTTGGACGATAATAGTAAAATTTATTTTGTTATTTTCGATTGCGTTTGACGTTTGAATTTCGAGTTTAAAAAAAAACAGGATTTTCAATAAACGCAATGAATTATAGAAATGTGAGAAATAATAATGAAATATAACAATTTTCAGATAATAATGAATAAATTATTTCGTTGGACGAATAAAAAAAATTGTTTTATCGTTTTCGAGTGCGTTTGACGATTGAATTTCGATGGAAAAAACGGTATTTTCCAACAAACGAAATAAATAAATATAAATAAACAAAAAATTGAAATATAACGAATATTCATAATTTTATATTTCAATTACATTTTATTTTTAGATTTGTTTTTTTTAATTTTATTTCAGCGGTTCAACCTTCCGAGACGAGAGAAAAATATAAATGGCGAAGAGAGACGAGGAACGAGTCGAGGGAGTGAGACACAGCTATCGATATACCATGTATATATATATACAGAAGACTGTAATTACAATTATATCGGCACGCCCAAATAACTTTTACACCACTCAAACACGAAAACTCAACGACGACCGATCGACGGAAGCATTATTTATTTATTTTTATTTTTTTTCCTACCTAATCGTCGATACAAACGCAATAAAAAATAAAAAATAAAAAAAAAATAACATTTTCCATCTCGCTCTAAAAAACTCATTCTCTTTTTTTTCTTCCGTGTACTACATTTTTTAGTTCAATAAAAAAAAAACACGACCGAGCGAAAACCGTCTGTTTTATTGAACGTTAAAAAAAAAAAAGTACCCGCAGTAGTCCGAAAAGGGGAAGGGGGGGGGGGGGCAGCCGATCGAGTTTTACAGCTGGCTTAAGACGGTGCACGTAAAATATGCCAACTACGAAACCGTTTGGTCGAATCTCCGTGTAAAAACTACCCTATTTCCCAGGCCAACCCCCCACCCCCCCTGTTTCACATTTTTAACGCGTTTTACATTTTTAAAGCGGACAGAAAAAAAAGCAGGGAAGGAAAAAAAAAATGGGATACCATTTTTTTTCGTTTTCCAATTTTTTGTCACAGCTTATTTACCGTAATTCGTTTTTATGGGGACAGTGGAGCAGTGGGCACGAAAATGAACCACGTTATGACGTTTCGTTCGAAAATTTTTGACATTGGATGAAAAAAAATGAGGAAAAACATTTTTTTTTTGTGGAAAACCGTGTCTTCGCGCTTCGCTCGTCGGGTCACCTTTATTATTCTTTTTTTTTCAAGCGTCGAAACTCGCTCTCGTCACACTACCGAACTGATAATTAACGTCTCGACAATTGCAATAAAAAATGAAAAAAAAAAAAATAGTAGCACCGTCATAGCTGCCGTTTCGTTGGTCACAAACGTTTACGTCCTCGGTGCACATGCGGCACGCTCGGCGGCGCACATCAGGGAAAGCTTCTGTGCTCGGTGTTCGCTCGATTACATTGTTCCGACGGGACGAAACTTCAATACGATGATAATTCACTTTTGGCATTCAAATTTTCTAATTTCATGGAAATTTTTTACACAGAATTGATGGTGTGAATTAATTTAATTTTGACGATGTTTAATTATGTTAATCGTAACAATTCAAATTCATTTAATTGTAACAAATGTAAATTATGCAAATCGTAACAATTTGAATTCATTCAATTGTAACAAATGTAAATTATGCAAATCGTAACAATGTAAATTTATTTGATTGCTAAAATTTAGATTAATTTTTATCGCAACAATGTAAGTCGTAATTTTTCAAATGTAATTTGTAATTAAAAATTTGTAATTTCTATCGTAACAATGTTCATCTGATCGTAACAATTTACATGATGCTCGATATTCAAAATAAAAATAAAAAATGTTAAACATTGTACGATAATTTTTTCCAAACATTTCGTTCATCAATTAATCATCGAGTCATGACTTTAAAACTCGAACTCGTACTCTACCGCCTCGACAGTCTCAATTACAAACTACAACAACAACAAAAAAAAACCATCGACCATTAAACTGGTTGAAATTAAACCTTTTTTTTTTTCAAAATAATCGAGAAACAAAAAAATGAACATCCACGTTGCTCCGACGACAATGAAATATCGATTAGTAAAATACAAATCACCGGAATAATTAGTCCATCGGTTTATCGAGCGTCAAACGAATCAAAAAAACAAAATATTAAAAAATGAAATTAAAAAAAAAAAAATTATTGCTAAAATGCGTTTTGGCTGAGATTGTCGTTAGCGCGGCGGTCGAGGCGGCGAGTGCGCATTCGCGCGTTTAACGATGGATCAACGGCCGTAGCGGCAAAAGAGAATAGACGTGGCCTCGTTACGTTTTGCCTCTTAATCCTTTTCCATCGTCGTGCACACCACACCGAGCACTCGAGCTACACACACACACACACACACACACATATAAATATTTTCACATGTACAACGTTCGCCAGGGTGAGCGCGTTATGAAACGCAAAAGCCCCCTTCTCGCCGCGCCCTCGCGTTTAAAGCGGAGGAGCCGCGCATTACTACATAATTTTCGTAATGAAACAACGAAGAAAAATCGTGATCCGTGAAACCGGCAAACGGCCTCTAAACTATCTCAACTTTATCAACGTTATACCCAGCGGCACAACAATTACACACACACACACACACGTCTGCTTACCAATAAACGCCTTTTTTCATCGTTCTATCCCCCCCCCCCCGACCCCACCCACCGACATCCTTCACCAGCGTGAAAATTAATTTATCCATTCTCCGACTAATCATCATTACCCGTGATAAATTAATTCACACGACTCCGACTCGTAACATTGAATTACATTACTGATTCCATAAATTAAATTTAAAAAAAGCACTATAATTAATAAAAGATAGTCTCTAATCTCGACGTGATATTGAAATAATTGATAAGCGTGTTTATCCATAATTGATAATAATTAAACAACTGATTAATGGTTTCGTAAAAAAAAAAAAAATCGTTTAAAAATATGTGCAAATGAAAATCGATTCGATTGATTGAATAAACTGATTTATCAGCACCGAAAAAAAATAGAAAAACGAAAGAAAAAATCAAATTTAGTTTGCGCAATGAATCATGGATTTCCAATAAATTAGTCTTCATAACAAAATTGTAATGTTCAAAAGTAATTTTTTCGTTCGAGAAATAGCATTTTTTTTTTTAAATTATCGATTTATATATTTTTTTACGAGAGATAGATCGCGTGCTAGGCGATGCGAGGTAGGGGGGAAGGGGGGTGGGGGTCATTGGAAAAAAAATCGCACTAGGGGGTTACACGGTGGAAACGGCGAAGGAGCAAGAGCGTGCCGCAATTTCATCTCGCGGGGGGCACCGACGCGTCACGATCTGGTTGCCCGGTCGTTGGTTGCGCGCGCGCACGCGCGCCGCTTCGCCGAGGGCAACTTCCGTTCTGTCGAAATTTTTTACGTGTTTCGTGACGCGCACCAGTAAACGTTTTCGTGTTATTACGTGTCCCGAGTTGCGCTTATGTGGCACAGAGAGACCACTCGTCGATATCCCATTGTCAATATATACATAAATATATATATATATATATATATATGTAAATAAAAAAATTAAAAGTTACGACAATCAAATGAAAAAAAAAAAATATATATATATATATATATACATAAAATTAAAAAAAGAAGAGAAGAAGAAATAGCAACAATTAGATCAAAAATATACATATATACATAAAATTAAAAAAATAAGAGAAGAGAGAATAACAACAATCAAATGAAACGTATATATTTATATATATTTATGTTTATATATGTTTCATTGGATTGTCGTTATTTTTTTATTCTTTTTTTTCAAATCTCATTGTTCGACCTCGATACAATTGAATGCACCTTTCACCCGTGAACAACGTTTCGTGCTTTGTGCATGCGATACGTTGTCGTTATTGCGTGAATAAACAGGGAACAGACACAGACTGGGTAAAACTTTTAAAGAACGAAAAAGATGCACGACGGATTTTCTTTTTTTTTTCATTTCCGTTCACGAAATCCCGAAGAACGAATCGTGGAGGCTCGCCTAGTCGCGTTTATCTCCGTGACAATCGAATCTATCCACGAGTTTCGTGGCGATCGAAACTCGCGCGGGCGATAGATCGAACCCGAGGAAGTGTTTGCGCACGCGCGCGCGCCCGCTCGATCATTAAGAGCGTTACAGATGTAATCGATCGAACGCTCGTTTCGTTTCACAAAGTGACGTTTACGCGATTGAGTAATCGAGCGTGTCTCACTCGTAGGTTGACACTTTTATCGTGAACTTTCGCTTCGAAAACACACTTTCCTTCGAACTTAACGGTGAGAACCAAAGCGAACATTTTGTGTGTGTTAGTGTGTGTGTTTTTTTTTACAGTAATGACGTTATAATTTGGGGTCGGTCATTATTTTCGAGAAGCTTTCGTGAAAATGCAATAACGAGAAAAAAGAAAAACAAATCGTTGACGGATTTTTCGTCGCGATGTCGGAATTATTTTTGACAATGGACGAACTTTTTTGGAACTTTTTTTTGGCAATGAAAGAAGTTTTTTTTAGCAACGAAGGAACTTTTTATTTTCAATGGAATAACTTTTTTAGAACTTATTTTTGGCAATGAAAGAAGTTTTTTTTAGCAACGAAGGAACTTTTTTTTTTTAATGGAAGAACTTTTTACGAACTTTTATCCAATGACAGAACTTTTTTTCGATGACAGGACTTTTTTAGATTTTTTTTTCAACGAAAATGTATTTGGAAAAAAATGTTTATTGATCGTTCGAAGGGGAATTTTTTAGTTTTCGACGATTAAGTGTAGGAACGTGGATGCCGATGTCAATGCCTGACGGATTAGGCGTTTTTTTCTGAGGTAATGACTTTTTTTTTTATGGAGCGAATGACAGAATTTATGACAGGGCAGCCGAAAAAAAACGTTCGTGTCCCGAACGTTTTTTTATTCTTTCTTTCAGATTTTCATTTTTTTAAAATATTTTGTTATTTTCATTGGGAATGAAGAAAAAATGGAAGTTGAGTCGGTATTTTTGATTATTCGTGTGTACGTGTTTGTGGATTTTTTTGAGCAAGTCATTGTTGAATAATACAGGTGAGTACATAGGTACACATGTGATTTAAAATCGAGTGTCATCTTACCTTGATAAAATTGCGATGCTCAATTCTACTCTCAAAATACGTAAACGTCGAATATCATCCGTGCTCGTTGATCACAAAAGTGTTAACTATACGTACATAGTTGAAACTTTACATATAGTTGGATTAAATTCACAAGCGTTGATAATTCTGTCAGCACGTGACGTGATATTCCATTCTAGCACAGTTTGATCGTTGTTATTTTACCGATTACGTTTTTATTATTATTATTATTGTTATTATTATTTTTATTTAATTCACTCAACGATTTTTTTTCACAGCACCAATGAGAAGATCGCGAATTCGTTCGATTCAATATCAATGTTCGATGAAAGATTTTTCGTGAACTGTCATTCGAACGGTTCGAATGTCATGTCAAAAATATTTTTTTTTCTTCAGATATTTTTTTTTTCACAAAAAAAATGACATACACACACAAGTCTATTCCAATGTCACTGATTTTTCCTTCACTTGTTCGAGATGATGATGATGATGATGACAAGTCCTTCGCGCTTCGTCGAAATTGTCACGTGACATACGTCAAAACGTTCACAATTGTTATTTACTTTTTTTTTGTTCGCGATAGCGTGAATCACGAATGTCGCCGAATGTGACAAGAAGCACTTGCAGGAAAAAAAATAACAAAAGAATAACATACACTCGACGTAAGCAAACAGTCCACACGTTCGTCCAACTTAAACTTTGAATCACAAGTTTGTAAAAAAGTGTCCGAATTATCGAAAATATATATATTTTTTTTCAAACTGTCACTCGATTTCACAATAACTCCGTACGATTTTTATTCGAACCCGAGATGATAATTCGAAGGAAATAAAAAAGTATGAAAAAAAAAATCAAGTCGCAGCAAACTGATAAATTGTCGACGATAAATCCTCAAAATCCCGTTGTATCACCGAACGTTGTAATTCGCGTTATCCTCGTCGTTATCCCCGTTACTCGATACACCAAACACCGATCGAAACGTAAAAACAAAAAAAAACCGAACGATCGAAACCAAAAATAAAAAATCAAATAAATGAATAAACGTCGAAAAAAAAAGTTAATGATCGAACGTTATCGAGAGATGTCAAAAAAAAAAGAAAAACAAAACAAAAAAAAAAGGAATCGTAGATGGATAAACCCAAGTGGTTCATCCGAATGACGGAGGGACGATGGTTGTCGGTGTGGTGCCGTCGCGTCGATGACCATTGGGTGAATGACTCGTAGGACGAGGACGAGGGTGTTGGCGCTGTGATTTTTTTCTTCTTCTTCTTTTCCTTATTTATTTTCTTTTCTTTCTTTTTTTCTTCACTTCTTTAGGAATCACCGTCTCACGGGGGCCCCCTCGCCGTCGAGGGGCGGGGGAGGGGGTGGGGGACGGGACGTCGACTAAACTCGGAATCTCTATCCCCACCACCTCACGGTTTTGAATCCCGAGCGGGCCGCTCGGTCACTGGCAGCGTCGTTGGGACTACGCAGGATCATCGACGGGCCCCTCGTCCCCCCTCCACCCCCCGGGCCCCCCGCGCTCGTTTGGGCCCTCTCGGTGCGTCCGCACTGCGGTGAATCCTCGTTTGGCTCGTGTCACCAAAGTCCTCCGGGGCTTCGGATGAAACAACGTTGTCTCACTCGCTCCGCAGACTCGCGAGAAGGATTTCTCGAGTCCCCGTTGGCCGTTTGTGTGTGTGTTTAGCGGCGGCAGCGCCGTACGTCGCTCGTAAGTACCTCCGGGGGCCTTATGGACACCACTGTGCGTCGGATCACCGGATAAGCGTGCGGCGGGGTCCATCGCGGGCGCGGGCGCGAGCGAGCGGGCACAGGTGGGCCGCGGTTCCCGGGGCCGCCCGGTCCCCGTGGTGGTGGCGATGCGCGGCGGTGGGGGTAGTGCCCACCGGGGCCCCGGCGGCGGTGGGACTCACCGCGCTTCGCGTGGCCCGCGCGGTGGGGGCCACTGGGGAGGGGCCTTCGATCCCCCCGCTCCTCCGTCTCACTCGCCCGGCGGACTTCTTCTTCCTCGTCGTTTCTCGTTTGAAAAAATTATTTTTCACGCTGTACCACCCGCTCGATCATTATTCCCGGCCGAGCGCCGGATCGGTGGATAGCACCGCGAGCTGATGCCGGGTCTCGATGGGCTCTCGGGGCGATGGATAAATATTTTTGGAAGACGTGATAACTGATAACGTAGTTGCGGTCATCCGCGAAGATGATTATCAGAGACGAAAAATTATGCATTAAATGTGTGTGTATGTGGAAATGGGCATGTGTAGGACGTATATGGATTATGTATGGATTATATGTAAACTATACAGTATATATATATATATATAGTTCATGTATATGTAGTTTATTTATAGACTATATGGTTTATGTATATATATATATATATATATATCTAAATATCCTCATACTAAGAAAGTTGATAGATAATTTAAATACCTATATATATCATATGAATATTCCGATACTAAGACAGTTGATAAGATTTCATGGATTTTTTGAAACTTCTCAAAGCACTTTAGCTTACGGACTAAGGGTCAAGACATCAGAACAAACGTATGGATTTATATAAGTTGATTTCGTTTTTCTCCTTATTCAATAACACATATTATCATACACAAATATTATTTACAATTTTTTTGACACTTATGGGCTAATTTCGCATAATGAATATTTTAAAAATTACAAGACATATTTCAACCTCACCTTCCGAAATTCGGAATTTCGATGTCAAATAAATTGAAGTAACAGGTGGAAAATTTCGACTGGGGTTCATTTGGTCAAATTTACGATTCTGTTTCGCGGTATGTGAAGTTCCTGATGCGGACGGTCGATTATTATAATCGATATAGAGTTTTCCACAAACGAGAAAAGGTCGTGGCAACGGATTCTACGAAACGATAATTAGTATTTCTCATCTACATAATCGACGATGCACGTTTTCACAGTGAGACTGAAAACACAGGGAATATGAGCTCTCCCCCCGCAAAGGCATACAAGTAATTAACGATTTGTAGATATATATATATATGGTATATAAGACACGATGAGTAAGATACGAACACATTAGGACGTGATATATCAGAGGGAAAACTTGAGCTAGATGTATATGTATATGTATGTATATATATATGTGTTACTATGTGCGTACACGACTATGAACAATCGTGGCTATCGGGACTTAAGTACACGAGTTTTCAACGTACGGGTCATCGAATACCATAACCATTCGAAAGTATTCGAGATTCACACGATCCGCGTGACCGTTATGTCCCTACAGTTCCACGCTCATTCCCTTTCTCACATTCTTTTCGCCTACGTTATAGCTCTTGCGAATAGTCACGAACGTATACATGCGAGTCTTCGATCAATTTATCACTCGCTCGTAGATATGAAAGTTTGAACCAATTTATTCTTTTTGTTATTTTACTTGTGACACAAATGATTGGGAATAATAATTTTTGAAAATTAAAAAAAATCTTCGTCGATGATAATCATGATGATTTTATTTGGTTTAGCATTTTTTTTCCCGAAAAAATTATATCTGGATTTCAAGGAATTATGGAAAATTCTGAAGAAAATAATTATAACAATGTCGCATGAATGATAATAATGTTTTAGTTGTCAGTCAATTATTTGACGAACGTCTGATCGAGAAACTCGTGAGAAATGACAAAATTCATTGATCTCGAACTTATTGTTCACTCGTTCGAATCCCGTGATATTCGTTTTTTCGCAATTTTTTTCCCAAATAAATCTGTAAACATTTTTTTCTAATCGTACAGAAAATAATTCTTCCATCATTGCCAAAACGTATTTTATATGTACATATCCGAACACTAGCTGATAATAATACACTTTTGATAATGATACACAAACGCTTTTTGGTATTCAACAATTCCAAACTCTCGATTAGTTGTTTTTTTTCCAGTCTCATTGTTTCTTTTTTTTGTGTGCCAAAAAAACGCGTTAATCCGGATGCCTGATGGGGGCGCTAGGCAAGGTTTTGGTTCTCGGGGATTTCTCGGGGAGCAAAGGGAGGGGGGGGGGGTGTTCCTTGCTGAACTAGCCTAGAAACGTCATTACGTTTTGAACGACTTAATTTTTCAGAAAATACGAGCAAAATTCCTTGAAAAACGTAAATTCTTCGAGGCAGATGAGCGAGCGAGACAACGCTACATACGGATTGCGAGTCGGCACAAATGCGGCACCGTACCGACACTCCGGTGCCGAGTTTCACAACCCAGTTACAGATATTCACAAATTGGTCCGTGATAATTTTTGTATTTTCAAAAATCATCCTTATCACTATGAAAATTCCTTGTGAATTTTTGCCAGGCAGGCGCGAGGCTTACGAAGCGTGAGAGCGAGCGAGACAACACGCTATACACGGATTGCGAGTCGGCACAAATGCGGCACGGTACCGACAGTCCGTCAGGACACCCGCCCCCTCCTTCCCACACCTCGGTCGAACGTCCGGGCTAAAAAAAAATAAATAATAAAAAAAAAGGTCCCTCGATGTCGTAAAGCGATTATTAGGATGGTCATCGAATCTCTTAATCGGGAGGGCTCGAGCCCTCGTCGGCTTACCACCCCCACCCCCCCCCCCCCCCTGGTCGAACGTCTCGACCTCGCCGACACTACGATTTTTACAATCCCAATACTGAAACTGGGGTTTGATTAAAAAAATTCCCGCCCTTGCGAGAACGCGGAAGCCTGCGTAAAAAAAAACAGCACGGAGTAAAAAAAAAACGAGAGGGCAATAAAAACCGTTGTAAAGATTGTGTGAGTAAAAACTGCGAAACCGTAGAACTCGGGGTGTCCTTTCGCAACACCACCGCCATTACCGACGTCGGAGGGGGGGGGGGCTCATCTCGACGGCTCAAAGGTTTTAGTGTGTCGCCCCTAAGCCACTGACCTACCTACCCTTATGCCGCGTCCTACTTTCGCACGTCTCACGAATATATCCGTCGTACTGCTGCTGCTGCCCAACTTAAACGACGATCGACATTTTTTTTCATTTTTTTAGTTCACACAGGTAAAAAATGGTCTTGGCCGACACGGCGAACGTGCATCGACGGGGGAGTACTGTCTCCCCCTCGACATCTTTTTACGAGCAAATTCGGACGATTCGTTTTAGGGTAATTTGGGGTCGGGGATATGCTTTTTTGTCATTTTTTTATTTTTTTACGTATTTTTTATTCTTCGTTCTTCGTTCTTTTTATGTTTTTTATTTCTGTTTTTTTAGGTCAGTGCAATGAGAAAAGGTCCGATTTAGTTTTTTTTTTATGCTCGTGAATCGTGCATTATAAAATGGAGATTTTTTTTCGGAGACCGTTTTTTAGGGGAAAATGGACAGTTTTGTCAATGGTTATTTTTTTATTTATTTTGGTTTTTTGTTTCTTGGTCGTAAATTACTTTTTTAGGCGAAGATTGTAATGATGTGTGGATCGTTTTTTTTTTATTGTTTATTCTTTTTTTGCTGTTTTGTTTTTTTTTCTTCGTTCTTTTTTGGTGAAAGGACGTGAAGATTTGGTTGTGTTTGTGTGACCGACGGATGCTTGAGGATGTGTGGCACGTACAGTCTCAGTCAAAAGTATGGTAATCTGAGATATCTCGATTATAACTGCTTTTTAAATTTCAGATAAAATTATAATTATCGAATATCGACAAATTCGTGTTATTACATCTTGTATCATGTTTTTTTCATGCTTTTTCAATCGTTAATATTTAATATCGGAGGTCGATCGATCTTCATTTATATCGTGGACATTTATCAATCTTTATTGCACACACTAAATTTTTTTGTTTGTTTTTAAACTTTGCAATTTTTTTTCTCGATATGATAAAAGCTACTGGCTGAAAAAAATTCAGAATTATCTTGACTTTTTCGAGAAATGTGTCATACATCCTCAATATGTTCTAGATCTGCATTATAATACACATATAATATACATATATTCGTATCCTTATCACAATAATGTACAAAGTTCAAAACAAGTAAAATAGATAATGAAACAAAAAAAATGCAAAATGCAAGAAATTTTGTTTGTAATGGTTTTGAAGATTAAAACATACTTGAGACACGAGTGATAAGTTAAAATTTTTCTTCGACGTAGTGAATTATCGTTGATAATAGAAGAAACAAAATAAATGGTTGAGTCATCGGTTCGTAGGATAATTTAAAAAAAAAATTTTTTTTCAAATAATAATTTCAAATCTGGCAAACATAGGAACAAGTGAACGACTGTGTTTCATTTTTATTTATTTTTTTCTTATTTTGAGGATCTTCACGCATCGTTTTTTCTACGCAAATTCACGGATAAATAGACACGCAACGCCCATCGCTATTTCGCAGTGCACATGGATTTTCATGAATATACACGTTGCAAAGTGATTGTGCAAATTCTCTCGACGCCGGCGTAACCTTTTACCCAACGACTTTGTTGTACGATGAACGTCCGCGATTTGTGGCACTGCCGCCGAGAGAAAGACAGACGATGCAACTATTTTTTTTTTTTTTCATTTTTATTTTTTTCTAATTTTTTTTGTATTTTTTATTACACGAGAAATTCTCATTGCGACTTCGGAGATTTGAACGCCCGGTTCATCGCAATCGAAGACGCAGTGAGCGAGGGGGCCGCCCGTTGTCGAGTTTTCTCCAGAGATGGCGCCACTGGTTCCGAGTTGGATGTTACATTGGAACTGACTTCAATGCACACTCGTGCCAAGTTCTTCCACAGATAAATGATCAATAACATTTTCATTATTTTTCAGCCTCAAAAATTATTTGCGATTCCGATATTTTTTTTTGTAAAAAAAATAAAATAATTAATAAAAACCAGTTATAAATTTTTATAATTTTTTCTGTCGTAATATTTTTTTAATTTTTTATTGTTATGATCGATACAATAAATTCAGTTTATTTTTCTATTATTAAAATAAAATCATGGAACTCGGTTAAACATTTTTCTACATTTTTTCGGTAATAATATACATTTAAAAATTATTCTTATCAATGCATAGGATTTTTCTTAGTGACCCGGATTACCCTCACCGTCCAAGTAATTCATGTAACAATGATTTAACCACAATTTGTATTCTGAGTATGAGTGGAACTGATAAATGTAAAATAGGAATAGCTCATTCAACTGGCTCGTTGGTCTAGGGGTATGATTCTCGCTTCGGGTGCGAGAGGTCCCGGGTTCAAATCCCGGACGAGCCCAAGTAGTTGATATATTTTTTTTATTTTTCAATATCGACGATCCGTCGTGCAAAATGCGATTTCTTTGGAATCCACAACGTGAAAAGTGTAATATTATGAAGTAAACAAGTATATAATAATTACACAAGTAATAAGTAACATCGATTAAGGGGGAAGCCTTGTGTAAACTTTTGGCCGTTTTTCTCGATTTTTTCTTGAAGAAATTAGAAGTCTCATTAAAACAGGGACAATCGTTTAGTAAAATATTGCATTTCAGGTGCGAAACAATATTTTTGTTATTTTACAAAAATTCAAAATGGCGGCGCAGCAGCCGGTCGGAGTCGGCTTCCCCTGAAGATCCCCTGAAGATCAATCTACGCATACGATCTCAGCCGAAAGTACGGTAATTTGAAAAATCTCGATTATAATTGCTTTGCGAGTGCCAGAAAAATGCATCATTATCGAATACCGTCTGACCTCGGAATAAGAGACCAAAAGCCCCCAAGTCGAAGAGTTTTTCTCGGAAATCGCGTACCCCCACGAGGCGCGCGCTCCGCGTTCGCTACCTCTGTCTGTCTCTCTCACTCTTTTCCGCATTCGATCCTCTCAACAAAAGACTCGCTCGAACGAGATCTGGCTTATTGTTTGTGCATTCACCTCGTCCGTGCGGAAAAGTTTCCGACTGCGCAACGTTAATATACTATTGAATATTATTTTGTTCTTCTGTGTGTAAATCATGAAATGACTTACTCTAATCAATTTGTAGATTTTGTGTTACATTCACACACGCATACACACACACATTCACGCACGCATACACACATCAATTTGCACTACCCGTTCACTTTATTTTGCCCGAATAATCTGTCCTAGGCTAGTCTCTTAACCAGAGGTTCGCGCACGAAATTCTTGAGCTCGGATTTCGAGTCGGAGTGGGGGAAGCGCTCGAGTGAGAATCTGGGGAAAGTCTCTTATTGCCGGGTCTCTTATTTCGAGGTCGGACTGTATCGCCAAATACGCGTTATTGCATGTTGTATCATGTTTTTTCACCTTTTTCAATCGCTAATGTCGAATATCGAAGATCGAAATCCACACACACTTGATTTTTTTCTATTTCCAAAAAAAAAATGATTTCCATATGGTAATCGTCCATATTTGCCACAACGTACCTATTTCCCATAAAAACCCGTTTCAAATTTCATATACAATTTCAAACAACTAGTTCAATCATTTTCGAATTTTGCAATTTTTTTCCGATAAAATTTACTAGCTGTGAAAATTTTCCGAATTTTTTTGTTATTTTTGTGACACGTGTTGTTAATAACATTCGTGTGACGTAGAATTTTCAAATTCTTCTACGCAGATGATCGGTTCAGATTTCTCGACATGACCTCACAGACAGAGGCGATTGAGACACCTTCGTTTCGCTTCTTTTTTTTTTTATTTCCAAGAACTTTAATCGTTAGAATAATGTAAACACATAAAAATCGGTGAATTATATTTTTCCAATTCGGCGGTGTGCCCTTACACGTTATTCCGCCTATCCGAGCGAACGTCATATATATGACCAACAGTGTCAACGTAGCTTCGACGCTAAACCGTTTTTTTTTTTTTTTATTAACCACCGTTTGATCGCGAGGTTTCACTTTATCGAAAATTTATATGCCCAAGTATGTCCGAACTCTGAATTATACATCCGTTTCTCTCGTCCATCCTCTTTTTTTTTTTTTTTTTTTTTTTACGAACCGTTGGGAATCGGTGATCGGTTTTAATGGCTCATCGCATACCGACGAGGAAGGGCGCGACACTTACGCCAGAATTTGGAAATCGTTGAATGAAACGAATGGCCGTGAGCCTGAGGCTATGTCACACCGATACCGAATTCTCGTTATCTATTAAACAGCACCGATATGTCACGTAGGCTTTGAAACGAAGTTTCGTTTCGTTTTCATTTTTTTTTTTCAACATTTTTCTCAATATTATGAATACGGATGGAGGTTACTAGAAAAAAAAAAATAGTTGAGAAGAAAATTCCTTTGGGCTTACGTTGTTCGCTCTAACGATGTAAAAGTCTTCATTCACGATTACCAACGTCATGAAAATGAAATTTGGATTAATTTGTATAAACAGTGCAGTTGAGTCACGAAATGTAACTTATTCCGTCCATTTTGCTGTATGAGATTTGATGATAAATTTCGAGGTTCGGTTTTATGTGGAAACGAGATGTGAAAAAAAAAAAATTGAAAATCAACGATTAAGGGAGAACACACTTGGAAATGGATTTTCCTTTTCTCTACATTTTTCGAACGAGTTACACTGTACAAAAGTGTGTATTTAAATTGTCATTAAAAAATACTGAAATTTTGCTGAGTCAAAACACCTAAGCAAAAAAAATAGGTGCAAATTCGAAAGAAAGGTGCCCTCCTTAAGGATTACACTGACATTGAAGAAGAAATGTGGGTCAGACAGCTGGTTTTTCCAAATTTCGTTTAAATCAATGATATCACATGTGCTCTATCAAATTTTCAAAAAATTAAAGCTGAGCTTTATAAGCTTTGATTTATCATTATTTGTTATTATTTATTATTGTTTATTATTATTTATTATTATTTATTATTTTTTCATTATCATTCATTGTTATTAATAATTATTTCTTATTATTATTCATATTTGACATCCGTGAGAGTGTTATCGAAGTAATCGCGAGATCCGCAAACGAAAATACACACTTGCGGGTTACGTAACTCCCCGATTAGTCGGATTGCCGACAACTCGTCAGCCAAATGGGATAAATAAACGCGGATGAAGACGAATAATAAGGCACCGAGAGACCGAGAGAGAGAGAGAGAGAGAGAAAGATAGAGAGACGCGCGCGCGCGGTCGGGTCAGGTCACATCGGGGATTACGGCCGTGTGGTGGTGAGCAGACTTCGTTTTTCATAATATATAAAAGTGAATGTTTGCTCGAAAATCTGTGTGCTCGGACGCAACGGAGAGGCTTGAGCAACAACGTCGTCGAGTGGCCGAGTCATCAAGCTGACGTCGGGTATAACGATGTGCCGTACAACGCCAGAAGATTGAGATACGAGGGATTCACATCGTGACAACTTTCGCGACGAGCAACATATATTCGTTCAGTCACAACTGTTATACCCACACCCATCATACGCCATTTTGAAAAAAATGAAACAATAATAATAATGGTAATAATAATAATAATAATAATAATAATACTACTAATAATAATAATAATAATAATAATAATAATAATAATAATAATAATAATAATAATAATAATAATAATAATGATTCGCTGATCGAACAATAATAGATCGATAATGAAAAATAAACTGATAATAATAATAATTTTTGTGGTTGTTACAATTTGCTAACTAAACGATTACAAAAAATATTTTTAAAAAAATTGGTCAAGAGCGTGTTGGGCACGCACTAGATAGGGTTCCGTAGGCGTAAATTTTGAAAAAAATGCTTAGTTAGTTATTTTTATATTTTTTGTAAACTATTTTTGCTACATTGTTCGTTATAATTTTGATTAAATGTACTAATTGAAAGCTACATTTTGGAATTTTTTCACATTTTTTGCATCGATAGTTTAAAAGTTAGAGGGGGGAGGGACACTCTGATAACGACTTTGAAGGCAAATATCTCATGACTGAAGGGTTGAAATGGAAAGGTCTCAGGACATTATTTGTTGCATTTGAGGAGACCTATCCAAAGATATCTCACTCAATGGTGTGAGCAAAAAAAAAAAATTTCGTGAACACTGTTTAATTTGCGGAAGGGGGGTCAAAAACATTTTTTTTTTTTTATGATGCCATTTCTGTTTTGAGGTCACCGATCTACGTCTGTGTACCAAATTTTATCTCAATCGGTCCATAACTGTGAGAATGGGAGGCCTGTGACATACAGACGGACGGACGGACGGACGGACGGACTTGGCGAAACCATAAGGGTTCCGAAATTTTTACGGAACCCTAAAAAGTGACATCTTCGTTTATACAATTTAACCTGATCGCCTCTACGGACCATCGGAAAGAACATAATCATAAAAAAATTTCGATACGTATGTTTATCGTAAGTATAGCACGCATGCGTTGGATCATGCGGCTGCGCCGCACATGAGTTTAGAGAACGAGAGTCAGTAAGTTTTGTGGTCAGTTGATCGACGCCGATGCCGCCGAGCGGTAGGCCAACAATTTCAATTACCGAGTTGACTCTCGGGGTCGGTAGCATTTCCGAGCAATATATTAAACAACATATACATATATGTATATTTGCATATTACATACACACAATGTACTGTCCATTGCAGCATTATCTATATATATATATACCGTCGCGACCAAGTCGTAAACCATACCGCACGCATACACGCGTGTTACGCTTATCGCCAACCAACAGTGTCTACGATCTTCATGATGCCAACATGTGTTACATATACATTTAATGGAATTTTTTAATTATTTTTCGCGAACGAATTACAAAACTCGGGTCGGGCCTACGGTTTTTTTTTTCCTTTTTTTAATTTACGAGCCTGGGGCCAAGTGCGGTGTGTGACCGCTACGTTTCGATAATGAGAGTCAATTATTATCCGGTTGATCGATTCGCGCATGTGTGAGCCAGCTCGATTGGGCATGGGCGAAGAATGTGCGTTGACGACGATGGAGAAGGACCGTGAGGCCGATGAAGGCGCATATAGTGGGGGTAATAAACGTAAACAAAATTCCACGTGAAAATCGGTCGGTCGATGATTAGCCCGGTCGGGATGTACGAAAAAAAGGCTGAAATCGGAAAAAAATTCGTGACCGAAATTTTTTTTTTCCATTTGATAGGCGCGGAGGGGGGGAGGGGGTTATTGGTAGTCTAAATTCTGATTTGAGACTTCCCAACCTTCACGATACGACCGCCATTTTGAATTTTAGAAAAAATTTTATACGTTAAATAATTTTTCCATTTTTAACTTCCGGACGGAAATTCACTGGATCATCTGAAATGAAAAAAACCAAAATGATTTTATTAGTTGATGAGTTTCTGCAGGTAACAACGTCGAGTTATTTTTTTTTTTAAATTCATTTTTCAATTTTTTACAGCACTCAGAAGTCAAAATACTGATTTTTCGTCAAATTTTGTTTTTAGTATTTTGACTTCTAAGTGCTGTAGAAAATTGGAAAATCAATGTAAATAAAAAAAATAACTCGAAAAATTGATAGAAGAAAAATAACTCGACGTTATTACCTGCAGAAATTTATCAACCGATGAAATCGTTTTGGTTTTTTGATTTTTTACTAACTTTTTTTTTAGACATCCGCGGGAAATTCGCTGTCATTGGCTCATTTCTGCCTAAAAATTAATGAAAATTTCATAGAATGTTCTTCAAATATTACTTTATTATGTAGCAATTACAAAAATAAATATATATCAACTGTGTCGACGAGAAAAAAAATTCTCGAAAATATGATTTTTTTTATCGAATCAACCTTACCGCCCCCTTAAAACGATTAGTACGAGGCCCAGGCATTGGGCAGCTTCTTGGGATCGTCGTTGATAATGTACATCGACCAATAAACAACACGAATCATCTTCATCACGAGTCTGACAATTTTCGAGTCGAACGACAGCTCCGCTTTCTCCGGCCTTGTGTCCTCTCTCGCTCGATGTTCATTACACACAGCCTGTTCATTATATGCGCGCCCACCTTACACGGAGCGATGATTATCTTTCGTAATTTTCGTATGATACGCCTTTCGAACGTAACTTGAGTGACTATATTAAATCCGATCGAATTGACAGATATAAATTTATTAATTACAATTTTGTTACTTCGATAATGTTGTTGATTATCGAAACAATGAGAATTCAAGGTCACGAGAAACATGGAATGAATATAACAATGATGTGGGGATACAGGCACGACTTGTAGTTCAGTGAAACGAATACTGGGTGACCCAAATAAAAACAATTATGTATCAACCATATATGGGCATGTGTGGTATATTATACACATGGATTATACATTGTTTTTACATAAACTATATGGTCTGTGCATAGTTTATGTACAGTCCATATGAGAGCTTCCATGTTAATTCGGACAGTCAAAACCCTGAGCCCTGCCCATTCAATTCATGTTTTCTTTTGGGCTTCCAATTCACCCCAAAAAGACGTCTGATTTTTTTTTTAGAATTTCTGGATCCTCTACCACCCTTAGAGAAATTGAAAACTTTCTTTTTACAACCCTTAGAGAAATTGAAAACTTTTTTTTTAACAACCCTTAGAGAAATTGGAAACTTTTTTTTTAAACCCTTATAGAAATTGAAAACTTTTTTTTAATAACCCTTAGAGAAGCTTAAAAGTTGTGGATTTCTCCAAGGGTTGTAGAGGATCCAAAAATTCTGAAAAAAATCAGAAGTGTTTTTGAGATGAAATGGAAGCCGAAGAAAAATTACGACCTCAACTTGCGGAGATTAGGTTTTGACCGTCCGATTTGAAAAACAAAAGTCGCAATACAGATCCCACGCTGAAATGTTGTCCAGCTTCATTTTTTGGCCTCCCGAAAGCATGAAAAAAAAAACAAAGTTTTCAATAATGTCGGAATACCAGTTTTTTCATTTGTGGGGTAATTTTAAATTTTGCAAAGGATTGTAGGGGATGCGAAAATTTGAAAAAAAAAACGGGGGTGTTTTTGGGGTGAAAAGGAAGTCGAAAAAGAATCGTGAACTAAATCGAACAAAAAACAAAAATAATTACAAAAATAAATAAATGAAGAACAAAAAATCAATGAAAAAAGAAAAGAAAAAAAACAACAAAACCTCGAACTGTTTTCACTCATGCGGACGAACCGCTGGGCGAAGAAACGCTCTCGATGATTGAATAACGTTAATAACAGCTCCCGGTGGCTGTAACTTACCGTCGAGTGCGTAGCTTCCAACATGACCGGACGCTCCGGGCGTCTCGCCTCGGAATTACCGCCGTAAAAACGTCTGTCGGCGTTATCGCCACCTTTTTCGAACGCGCATCCATTTTTTTTTGTTTTTTTTTTTTTTTGTTTCAAGTTTCGACGATAATTATCCGAGACCTCGCGCGATCGATGTGCCAACATCGGACGTCGAACGTTTGCTCCTGAAAAAAAACGTTCCCAAGCGCCACGAAGTCGTCCAGCATGATCTACGTCGTCTTATTGCCGAAAAAATCACTTGTTCGAATAATACAATCATATGAACGAATGTGAATGTGAGAGTGAGAATATTAAAGTGAGGGCACCCGTGACCTCGACGTTGCTACATTACCATTTTTTAAACTATATCACAATTTTTTACTCCCACGATAAAATTGTTTTCCATCTCGTTAACGAAACCAAAAAAAACCATTAAACCTTCTCTGTATTGTCTTGTAAGCACAATGAATTACATAATCTTCTTCAGGTGATTGTATTAAATCCAAAATGTTTTATTATTCAATGTTGGATCGTGTTTTTGCAGTTTGTTTTCTCAAACTCCGAGAAAAAAGTGTTTCTGTTAAAAAATTAATAACTCAGAGACAGATTATAGTATTGACATTTAAAAAAAGGCAATTGAAGCTAAAGAGTGCGCCTTCTAAGAAAAAAAAATTACTGCAGAGTTATACAATAAAATCAGAACCCTCATTTTTTTAACCTGAAAATGTGAATTTCTCGAGGTGTGAATTTTGAGGTTTTTGGTATAGAATACACATATCAACTGTGTCGTCGAAAAAAAATTATCGAAAGTATGCTATTTTTTGTATCGAATCAACCTTCCTCCCTCCTCAAGATGTATCTTGAAAACGCGGGCATTTCAAAATCTCAATTCAGCAATGCTCAATTATTTTCCAAATTTTCAGCAATTTTACTTCAGACAGCTATAAAATCGAATAAAAGAATCAGAGGTTCATTATCCATTCAAAAAGTATCATTCACATATTTTCAATGTGAACTTTTCTCAAACAGACAATTTGTAGGTTAGATCTTCACAACATTGGACACTTCAGAACAATTACATAAAATCGTAATTTTTATTCCACAACTCTGCACTCACCTTTTCCTCGGTTTATCTTACATACCACATTTTCATCAATCGGTATATCATTATAATCCTGTGAATAATTCACAATCGATCCAAAAAAATCCATAACCTAACTCTTTGATCTGGGAGTTGGTTTCACATCGCCCAAGACACCAACCACAAACCCATCGAACAGTATCGTCATTGGTCAATCGATCAACCTCTCAATAGTCCTCCGATACCCATCCATTCCTACATCCCATTTTGAACCATCGAGAGATTCAACTGTACCGCGCATTCGAGCAACACGAAAAGCTCATGAATAATACGTACAACGAGTTACACGAGTGCATGATGACTACCGAGCTCCTGCAGAGTCCATCGACGATGTGTATAAGAACGAAAACGGATCGCCAGAGGCTGAAAAGATCTCTTTTGCTCCTAGTAACATTCGTTCATTCGCTTCCTCTCATCTTTCTCTTCCCCCCTCTCCATCAAGGATTAACTGGATTTCGCACTTTGACCGCGCATCCCGGACTCGATCTCACGTGTAATATTCATATTTCGTCGGTGGCTTCGGATCTGCAGTTGCGAATAGACATTTATATCTATATATGTATACATATACATGTACATCACAAAGAAAGCCATCACGCACGTGGCAAATGTGCTACGCCGATGAAGAATTTCTCTGGTGAGCTGTTTACGAGCCAATAGCCCAAGTCGAGGTCTTCATCGTGTGGCCAAGACATTGAGGGATATCCCCAACCTAACCTCTGGCGTATCGCTCCGGCATTTGGACGTCGATGCTAATCATCGCGTCGTTCCCAAAGCGTCCGCGCGGCTCTGCGAGACAGACGCCAGCGCCGCGGTGCGGTTTAGTGCAACAGAGTCGAACGTTGGGTTCGGGCCTCGCGGTGCTCGAGTGGGGAGCTCATTGGCCGGGCAGTTCTCTCGAGAGAGTTCTCTTCATTAGCATAGTTCGCGAACCATTAAAGCGAATGTACGACGCTTAGAGCATTGCCGCGGATTAATAATTAATACACGGTAGGGTGAAAAATCTGTGCGGCCCTCTTTATCAACTGATGCTCGAGGAAAGAGACTGGAGGGGGGAGGAGGTGGTTGTGATGCGCGTATGTAGCGATACAGGGTGCATCAAAGTTTGTTGGATATTGAAAGTTGATTTTGTGTTAGATTTTAAGCGTTGTTTGTATTTTTTTACTGGAAATGTTTTGTGGTGGAAATTGTCGACTGATATTAGTGATGTGATAATGAGATTGTCTCGTCGCTTGGGTTTTATTAATGAAAGTTAGAAAAACGTGTATATACATGTAAGGTGTGTTGAAAAAAAGGCAAAGTTTTTCGATTCTTTTGGCAGTTGTTGGGTTTGAAGAAGATATTATGAGGAGACATCTCCCAAAATTTGAGCCCAATCGAACTATATTTGGAGGTTCCGCTTTTACGAATTCGATTTAGCCTTTGATTAACACGTTAACCATTTTCTATTTTTTAGCTAGAATTTATTTTTCAGGTACACGAAAGATGCCGGGAATGAAAACTAAGTAAGATTAATAGTATTTAGATCACTTGAAATGAGAGAATTTTTTGTTTTACAATTTTCGAAAAAGTTAATAATTTTTTTTAAAAGCAAAGATCATTGAAAACTGACTAAACAAAAATAGTTAAATTTTTGTTTTATTGCAGAACAAAAAATATTCTCATTCCAAGTGACCTCAATACTGTGTACTGTACTTGATTTCAATCCCCGAAATTTTGCGTTTGCCTGAAAAATAAATCGCAACTGACAAATAAAATAGTTCACGTGTTAACCAAAGGCAAAATCGAATTGTTAAAAGCGGAAGCTCTGAATATAGTTCGAATGGGCTCAAATTTCGACACTTGTCTCCTGACACCATCTCCTTGAAATCCAGGAACTACCAGAAGAATCGAGAAACCTTCCTTTTTTTCAACACCCCCTAACCTACCTTTTCGAATATTTCGCGCCTTGAAATAAAAATAAAATTAAACACTCAACGACTCGTTGAAATCAAAGTAGAATATTTGTTATATTTTTACCTTCACAAATGCTACAAAATGAAAATAGATTTAAAGCAAAGAAATGAAAATCAATGGTTATGAGCATTTTTGATGCACTCGGTACAGTTGATGCATGCCCGACTGCATGCAGATGTATATGCGATTACGGTGGTGCGAGATGCCACGGAGCTGGATCTCCTCATCAGCGTGGCCGGGAAAGCGATTATCGTCCCTTCCGAAGTTCGAACCCATACTCATCGTTAAGAGGATAATGCAGAACGAGGGTCACACGTTGCACTCACGAGCGCATCCACGTACCATATACCTATCGCCGTACCGATAAGTCCGGCAGCTTGAATTTATCGACGGGAATACACTTCGTTGCATTATATTATTAGACGATCATCGAACTCACGTATATATATATATATATATATCGAAAAGCAAACTCACCACGTAAATGTATTTTTTTTTCGAACGTGAGCTTAAGGCTACGTAGGAGCCGTGAATCTCACTTTTGATGACTCGATCAATTAGTATTAATACAGCTGTGCGGTGGGTGAAGCATGAGAATGTTTACACATTCTGGAAAATCTGGTACACTCACGGGATAACGTTGTACCGTCGTATAATTAGCTTCGCGTGCAGCCTTCGTGACGTAGGTCATTAAACTCAAACGAAACTACAAAAATTTGAAACATGGAAAAGTGTTAAAAAATTCGTTTGTTTTATTATAGTTTCTCGAATTGTTTTTTTGTGTTTTTTTTTCCAGTCAGCAGACCTAGAAATAATGTGCAGATTAAAACGAACGGAGTGAATTGATTAGTGAGAAATAGGGATGGGTGTTAATTGAATGAAAAGTATTCAAGGATGTATGACACATGTCTCGAAGAATGTCGAAATAATTCTGAAGCTTTACGTGTATCATTCGTGACGTAGGCGATTTAATTAAACGAAAATTGAAAATTAGAATGACGCAAAAAATGTGTTTACTTTATTATAGTTTGTTGTTTTGTTTTTTTTTTTTTGCAGTCAGAAAATCTGGAAATGAAATGCAGATTGTAACGAATAAATTAAATTAATCGGTGAGAAGCAGGAATGGGCAATAATAAAACTAAAAACTGTATTTGAGGATGCATGACACAAATTACACCTCAAAAATATTTAAAAACATTCTAAAATTTTCACAGTCAGTAGTTGTTTTCGTATAAATGATTTCACGTGATGCCTTCGTGACGTAGGTGATTCAATGGAGCGAATAAAATCTAAGGTGCAATTTTTCGTGACCTCAATTTCTTCAATCGAGAGGGTTTCAATCATTTCGTCGGGATGCAACACTGCAAATTCGTTGATTGCAAAGGGGTCAACTGTGAAGAAGTAACATATGGGAAAGTACGCCTCAATTGATAACGCAAAATTATTCCCTGATTTTTTGTTCAACTTTCCCTCCACCCCCTCGCCCCTGAAAAAGTGTAGAACATAAAAAATTAGAGGAAAACGTATCAGAAGGTCTTGAGGTAACTTCAGACAGAAAACAATATTGATGACAACTTCTGAAGGGGTGAGAGTTTTGACCCATTCGAATTGAGACGTCTTTCCCCATATATATGCATGAATATATGTATATATATAAATAGATATACATATTTTTTTTCTCAAACAAAGCGTCAACGTATATTTTCGACTGATCGACTCGAGGCGAATGGATTTTGTTCGGATCCGCGAGGACGTGAACGAGGTGAGAAATAACGCATCTCCGACGACGATGATGATGGTGGAGAGATCGCGTGCGAGAGGACGGTTTGTCTCGAGTCATCGAGCTACCGGCGCTCCGCTATCGTTCCCTTAATGTCCGATTAAAGTCTTTCGAAGGTTTAGTACCCATTTTCGAAACTCGAAACGTATTTAGCTCGCTTCGTCAGCGTGCTATACATATATGTATGTATATGTCTGTATATAAATGTCACATAAGCTCATATATAGATACATATATATCAGCGTGGTCCTTATTAAGTGTCATTTTTCAATTAAAATTGCGTAAACTCCGTTTTAATAATTAATAAATAAACATTTTTTTTTAATCACTTGTAGGAGTTTGGGCAATTTTAATTGAAAAATTATCCTTCCTAAGGACCACTCTAATATATATATGTATACAAATATTGATGTATACATATATATATATATCTGAGCTCGTGTGGTGAGGGGGTGGAGCTTACATCTTTCCGAATTCTTTTTTTTCGCGATTCTCGGAGTCCGTGAGCTTATATTTAATGCTTTCCCGGTGCGATCGTGTTGATCATGGTGAAAGGATCGTCGTATGCGACGACGCTGTTATCGCCTCAACGGTTGAGGCGATAAACCTTGCGAACGAGCGAGAGTGAGGGAGTCGGGCGAGAAGTGACGAGAAATTGCGAGGCCGACGATTCGAAACTCTCCCCCCGCGCGCACGCGCTATCGCCAAAGAAATGTCTATAATATACTTCGAAACGTGTTTGAAACGCTTTTAATACGCGAATATACGTGGTCTTGAAGTACCTATATTTCAACGGGGCGCCGGATTGATAAGACTGGAGCATATAATACGTTATTGTCGGCTATAAAGATGCAGTTCTGAATACATATAGGCTAGGGTGTGTCGAAGAAAATTTTTTTTTCCCGATTCTTCTGGAAGTTCTCACATTTGAAGTAGATCCCATCAGGAGACACTTGTGAAAATTTGAGCCCAATCGGACTCTATTCAGAGGTTCCGCTGTCACCAATTCGATTTTGCCTTTGATTAACACCCGAATAATTTTTTTTTTCGGTTGCAATTTTTTTTTTCTGGTAAACGAAAACTTTCGGGGATGGAAAGTCAGTTGAATACATAGTCTTATGGTCACTTCAAATGGAGATATTTTTTGTTCTACAATAAAAAGAGTTAACCATTTCTTTTCGTCATTTTTCAATGGTTTTCGATAAAATGAAAGTTGTTAATTTTTTTTCAAATTGTGAAACAAAAATTATTCCGATTGTAATCGACCTCAGTGATATGTGTTGCAGTTACTTTTTATACCTGGAATATTTCGTCAACTTGCAAAAATTAATTGGATCTGAAAATTAAAAAAAATAGTTAACGTGTTAATCAAAGGCAAAATCGAAATAGTGAAAGCGGAACCTCTAAATACTGTCCGATTGAGCTCAAATTCTGACAGATGTCTCCTGATAGTATCTACTTCAAATGCAGCAACTGCCAGAAGAATAGAAAAATCGTGATTTTTTTTTTCAACACACCCTAATATATACCAATGTTTTAATGCCACGGCGAATTACCGAGTTCGGAATTGACAAAAAAAACAGTCCCTCAAAATGTTTACAACATCGGGGGACCTCGTGATTCCTGAGATTTTATTATTGCGATACAGTTTGCGAATCCGAAAGAAACGAGGTGGACGTAACGTAAAAATGTTTCTCGAGTTTTTATGCATTTCACGTTTTACGATTCGTGAGGGTTTTTCGTTGCTGATAGTTTTGGAACTTGTCGTCCGATCCATCGACTGAAGGTTGGTCGACGATTTTTTTTTGTACAAATATTTCTTTGTTTCTATTTATATTTATTTTATTTATATTTATTTTATTTATATTTATTTTATTTATATTTATTTTTTTCGTAAAAACGATAAACTGTGAATTGCTGCGTTGACTAGATTTGAATTTTTTTATTTTATGTTAGGCAAAGATAGCGAGAAATAAATTATTCGAAAAGGACACTACTGATTACAGCTGAAAGTTGTAGCGCGGAAACAATTTTTGAGCTGGAAAATTTCCGGTTACACATAATTATACCCCCAAGTTAGACCCTAAATTCCTATTTAATCATTTTTTAGATCGTAAGTAGGTACAAAGCTTGTGCACAGTCTTCAGACCCTAAAAACGGTCATTCAAAAACAGTTAATGTATCGATTATTTTAAATCCCCTTTTCTTCAAATTTCCAATCGGCAATATGGAAATAAATTTGTATAAAACATTGTCGAGCCAATCCAAGCAGGATAAAATAAATTGACTTCGGAAAAACGATGTTTTCAACACATGAATTTGTTCATTCTTCAAATATCCATCGATGAACATGAAAAGATGATAATGATGAGCTTTCTTCCCACTTCGAGCATAGCACAATTGTGAAAAATCAATGTGCAAAAATTCACTGGCTATCTCATTTATAAATAAAATAAATCATCATAAATAAAATAAATAAATGTTATTTATATACCTTGAAAAATAATAAGCAATAGTTGAATCATATGAATAAAATAATAATTTTATTGCATAAAATAATTACATAATTTTACACATAAAAGTATATTTCCCCACGCAAGATGAAAAAAAAGACAACAAACACTTGATTTATGAATTTCGTCGACGGCAAACCGAAGAAGAAAAAAAAACACGTCATCGTCGAATTTAATTCCGTTTCAAGCGTGTCCCGGATTGTCGCAACACCTTAATTATTAGTTCAATCAAAGCTCCACCCTCAATTTCACGGTGAACGAAGTTGGTTGCGTGGGTCTTGGGACGTTGCACCGCGTATGCGGTTCCAAGGTCCGTGAGAGACCATCGATTGCGCAAAACTCGGGTTAGGTCGGGGATACGTCGACGATGGAAGAAAAAAAAAAAATTGCGTATCGAAGAAAAGATACGCGCGAAAGAGTCTTCGGTATGTCGGCGCGTCGTCGTCGCGAGTCTGTGTGTCGCGCGGAAAAATTTGCAGCCCCCCTCTCTGCACCCCGCACCGTTCCTGACGAGGGGCGGCGACCATGGGGGTCCGACAGAAAGAAAAATGCCAAAGCGGACAACGTGTGTCCTCGGTGCGGTATATCACGTGGTAAAACATAATGGCGTGTAAAACGGGCAAACCGGTCGAGAATTTTCTAACCGAAGCTTTATAAGATCCTTAAGGGGTTGAACACATTGTAATTTTGATCAAATTCATATTTTCTCTTTTCGATATTGATTCATTGTTTGGAATATTGTCAAAAATATTTTGAGCGTTTAGGCATATGGAAATACGAATTATTTCTGGAGTTATAATCATTTCAAGTGAGTGTAACATAATGCGTTCGGCATTTTGCGTTTTTCTCGAAATTAATTTTTATAAAATTATTTTCAATCGATTTTGATGAAATTTGGATCACATATTTTCGATAATACTATTGAGAATTTAGCTCGGAATTTTTTAAGATTTGATGCCGGGTTATTTTTTTATTAATTTTTTTAATTCAACATTTTTGTAAAAATGGGAATTTTTTTTCAAACAGCAGTAATTTCTACGAAAAAAATTAAAAAATGTTTATTCTATGCTACATTGTAGCTATTACGTTTCTAAATAAGAAGAAATTTTCAAAAAATTTTCCGACGATGTCTCATAGAGAAAAAAAATTCCGCGATCGCCGAAAAATTTCAAAAAAGTGTCTAGAACTCGATGGCTCATATCTCCGCCATTTTTAACTTTTTTCTATTATTTCTTTCCTTCAATTGGTTCATAAAACTATAATGTATTTGTGTAAAATAAACACTTTTTTATACATTTAATAACTTCGTAATAAATGAATATTATTTTTATAACAATTTTTCCGAACGCCAAGGTTGTGTAACCCCTTAACGAATCCTTTAGAAAAAAATTTTTTTTCGCCCATTCTTCCATTCCACTATTCCCGGGAGGAGACCGCGAGAGTGATAGCGTTGTAACTAGCGAGGCGCGCGTTTTCTGATTTTGCAAATCGATGCTGACCTCGTGGTGTGAACCCTCGGTGCGCGCATGCGCGCACCGAGATGATACTCTTCCTGATGTGTGCGAGCGAGTGAGAGAGAAAAGTTTGAGAAATAAGTTAAACCGAGAAGATAAGCCACGTGCGGCGTTGAGGAATAAGAGAAAGAAAATAAAGAATGGGCGAGGAAGGAAAATAATATAAGGGAGTCCCGGGGTGTTGGGTCCCTCTTTGGCGTAATGGCCACATATCCCCATACATACATATCGGCGCATCGTGGCATCATCGCACTTGCATTTCCGGACTGTAGACTGGACTGCGATTTCATGACCATGATTCACGAGTATTCACCACGTCTTTCACGTAGACGAGAATGCATATTCGCATTATTGGACACGTTTCAATCGTCACAAACAATTTCACGAAAGTATTGATTTTCTTTTGCTATTGTGAAAATGTGAAAAAATTGTTTGGAGAAATTGAACGAAATTCTTTATACAAAAAAAAAAAAAAAAACAATTTGAAAGATGGTTTGAAAAATTGATCAAACTCTTGTCGCTAATAAAATGTAAAACATGGTTTAAAAAATTGAATAAATTATTTTCACTGAAATGATGAGAAATGGTTTGTAAAAAAGAAATGAATTCTTATCATTAATAAAATGTGTATAATGATTTAAAAAATTAATTCTATCCTTTTCACTTGAAAAAATGTGAAAAATGGTTTGAAAAATTCAATAAGTTGGGGAATCTAGAATATGGGATGTGGATAATCTTCATAGTATTCATAAATGCATTTTCCATAAATTCGTTTTATAATTTTAATTTGTTTTTTTTTCGGCTGTTTCACATTCAGTCCCTTCTTCAAAATATCCTGCAAAAAAAATGATTCTTCCTTTACCATTTGAGTAACAAAAAAATACCTCGAATTCAATTGAATTGTTTTCTTCCAACGGTTATCGCTTTGTTTATCTCATTAGAAAACGAGATATCACACACAAACAATTTCTCTGCTCCTGAAAATGTTTTTCCAATTAACTTGCTCGATAACTTATATCATTTTTACAGATTTTTTTCAATTTGCTTGGGTGAGGTGAGTTAAGAAGTCAAATTTTCAGTTGCGAGTCATTTTGTTCACTCGTATCAATGTGTGTGTGTGTGTGTGTTTCAAAGTCACGATGTGAAGATGATACGTGATTACTCGCGCGGAAGTAGACGAAACGAAGCGAAAAGGAGGAGACCTTGAGACACCTTGAGAGAGACCTTGTGTGCTGTCGAGTACACTTCTAGACTTCTAGGTTACATTTATTCGGTATCACGGCGTGCATACGGTGCCACGAGGAGTGACGATCGCGAGAGGAGTGCCGAGGATTTCTGGCGGAGAAGGAGGATGAGGGGGGGGGGGGGGGGCTGCGATTAAATTGACCAGCGTTCCGGAGCAGCACCCAGTGACCGCTCCAGACATTTTTCACAGACGAAATTCGCGTGATTGCGCAATCCAATTGGCATCACGTGTGTGTGTGTGTGTGTGTGTGTGTGTGTGGAACTGAAACTTGCATGTACTGTAGGGTGGCCCTTATTTTGATTCTTCTTATTTGCTGCGCTCCCAGAGGACAATATAATTCAAAATATATTTCTCAAGAAAATCCTCAAAATTTGAGGTCTCTATCTCAATTCTTAACTCTGCCGTCAGCCTCCCAAAGTTTGCAATTTGAATAATATAGCATTTTTCATATTTCAGATTTCCTTTTATTATGACTGAAGTACTGCACGAAAAATGTTCGGACTTCGTAAGCTTACCACCAACTATAGTAACAATACCGAGAATTTGTTATAGATACTGAACAATAATTTTTTTTGTCACGTCAATCAAAATAGAAAAAAAATACATTTTCAATGTATAATGACTCGAAAAAAATAATTGTTCATGGTTTACAGCGTTATTTACAATGCAAAACTTTGATTATGATAAAAGAAAATTTTGAAAAATAAAGAAACACTGTGTTATTCAAATAGTAAACTTCGGGAGGCTGGAGGCAGGGGCTAAGAATCGGGATAGGGATCTCAAATTTTGAGGATATTTGTTCAAATTTATTTCGAAACAGATTATCATCTGGGATCGACAAAATAAAATGAAAACTGAAATAAGGACCACCCTAATGTATAATAAAATCCAATAGGTTAATCGTGAGTGTTATCACTCGAGATAATCGGTTAAGCGATTTTATTTCACGAAATAGAATCTTCGAGTACATTACACGATTTTTTTCGGAGGTTCGAGCATCGTCGGCCAGGTGACGCACACTCATTTCCATTATTGAGCGTCTTATCTTCGCATCGATTCGCATTCTTATCGCGGTGCCGCAATTGAGTCATTTCGGTCTCGTGGAACCGATGTTGTGTCACGAACGATGGCAACTGAAGGAGAATTAATTGAGTCCGTTGTTTGTTAATTGTGTGCAATTTGCAAAAGGAGTGTCGATGAATGGAATTTTTTTTCTTTCGACACATCGAAAACGTAAAGTTGCTATTGTTGATACGGTTTTTGACGTCGTGATAATAAGACACTAATAATTATGACACTAGTTGTATTATACCAGCATTCGTTTTTTTCTTTCTTTTTTTTTAAGGATTTAATGGAGTCTTTGAATTCGAACCAATAATGATTGCTGCGTTACTGTTTTTCGAGGATAAGGTCACTCGTCATTGATAAGATAAAATACTGAAACAGTTTTGTTCGTCTTCTTTTCGTTTTCTATTATATTTTTTGTTTTCTATTTTGTTTCTCTTCTTTTTTACTTTTTTCGACGCACCTCACCATTACAAGTTCACAATGAAGATATCAACCGTGGGGACGTAATTTCAGATAAGAAATATCCGTTATCTTTACCTATAACAATTTTAAGAATTTGAAATCTTTTACTCGAAATAAAAAAAAATCAATTTTTTCAAATTGCTAATTTGTCGTTGCAAAACTTAACAGCTCTTCTCGATCGAACGTGAGAATCCGGAATCGTTGCAATTATTTTCAGTGAAACATCAAACATATTTGTATAGTCCTGCCACAAGCTTCCTATCGGTTGTTTCTGAAAAAACAAAATATAAGAAATACGTTACTTCGATATTTGGGTCCTCGAATAACATCCAATTGTTTTAGACTCTCTCAGACCTTTCTAATAGTCATCGAAGCACTTTTCCCAGCGTCCATCAAATCGCTCTAGACAAGTGCATCGCATCTACAGAGAATTAACGCGTCGATTACACACCGGGTCAATTTGACCCATGCTTCGAATTTTTCAAATTCAATTATTTTGCGAAATTTCTCTTCTGAGTTAAAAATAATATTTACACTTCTAAACTGCACAATCGCAGTCTAAGGTCGTCAAAGTCTATCCCTGAATTTTTCCAAATCAATTGGACTCGTATATCGACGATGATTATTAATGAAAGTCAGGCAGGGTCATTTGGACCCTGTCCTGATTTTTTAATCGTCGCAGTCGACATCGCCTGTCTCGAGTAATTCAACGTCCTCCTGGAGAAAATTATTAATGGACCTGAAGATTCGCAGCCAAGGGCAAGAACGCCCAACGGACGTTTTTCATTTTGAAAAAAAAAAAAAAAAAAACGATATTCATATCCACGCATATTTAATTTCACATACGCAACACGAACATGAGCGATAACGTTCCAGAGCTCATGAAATCAAGACGCCCGAAACGCGGCTCACCTCGAAAAAGTTTACGGAATCCGGGTCTCGCTCGGCGATGACACATTTGTCCGGCCCTCCGACGTCTCAAATCCGATTCGGGTCACCTTATGCAAAGCAGAAGGCGTCGACGCAATGGATTTGCATGAGATAATGCGATATTTAACGGTTTCACGGAGCCAAAACTGCTTTTGATCGTGATACCGTATAGTCACAGCCAACTGGTACATAACAACCATTTTATCCGTTTCTTCCTTCGCCCTTTTATTTATTTTTTTTTTGTTGGTCTTTCACTCACCCGAAGCTCTGAGACATCGGTGTGTCATTGATATCGTTTCATTTTGAAAGTTCAATTTTCGGGAAGCCATGAGTGACACAAAATAGGAGCAAATGGGGTAGATCCGAACATTTGGACTTAGGATTTGTGGTTTTGAATTTGGCGCGCAAATCCTCTGAATATGTCGTAGAGGGCGCCACTGCCGAATAGTGTTGATGGACGAGGAAGCTCCAGCTGGAATTGATCACGCACACGAGGAAGGAACCTCGTGCTTATTCAAATCTTAGAAACTTTGACAATTTTGTAAATCCGTTATACTTAAGACTATTAAAGTAGTATCCTACATGCTGTAAGAGTCAAAGCAGGCCTAAGATATACCATCTCCTGATTGAGGTACGTAGTACTTTGATGTGGCAACGTCGCGTGTTATGATGTCGATCAGAGAGAGAGAGAGAGCGAGAGAGAGAGAAGATGGGAAACAAACGCGCAACGTTGCCATGTCTACTGGATCACGACCAACTCCTCATATAAACTGTATTTTCCCAATGTTTATTTGCTTATTATGATCATCACAGTCTCCTGATCTTCACCTTCAAGTGCCCAAAATGTTCTCCGAATATTCAACTTACAGTTTAAGTGTTTTCATTAAAATCTGACGAGGACTTTTTGTATTACACAAATTGAGCGTGATTTTCCATAAGGCTCCATGTTAAACGTGTGAAAACAAAAGAGTTGATATCTTTTTTCTCGCGCTCCGGAAAGCCATGAAAATTTAACTGAACCTTTTTCTTATCAATACCTATAAGTATGCCAAGTTTTATGAAAATCTGACGAGGAACTCCCTTATGGAGGGTACTCCATTAACTTAAAAAAAATGCAAAAATCGAAAAACTCGATGTTAATAAAAAAATCTAAAAACAGACAACTCTCCCCTTAAAAGACAAAGTCCTCACCCAGACAATGTATAACGGACGAAAGTCCTCGGTGACGGGTTTGGATCGAAAACGTCTCTCATCGTCTCGTCTCGTCCAACTTGTACGCTCCCGACCTCGCACGTGCCCAGTTTTCGTTAGTGCTTCCCATAGAGCCTCCTGCTCCCTCTTCTGACGCGACACGCCGGGATGTCACGGATTTCCGAAGACGCTCTGTCGTCGTCCTCGTCGGTCTATCCACGTTTTCGAGCGTCTGACTGTGGCGCAAGGTGCCTCTTTCAATCCTCGTTCAAACGTTTGACAATGTACGGAGGAAAGAGAAAGAGGAAGTAGTGACACTGTTGACGGCTGACTGGCGCGCGCGAGGCACAAACCACGAGGACACCCCCCCCCCCCCCCACCCCTCATCGTGATAAGTTTCAGTAGAGAATGAAGAATGAAAAAAGGGAAATTAAATTCGAAAAAAATAAAAAAATAAATAAACGACCGACAGATCAGAAGAAGGAAGTCGATGGTTTTTACTCGGAATAATAATTAGACGAGGTCTCGCTACACTAATACACTATTCCATACGTTTAAGATTCCTCAGTACCCGCGTGCTCTGTTAGTAAATTCGGATCTAATGCTTTAGGTACTTATTCACCACAGTATTCTTGTTTTATATATACATATATTATATACATGTGTTTTATGTAGTTTTTTTTTATTTTCATTTAATTTTTTTATTCTCACGAACTTTTATTTGTGTAATACCGGGAGCGCAACGATAAAAAAAATTATGTTTACGACTGTATCGTGGTGCTTCATACGAATTTGTGAGATTTGTCAGACCTCCTAGACCGAACTGTGTGAACTATGTGTAACATTTGTTTTTTTTTCGTCCAAGTTTGAAACGAGATGGAAATGATGGGTGAAAGAAAGGAAGAAAAAAAAATGATTTTTGGTAGAAATAAGAATGATTGTTGGGTTAGTCGGACGAGTTTAGAAATGTTTTTTTAAATGTAATTCTATATCTATCCGCCACAGTATCCTGCTTCAATATATATATATATATATATATATATATATATGTGTTATAAGTTGAACATTTTTTTTTCGTTCTCACGAACTTATTCGAGTAATACCGGGAGCGCAACGATAAAATATATTTACGACTGTATCGTGATGCTTCATACGAATGTGGAAGATTTATCCGACCTCCTAGACAGAACTTTTGAGCTATGTGTAAAATTTGTTTTTTTTTTTCGTTGAAGTTTGAAACAAGATAAAAATGATGCGTGAAAGAATCAAATGAAAAAAATGATAATTCGTGAAATAAGAACGATTGTTAGGTTATAGTCGAACAAGTTTTGGCCTTTTTGTCGTTGCCGTATGATGAAAAAAAAAAAAAAGATTTCGACGATTGATTTTCGAGTTAACAATTTTATAAAACGAGTTTCGAGATTTTAATTTCCGAAACTATGGAATATTTTTCATTGTTTATTGCATTTCATGATTCAGTGTAGATTACGAAAGTATATATGTATATATCATGAAATACAATAAACAATAAAAAATATTTCATGGTTTGGAAAATAAAAATCTCAAAATTTGTTTTGTAAAATTGTTAACTCGAAAGTCAATCGTCGATTTTTTTTTCTCAATATATATATATATATATGTACATATATATATTTATGAAATATATTTCTCGCGAAAAAACGTGAATTATAACTCGGAGCCATATATCGTTTTTTTTTTCGAACTCGCTACCGACGGACTTACGCAAACATAACGCATTATCACGAGAATCGGATTATTATAGTTGTACCGCGTGCGATGATCGCTGTGAGCGTCCGTTGCACCGGCCCCCAACGCACATCGTTCAGGCTACTTTGTTTCGCTTGGCTACCGTGCACGTTGACGCTGCATGTAGGTACGCGCTAATGGTCACCGGCCACGAAGGCGACGATGCTCTAATAGCTATTGCCAATGTCACCCGTGTGCCGCACTGAGAATGACAAATAACGACACCGATGCTGCTGCACTCGTGTGCGCCCAGACGCGTTAAAAAATCACGAGGTTATCGATCCGATCCACAAAAAAGCCCAGTACCAATAATGCATCATTATCCAAATAATAGTAAATCTAATTTTCAGCTTGTAGAAAATAATTCAACACGTCTATGAAAAAAAAAAGAATTTCATTGAAAATCCGTTGAATTTTGAATTATTTTATTCAACTTTGATGTTGATTGCCCACCTGAAAAAACAAAAAAAAAAACGAGCAGCACAACTTTCTTTGAATAATTATTTCTCTTTCATGCAGTTTTTTCATTCAACAAAAGAAAAATACAAGCAATCAATATTGTTTTCAAATAATTATTACTCCCACTCAACGGTTTTTAATAATAATATAATAAAATATAAATAAAAAATGTGATTTCATTCGTAATACGTTGGTATTGATTATTTGTCATTAAGTTTTCTAATCCAATCCTTGAAAACGAGCAATACATCTTCCTCCAAACAATTGTTAATTTACAAATCATAAAAAATCATTTTTCATAATACCGATGAAAAAAATGTCATTAAAATATGGAATTGAAAAAAAAAAAAAAAGGATTCCATCGAAGATTCATTGGTTTTGAGTTTCGATTGTTCAATCTTCACGTAGCATTTTCACCCAACAAACTAAAAAAAGAGCAGCACATACATTCTCCAAATAATTCTCAACTAACTTGATAGTCCATAAAAAAGTACCTAATTTTGGAAAATATCGATGAAAGAAGTGCCGACTTCATTAAAAATTCATCGATTTTTGTTTTTTCATTCAACCTCGACGTTTGATTTTCCATGTGATTGACGTTTGTTTCACACGACGATGCATCGAAAACTAATACAAAATTATCATTGTGTAGCACAACAACAGATACGGATAATTCCGTGGTGGGTTATGCCATGTGACTCTCGCAAGCTCCGCGTGTTGGAATGCCAATGGAAACGGGATGAGAGTGAAAATATTTACGAGAGTTATAGAGCACACCGCATGTTGAATACACGTGCATGCGACTGTGCACACACAGCGCGAGACAGTGTGTGTGTGTGTGTGTGTAAGTGTGTGTGTGTGTGTGTGGTATGAGATCCGCGGGTGAGGTTGCGTGCATGCATGTACGAATTACGTGGCTATAATATCGTTCGCGTCTCATAAGACCGATGATTCATTCGCTATACGTGGCCCGTCCCACGTTGCGGCACAAGGATCGAGTGGTCTCCGACTTCTAGCACGACCCGTGCATACGCTATGCCCGCGCGCACCGGGCAAACGATAATAATTGCAGGCACGCTATATGTTGATCGGTTAGCTAGCGGCCGAGGCGGTCCGAGAGAGAGAGAGAGAGAGAGAGAGAGTGCAGGACGAGACGAGTTCGAGAGGAAGTTCGATGAGGACGACTCAAAACCAATAATCGATACGAATATTCAAACGACCTACCTACTCTCGTTGATTACACTGAGAAAAAAAAACAATTCGCAACTCCTGTGAGTGAATTCTTGAAATGACAATATTATCGTCGAATCTTCTATTTTTGTCACTCATTTGGATATTGTAATAAAAAATGTAATGTAATATTAATGATTTAATGAAAAATAAAATAAAATAAAAGCTTTGCGACGTCTGCGAGTGAATTAGTCCAATGACAATGCGTCTGTCGAATTTTACTTTTTTTTTCATTTATTTATTTGGATATTGTAGTTTATGATAAAGAAATATTCGAGAATCAGTTGATGGGGAAAAAAGCTAGAGCTGTTCAACTCTCAAATGAATACGTCAAAGTCCTAACCAATGCAATGTATGCAGGTTAACACGATGTATGTGGTAAATTTAATAATGAAAATAATAAGGAGTGTCATAATAATAATAATAATAATAATAACAAGAACAGTTATTATTATTATTATTATTATTATTATTATTATTATTATTATTATACTACTATATATATTATTATATTATAATTATCATACAACAACAACAACAATAATAATAATAATAATAATAATAATATCATTATGACGTTACATTCCATTTGATAATTTAAAATATCAATAAAAATATAGCAAAACATCTATCAATGAAATCGTAATAGATGCATAAATAATTCGTGCAGGTTGAATGACTCGCCCGACCGCAACGGAAGACCGGAAACGTCGTGTGAGAAGACGATATCCAGCCGTCGATTGCGCGGTTAGGCAGAAAAAGAGAGAAAGAGAAGGAGAGAGAGAGCGTGAGAGAGAGGGAGAGGAAAGGAAGCTGGCCCGCGGTACAATGCACCGACGCGACACATCGGTCGTAGCATGCGCGCACGATCGCCCCGCGCGATCTTTGCGATCGAGGATGTTGTGCGCACGCGCGGTCGATCTATTCATCCCGCGAGCCAAGAACGTATCGAGCCGGGCAATGGTCCGGAGACCCCGCGACGACCGTCGTCATATCGTCTTCCTTCGTCTCGCGTTTGCCGTTCACCTGATTGTGAGTTCTTAGACAATGGGCGTGCGCACGAGATAGTTGCGCAACTTGTGCTTCCGGCGGTGCTCGAGAGACCCCCGTGAGCTCTCCCGCGCGCGGTGTTGTCGCAATCCCGACAGGATGTCGACGAGGCTGCACCGAGGCGCACGCGCGCGCCCGCGCACCGCCGTACGACGTGCTTCGCGCTGCCGCCACGCTGCCGACACGCTGCTCGCCCCGCGATCCTGACTCAGGTGCCGCTTAATCCACTAACTCGCCCCGCTTCGCTGCATCGCCAGCAACAACTGCTTATTTCGCCCACAATCTGCTTCTCTTTTTTCATTATTAAAAAAAAATATATATATATATATATTTTCCACTGTATCTTCCTCGCCCCCTGACACGAATTCCAGGAAACGTATCATTGTGTCCCGATGATGGTTTCCTCGAACGGATTGACCTACGATTTTTTGTTATTATTATTTTGTTTTTTTTCTATTGCGAAAGAATCGAATTTTGGAAAAAAAAAAATTAACCCTTAAATACCCACTACGGGGGTTGTTTTTGACCCTTTGAGTTCTTCGGTTGACCCTTGGGGTCTTCGGTTACATAAGAAAATGATTTTTTTCGAAATATTACAATCGGGACTTCAAATTGAAGGTTAAAAGAAGTTCCGTGATTTTTTTTTCTCAGATTTTTCAAAGCACTTTTATTAGTGCAAAAACACCGGACGAAAACGACCGCCGTAGTGGATTTAAAGGTGCCGAAAAAACGTAGTGAGTTTAAGGGTTAAAAAAGGAATATTCCAGTCATTTATCGATGGGCAGTAAGAGAAGGGGGTGAGCCCGTCGTTGATACGAAATGGAAAACATAAAGTCACCTTCATGTATTTCAGTTTGTTTTACAAGCAAAGATGAAACAAATTTTTTTTTTACTTTTCAGGCACGGACGCTTGATTATTAATAATTTTTCTCACTATCATATTTCTTTAACTGTGCCTATGTTTTTTTCATTTTTTTTTTCGTAATTTCCCATTTTCTTGATGTGTGGTCGGAGAGTTGGGTACTCGTGTTAACCGTGATACAAGATCATGTCGATAACTCGCCTTGATGGGTTTGATAATAATTAATTATTGATATTTCAACAATTGTGCACATCCGTCTCGAAAATTTCTTAATTTCCTTTTTTTTTTCTAAATAAACGCGAAACACGAATTGCAACGGTTGTGTGTGCGTGTGTGTGTGTGTCGTTCCGCTCGCTCTCTCGGTCGACGATATATCATCAGTACCGCTAATAAGAGCTTGATACTTGGATGTAACAAAAACAACAATGAAAAAAAAAAAATAATAATAATAATAAAAATAAATAAATAACGGAGATGCGGACATAAGCAAGACGCAAGATGCTTTTCGCCGGAAGTGGCGACGGCTGCTTAGGCGGGGGCGGAGGTGGGAGGGGGGGAGGGCGACTAGAAACGTTCTCTGGGGCTGCGCTTCCGGCGCTCGGGCAACTCTGTTACAAGGACGTTTCGAGTCCTCGCGCCAGATGCATCCTTCGCTGCACAGAAGAATCAACGAACAGGTCGTTGTCCCAATCCACTTCGTCGTTTGTCTTCGTCTACTATTCGCCGTATTCGTTATCGAGTTTTATTGTTTTTTTTTTCAGTCGATAGTTTTTTTTTTTAATTCAATTAAATATTTTAGCTTTTTATTGCAATCTGTTCTATTTAGAAAATTAAATTTTCGATTGTCCAAATCAAAATAATTGCAACAATGATAATAATTCAACGTAATAAATTCTCTTTTTAAAATTCTGAATATAAAACGCATAAACAACAATTTCCACAATTCTGATGTTCCAAATTACGAAAATCACGACGATGATAAAGTCGTTATCTGAAACTCGTGCATGAGATACGAATCGTTTGTTTTCCATTTTTTTTTGTTTTCCTCTTCGTTTTCCACATCGTCGTGATCGTCGTCGGCGATACCGTCGCATAAATCGTTTCCCCCATGCATTAAAATATATATATATATATATATATATATGTTACCGGAGCGTGGTACAATTCATTCGATCATAATTATATGTATTCATATAGGTACACATAGGCTTGGTTCGCACGTGCATGAAGTACGAGTCTGAAAATGAAAAAAAAAAATGCACACACACACACACAAACGCATATACGCATATCAACAAATAACAATAACAATAATCATAACAATAACGATGATAAAGTGAAAACGAGAACTCTGCACCCGGTTGACGGGAACGAGTGGAAGATATGGCGAGCAAAAGTCGAGCCCCGAAGAGATCTCGTCTGTCGTACGTCAACCGAAGTTACCTACTCGCTTCGCAAATTTTCGTATTCATGTATTCAGCCACGCCCCGGTAGTGCAGCACTCTCGGGACGGGCGTGCGCGCTCGCGCAAACCCGCAGCCTCTCGCTTCTTGCCCCAGTGTCTGGTCTGCTTCATTAGGCCCCCAGTCCAAGTCGAAAAAAAGAAAATATGTATATATATATCTGTTTATGTATGTATGTGGGGAAATACGCCTCAATTCGAATGGGTCATTACTCGAACCCCTTCGGAAGTGGTCGTCAATTTTTTATCCACTTTCGGGTAACCCAAGGACATCTGACCCTGATATTTTTTCGTAATTTTTAACCGAACTCATGACCCTTATGGAAATTTTTAACATCGAAAAATTGGCGAGAAAAACATTAATTGGGCCGTTTTTCAAATCGATAAATTTTGTCCTTTTCGTATTCTGTATTTAAAAAGAGAAGACGATATTTTAAAATGATTTTTGGAATGGTACATTTGCTGCTGATATATATTTCATAAATTTCAATTTTCGAAACTATTAAAATTCAGAGGAACTTTAAATATAATTGATATTATCGATAACGATGCTATTCCAAAATTATAAGAAATCATTACGTTTTTTTTCATATTCTATTAAAAAAATGTTTCTAATAATTTAGAAATGGTATCTTTGCTGCTAATATTTGTTTTCTAAGTTTTAAATTGCGAACTAAGTCCACGGTTAGCTCTGCACCAGAATATATCATCGGTATGAGAAATTAATTCGATCAATCAACTGACAAAGAGAATGAAGAAAGAAAAATCATAAAAAAATGAAAAGATTCAAGCTATTCGGATGACACGAAGTGAGTGGGAAACAAAAATGTTATTTCTAACGGGTGATGTGAGTCCGACAAACGGGAGTCAATCGACGTTTGATTTCAGGTGATAAGTAGTCATTATCGAGAGGGATGAAAAGAATTGATGAAGTGTCTGAGACGGTGCGAACCAAGGTTAAAGTACGTTGCACAGCGGGGATATATCTCACGGATGCTGTTGGAGATAGCTCTGCGTATAATCTTATATATATATATATGTATGCAGGGTGTGTTGAAAAAAAAGGCAAACGAAACAAGCTTCGATAAATTTCATAATAACTCGGAAACCATGTGAGATACGACGATAATGCAAATAATCTTTTTTGTAGAAAATTGAATTCTCTACAAAAAAGATGGAATAAGATTTTCTCCTTTTTCCAAAGTTTTTGAAATATTTGAAAAAATAAAGCGCTTTATTTTTTGAACTCAAATAAGGACCACCCTAATATATATATATCCACGTGCACGATGCGTTCGAAAGTTCCGCGGATTGCACCGCACCAGGGTCGCGTGGAATGCTCTGGCTTTGGTTCACGGGGCAGGGCTTGGGTCCAGTCCGGGTTGCGTGCATACCACAGCTGCGTTGAGTGAACCCAAAGAACGTGAAGAGGCCAAGCGATCGTAGCCAAGCTCGGCAAGCCACGTCGCTGACCCCCCCCCTCCCTCTGCTGCCCCCCCCTAAGATTAATGGTGCTTTAATAACGTTAATTGAAGCCCTTAGAAGAATCGATACAGCCGCGATCGGACCGTATCGCATCGCGATATCGATCGATCTTATGATAAATAGTCAGCGGCACTGCGGGCGACCGTTCCCGACGCCTGAGCAACGTTCTGCCCCCGCCCCCCCGTCCCATCGACGATCGATTCAACCCCACGACTCTCATACCCTGGCTACGGATCATCATGCCCTTTGTTATTGCTCGATTCTCGATCGGAAATACCGGAGCAAACGTGATCTCGTGATCGCAAATCCCATCTCCTCCCCCCTCCCCCCGCCCCGACATTATCGCCTCGCCTATTTCTCACTCCCCCATCGTTCTGCATCAATGAACAATTCGCATGACCTTTTATTTATTTAATGTTTTTTTTCTTCTTCTTATATTACTATAATTTATTGTATCAATGTTCATATTGTTATTTTTTGTTGTTATGTTTTATTTCATTAATTTTGTATTATTATATATTTTTATTCAAGTTAGTTGGCTGATAAAATTTTTTTGTGATTATTCGTTGTAGTCGATCGTGTTATTCATTTTTAGGGAAAAAGAATTATGTATATTATTATCTCTTTGTTGCACATTTGTGGATAGATGATTTTGTGGATCTATTGTAAAATGTGTTTTCGAAAATTTCTTTCGATGAAAGTCGAGGTACGGGTCCAATTGACCCGGTGTGGACCTTACGGGTTAATTTAACGCGAAACGACATTTTTTTTTTAAATCAGTTAAAATCGATTTTTCAGATGAATATAAAAATATGAAAATGACAATGTCCAATGTCTGATTTTGAGGGGTCACCTCTCTGAACACATGAGGTCAATTGACCTGAGAAAAATCAGGGATAAACTTTCACTATCTCAGAATGTGATCATATAGTTTAGAAGTGTAAATATTTAACCTAAACTTGAAAGATAAATTTTGTAAAAAAAAAATTATTTCAATCAAAATCGAGATATGGCTCCAAATTGACCCAGTGCGTACTCAACGGGTTAAGAATGTTGCACATGCGTAATTGCTACATCCACGTTACTCTCCGAAACACAGTCAGCATCACTGTTGTTAACACATCGCGCAATCGCGAGAGTCTTTGATGTAATATTAAAAAAAAACAAAACAATGCAACGATGTTCTGTAATGTTAACGGCAAAATGGTGAAGATTACAGCTTTCCGCGAACCCCACATGGCGGGTGACGCGCGTGTAAAGGCCGCTACCTGAAAAGTCCAATCCGTGTTTTTTTTCTTTTTTTTTGTCAAAACCCACGAGCGTAATGGGCTCGTGCTATATTCGCGACTGACAATGAGAGTGAAAAAGAAACGATGGTCGACCATGACCCGGCGATAAGTCTAGCTCTAACAATGGACAATGGAAAGAGATGTCCCATGCTCCACATAAGACATCACCGGCTCACGGAGTCTTACACTATAGTCGTGCGCACCCGTCAGCCGTTTGTTGATTCGGCGTTGATTCGCTAGCCGTATCACGAACCACGTGAAATTATTCATCGCGCAACCGGTTTGTTCGAAAAATCATTGAAACACATTAAAAAAATATTAAAATATCATTCACGGAATATCACGTTAATTTTTGGAAATTTACTGACATTGACAGTATGAACTTTGGCGCAGTCGTTGGACCCGCTTTAAATTTGAATTGAATTAATTCAATTTCTTTTTATCAAAAAAGTACCGTGAAATCGCTGAAACTATTTGGATTCAAATTGAATTCATGATCTGTGGAAAGGATATTTACTGTGGAAATTCTTGAATTGCCTTCGAATGAAATCGTCATGAAACTCGTGTAAAATGTAGGTACCAAAGTCAGATGTTACGAAAATGTCGTTGGGATTGGTATGCGAACGAAGACACAAAGACAGAACAACCTGAACAACGAAATCACTTGGAATAGGTCTGAGACCAGTTGAAATCAAGATTCAGTTAGTTAAAATCAGAATCAAATTACTTGAAATCGGAATTCATTTACTTGACTTTAGAATTCAATTACTTAAAATCAGAATTCAATAACATAAAATCAGAATTCAATTACTTAAAATCCGAATTCAATAACTTAAAATCAGAATTTATTTACTTGACTTTAGAATTCAATTACTTGAAAGCAGAATCCAATTACTTGGAATCAGAATTCAATTGGCCAAAATCAGAATTCAATTACTTGTAATTGGAATTCAATTACTTGGAATCAACGTATGAACCTATGGGTATTTGATCAGGTTCGGTGTGGTATGACATACAATCAATGGGTATTGTGTCGTATCGTGTCCCCGTCGCTTGAAATTGCTTATAACCACGAAAAATACCCTGGCTATCGAAATAGCTCGAATCATTAACAAAATCACTGGAATCGAGTGAAATCGAAAAAACGAACATGCGCGCACAACGTTCGACGAAAACGCACATCTGATTGTGAGTGTGGCCCAACACGTGGGACAGGCGCGCACGGGGCGCACGCCTAACTCGCTGAACGTTGCGCCTATCGGTTCGTGCAACAATCGCACTTAAACTGCAGCGGTGCACATGCAAGCGCGTTTTCCGCAATGAATAATCGCGTGTACCGGAACGACGCGAGGAAGCTTGAGAAAACATTTGTGAGATAATTGTGTGGAAAAAAAAATTGTAAAGAATCGAAGAAAAAAAAAATGCCAGGTAAAATGTAACCCATACAGCATCACCATATCCTTTGTGTATTCATTTTACGTTGATATTGTCAAATGTATATCGTGTTTATCGAAAAGATATGTATTGTAATTAGATTCGTGATTAAAGAGACAAAGCTTAGTAACAGGAAACAAAACAATATTCGAGTAATCGAATCCTGATTTTTAATCATTACATTTGTCTATTAACTTGTCTAATTATGATTTTGTTCGTCGATAATTTGGCCCAAGCAAACTATTTTCAGAGATTCCGAAATCATTTATTCGATTTTGCATCAAATTAACACGTGAAAAAAATTGTCTTTCGATTTTGAATTGATTTTTCAGGTGACTGAAGAATGTCGAGGATTCAATGTAAGTGCAATACACAATATTGAGCTTACTTTGAATGACTAATCATCTGTCCCACAATGAAAAATAAGATGATAATTTTTGTATCGTCATAAGCAACGTTTTATATCGTGAAAAATATTATCAACTTATTTTTAATGTTTATTGCGATTTATTGCACATATTTATTTGGTAATATGATATCATATGGACATCGTCACAACTATATTCATATAATCTATATATTACAAAATTTATGTAAATATGTCATATGAAAAATCATAGACAAAAATCAATTGTCACCGTAATCATTATCTTTCATTTCCATCTCCATTGCTAGGATTCCGAGAATATGAAATTGAGAAATCCGAAATGAATCATAAGGTACTTGTTAACGGTTGGTAATCGTACGTAGTACATTACGCCACCGGTACCACCCACAGCATTGCCATCGAGGTGGAGAAAAAAAAACAACAACAAAAAAAAAAAACGAATAAAAATAAATGAAACTCTCATGACCGGCAAAAGTGTTGTCGCTAATTGTCGTGGCGCAACGTCTCCGGGGCTATTGTCTCGTGTATTAAAACGCCATGGGAAACCATATGGTCGTGGCGGAGGGAAAAAGCGTGCGGGAGTTAGGCAGGTTACTGATTATCGTTGGTATTGCTGCTGTCCGGGTGGCTGCGCGGAATTCATTGTGGTCCGTTCGTGTTGAAGAAGTGTCCGTTGATGTGAGAGAGTCTCGACTTGGTGAGAGAGACACGACGACGAGGGAAACGAGACAACCCATGTGAGTTTTCTCGCGTTTTACACCGTGTCCCACAATTCGTCGAAACGACGTCACGAAGGAAGGAGGTGAGGTAGGCAGATTGATGTATATTAGGGTGTGTTGAAAAAAAGGGTAAATTGCATTGATTCCTCTGGCAGTTTCTGTACTCGAAGCAAATATCATCAGGAGACATTTCCCCAAATTTGAGCCCAATCGGACAATATTCAGAGGTTCCGCTTTTACGAATTCAATTTTGCCTCTGATTAACACGTGAACGATTATTTCTTTTTCGTTGCAATTTATTTTTTCGGTGAATGAAAAAATTATGGGGATGAAAAGTAAGTGTGATAGATAGTACTAAGGTCACTTAAAGTGGGAATATTTTTTGTTTTACAATAAAACGAAAAGTTAGCAATATTGTTTTCATCAGTTTTCAATGATTTTTTGTTAGAAACAAAGTTGTTAACTTTTTTTCAAATTGTAGAACAAAAAAATATTCACGTTTTAAGTGACCTCAATACTATGTATTGGACTTACTTTCCATATAAGGAACTTTTCGTTTACCTAAAAAATAAATTGTAAGTGAAAAATAAAATTTGTTTGCGTGTTAATCAAAGGCAGAATTGAATTCGTGAAAGCGGAACCTCTAGATATTGTCCGATTGGGCACAAATTTCGACAGATGTCTCCTGATTGTATCTTCTTGAATTGTAGACTCTGCCAGATGAATCGGAAATCGTTGTCTATTTTTATTCCATCCTATGTATATAATGTGGACACGACCCCCGAAGATAAAGTGACGACGATGTTATCCACTTTTCGAAATTATCGTCGGAACTGATAATCGTGATGGTAGATACCGATTCAGTCCGTGATACGTCGACTCGTCGTCGCGTGGTTTTCCATCGACTAGGATTCGTTCGAGTGTCAACTATGAACAACTCTGACAATCACAAATTCTGTACAACGACTTCGAAACTTGTGAGAATAAATCGTCGAGAGGTTTCGTCGAACGATTATCCCTCGGAGACTCTTGTCGTGTATTTTTCCAGGCAAATATATTTCATTGTTAATCGGAAATGTCACGGTTGTGCTTTATCAAAATGTACGATAAGACGTTTGAGGTGTTGACTCGGTCGGGATTGAGAAGGACGATGAAACGTGACTCTATCCTCGTGACTATTAATACTTCGACTTTCAAGCCATGTTGTGTGCATGTTTTTGTAAATTCCGTTCTATCAATTTTTTTTCTTGAAAAAATTGTGGGAATCAAAACCTTCTGAAGTAGGTGATAAATCAACTTTTTAACAATTGAACGAAATTGGTTAATAATCGTTCAATAAAATTAGCTACATCGACGTGGATCTTGATAATTTTAAATCGTTATAACTTTCCCTGATTTTTCGATTTTTGGGCAAACACGAAAACTTTCCTACCGATTATATACATTCAGGCAAATAAAATTGAATGCAATTACTGAACAATAATACAATTAAGGTGTTATTGACAACGTATAGCCGACAGATATCAAAATTCTTCACATATATCAATTTTATTAATGTATATCAATATATCATAATATATATTATAGAATCAAATTCTATGATCTGTATATATACAATTATACACACAGATAAAATCAATTGCAAGCATCAAATAATCATTAAAAAACACGTACTATTAAAATATTTGTCTCGAGTTTCAAGCCGATACCCAGCAATGGGCATTCATGAAATAAAAATCGAATTCGTAATCCATTCCTGACAAAATGATTATGAATTATCTATAAGCACTTATCGAATATTAAAATGCACTTCAAAATAACCATAAGTCCGAATTATTCATAATTATTACACAAACAATATTAATCGTCACATGATGATAATAGATTGGATTAAGTTATTGGAAAAAAAAATCAAATGCGATTTTCCATTTACAATATATCGGCCCATCCTCACCCTATGCGTGCTCATACAATGTAACGAAAACGTGAATGATCATCACAAAGCCAACACCGACACCTCCTGTTAACGATAGCATATCACAATATCACCAACACACGACACATCATCGTCCACGCAACGTGAACGCATTCAGAAAAGATTCGTAATAGACGCGACAAAAGCTCGACGGTACCAAATCGGATACAAAAAAAAACGTAAAGTCACGATCAACGAAAGATCCTCTCGAACATGGTCCAATCGACCGAGTCGAAGTGTGATCGCGAGTGAAAAGAGCGATGAAAAGTCATCACCAGCCACCCACGTGACGTGTCTTTTGACGCCTCTGACGCGACCACTTCCTTTGGCGGATAAAATCGAAGAGCTCGGGCATTGGACACCACAGTTCATCGAGAGTTTATACAACAGTTAATATCACGGTTCCACGTGGTGCGGTCATCATTTTGTAGACTCTTTCTCGATCAAGCAATGCTTGAATTCTCAACTTCATATTCTGGCTGTATGGGCAAGAGTTGCGCTGGATATGGGACCGGTTGGAGGGGAGAAGGGAGGATGGGGTTCTCTCGGCATGTGTTGGCCCTTTGGATATCTCGACCGTGACAGATAATACAATGGGTCTAATACGGCGAGATCGTGGCGAGCGTTGAAAAGGCTTAAGATAGCCGGCTGGTCAGTCGCGTTTGCAACGGAGCTTCAAACTATATATATATATGTATATATGTGCAGGAGATGATACGGAATGAGTGAGAGAGAGAGAGAGAGAGAGAGAGAGAGAGAGAGAGAGAGAGAGAGAGAGAAAGGAAGAGATACCGTAGTACAGTAAAACCTCTCGATAGTCTGAAATCTACGGTATTAATGAGCGGGATTGGAAAGTAACCATTTAAAATCAGCATTCAATTACTTGAAATCAGAATTTGATTATTCTTTTGAATTCAGCTACGCGGAATCAGAATTCAACTACTCGAAATCAAAGTTCAATTAGTCGAAATCAGAACTCAATTACTTGAACTCATAATTCAAACTCTTGAAATGCAAATTCAAATACGTGAAATCAAAATTCAAATACTTGAAATCAGAATTTGAATACTTGGGATTAAAATTCGAATACTTGAAATCAGAACTCAGGTAGTTGAAATTAAAATTCATTTCCTTGAAATCAAAATACGATTACTTGACACCAAAATTCAATTACTCGAAATCAGAATCCAATTACTTGAAATCAGACTTCAATTACTTGAAATCAGAATTCAATTACTTGGAATCGGAATTCAATTACTCGAAATCAGAATCCAATTACTTGGAATCAGAATTCAATTACTTGAAATGAGAATTCCATTACTTGAAATCAGATTTCAATTTCTTAAAATCTGAATCCGATCACTCGTAATCTGAATTTAATTACTGAAAATCGGAATTCAATTACTTAGCCCCGGATTTGTAACGGAGCTGAAAACTATAATGTGCAGGAAATGATACGGAATAAGAAACAGAGAGAGACAGGGAGAGGAAAGGATACAGTAGTACAGTAAAACCTCTCGTAAGTCCAAAATCGCAAGTACATAAAGTCGTGATTGAACTACTGCGAGGTTGATCGATTGACCAACATCGAAACAGTCCAATGTGTCAGCGTTAGTTTGTGCTGACATGAAACCACCGAGTCTCAGATCGAAGCATCAGGCAGAATCTGGATCTTTTGGATCGCCTGTGAATTCACAGAATAATAATAATAATAATACAACACTGAACAGCAAACAAAATGTCATACGTGAGGTAAACCGACCGAAAGCTGAGTGCAGTGTTATGAATGGGGCGTTAAATTTTGGACCATTGCAAGTTCGTCGGATATATCGAGAGGTTTTACTGTATAGTGTAATCTGTGGGTTCGAATGAATGGACGACGCCGAGTGCTGGATCTCTATCTTATCGGATCTCTCCCAGAGCCCTCCGGCCGAGGTCTGGTTGCGTGTAACGCTTCGACAGTGGTTCCCATTATTCCAACCGACTATCCTCTCCCATCCCTCGGCCGGACCACCGGATCCACGGATTCACGCGAGAAACATCACGATGTTTTCTCTCTACCATACAGCGTCTCATTATAACTCGGTTCTTACACACAAACACACACACACACCTTTAATGCGAATTTCTATGGACAAACACATGCACACATACAGATACAGATACACTCTTATACATTACTCGATCTACCGTATCCTGGAATGAAAGATATCGGCTGCGTGCTAAATTGATAATTTTTTTTGTCGATTAAAACACAAGTTCCATGCAACGAGGAATATGTACAAGAGTTTTCGTTCCGTGAGAACGACGATTGGATTGTTGAAAAAGATATTTTTTTTGTTTTTGTTTCTTACAGGTTTTTTGGTCTATCAAAAAAAAAAAAAAAATTGAAAACTAACGGACGAGAAGTCTTGTCACTGCTTTACACTGCTAACTACAGAGAGTACATGAATATATGAAAGAAAAAGAACACAAATTATAATGACAAAACGTTGTTCGTTGATGATGCAAAACCGAAACGAATTCGTCGACCGAAAAAAAAAAATGAAAAAACTGAGGTGTTGTAAAAATTTACATGAAAGATGGGACACTTCCGGTGTGTTGTGAACTGTGACTCGGAAGAAAATGGATTTCCGAATGTTGCCTGGACGAGTAGCTGTGTGTGTGTGTTTGTGTGTGGAGTTTTAGCTCGGGTCGAGTCAGTGTCTCGGATTTATGTGGGTTACGGCGTCGTCTGTTACACCGTATGCATATCGAGCATATAGACGTGCGAGAAAATAATACACGAGCTTGCACCCATGTACAATATCTACATATACATTAGGGTGTGTTGAGAAAAGGTGAAGTCCATCGATTTTTCTGGCAGCTGCTACATTTGAAGTAGATACCATCAGGAGACATCTGTCAAAATTTGAGCCCAATCGAACGATATTCAGAGGTTCCGCGTTTACGAATTTGATTTTGCCTTTGATTAACACGTGAACAATTTTTATATTCTTAGAAGCAATTTATTTTTCAGGTAATCGATGATTCCGGAGATGGAAAGTGAGTGCAATACATAGTATTAAGGCCACTTGAAATAGTAATATTTTTTGTTTTACAATTTGAACAAAAGTTAGCAACTTTTTTTTTCAACAAAAATTGTTGAAAATTGACGAACAAAAAATTGTTAACTTTTTGAAAATTGTAAAACAAAAAATATTTTCGTTTTAAGTGACCTCAATACTACGCATCGCACTTACTTTCAATCCCGGAAACTTTTGGTTTACCGGAAATAAAAATTGCAATTGAAAAAATAAAAGTGATTTGCGTGTTAATCAAAGGCGAAATCGAATTCCTGAAAGCGGAACCTCTGAATATAGTCTAATTGGGTTCAAATTTTGACAGATGTCTTTTGATAGCATTGACTTCAGGTGTAGAAACTGCCAGGAAATTTGAAAAATTTTACTTTTTTTCAACACACCTCAATGTACATATATGCACTCTGACTGCATCGCTCTGGACCAAAGCGACCGTGTAGCCCCGTCGTGACTCATACGAGGTGGTCCACGGTCTCGCTGCCCACCTAATCCGGTGTAGTACTCACGCGTGGCTCCGGTCCAGGCGCGCATGCGCGCGCGCGCGCGAGCGACTGTCTAATCCGTAGGAAGTGAGCCCGAAAGACGATGGAGGAGGACGAGAAACCGGCGTTGCGGCGGGATGTCGTGTTGAAGGAGGAAGACGCGAGTCGGAGTGAGAAAGAGACGGGGAAAGACAATGGAAACGAGGGGGACGCTCGGATTGCTCGTCTTTCATCTCGCGAGGGAGCAATGAGCGGATGGTCGAACGTTGTAACGCGTGAAAGACAATGACGGGGCGTGGGCCTTCCACGTTTGTATGGTAGCATCGTTCAATATTCGCGGCAAACGAGGCCAACGTGACGAGACTCGCGTGAGATTAAAAAACAAACAATACAAAAAAATTTAAAAAAAGGTATACTATGCAAATGTTTATATAATTAACGATTAGGATGAAGTGATGATTAGTCTTCTGATTCTCCGCAGGCGATTAACTCTCGGCATCGTATAATCGTATTGTATTGTTGTTCTGAATATAAGCGATGAATAATAGTTGATATTTTGAATCGAATTTTTATATCATATTTTTTGTAACGCATATATTTATATTTCCGTATTTTCAACCCTTTCTTTTTTTGTATTTTTGATTTATTTATTTTTAACCCTTTTTATCGTAATATTTTGATATTTTTAATCTTTCTTTATTTTTATAATTTTAACGCTTGTACAACGATTCATTGGAATTGAATTGGCCAAAATTTGTGGAATAGATGTTTCATATTTTTATCTCTTATATTATTATCGATTTAATTCTGTATTTTCAACCCTTTCTATTCAAATATATTGATTATATTTTTAACCCTTTAACAACGATTTAATGGAACTAAATTAGCTTAGTTAACCGTTTTTATTGTAATATTTTTATATTTTTAACTTTTTTCATTTTTATGATACTTTCAACCCTTTTAAAACGATTCATTGGAATTAAATTGGCCAAAATTTGTGGAATCGATGTTTTATACTTTTTATTTCTTTTATTATTATAATTTTAATTTCCTTTAGTCACACTGGGTAAACTTGGACTGTGAACTTTTAATTTCGATTGGAGTGACGTATAACCCCAGTTACCCGTTCCAGGGTTAATGATCTCAGTAATCATGGAGATTTTTCATGTATAACGGGTGTGCATGTGATGATACACTCCGTCGTCGATTGTCAAAGCCCCCCCCCCCTCCCAATCGACGCGACAGTCCCCACCATGCGGCGCCCATCGATCGACGAGGCGCGCGTGGTGGGGGACACGTCGGGCCAATCAGCGACCGCGCGCAGGTCGCATCGGCGGCACTGCGCAACCGCGTTGCGCATCGCGTTGCCCCGCGTCGTGGTTTAGCGAATCGAGGTCGCCGGTGGTATCGGGACCTCATTCGTCGTAACCACGTTTATAAAAAAAAAACCCCATCCTCGGCTATTTTAACCCGTTAATACCACGTACATATGAATTTACAGATGTGTTGCCAAAGCGATCATAGACTTTTCCTTTCATTCAACCCGGCCACGCAATCTCCCGGCCTTTATGCCGTGACTCAAGATTCAAGATCCTTCACATCCGTGGTGCTTACACGAGTGAAATTAGTGACTGCGCGGAATTGTCTCGGACGCAGTCGCTTGTGCGCACGATACGGCGAAGGAAGACAGAGAGCTGTTCGAAGGGGGTGGGGAGGGGGGCGGGGGATTCTGTGTTATATCTAGCGAGGGTAACAAGGTGCGGGGGAAGAAAAAGATCGACAATCGTGTGTGTACGTATTCCAGTAGTATGTAGGTGCAGGCTTGCAGACCTTGGAAAATTTTTTACCATCGTGATCGACCTGGTTACCAGTGCAACCGAGTCTTGGTTAGGTTGACTCGTACATTACACTTACTACGTTCCATATTAAAATAATTTTACACCAAATTAACACATTATGATATTTGTAATTGACAATTCATTAGTTTTTTTTTATTTATTTATTTTGCAATGTCATTTGGTGTTACGATAATTAATTTACCATCGATGTTTTGACAATCACTGCAATCGGATTATGATGGATACCGATCGATTGCTCTTAAGTTATTTCGCGATAAGAGAATGATGAATGTGTAGTGATGGAAAATGAGTGGTGAAAAAGAGTTGAGATTTTATTTGAAATGTTTATGATCGACTCACGAGTCCAATTTTTAGATGCATCTGTGCACAATTATTGTATGTTGGTATAGAAAGCTTACGAAGTTTGAAATTCGTTGATGCAGTACTTCAGTCATCAACATAATGTGTTTTTTTTTCACATGAAATAAAATTCTAAATTCTAAAATATGAAAAATATGATGTTATTCAAATGGCACACTTTGGGAGGCTGGCGGCAGATTTGACAATCGAGATAGGGACCTCACATTTTAACAATATTTTTTCAAATTCATTTCGAACCATGTTATTCTCTGGGAGCGCCAAAAAATATTTAAAAAAAACGAAACAAGGACCACCCTCATATAATATACATATATAGACACAATCGATTTCTTCACCTTTGACGAACCGCTCGTTTCGCACGTCAACGTGAATCGCGTAGACAAACTCAAGCCCTCAGCCACTTTGTCGAGCTTATTCGTTGAATCTTTATTGTTATTGTTATTGTTATTAATATCATTATTTTTATCATTAATACCCACGATTTTTATTACTCTATGGCTCGTGGCCAATGACTGGGATACCGAAGGAGTCTCAAAATTGTCAAGACAGTCATGTTTGGCCACCTTGCGCTTTTCTCGATGTTCGAAGCTCGACTTTAGAAAAATTATTATTGAATTAAAAAAAAATCGTAATATTTGTTTCACGTGTTGCATATTTACGAGATTATTTTTTTCTCCGTGGCTCGAGCGTGAGAACCCTACCTTACCGATATTATTTCGGTTAGATAATTTTTATTCTTGAAATTATTTGCCCAGTTAATTTACGAAAAATTAATGGAGCAATCTTTCTATCAATGTACTTGATAAAATGAAAATGGAATCGTGAAAAAAATTTTTGAAAAATAAATAAATAATCCATTTCCTAGTATCTACGATAAGCATACATGATAAACGGTCTGTAGTATATTTTCCGTACGAGTAACAATGCATTCGAGTTGTATCACGTTTTCCCAACCCGTTCGCTTTGTAATTTAAGCACGACGCGAAAATAACGCGTCTTGGCCCACGCGCAAAAAAAAAAAAATACGATTTATAATACATAACACACGTGAGGCGAAGCACGAGCTTCGAGGTTGTTCGAATCGTTATGTGTATCGAGAGACCGTGGATTATATTCGTTATCCCCGATGGCCAAGACGGACTGCCACTTCGGGGATACGAGCCATTGTTCTCCCGTTGTGAATTCTTCGACCGTTCGAACGCTCTACCGGGGTCCAATTATTCAGGAATTTGTAACGACTGACACTCTTTCGTCACGGTTTTTGCATTATCGTGACAGATTTTTATTGCGACTGAATTATATTCGCTGAATCGATATTTCATGAATTTTTCACCATGGATGAATAAATTTTCGAAAATAATCGGCGAGAAGCATTGAGGTAACGAATAATTTTTTTTTGCTTACAATTAGGTTTGGCGATGGAGGACCATATGTTTTTATTTTATTAATGTATTCTTCTTTATTACGTTTCACCAATTAAATTCTGGGGCCTCTTCAGATTTTCCTTTTCTTTTTCTATTATACATCATTTCATATTTATTATACAAAAAAATATTTTTTAATAATTTTTTCTGCAAGAAATTTCTTTTTCTCTTCTTTGAAAACGAAAATTGTAAAGAATTTTGTTGTTGTTGTTGTGTAATTGATATGAAATTATGTGTGATAAGAAATGGAAACGAACATCTGGAGAGGCACATCATTTTGTGGGCAAAACGTAATGAAGAAGAATATATAGAAGAGAAAAAATACCACTAACAAATAAATTACTAGTTTTTTATATCGTTTGTTTTTTAATACAAATTTATTGGGTCTAATCATTCAGAAATTTGCACCGATTAGCATTTTCTTGTCACAGCAATTACCCCAACGAATTCTAATTGCATCAGCTATATTTCTAGATAAATATTCATTAATTCGCATGATGGACGATAAATGTAATGAAAAATTAATAGCTGAACGACTGTTGAATTTTTATTTATTCGTTATTAGTATCAATGCATGAATTTGTACCGACCACATCGGTCTTGTTACAACTTTCTCATCCAAACGGGATATCATTCTGCATCCATTCATTGATCGACAATTTTTTATTCAAACGATTACAAATTTTTGGTAAGAAACAAATAAGATTTTTAAAAAACGTAAACTCCACCCATGATAATCGAAATACTTTGCCTTATATCAACGAATCCTAATGCACAGGTCAAATATTCGTTTTATTTCTATTAAATATTTAAAATCTAGAGCGTTAACAAAAAAAATCCTTTCCAGCACTCAGACGCTAAAATCCACCGCACACAATTAAAAAAAAAAAAAAAAACCGAAAACCGCTTTGAGCGCTTTGAGCGGCACGTTTCTTTTTTTTTTGTCTTTGTGGTATAGGAAACACAATGGAAAATAGTCGGGTCCACGGTTTGCTGCGGGAAAACACGTCGGCCGTACCTCAATAAAATGTCGTAACAGTTAGGTGCGCATGGTGCGCCGGAAAAGATGTGTGAAGATATTTTTTTTTTCATCCCCCGAAGGTTCGAAGTGATTTTTCACGGATCTGCAAACAACAAGAAAACCCATTTCGGGCGTTATCCTTATACGTATTTCGTGGATGACCGTTCGGGCGAGGCGGGGTTCGATGAGCCCTAATTTTATGGCACATCGCTCGCCCTTTCGTTGCTGCACAAAGTGCACTACCGTTGACCAATGCCAGTCGGGCGATCCGTTCGTCTTTTGGAATCCGCAATGAACACCGGACTATGCTTCGAAAAAGGATGCAACTGTTTCGAAGTCTTGCTGCGTGAGAGAGAGAGAGAGAGAGAGAAAGAGAGAGAGAGAGAGAGAGAGAGAGAGACCGAAGAAACGGCTCAAGGCGATATGATCGATCATTTGTTCATTAGTCCATGTTTACCTACTTTCGGGTTGTGAAATAACCGAAGCGGTTGCAGTCCGTGCACAAATACACATAATATATATTATGTGTACTATATATATGTGTTTGTTCCAGCCAAATATTATAAATATGAAAAACCGAGCCAAATATATTTATTGTGCCGTCGAGGTTGAAAATTATCCCGACGGCATCCCTTGCGCAACCTCAAAGGTGGCCTTGTAAAAAAAAAAAAAAAAAAAATGCATACGATAAATCGAGCTAGACGACAATGACATTTATTGGTCCCTCGAAATGAGCGAGGGTTCGATAATCTCACGGCTTCGGAATTTTTTCCGATTCCGTCGGAAATACGTTTTCAAAGGTTTTATCTTTGTATATTTTTGTTATTATCGTGAACAACCGGGTTAATGTGGATCGTTGAACAATGGAAGATCGGGATTTGTTGCGAAATTTATTTCTGAGCTATTTATAAGCAATGTTTGGGTGGTCGAGAATTAATCTCGAGGGAAAATGTTTTTCGAGAAAATTCCAAATAACAGACAACTCTTCTCTTAAGAGAGCTGTGTCACCTAAAAAACTGGAATTTTTTTTTTTTTCGTGACATTATCAATCCAAATTTGAAATCGATTCTACTCTTATAAAAAACGTACAGTCATCTATTATTTCAAATTTTTCATAGCCATAAAAAACATCAGAACGCTGTGAGATTTTATTACAAATGTTTCACTTGTCGTAGCTTTTGGACTGTACGACTCGAGGGAATTTTGATTCTGACGTCTCATTTTGTTCGTAAATAAATTGAATTGTTAATTTTACTCTTTAATTAAATGAAAATTTGAGAGTGATTTAATTGAATTTAATAAAAAATATTTAAGAGTATTTTAATTAAAATTAAATGACCCTTAAATAAATTTAATTGTTTATTAACTCTTCAACTATAATAAATCTATAAGTCCATCACCTTAATCATCCTTTCTTTTTTGTTTTCCAACTCGTTACCGACCGAATAAACGTAACTTTTGCGATCAACGTCGAAGACAAAAAAAAATTATCCAATGAATTACGTTAGTGTCGTTGTATTGTCCGATTGGACGGGTTGTTTTGTCGATGGTCTCGTATTGGGAGGCCTGGTGCGTGCCGCATAGTTTATAGAAAAAAAAAATGAAGAAAAAAAGAATCGTTCATAATCATTGTCGCCCCGATCACGAACAAACTATATTTGTCTCGGATCACGAACGTAGATTTTTCAGGTTTAAATTTCAGCGAATGACGATCTCGAAGAATTGAGATCCCCACGTCGTCGTTGTTTTCAATCGTGCGATTTACTTATATACGCGTTGTACATGCCGCGAGATAAAGAGATTCGTCTTCAGGGTCGGGGAACATTCGCGCGCATCGATATGAAGAGCTTGTCTTACATTCGTGAACGAACGAGCTGGGGTACGACCGTAGTGGTCGTAGTGGTAGTCGTAGTCACACACACACACACATACACACGTTGGCACATATGTGTACGCGTCGAACGTTTGATCGTCGGTCACGTTTCGTGACTATCGCGTTGGCCATTCACGATCATCGTCGCTCGGATTATTAACTTGAGCTATTTTTTTTTTTTTTTTTTTTTTTTTTCATACATTAACTCTTTTCGTTGTGAATGGTGAAACGCCACGAAGAGCAGAAAACAAGTTTCCATGCGAATGGATTTTTTAGAAAAATTAAAAAAATATTTTATACGTTTTAGTCATATTATTCAATTAAAAATATTTGATTCAACTTTTATGGGGGCTAGACCAATAATTTGTTTTTTTTTTCACTTTTTTACAATTGTGTCTTTGTTTCAATGTACAGGATAATTATTTTTTTAGAAATTTTTTTTTACCGATGATTTCGAATGATTTTGCGATTTATTTACGATGTCATATATAAAAAATATCGTCAGCAAAAAAGAAAAAAATATATTTTCTTAAAGTTTTTGTTGATTATCAATCACTGTTGCAATTTTGATGTATGATCGTTAGGAGAGCAAGAATTACAATTAATGATTTCGACAGGTCCTGATAGAAATATTGTTGATTGAATAAATTGTTAAAAAATACATAAACGTCTACATTCACTATTGAACGAAATAAAATGTATAAATTGTGTTTTAATTCCTCATCACAATCAATTCAAATAAGCTCGACGAATAAATTTAATTTGTCGAGCTCATTCGAAGACGTTGCTGAATGAAAGATATTATCATCTAACACGATAGTATCCTTCAAGTTACGTTACTATAGCTTCAAGTATACCTATACATAAAAAAAATGATCCCCTCGAACTTTTCTTCTTCCATCATTGTTTCAATTTAATTCACAATAATTGTTGGAAAAGCCAAAAATGACAGTAAATAATTTCATTATCACGAATTTATTTGGTTCCTCCGTTTTCACTGTTCTCAAAGCGAATCAATTATTTCGCCAACTCGTGATAAAAAATGATCATCGAATGAATTGTGCAAAAAAGAAGAAGAAAAAAAAATAAATAACTCACCGTAATTTTAAACGAAATAAAAATGTATAAATCGTGTTTTAATTAGTAATTAAAATTAATTCCAGTCGATAAATCTTCATTTGTCGAGGTCTCTCGAAGACGTTGCTAAATGTGAAGATATTATCGTGTGTTTCCAGTCATACGCGAAGAACGAGAGGGCGCGGCGGCGTTGGGGGGGGGGGGGGAGACTCGACGGTAGCGAAAAGTCGGTGGCATTATACGACGAGTGGAATAAAGAGCAGGTAGCGCTGCAATAAAGTGCGACCGAGGAAACCGCCTCCCTTGCGGCACATCGTCGCGCGCACGTCAAAAGTACGTCGCGGAAAATTGTATTTTCCTTCGCGGCGTTATAAGCAACGAGGCCACGGGAATCGCGGGGGCGACATCATCGCGATGTAACGGAGCCAACCAACCGAGGCACTTTGCGACCGAGTGTGTGTACAGAGTAGACTCCCACGTTCGATTCGAACGAACACTCGAATACGAGGTCCTTCGCACCGATGGATTGTCCCAGGTTCACCCTAACCGAGCAGCCACACGTTCACCACGACGACGTTTCGCCATTCATCCCGTAAAAACCAAAAAAAAAAAAATTCACTTTGATCCAACAGATAGTTAAATTTATTGTTCAATCAAATAATATAATCCTGGACTTTACATTTTTATTTGTTGGTTAGTTGCTTTGGCCGTATTATTTTATAGTATTTTCGTTATATGTTGTTTTTAACGTGCTTCGACGCAGGGCGACCTTGTTGTAGATGGAATTTCGTAAGATCATTTTTTCCTCTCTTGGTTTGAGAGCGAGAAACCTACCTTACCGATATTATTTTTTTTTGTTTTCTATTTTTTGAAATTAAATTAATTGCTTAGTCGATTCGTGAGAATTAAGAATTAATGAAGCAATGTTCCTTTATCAATGATGTTCTTGATGAATTACATTTTTATTCCAGGTAGAATTTTTTTGAAAATTCAATTATTGGAGAGTCAAAATTTTGCATTGTAAATCTTGCGGTATGTCGAATATTTGTGATCCAAAATTGAATCAAATATTGATTTCCGATCAATATCACTTTGAATTAATAGTCGCAAATTAATTAATAATATTATAATTATTATTAAATAAGATCCTGAACATTAGATTCATATCGGGGGTCGAATTGGTTTGAAAATTCAATTATTGAAGTGTCACATCTGTTTTCCTGGTCAATCCTGATGCATTTTCAACATTTATTGTACTCCACAATTTTATTGAATATCAATATCCAATCAATAATACTTTTGATCAACAGTACTTTTAATCAATATTCGGAAATTCGTTGTTAATATTAAAATTATTATGAAATAAAATAATCCTGAATATTTAATTTCTATTGACGGTAGAATTGTTTGAAAAACTCAATAATTGTAAAGTACCATCTGTCGGACGTTGAATCCTCCAGTATATTTAATTTTCAATTTTTCCAGTATATTTATTTAATTCCAGTATATTAATTCTTGCATATGCTCCACAATTTTGCCAAATATAAATATCGAATTGATAATGGAATCTACAATCGAAATAAATGCGGTTTGGAGCGAACGAAGTGAGCGTAAAACTGCACTTTTACGGACAGCGTGACATAAAATCTTTTTTGTCTATTCAATAAATATTTTATTTAATCTTCAATTGAATAATGTGACCCTGACCATAAAAATTTTCCTGTATGAATAATTTCCAAAATTCAAAAATCTGAAGTGTAACATCTATCCCTTATAAATCTTGCAGTAATGCTTAACATTGATGGCCTTATATGCTGCTAATTATAAATGGATTGAAAAAAAAAGTATTTTCTTTCCAAATGGATGAATAAAGAAAATATTTTTTGAAAGTCCTTGATTAACCTAAGCGGTTATCTACTGTACATAAAATCATGTCTGATATAAATGCCACTCAATAATATATAAATTACCCAAGTGTGCGTATGACATACACTGTCGCAATTACACTGGCTTGATCGTAAGCATGGGGCTGTTGCGTATGGTGCGCGTACACACACACAGACATGTTATATCGTATGTGTACAGTGAGGACAGAGGGGAGCGCGTGTACTCGAGAGTTAGAAGCCCACACGGTAGCGAACATTGTTATTCAAATCAGGCATTGTCTCTCGAACGGGCAAACTGGGCAGATGCTAATTTTTCGGTCCCCGCTTATTACACGATCGGCGTTCCTAATGTGCCTGAATATAGATCAGCAACGCATCGAATAATATCTATAGATATAGACAAATGTATGTATAATTTGTGTGTGTATGTATGTGTGTGTGCGTGTGTGTGTGTGTGTGTGTGTGTGTGTGTGAGTGGGTGTCTGTGTGACGATACCGATTTTGGTACTGACGTTAGGGTGTCGTAGACATGACGAGCTAGTGCAGCATATATATATATAGGGGTGTGTATAAAAAACAATTTTTTTTTCGTCTCTCACGGCACCTCCTCCATTTGAAGTATATACTATCAGAATACATCTGTCAAAATTTCACCCCAATCGGACAGTATTCAAGGGTTCCGCTTTCACGAATTCGATTTTGCCTTTGATTAACACGTGAACCATTTTTTTCTTTTCAGTTGCAATTTATTTTTCAGGCAAACTAAAAATTTCGCGGATGGAAAATAAGTGCAATACATAGTAATAAGGTCACTCGAAGTGAAAATATTTTTTGTTTTACAATTTGAGAATGAATTAACAACTTTTTTTTCCCCAAAAATTATCAAAAACTGACGAAAAAAAAGGTTAACTTTTTCTTTTTTTATAAAACAAAAAATATCCTGATTATGAGTGACCGTAATACCATGTATTGCACTTACTTTTCATCCCCGACATTTTTCCTTTACCAAAAAAATTAATTGCGATTGAAATGGAAAAAATCGTTTACGTGTTAATCAGAGGCAAATCGAATTCGTGAAAGCGGAACCTTCGAATATCGTCCGATCGGGCTCAAATTTCGACAGACGTCTCCTGATGGTATCTGCTCCAAATGTACGAACTGCCGGGAGAATCGAAAGCTTCGCCTTTTTTTGGACACACCCTAATGTATGTATTACCTGCGAGGGGCGTAACGTGCGCACGCGCGGCCGCGAGCTAATGCGTTCGAAGCGCTCAGGGCGTGTGTGGATCACTGTTGCGCACGAGATCTCTCTCGTTTGCCACGCCGGGTAGTCGACGTGCCGTGATCGACATCCACGGCCCACGTCTGCGCGCGGGCGCGCGCGCGCCGCGTGTGCGAGTCATGCGCGCGACGAGAGGGCCACAACCCTAGAAACGGGGACAGGACGGAGTCTCTCTCGAGAGCTTGCATAAATCATTGTTACTTTGCACGTGTGAGAGGGAGAGAGAGAGAGAGAGAGAGAGAGAGAGAGAGACACGGGCCGCAATCCGGGCATGTATATTACGACCTTTTGAACTCGAAAATTATACGTCCCAGACGTCACGTTTCAAATCGATCGATAAGCTTCATTCTTTCCGTCCGCAATATCTCGCGCAGATACCGAGAGAGAGAGAGAGAGATATAGCACATATGCATGGGCGTCAATCAACTCGAAAACCCGTGGAAGGTTGTGGGCCCGTGCGCTCGTGAGGTTGAAACCATGAAATCGTATCGGTCTCGTGCACATATTGCGTGATTTTCAAATTTTTCGATTTTGTTGTTATTTAAAAAAAAAATGTATTTTTGTTCGTTTTTGGGGAATAAATAAATTCTCAAATCTTATTCTCAATCACAGTAGCATGGCTTTCAGATAATTGAGAATGATCGTGGAGCTATAATCACTGACCAGACTATCGATCAGCGCTCATAGCTTTGACCGAAACTAATTACATGAATAATAGCTCATTTTTCGAATTTTGAGTCTTCGGAACAATTGAATATTCGTATCTGATTGGAGATCAGCACCCCGAACCGGTGAAAAATCGTGCGGTCAACAAAATTGCAAGGTCGAAATTTTCGGACGAGCGATCGATAAATCGAAAAAATGTTTGTGGGTTTGGTCGGACTCGTTGCACCGACGACGACGACGACGACGACGACGACGACACAGAGACATAAAGAAAATACGTGCGACATCCTGCCCGCGCGGGCGGCCATCGGCGAGTTATAAATCATCGGCGCAAGGATTGCATTTCAATGTCCAGGCATAACCCGACAGAGAGGGAGAGAGAGAGAGAGAGAGGGAGAGAGAGAGAGAGAGAGAAAAGTCCCCCGGACACACCGGGGCGGCCCCGTCTCGATCGATCGAACGATTCATAGGTGCGCGGAATTCCATTGCGCACACTTTCCGTTGTAACCTCCGTGCTCTGGACGTTGCGCGCGATGCGCCGCATCACCATCGACCATCGATGCCCGCGACGAAATTTTTTATGCAGCGTATACGCGTCGCACATGTCCTCCGGCTTTAAGGGGGCATACACCTGCTCCCTGTTTTTCGATACTTTTGTTAGAGTGAAGATTTTTGAAGATTGAATTCCAGACATTTTTTGTGGTCCTCCCAATTTAACAAAATTGTGTAATATTGAAAAAAAAAAAAAAAAAAAAAAAAAAAAACAATTCAATGTTCGATGAAATAATTTGCAAGGAGACTTGTTTTTGAAGGAAAATTTTTATTCACTATTCTTTTTCAACTATGAAATCCTAACATTTTCGTATTAAATTTTTGGGATGTCTGTGTTCGGTTCCAATCGGTTTTTCAAAGAGCTGTCAAAATGGGACTAATGGGATCGACGTAATTATAAAACTCGCGGAATTTTCAATATTTAAATAAAAAGGTTATGCTTGTTCTGTGTCATTTGAATGGCAAACAGAAATATCCGATGAGCGACCTTGAAATCCATTGACTGAGCTGCCAACTTTTTTTTGGGAACTCGAAGCTATTATCCATAGATTTTTCCTACTTCATTGAAAAAAAAAAATCAACACACCTTATAAGCCAATCCCTAAATTTGATCAATTCTAAAAAAAATAATATTTCAATTGTTGCAATCTCGCAGTCTTGTTTTATCTCTCACGGTTGGCTACGATAATTGCATCGATGACAAACCCGTTGCATCCATGGTCAGCCAATTTGTAGAATTTCTTCTTGAGAATTTGACTACATACTTTCGTATAGTTACTCTTTCCAAAAAATGGATATAAAAACTTGAAAAATCGATTACTAGGTGTATGTGCCCCTTTAAAATAAACTTGGGTTTCCACTACGAAGCTCATAAGCGAGAATCGTCGGATAGCCTGAACCTCAGGTAACAGAATTATATGTAAGCTATATATGGTATTGGGAATATATTATATATAGATTATACATAGTCTGCATAGTCGACGCAGACCATGTATAGTCAATATAGAGTATATGCAGATCATGTATAGTCTAAATAGATTCGATGCAGATTATGCATAGTCCATATATGGTCCATGCAAACATCGAATATATCGATATAGCCTATCTGTAGTCTATACATCGTATATATAGTCCATGCAGACCGTATATAGCCTGTAGATAGTCTGTACAGATTCTGTATAGTCTACATACATATAGTATATGCAAAGACTATGTATGCTGAATCCCATGTATAGTTTATATATGTGAAAAGACGTCTCAATTCGAATGGGTCCAAGACTCTCACCCCTTCAGAAATGTCCGTCATTTTTTTTTTCCGTTCTGGGTAACTCAAAAACATATCCTTATTTTTTTTCTAATTTTCTTCCTACTCCCTCGCTCCTAAAAAATGCAAAACATGAAAAATTAGCGAAAAACCTATCAGAAAGTCTTGAGCTTACCCCAAACAGAAAAAAAAACAATTGATGACCACTTCTCCGGGGGCGAGAGAGTTTTAAACCCATTCGAATTGAGACGTCTTTCCCTATATAATTTTTTTTCTACTCGGTACGTGACGATATAAGACAGCGTTGCTGCGACCAGGGCAAGACGATGACAATCATCTGTCTCGTCGGCGTTTGACGTGGAGGCGCTACAACCCCTCGTCTTGATGTCTCTCATCCACACTCTTCTCGTTACCGATGCAGAGAACGCGTATCCGGCGAACGTTTCAGTCCAGGACGAGCTCTGCCTCTTATTTCTCATTCTTCTTCTTCTTCGTATTTTTTTTTTTTTTTTTTCAATAGTCGTTCTTTTCTTCTTCCTTCCACTAGAAAATTCAAACTCTATATCTTATACGTAGTGAGAATCGAAAACCATACCTGCTCGTTTAGTTTTCATTGGTGTATTGTAACATGTAGGAGTATAGTGTGGTTGGTTACACGTAATTTTCTTATGTCTACCATTCTTTCCTCATCAGCTTTGTTCGGTTCCGCGCCCCGGAGTCTGTGCACTGGTATAACGGCTGAGTCATGCACGGTATACCCACACGTTCGTCGTACAATCGTTGGACAGTCATCTATGGAATACACAATATATATAATGCAGAATAGATCGTTCGATGAATTATCGTTTGGTTATCCACAAAGATTTTTTTAATATTCATTCGATGTGTTGTTGTTCGAATTTCATTCGAATTTATGTTATTGAATTTATTTATTTTTAACATGGCGGTACATGGGTCCGTTGTGATGGGCGTCTGTGCGATGGAATCGTAAAATTTGATAATCAAACGAATCTTTGAGATTGAGTTTGAATTTTTTAAATTAATTTTTTGTTTGGATTGTTGAAAAATTAATTAAACTTCGGCTATGAAAAAATTTTGCCAGATGACATTTTTATGTCGAATTTTTTCCAAGCACTACATTGCACCACAAAGCACCACATTTAGCCGGATAAATAAAGGTTAAACTATATTTCAACCTCGCTTTACCTTCCAATTCAGACTTGTAAGGTAAAATAAGTTCATATGGAAGGTCAACATTTCAACTCTGGTCTGCCCTCAATGTTCATCACAGAAGGACATGTGGCTTCGTTTATATGTAAATAAACAAATAAATAAATAAATAAATAAATAAATAAACAAATAAATAAATAAATAAATAAATAAATAAATAAATAAATAAATAAATAAATAAATAAATAAATAAATAAATAAATAAATAAATAAATAAATAAATAAATAAATAAATAAATAAATAAATAAATAAATAAATAAATAAATAAATAAATAAAGGAAATCCAAAGAACCCAAAAAAAGCAACACAACTGAACCGATATGTTATCACAAAACTGGCCAACTACTTTCAAATGGGATGTCGCTCACTTGTTTGCCAAAAAAACTCCGCGTCAAAGCGACAATATAAAAAAGCGAATATATAGCGGTGGTAATAAAAAGATTGTGGAAAGAAGCGTGAACATTCATGAACGTGCGACCGCGTCGTCGCCCCCCACACGATATATCGTCCGTATGAACGAACGCGTACGAGAAGTGGCCGCACGCACTGCTGGTGCTGGTGCTGCTGCTGTTGCTGCTGGCCGTGTCACACGCAACACCCGGCACGTGGATCGCACAGGCGCTGCACCAGCGACGACTGCAACAATTGCACCAGCGACACATCGCACATAACCGTTGCGCTGCACGCGCGTACGTGAGTGCGACGGACAGACAGACAGACAGACGTAGAGACAGCTCAGCAGCTTCGAAATTCACGAGTCAAGAGTAACGAGGCTGCTGTCAACGACTTCGGCACGTCGTGCGATGCGTGCGAGTTGCATCGTTGCATCTCACTTTTTTGCACGCGCAACTCGCTTCAATCGTACGTCCGATTTTGACGCGCGTTTCCGGATCGAAATTTTAATCTTTATTTCAACTTATTTCAACTTATTTCAATCTCCTTCACCCTAAATGTGAATTTGGGGTGAAGGACGTCGAAATCAGGATGAAGTTATGCGGAATTGTTATCCGCGTTTCAAATTTATTGCGATATGAAAATGTGCAATTATTATTTTCCATTTTTCGAGTTTGGAGGAAAAACGAAGGTGAATAACGAAATAAAAAAATTGTATTCTTACTCGAAAGGTAAAACGATGGTGAAAAAATATATAAACCTCACTTAACCTTCAAATCGGACTTATAAGGTGAAATCAGTTGAAATATAAGGTGAAAATTTTGACTCGGATTATCATCGGAGAAAAAAAACTTACGCGGTGATGAGCTCGAATTTCTAAAATAATTTTGATAAGCGAATTAGGGATAAGTGAATAAATAAATCAAAGCTTCTATGGTTTGAATATAACTTGAAAAATCTTAAAAACTGCATTCATTATCCTCAAGCCCTCTGACTCACGATAAAATTATGAAATATTGATATTCGATAATGAACTTTCGCAATAACCAAACATATTCGAAAAAAATCCTCAAAAAAAAAATCATAATTTTGCGAGAAGAAAAAAAAACAAAGTTGAACGAACCAAGTACCTTAAAATTAACAAAAATTGCAATGCATGCATACATATTTTTTTCCAATGCCTAACGGTTAAAATTCTGATGTGGGTCAAATAGACCCACCCCCCTTTTCACGAATCGGGTTAAATAAATGGATAATGGACGCGTTGCCCTATTCGCAGGTATTCATATACATATACATATATATTTCCAACCGAATGACGTGACCGTCACGACGTTGCTGCAGTGCTATTTAAGCATTTTAACTATTTCCGTAAAATTTTATCTTCACCCCGCAAATAACTAGTTTGGCACGAAAATCCCATAATCCAACGTAACGTATATTAATACAGCCAATATTCGTGTTTGAATATTTTCGTAAAAGCGTTTAAGACCCGTGTGATGAAAGATATAACTGTGTCTAGTTATCCGTATTACGATATACACGTTCGACAGGTATATATCGTGACTCTAAGTTTAAAGGATTCAACGAATAACCCCCCCCCCCCGTGCGAGTTTCCGATGGGCACACGATGGGGGAGAAAAATTTCAGGATGAACGTGAAAAGTGAGACGACGATGTTGCCGAAGCCGTTACAACGTTTGGACCATGAAGAAATAATGAAGACGTCGTGCCACGGATATAATCATAGGTGATTTAGACCTCAACTCTGTTAAATATGGGCGCAGGACGCGCTGTTACGATAATTTGACGCTTGACATTATCTGGTTCGAGATAACGATAGGTGGTTATTATATATATATGTATATTATATATATATATATGTGTGTGTGTGTGTGTGTGTGTGTGTGTACAATCTCCGGGAGATCTGGAGTCTCTCCTTTCGATCGATAATACGGTGTATAACAACGATTCGCACGCAATTACGCATCGTTATGGCGAGCCATTACCATTAAACTGGCGATCAACTACCTCGACAATAAAACCCACACCAGGGAGCTCTCTTCCTTACCGACCCATTCCTCGATACGATGGACGCGTCAATTTTGAAATAACAAACAGGTACATTTTCCTATCGAATAACGGTGATTGAGCAGTCTTGCGATATACTTAAGACCGTGAAACTTGTTTTTTTTTAATTTAAATTAATTAATTGATTTTTTTTCTTTATCTAATGATTTTCAATGAAAAATCTTGTCGGCGGTAATAATTCCTCAATCGGCGATCGACGTGATTGAGCGGTCTTGTGATATACTTAAGACGTTGGAAATTGTTTTATTTATTTATTTATTTATTTATTTATTTATTTATTTATTTATTTATTCATTTATTTATTTATTTATTTATTTATTTATTTATTTATTTATTTATTTATTTATTTATTTATTTATTTATTTATTCATTCATTTAATAATGAATTTCAATGTAAAATCTTGTCGATGGCGATGATTCCTTAATATGATGGACCGTGAAATAACAATCAAATGCATTATTTCATCGATCAACGCGATTAAACCAGAAAGAAGGCTTGTAATACACTTAAGACGCGGAAAAATTGCTTTCTTAAATTTTTTTTTCTTCAAATTGTTGTTTTTTTTTCACACAATAAATTTCAATAAAAAATCTTGTCGATCCGCTATAAGACGATGCAATATTTTTTTTTTTAAATTCACAAAACTCTCGTGAAGGTGATGAAAAAAAAATGGCAAACATAACAATTTGCCACATGCATGCGGAGTTATGTTTGCTTATAAATCACGTTTTACTTTCGAAAATTACACAGTCAAGCACACGTTGGCATAGATATAATGCCGTTTCGACAAATTACACGTTTCGATGATGATTGTTATTATTAAACGATTATTGTCGGTTATACACGATCGGGCTGTATGTTGGGATGTCACGAAATCCCGAATCCGTGTGTCTCCCTCTCTCGCGACTTTCAATACTCCAATTATGAAGACCAGAGTGAAGGAGGCCAAACGCTCGTTCAACAGATCCATCGGTGAAATGTTGTTTCGTAAAATTGTTGTACGGAGGAAAAGGTTTTGGGGTTCACCGCTAGAGTCGCTTCGGGGCGACTAGGGTCGACACTAAAGTGAGCCGTTTGTGACGTGGTGCAAAAATTGCCGATCAACGTTCTGAAAATTCGTACGTGAGTAGAGTTAAGCTAAGTATCGAGTTGGAATACTGTGTAAAATAGTGTAAAACACGAAAGTTCAGTATCAGCCTGATCTGACTCCTCAAAAAATCGACCGAAACATCGACTTATAATAATCTAATCATTACATATATGAAACAGAAATACATATAAACTATATAAGTATACATAGGTTATGTATAGTTTCTTTATAGTCTCTATATAGTTTATGGATAGATTCTGTATAGTTTCTATACAGTTCCTCTATAGTTACTGTATAGTTTCTTTATAGTTCCTATATAGTTTCTAAATAGTTCCTCTATAGTTTCTATACAGTTTATGTATAGTCTCTACGTAGACTACGCATAGTTTATACTTGCCCAAAACTACATGCAAACTATATAGATAATCTAAGTCTAAGCTTACGTAAAATTTTTTTACAGGGATTCTATCGATCGAATTAAGATGACATAATTCTAAAAGTGGAAAAAAACAAAAGTAAACCATAATTCAAGTAGTCCAAGTGATTTCCAGGACGGATCACGATCACCTGTAACTAATGGAAAGTGCTTATCGACTTCGTCACACAGTTCGACCTCAGAAAAACCCGTTCGTGTCGATAATCTTAACGCGGCGAGCCAAACCAATCGACTAATTTACGTCGTGATCGATCTATCGGAAACCGCGGATTGAGTCACGTGGGTAGTATTTAATGCACAAAACGCACTTGTGAATTGTAACGCTTCGTCGTAGCCATCGAAGCGCGTCGAAATTGATCCATCAGAGGCGTCAGAGTGTGGCGGCGCGTGCTGCTACCGTTGAAGAACGTTTGGTGGCTGCAGGCTATGAAACGTCTGGCGCGTATAGCGCCATCCAGACACTAATCTGGGACGCCGAGGAATTCAACGGAACAGTCAAAGGCCCTTCATCGAGACCCCGTAAAACTTTTTCCAACTCGATGACGTTTCAAGTTACAAGCGGCCTGGTCTTTGGTTTTCGGATCGGGCTTTCGATGAGCGGCTCACGACCCGTATCACATGATAGGAGGAATGTGAACGAGGTATGTGTGAGAGGTTATGCATGAGGACAGCCCGGTCTGTGGGTGAATGAAGAAAGAAGAGGAAAAAAAAAGAAAAAGATTTGGAAGAAGGTTTCTTATGAAAACATTAACGAATGTTTTTATAAGACGGCTTTTCTTGTGAGAATCTAACCTCACTCGCGCGTGCGCAATATGAGCTTGGATGGTGAGACGGCGCTTCAACGTGAAATTAAACTCTAGGAAAAGAAAATATAGTCTGTGAATCGTCGATTTTATTAATGACTCTGCATCTATCGGTCTATCATTGATATTCAACTGTTACATTCTTCGAAATCACGATATATGAGACGAAACTTAATAATTTGTATCGAGATCTCCAAATATTTTTGCACAATATTCGTAATATATGATTTAACGATATTATGACTGTTATGCTTTGAGGTTAGGGAAGGGGCTTTGAGCAAAAAAGCGTTTTTGGGATTACCATTAAAATCTAGACGTATCTGTCTCTGTTTTTGTTGCATTGGGTCTACTCGCGATAAATAAATTTGGTTATAAGAGAAATATTAAAATAAACATAAATTATTTAAACAATTGCTCAAGACAAAACACCAAAACTTGGTCAAGTGCGAGTTCGACTCACTAGCACAGACTTCTTTATCACATGTTTTTTTTCACATTGATTTTCTCAACCCTCTCTTCTCTTTCTTTTCCAAACGAATAAACAGGACACAAAAAAACGTATCAAAATTTGATGTCCCCACGAAGACCTATCGCTGGTCTATCGCTATGTGGAAGTGGATATCATCACACGCTCCACATGAAAAATCAACCATCGAGGTCGTAGACTCCGCACGCAAGTAAAAAAAAAAAACAATTTATCCTCACGTATAAATGCGTTACAGTGAAATGCGTCAGAGACGCATTCTTTCCCGCAATAAATACGCTCGACGGTGCGCGCGCACCAGTACATTCGCCATAATACCAGACCGGCTGTATCGCATATCGTCGGAACCTCCTACTTCGCGCTTAACCCTCTTTTTCACACAGCAACGAGGGTTATACGAGAGAGAATACATACACACACACACACACACACACACACACACACACACATATATATATATATATATATATATATACTCACCAAGTGAATTAGCTTGGCTAATGCATTCAAATGTATTCTCGGTTGCGTTTACGCGCGACGCTTCATTAGCACGATCGGGGTCTCGGCCCGCGCGCGCGCAAACCCTCTCGCGCCTGCGCACCTATTGACCATAACCCTCGGGTTATCACGCGGGGCTAAACGACGACAAAACATCCACAACGAGCGATGTTCGACCCAAGGAGTCATCGCCGCGAAGTGGTCCCCATATATACCCCGGAGGCTCACGCGCATGCGCGAGCGCGCGCGCGCTCGCAGGCGCAGCCCCAACCAACCGACCGGGCTCTTATGCACAACGATAATTTAATTATTACGTTAGATTTGCTAATTTAATGCGCGGGCCTCGCGCTCGGGGCGTTTCGCTCCGGGACTTGCGCACAAGCATCGCTTTTTATTTTTTGAAAATGTTTTTTCTTTTTTTTTTCGAAAGACTTGCGTGGCTTAGGAAATGAGAGTGCGCATGCGCACCGATGGGGGGGTTATATTATGCGTGTAGGCTAGGCGTGTATGGATATATGTGCGATAAATTGTGGGGACGGGCTCCGCTGCTGCGGGTCCGTATGCGAAATTAAGGATCTTAAGGATCTTACGGAGCGCGCCCTCTACGATCGACCGACGTTAACTATATTCGCTCGGTTGTGCGTCTCGCTTTTCTTTTTCTCTTTCTCACGTTCGTCGTGTAGTGTTGGTGTGGTGCATTGCTGGACCGGGCATTCCGCGACGCGTCCGTTTTTTTTTTGTTTTTTTTTTTTTTGCATCGAGCTGAAGCATCCGGTATATGCCAGCCAAGTCGACACGTCGATACAGAGATTATATCTCGCATCGACGTACATGTAGGTATTGGTTTGGGTTAACTCATTCATGTGCATCTCTTCGGTCAGCTCGACACTAAAAAGGTCTCAAGGAGCTTGGAGGACAGGAAGCCATGGAGACTGGAGTAAGGGAGTGCGAACGCAATGACAAAAAAAGGTTCTCGGAAGTGTGTAAAATTTCAGGGGACTGAGCACCACTGAACTTGAACGGGAACCGAGATGAAGTTAGCGCCGATAGAGATGAAAAAAGATTCTTCTGATACATTTTTATCTTATTTTTCAAACGCTGGCTAAACAACGGCATATAGACCAAAAGTTTTCATGAGCAATGTTGTAGAGAATTGAATTTCCTGCATAAAAGTCTCAGACGGCATATATCTAACGTTGATAGTTTACGCGTGGGAAAAGCTCGAAAGTCGGGCAATGTAGTCTCGTGGATGGCGAGCGAGGTACGCAACTATATCTATATGTATGAGGGTCTCCTTATTTCGGGTCAAAAATATGACGGTCCTTATTTCGGGTCAAAAAATTTTTTAGCCCTCCCATGGACTTAAATGTCTCGAAAAAAATAATGTTAAAGTAGCCGAAGGCCCCAGCCTCGTGAACTAATTCTCAGTACCTCCCCAAAGCCCTCGAATTTCGCCATTTGATTAACATAGGGTTTTTGGCACCTGATAGTTTATATTGTTTTCCTTCCGCAGTATTCCACCGAAAAATCCGGAACTCCGCAAATATTTCACTCAGGTCAGTAGGTCTTCGAAGGCAATTTCAAACATTTCCAGTGATTGAATTCGGCGGGGAATCGGCAAGTTAAGATAGCTTGGTTCCTTAAAAGCTTCGATAAATTTCATAATAACTCGGAAACTATGTGAGATACGACGATAATGCAGATAACCTTTGTCGTAGAAAATTGATTTCTCTACACAGAAGATCTAATAAGATTTTATCCTTTTTCCAAACTTTTTGAAATATTTGAAAAAATGAAGCGTTTCATTTTTCCGAAAATTGCTCGTTGCGAATCTCGAACCCAACGCGATCGATCAACTTTACCCACGGTTTAATATCAACAATAGTATATTCTCGCTCATTTATATCCTCGATTTTGGATTATTGGGGGGTTTAACTGTATCATAAAAAATTGGCAAGGGCTCTATCAATCAGTGTCCCACTAGAAATGCCAAAAAAATGTCAAATCTCCGAAAATTTTGGGTAATGAGTACATGTAGCATGCGGAAGGGCTTATTGCCAAAGCACGGTAAACATTTTTTTACTTCTATCATAAAGTTCTAATTATTTTGCAGGACATCACGAGGAGCCGAGGCGCCGGGTGCCCCGTGTGGAATATATATAATTGCACGTGTATGGCGCTGCGCGCGCCTCTGGATCACGAATCACGGTGCGCGTGATGTTGATTGCGCCCCAGCACCGCGTTATATCGTCGTACGCAATATAGATATTGCGGCAGACCGTCGCGAATGTATTTTGCTTGCGTAGATTTGGCATATGGTTCGTTGTACGTTGGTATGTGTATCGATGTGGGCGCGTGCGTGTTACACAATGCAAAATCGAAACGCGGTTAACCTCGCTCGACGTGATGAGAATATCTCCAACCGGCGAGATATTCAACCGGCAACCATGTACGTGAATCACGGAGTCTTGCGGTTTGGAAAAATTATATTACTCGTTATCGCGCTTTAATCGATGGCCGTGTTCGAAGGGAGAGAAAGTAATCACTGTTTTGTCGATAAATCGTTTGAATATTATTGTTACAATAAGGTGTTTCAAAGTTGCACATTTTTTAACAATACAGCATGGAGAAATAATTTTTACATTTTTGTACATGTTTTCATTTCTTTCTTGTTTCAAGATTGTATTTATGAAAAAATGAAGAAGAGATTTGAAATGTACGAAAAGCTATTTTTTAACATGCTCAGAGATGTTTTTGTGGGTGAATAAAATGAGAGTATGGGGCAGACTTGATTAACGTGAGACTTTGTTTTTAGGTAGAGACAATGTAATAATCGTTCGAATATTATTCTTATGACATGTTACAAAGTCGCACATGAAGGAATTACAAAGTGGACGAATAATTTAGATTCTTTGGTATTTCCTTATTTTATTTTTACAAGATTGTATAAGAAAATTAAAGGAAAGATTTGAAATGTGGAAAAATTAATTCCTAAATATTGAAAAATAATTTCGAAATATAAAAAATATTAAAGAATAATTTCGAAATAACAATTAATGATAAATGATTTTGAAATTTTTTGCTGTTTCACGTCTTTTTCGTTGCAATATCACATCATAAAAGTGAAGGAAATATTTGAAATGTACGAAAAGTAATTTCCAAATGATCTCAGAAATTTGTTCGTAGAGAAAAATGAAATAAGAGAGTGGGACAAAACACGTGAGACTTTATTTTCAGATAGGACTAATGTAACAATCGTTTGAATATCATTCCAATGACGTGTTTTAAAGTCGCACATGAGAAAAAAAAAATTACAACATATTCCACCACACGAACAGATGCCAAAACATTTTAGAGTTTCGCACTTTCATTACCTTCTTGTTCCAAGATTATATTATGAAAGCGAAAAAAACATTTAAAATGTACAAATAATGATTCTCAAAAATTCTCAAAGGAATTTTCGTAAGGTATAGTGAATATAAATTTTCGTAAATATAGTGATATAGTGAAAAATGTGAGACGTCATTTTCAGGTTCAGCTAGACTAACAGAACCAAATATATATGTATAAATATATATATATATATGTATATATAAAATACGTTGACGAATAATCCAGAACCTTCTGGCGTATCTGCACGTAGATACGCTACACCTTCGGGTAATTGAGATCTCGTTGTCAGAAGTGCGAATAAACAGTCTGAGAAACTCAGTGAGGTAAACGGGAGACGGTTTTATGTGTAATCCCCGGCTAGAAAGTTGTCCGAGAAGGATGGATTATCCTCTTCCACTCAATTATTTCCATACCATCGTGGTTACCCAATTGCAACAAGGCTATATACCCAATGCACAACAGTACATTGGGTAGGCAATTCTTCGACGCAGTTGGACAACGCGAGCGATATTGCACTACGGAGACGTGCTATCGTTGGTTCGGGTAGGTACTCGACGACGTTCGATACAACGGTCGAACAGCGTCGAGACTGAGTCTCTCGAAGGAGTATCGAGTTTCCGCGAGTTAAACTACTTCGATTGGCGTGGGTGCCTGTGTGTTAGTCGTCTCGGAACTAACTTCAAACGTAAATCCATCCAGGATATAAAACTTACTTTTACGTAACCCTGCGTAGACTTTGTTGAGTGGGACATAGACAAAAAAACTATAATTCGTAGCACTTAAGGACGGAGTAAAGTCAATTCGATATGAAAAAAGTTTATTTTTGATAATTTTTTTCTGACGACACAGTTGATATTTGTTTCTATAATTAATAGATAATGAAGTAACGTTTGAAGAATATGCTTCGAATTTTTCCATTGATTTTTATAAAGAAATGAGCCATTGACAGCTAATGTAAAAAAAAATCAAAATGATTTTATTAGAGGATACGTTGATCTAAAAAATCATAAACTCGGCATATTCATATCTGGAAGATGAGTCGCTATCGTCTGAACTAGGATTTTATTAGGGTTCCGTAGAAATCCAGGAACCCTTATGGTTTCGTCAAGTCCGTCCGTCCGTCCGTAAATGTGAAAAAATTTCAAAACGCAGCTTCCAATTGGTACATTAAATCAAAATTATAACGAACACTGTAACAAAAATAATTTACGAAAAATAAAAAAATAACTAACTAAATTTTTGTTTTAAAATTTACGCCTACGGAACCCTATCACGTGCGTGCCCAACACGCTCTTGACCGATCTAAAAAAATTATTTTGACCAAATGGTGGAACTTTTTCGAAAATTGTCGAGTTTTTCACTTTTTTTCAAGTCCTTTTATTCCCCTGAAAATCATAATTTTCAAGTTAGAAAAAATATCCTAGTTCAGACGATAGCTAGATGTAGTCTCGATAACCCCCCCCCCCCAAATTTAAAATCAATCAGTTCGTTGGTTGCCGAGATAATTTGGTCCTCAGTTCCAAAAACGTAGTTTTAATAAAAAAAAAAACAACAACGGGTTCCAAAATTCGAGTATCGAACCAAAAGCAAATGTTTCGCGTTTCGTACGTTTGAGACATTCGTGGTCGTTTAAACAGCAGCGTCGATCGTTCTTGCGTTCGTCGTCATTGCGCGTGAGGTTTACAAATGTCTCTCCGGTGTAGTATATTTACAGTCACGACAGTAATTCTGTGACGTGAATGCGTGTCACGTGTGAGCAAGTGTGTGTACGGGGGCGGGGTCGGAGGAGGGGAGGGGGGGGGGCAATACTGTATATTACACAAAGCCCGTGCGTTACTCGCGCCCTCTTTAAGTTACGTGCGATTATGACATCAATGTCACAATCGTGTGTAATGTAATATAAATGTGTTGAGGTAATACCGATGCGGCCCGGTATATACGTGTATACATATATATATATGTATATATAAGTAAGGATAGCGTCGAAACGCCCTCTTTCGGCGATGGCCGCGCCACCGGTGCAGTCGACGTGTAATTTTGCAACTTTTCATTTGTTTCTTCTTCTTTTTTTTTCATGTCGTCAAGTAATTGCTAGATTCGTAGCGTCATCGACGTTGCGGTCAACGTCGTCGACTCGGTCGTCTCTTGCACTTGCGTGCAACCTAGAATATTACACACACACACACACACACACACAGACATATACGTGTTTTCAACGTTCCCTCGTGTTTCGCAAATAAATAGTGAGACGATGAAGAACTTGCATCCTCGTGAAATCGTGTGAGGCAAATAGGACAGATTATTTTTCAAATGTTTGAGAATATTTTCTCGACTTGTGAAATTAATCCTGGATCTAGGGTTAATTTCACAAGTCGGAGTGAATTTTAAAGCGCCTATGAAAAAATAAGTTATGTTTCCGGCTAACCTGAAAAATGTAGTTTTGAAGCTCACAAAAGAAGCTCGCTGCGGACCAGCCGGCCTTTTAATAAAATTCGAAAACCGAATAATGAGAGAATATTCCCGGCCATAATGTCATGGGACATCATTCTCGAGATCCTAAGGGACCGTTTAAAAAAATATCGATTTTTCGAAAATTCTAGAAGGGCTTAACCCCTTAAAAATAACTCTAAAGTGATCTGAAAAATGCCAAAAAATCATTGAAATCTTATCAACTATCCTGGTATAAGGATAAATCGTTATAATGCTGAAGGAATTATTTGTTTGATCATTATAATCATGTAAACAAATGAAAATGTGGGACGGCGAAGTTTTTGTTTGAAAAACTTTTTCTTTTGTTTATTGTTTTTTCATATCCGCTGAATTTTAATATTCTCGAGATTCAAAGATCTTTCGGAGTTTCGTGGTATTCTAGTATTTTACACGCGTGTTAGAAAAAAAAATTATGTATATATGAAAAACACGAAGAAATAATTTACTTTCGTTTGTGGTTTTCTCCGAGAAGTTATCCCAGTCATGTTGCCATTTTGTCGCAATCGTTCGTTCAACTCATGCACGTTGCGAACGCGACGGGGCTCTCCACCACGTGGCAGGACGAAGAAAAAAAAAAACGAAGTTTAATTCGAGCGTTGATAATCTCGTTTCGCTTCACGGCCGGCCAGATCGAACTCGTTTTGCTCGACCATCAAACATTTTTCTTCGTTCATCGTGATGAAAACTTATTCGTTGCTGCAACGTCTATGTACATGTGTTTTCTTCGGTACAAGCGCGCTAAAATCGCAATTCGAGAGCGTGACGAGTATACGGATGCGTCTCGGAAAGTTCGATCATGCTTATATCGCACATATGTATATATATATACGCAACCATCACAATCACGCTTTGGCACACCAATCTCCATCGCACCGTGGATGATCGAAAATTGCCAGATAATTTAGATTTTACTCGGCTCGGGGATTTTCCGGGATAAAAGTTTTCGATCGCGGCTTGAAGCTCGTGACTCGTCGATGATTCATCGTGGAAATTTTAAGAACGTCAATTTATATTTGTATTATAATAAATTGAATTAGAGCGAGGAGGTGTTTCGTATTTTGTTTGGTTACGTGTTTTATTGTATTTAATTCATTGTAAGCATTGCAGTTGGTAGTTCAATGCATTTTTGAGCAGAAATAATCAATATAGTTTACATATTTTGAGACATGTATATCTGACGGACATATTTTAGAATATCATATGGAACGATAAAAATATGAAACTATGTATTTCTATTTGATAATTTCTGTGAATTATACGATACTCATTGAAAAATATAACTTTCCATAATGTGATTCAATTTTTTTAAATATTTTTTTAAGCCTAGGCATTATATGTTGATTGGGAATACATTTTTCAACTATTTTTGCGAAAATTAAAAGCCAAAACTTCTGAAAACCAAAACTAGAAATTATTGTTATTTTTATATATATATATATTTATTTCTATATATATATTTTTTTTTCTTGTTTATTTATTTTGGAATTCATTCATATTAATCATACTTTGTTCCATCGATTCATTAAGAATTGTTGGAATGAAGTACAATCAACGATTTTATTCTTCTTTTTCATAAAAATAAAATCGCGAAACAATGTTCATTTGAAAAATCGTTGATTGTACATTGTAGCAAATTATAATCGATGTAAATTATTTCCAAAATCGATAAAAAGGAAAAGGTAAAAAAAATATTTGCCATCCAATAATATCGGTAATGTAGGACTCTCTCAAACTCGAACGAAGAGTTGAACATGGAAGTTCCAAAAAAATCATTCATAATTGCCGAGGCTTCAAAAAAGAACGAAGAAACGATTTTTTTTCTTCAACGAAATATATTTTCTCAATCGTAATTGTTTTATTCCGACTTAATAGATTTATAATGTCGAGTCATCAACTCAACCGGATTCTGATTGCCGCGCGATTACGCGGACCATGGGTTTGTGGGTTTTGCCAGTGCGTTAACGAGCTTGCGAGCTGCTAGAACGTTGAAAACGAACGTGGAAGCGAGTCGAGGGAAATGGAAAATACGTTAAGATGAAGCGAAAACAAAGAAGAGACCAGGACTGAACGGGTGGCAAGCACCATTACCGTTCCCAAACGATGGATAATAAACGCAGTGATCATAGTCACTCGAAAATGAGATGAATTATTATTTTCATCGAGATAATAAACCGCAGCATCTTTCCCGGTCCAGTGGACACGAGCTGAAGACGCTCCGATTTGACTCTGAATGCGTCCTTCTAATTTCCGATATTTTCAACTTTTGATCGGTGAATTATCTTCGTTTTTTAATAAGCAAGACAATGTTACCAATAACTTTCGGTTAACCTCAAAAATATGTGGACCAAGTTGTCGAAACAAAAACAAAACCTAAAAATTCTGCGAATTCGACTTTTTTAAAAAACGTAACTGGGGTTATTTATAGCCCCAGTCACCTGTCCTAGGGTTAAATTTGTCACCTGTCTGTCTTTCACTCGTAAAACAGAATATTGAAAAAAAAATCGGAGGCGTTAGTGCGACGCCAACTTTCGTAGTAAAACAAAATATCTCTCGATGCTTCGACTTGCGTCTTCTCATCCGAAGTTCTCACATGCGTCGGTGAGATTGGTGAGATTGTCGTCAATCCGACCGAAAGATCGCGCGGATAAAAGCGTGATAGACCAACACGAATAATAAAATCTACGGTAGTCGATAAATAAGAGAGATCAACTATCTCGATTATTATATCGAAACTGTCGAATAGAAAGTTTTGGTTTCAGATTTCCACCGATTACCAACGCTTCTCGGTTTACCGAGCAGTCGGTATTATAAATCTTTCAGGCTTCATTGGTCATTATAATGTAACTATCTCGTTGATCTAGTCGCACCAACGTCAGTGACTTACTTTTTTTTTTTCTAAATTATCACAAAAATTCCGATTCTGTTTTTTTTTTCATTTCGACATTAAATACAATTCATCAGAAATTTTACTGCAATCGTAAAAGGATTTTATAAGACGTCCTATTTTATATATGTATATTTTGTAGATAATGAAATTCGACTCTTCTGAGGGTTTTGTTATTTTTCAATTTTAGAATAGATGGAATAGTCTTGAGCTTTTTTCTATGCATAATTTTAGTCCAAATGCTTTTTTTGTATTTTATTTTGTAAAGCGTTCACCCGATGCTTGGGTCATGGGCTGCCATGGCTTTCAGTCTGGCGAATTAATAATAATTCGCAGATATTGAATGGCAACGCATTTTTCGAGAACGAATAAGCTATTACTGATTTGTCGAGTAACAAGAGTTATAATTCTGTCGACGAATGTGCATGAGACTGAGACTCATTTAACTGACCCAGTTTCAAATAAGACATTAGAATGGCAACTGTCCTCATAAAGATCATCCTTAAATTTTAATATGCAGACCCTTCCATCAGATAAGTTCCAAATAATGTTTTTAAAATTGTTCGTGAAATCTCCCACAGAATCTTCAAATTAGGACCACTTCAAGGATATATTGGTAAGGACGATTTCTCTGAATTCAATAATAATATTCGATAAGTGTTATGATTCATAATCATTTTGTCAGAAAAGTATTTCTAATAAGATTTCCATTTTCTGAATGTCTATCCCTGTCGAGAAGTTCATGTCGGCGACGAATTTATGCTGACAGATTTTTTTTCGGTCACATATGTGATGCCAAAAAAAAAAGATTGCTCATTTTATGGGACGTTCATTATGTGTAAGTTGTCGCTAAACTCGTGCGTGTGTATTTTTCGGAACTGGAGCGTTTAGTATTGTCGTGACGAGAGTGAGGATACGAAGAATAAACGAGACTCATCGGTAGGCGACGGGCGAAGAATATGATTTCGTTTTCATATTCCGGGGGCGGCCGCGACGGCCCGCATGGCAATGAGCAAAGACCGCCGCTCGCGCAGGTTCCCTCCTACACCCCCCCTGGAGACCTAAGAAGACCTCTGCTTTCTTACGACCGGAAGTGAGGGGGGCGCACGCGTATCCGGCGGTGTGGGACGTCTCACGGAGGTCCGTTCTAAACTTTTGTTCCTCCGTATTCGATATATATCGTTTATGAGCGCTTCTCGAAAGACGCGCGACCAGAGGGCGTTACCAACGTTTCACACAAACTTCGTCTGATAAAAGTGAATTTTTACAAAAAAATAAAAACCGACTTCAAAACTTTGCCTAAATTCACGAATTCAATCTAAAAAATTATAAAACAAAATGTTTTAGTACTTTGAAGAGAGAAAAAAGCATTAAAGGACAATATACAAAATTATCGATACTTAAATATTTACAATATCTAATCAGTTGAAATAAAATAAAAAACTTACTTCAAAACTTTGCCTAAATTCACAAATTCAATTCGAAAAATTAAAAACAATATTTTTCATTACTTTAAAGAGAGAAAAGAGCATTGAAGGACAATATACAAAATTATCGATACTTACATATTTATAATACCTAATCAGTTATTTTTTAAGTCGATTTTTATATTTTTGTAATATTTTCTTGGCTGGCACAGACTCCAAAAATAATTCATTAGATATTGCAGATATTTAATTATGAATATAATTTAGCATATTTCCATTTAATTCTATTTTATTTCAAGACAATGAAAAATATCATTTATAACTTTGAGCAAGGAAAAAAAACACAAATCTGTATGGATACAACTGAATCGTAAGTCTAAGAACAAAAAAAAAATAAAAAAAAACAAACAAATAACACAAAAAGTAGTTGCACATGTGTATTTTCTCGTGTATTTAACGTTGAGAATAATCTCGATGAGAGGTATGCTGCGTCACGGTTGGTATATAAATCGTTCCACACTCCTAGTACGCCAGACGATGGGCTCGGCTCTCTTCCGTGACGCGGAGTCAGGATCCTCAGAGTTATTAGGAATCAGATAACGAGAGCGCCGGGGGTACCACCACGTCGTCGGTGGCTGACAGGGCGAACGCACCGGTACCCTGCTGCTGCTGCTGCTGCTGCTGCTGCATCACCAGCAGCAGCATGAGAAAACTCACCGGTAGCCCACCTGTCCCTTATTGCGTGGTCGAGGATAACTCGACGAGACCTACGACTCTCAAGATCCACAAGTAGATCTGATCCAAAGATTGAGAGATCGTAAATAGCACGTTTCTCTCGTCGATTCGGGACCCACCAGCTAAGTTTCTTTTTTCTTTTTTTTTCCCTTCTTTTTCTTCATTCTTCCGTTTTCTCTTCCAGAGTGCGATCTTTCGGACGATTCTTCACTTTCACCTCGGGCTCTTGCTTGTTCAAATATGTAATGACCACTACCGTTTCAGGCTTCATAAATTATTGCTGCCACAGCTTCCGTTACTGCCTATTGTCAAAGCATTCTCTAACTGTAAATTTCCGTCACGATTAACGAACGAAAAAAATTAACCCTCAGTCTGGTAACGTTACTTTTGGCATCTTTAATCTGTAACTTGGGTCATTTGGTTTCTGGAGCCTGAAAAAGTACTTTGAGGTGCCCTGGAACGTTTACAAAAAATGTATGATACCTTATCGAGTATTCTGGTATAAGGATCAATCGTTGTATTGCAGCAGGAATCATTTTGGGCAAGGCACGAGTGACCCATGGGTACAGATCAAGGGTTTAGTTAACCCTCAGCTGGCGCACAGGAATCTTTTCGACCTCGAAGCTCGAAAAAAGCTTGCTGGGGGGAGCCAATTGATTCTTTGTTTTGGAAAAATGGTCATATGTTCTATGGTACTCTCTTTAGGAGGTGCCACAGGTTATTTCGATGGAATTCAATATTTACTTTGGATTAAAAAATGTTGAAGGTGAAAAAAACGCTAAATTGGCGATTTTGACAGAAAAAAATCGAAACTTCTCCATTTGTCATTATTTTAATCTGGAGATTGAAGTGGAAACCCTCGGAATACTCTACTTTCAGATAACAAATAGCCTAATAGTGACTGCTGGAAGAAAGTTATTTATTTTGAGGAATGAAGAACAAGTGTCTTGAATTAGGGTTGATTTTGCTTGGGGACATTAGGGACCCCCTAAGGGTTAATGAAATAATAATAATTTGGTTTTTATTTCATTTTTCGTTATAAAATGGATGCCGTTGAAAATTTACATCGTCTCATGATTTTCAGGCAAGAAATGATCACGATTCAACAATGTCGCCATGCAGCTTGGACACAATTAAGCGTCTCAGTGCGGGGCCCATATAAACGCAACTTCCATAACTCGCTATACGTTCAAACTGTTTCGTTGATAAAAAAACTAAAACGTTTTCTATGAAGTGAGAACATTGTCCACTGATATTTTATTCCGAGTTGTGTTCAATCATAATTTATTACCATGCACGCAATTATGCGGTAAAAAGGTTTTGTTTTTTTTCTCCAACGACAGATAATTTGGGCCCGCATCGTGATTACGCGCCTGCATTCTAAACGAGTGCAACAGTCACACGCGGCTTGTCATAACGACCATTATGCTCATTGATATACAAAAAAAATGGTATTTGCGCGGTGCAACACTCTATGCACAATCGTGCTCTTAATTCTTCTTATCAATAGCCCGTACTGTATGCATCAAGGGAAATTGTTTCCTCTGTCATTCGCGGTTGTCACATGTGTTTCAACATTTTCTCACCATATCTTTGTAAGGCTTCGGTGAAATTTTCAATATTTCGATATTTCATATTTAATATGTGGGCGACTATTGTGGCAACAAAGTATCATTTGAAAGAAAAATCTGTGAGTGACGCGGTACTCGCGAGAATCAATGTGTACATAGCTAGCAAGATGGACAGCTAAGACTTTTACAGATTAAAGAATAAATTGAAACGAGAAAATAAATAAATTACAAGTAAATAAAAAAAAACACAATTTTAATGGGTTTAGTTTTTTTTCTGGAACAACTTTATTCTTGTTATTACTGTTTTCATATCAACATATTCAATAGGTAGGACTCGAAATTCAGAACGAGCAAACTTCAGGAGGGTCAAAATTCCGAACGCCCAATGTTTCGAATGACGATGTTTCGAACATACAGAATTCCAAACCTCGACCAGTCACGAAGTTTCTCACATTGCCCGACTTTCGAGCTTTCTCACGTCTAAACTATCAATGTTAGATACACGCCAACGGGGACTTTTTTGTAGGAAATTGAATTATTTACATCATTGTTAATGTGAGCTTTTGGTCTATATGGCGTTGTTTAGCCAGTGTTTGGACGAGAAGAAAAAAATGTATTGATTTTTTATCGCTTTTATTTTTTTATTAAAGAACTTTGCTCGTTCTGAATTTCGAGCCCCATCCCCCATTAAATGAAACGCCTATTCAGTATTCCAACGGTGACATTAGATTTTCGAAATTCAAAAAAAAAACACACACACAAATTTATCTAAGCCATTGGGAACGTCTCTATATCCGAGAATCAAGGATTCCAAGGTGGTTGTGGCTATTTTTATTTCGAGTGTCACACACAACAGACCGATAAATTCGTCGTCTCAGCACAACGGCGCGTTTCGATCGATGCATTATTCGAGTCTGTGAACGAACAGTCCGGGTACCTCACGCGAGAGTGATGGAAAGACGAGTCTGAGATGAGAGTGAGACGTTGTTGTTGTTGTTGTTTTTTTTTCGCGCGCCCGCGCGCGTTCGACGAAACGAACGAAGTACGTTAGCCGTAAGCCACGAAACAACGATGAGGGCGACGGGCTGGGGGAGGGGGGGGGGGGGCGTTGGCGAGTTCTGGTAAACCGTCGCGAGGGACTCGAGACAGACTGGGCGATTTTAGAAAAGGTCTCACGTAGTTCGAGCAGAGGATACTCGGAAGAGGGTTTCGGGCGCTCGTCACGATCAACGTGCCCCGGTCTTGCGCACAAACGTCGAACGAGAATGCGTGTGCGAACGCACAAGTGAGAACAAAAGTGAAGCCGGATAAAGACGTCGAAGGAAGACGACGAAAACAAAAAAAAAGAAAGAAAGATAGGTAAAAAATCGAAAGGAAAAACGGGAGTCTTGTGAATAAAGAAAGTAAACTCCGTGAATTCCAACGAGAAGCAGATTTTCACAGCAATTGGCAATTTTCTAATTTTCAACTATGAGGTTATGTTGTCGCAGAAGTAATTCAACCGTTCATTTACAAAGATGGGGGCATTCATTCAACGAAAATGTATTTCAAATACTTTGTCAAACAAATAACTATGATCTATTCTCATGCAACAATTAAGATTTTCACATTTTTTCAATAATTATGAATTACACGAATTATTACTTCATAATCAATTCTAATATCCAATAGATCCTGTAATTCACATTTATATACTCATCAAAGTATTTCAAATACATTTTCATCGAATGAATCTGGTACATTGTGAGGAATTTATCGCCATAGTGGACAATAATGGGAAAACAACATTTTTTCAATTAGACTATATTTGAAAAAAAACATTTCAACTATAATTTCGGACATGTGTAGTCTTCGAGCATAATTTCTTAAATTTCAGGTTTGACGGTTTTGTGAAAAGTTTCGCATTTTGTTTGAGAACGTTGAATTTATTATTTATATTTCCGGCCTCACCGAAGTCACAGCAATGTCCTCCTGGCTGATCTCCGTTGAGGCGGGACTACCGACAATGTCCCAGACATCGACGAAACAAGCATCCTGCTCTTCAGCCACGACGCCAAAGGCGACGTTGCGGTGAAGCTATAAAAAAATATATATAAAGAAAAACCGAGCGCACATGAAAGAGTTCACGAATGCAAGCGTAAGAAAGGAAAGGAAAACACGACAGACGGAACATTGAGGTGTCGGTCATCCGCGTCTCTGTATTTCGCGCTGGCATGGTCCCCTCATGAGGGTAACACCAGTGGCCACCGAGCTGCACGGGAGTTCACCTTCGTCGTCGAAGAAAATATTAAAATGCCTTGGCAAAATGTCAATGTCAAGACAATGAGTCGTCTTAACGTCGCGTCATCGTAAGAAACAGAACAAGAACTATACGTGTGACAAGGTGAAATACTCGAAAGACACTTCGTCCCCGTGCGAGAGCGCGTACGTGCTCTGGATACGGCGTCTCGTTTTGTCTCTGACCCTCAGCGTTCCTCACTCATCGTCGAAGTCCCAACGTGCCAATCTTCGGAAAGTCATAAAATGTTCTCCGTGCCACGTTCGCACTTCTTTTCACATTCGAACGCCTCCTATCGGTCCTCCGCCTGTTATTTCTTCATCAACATCAACTTCAACCGCCATGTTGCTTTTTCTTCGCTATTTTTATGTCACTCGAAGGGCACATTTAGATGCACGTCGTGTCATATCGCGTGAATTGAAACAAACGACTTCCCGTACACCATGTGGCGTCATCCAGTGTCGCGTATACTTATCAGGAACAAGTATACAGGAAAATCTCTCAATAGTCCAAAATCGTGGTATAAATTAGCACGATTGGACTAAGTTTTATGAAAATATGACGAGGAACTCTCTTAACGAGGGTACTTTAAGGCTCATCCCAAATTACTTCGATTCAAGGATCTCTGTCTTAATTCAAGAAGATTCCAACAAGAAATTCCGCGTGGGGCGCTGCATTTTGGACTATCAAGAGTTTTTACAGTATAAAGCTGCAGCTGGGAACTCTACGAGGGAAAAAATGATGCCATCTACCGGCGCTATGGGCTCCCACAGTCACAGCCTTAAGGTGGTTGTAATAGGAACGAAATTGGACGAGCGGCAGCCGAAGAAGAATAACGATTGAAGCAACGATGAAGAAAGACAGGACAAAAAAAAAAGAAGAAGAAGAAGTAAAATATAACGGAGTCGAAGCTTACGTAGGCCAAACTGTATGGATATGGCACGAACACGTTCGAGTGTCTGTACGAGTCGGCTGCCGGCACGACGCGCCATTATCAAATTATTCACTCACACCGATGGGCCCATCTATCTTCGGGGCAAGTATCAAGCGCATGCGCAGGCGCGCGCGCCCGCGTCCGTGAGCTCGTCCGATAGCCAACGTGTTATTATTTGATCCTCACTTTGTTAGCGATACTCGATATAGCTAAGATACCGTGTATCCGTTGGTATATCGTGTGGTTACACATAGTATAATAAACCGAAGGCAAAAAAAGATCGGGCCGTATCGGCTCTTTCGCTCCGTCTCTCTGTGTGTACGTGTGCGCGTGCGCGTTACTTTTTCGCCGTTAGCGAAAATCATAACCTCTCTCTCGTCTCGTTGCACACGGCGCGCACCATCGGACGGAGTCGATCTGGAGTAGCGCGGTGTGGCGATCCCCAATCGATTCGAGACTCTTCTCACGATCATCGCTCCGGCCAATCTGAAGATTACGGTTGTAACTTCTACTCTATACACCTATTCCGTCTCTACGGCGATTCATCTTAACCGCGAAATATAACACTCCGATGAAAATTATTTTTACATAAGTACAGATTGGCTCCGACGAAGATTTGCGCATCTCGAATTTTGATGAAACGTGACTGGGGCATCGAGAAAATCGACGAGACGAACCATCAGAACGTATATCGATGGAAAAACAAAGAGAAACGAAAAAGAAATGAAAATAGAAAGAAAAAAATGTAAATGATACGAAAGAAAGGATTTTCGTTTCATGAAACTTCAAGCTGCATTCAATTTTAAGCTTGTTTTTGGGTGCCCTGCACTCTAGTGCGGACTATCAGATTTTTCTTTCGACCGCGAAAACAAAAAAAATAACAATTCGAAGACTCAATATTTCGACTGGTTCTTGAGTCAATGGTATCGTCATGAAAAAATGTATACGTCTTGTTTCCGCCCACTCAACTTGAATTTCGGTAAATGATGAAACACGTGTTCCATCGTATCGTCTATATATATATATTGAGACGAATTCTCGGTGTTGCCACTATAGTTGGTAAAAAGCTCACGAAGTTTGAAATGTTTTCGTGCAGCATTTTGGTCACAATAAAAAAAATTCTGAAGTTTGAATCTTTATATAAGATACAGTTAACAGAATTTGTCTTTCTAACTATTCCAGAAGTGTAGCCTACAGCAACGTTTGCCACTTGGTTTACGAATTCGGATCAAATCGAACAAACCTCTCCCATCTCATGTCATAAAAAAAATGTAATATCGATGCGTTGTGTGCGTAACCTAATTTCTCATTGATTGCCACATCCATCGTAGCAATTTAAGTTGCAGGCCAAGGGATTAATAGCGGTTACACGTGTTTGATATTCACAATACCAAACGAAGTGGAAAGGTAAAATGAATGAGATTCGATTTTAATCATACAATGTTTGCAATAAAATCGAATTATAATTGGAATTCAGTTCGGCCCCATTTACAGATCGTACACCCGCCATTGGCGGAGCGGGATTCTTTCTGAAACGCTCGAATGATAACAGCTGCGTTAAATTCGCAACTATGCATTAGATCATACATGATCATCAAGTATACAAAGCACGATCGTTCACTGTTACACTCCAGTTTATTGAAAAAAAACATAAGGATGAAGTCCTTCTCGTTCCACGTTGTATTGAACGTCGAGATTTGTCTTTTGCACGGCAAAATTTTTGCTTATATGTACAAACTTGAATTGAGAAGTCAAACATAACATTTTTTATAACATTAGATAAAAAAGTATTGGAGGACAAATAATTTTGTGTCGTCCTTTGATGCTCTTTTCTTCAATGTAAGAGAATCACATTATTTTTAACTTTTTTGTTCAAATTTATAAATATAGACAAAGTTTTGAAGTCGGTTTTTTTCTTTTTTTGTAAAAATTAATTTGTCAAATAAAAATGTTTGATACATGATCTAATATATCATAATTTTATTCATTATTTCCCCACATTAATTGTACCGTTGATTAGCGCTTTGTGAAGCGAACGCTTCGAAATTGGCGAAGCGGAAATTTTTTTTAAACGCTTGGTTGATAGCAGCTGCGTTGAATTCGTATCTACTTATGTTCAAGATCGTACACGATCATGAACTATATAAAGCACGATCGTTCGCCGTTACACCCCAGTTTATTGAGAAAGAAAACCATAAGAATGAAGTCCTTCTGGTTCCTCGTTGCATTGAACATTGCGATTTGTCTTATTCACGTCGAGGTAGATTTTTTAAGTAAAATTCTGTCACTCAAGTTCTCCCAAATTGAAACGAAAAAATATCACGTTTAACGAAAAATTTCATCTTATTATTTCACAGGCGTACTATCGATGTCCAGAGTCGAAAACGACAGACGATATTTATCTATTCTGCGCCATGAAGCATGTTCCAAACTATGAAGATTGTTTTGTAAGTCAAATTATTTATTTATTCGTATGGCTATGGGGAGTTTGTGAATTTCGTAATATTTCAAGTGTTTATTTTCGAAAAATTTTGACGTTCTGAAATCTTTATTTAGTATACGTGCCATCAGAGGGCGTTCGTCGATCGGAATCTAATAGAGATTCCTTGTCCCGAAGATGAACCACCTAGTAAGACCCTGGTGATTCACTGCTTCTGGCAGCCTGACCGTCAAGCTTGTTCCGTAAGTTGAACAGTTTTCATAAATAATGGATATTATATTGTGAATGATTCGATTCAAAGTGTGTCTTTCTTTAAAATGATTCTAGACCATGAAAAAGGAATTTCCATATTTTTTTCGTTTTCTAAATTTACCCTCTGTGACGCCTCAATTCATTATAAAGTTTATGAAATCATTGGTGTCGTATTTCCTATTCTAGCGAAAAATATCAGCAAAAGATATCTGAAAAATATATATATTGAAAAAAATATACCACAAAAACACGAACAAGTTTTAGCAGCTCTGTCCGGTAAACTCAACCTGAAAAAAAATTAAAAATCGACATTGAATTTTCTTTAGGCGTCACGCAGCTGGTAAAAAAATCTAAAAAAAAAATGTATCCTGAAAAATGGTGCCAGAAAGTAACGAAAACAAATTCGTGATTGTACAACAATTTGAAGTTAGCGAAAAAAAGAAAAAACGTTTGGAACAAAAAATATTTTTTTCTGTACAGTAAATATTCAATTTGATAAGAACGAGATATTAGTTTGTATTTTAACGATGAAATCTATCGGTTAATAAAAAAAAACGGTACGTAGATATATATTAAAGATATATTTTGTTCTTTCGTATCAGAATCGGTGCTATCGTCCGGGGCCAGAAAAGCCGTCGACACGGACCCCAATATATGGCATCGTACGTCTATTCCCGTCAGCCTCTACGCCACGCCCATGAAACAAGTCAAGAAGGAAATAGAAATTTTGCGATTTCGCGTATTCGTTTGAAATTTTAATTTTTTTCAATACAATGAAAAATACGAAAAACCTTGGAATAAAAAAGTTTGTAATTGATGATTTTTTATAACTGCGAAGTCGATCACAATCGTTCGTGAATTTTATCATCTCAATTTGAATTTTTAAATCGAAATCTCAAATATTCAAACACCGGACGATTTCGTCACCCAAAGCCTAAAAATACTTTTAGATTTTCCGTCGGTTGTTATACAAGCCCGATTGAAATTGATTCATAACATGTTTGATGACTCAAATTAGATATTTGTAAATCAAATTAGATATTAATTTCAATAAAAATGTCGATCGATTCGACAATTGATGGAATCAACGACCGAACTGGTTTTTTCCCCCCATCAAATAGGTGATCCATGTTCCAGTGCATGCGAATCACGAGGTGCCACTTCTTGGCACTAGTCGAAAGTTGCATCATCGATGACTCGCAACTAAATTTATCGCCTTGCAAGACCGAACTCGCGTGATTAATATTGTTATAAATTATATTACAATATTACAGAGTTCTGTTTGGCTCGTAACATGAATCAGAAACGTTCCAACAACGAGAGAGAGAGAGAGAGATTTTCTAATTTCTTTTCTTGAATTTGTTTATTATACTATAGGCATACTTTAGGCAATAAAGATTATAATAAACTATAATAAAATAACAATAATGGATGAGTTGTAAATAATAACAAGATGAAAACTTAAAAAATATAAAAATCAAAAAAAGTAGACATAACAATAAAACTAAAAATAAACTGAAGATAAATACGAAGATAACAGTGAGAATAACAGTATGTACAGTAAATATCGATAAAGAGATATGAGCGAGTCTCGAGTGTATAAAGTATATAAAACTAGGGTAACTATAAAAGAATAAACTAAAGATGATATTAATTAAAATTTAATGAAATACGATTAAGAAGAGAGTGTGAGCGAGAGAGAGAAGGAGAATGTTAATAGCGATCTATGTGAACCGTGATGGTTATGCGAACTGAATAATGGCGCCCGTAACAACGACGACTCGAAACGATTAACCTCGAACCGAGGGTGTGAAATATCTCAAAAGTGCGAGGTGATCGATTCGCATTCGTCGATTCTCATATTTCGATATCAGTACCAGCTATACCCACTTTATCTTCACATAAATTTTCCACGAGCTATCATCGACCCGATTTTTCATTCATTCGTACACGACGAGTCGGCTAACCTGTAATTTACCGATCGAACGATCAGAAGTGCGATCGGAGGCAGACGCACGATTATCTCGCGTTTATTTGCCTTTGCAAACGCTGCGCGAGAGAAGGCTACGAGAGAGAGAATCCTAATTGCACCGTGTAATTCTCATAATCGTAAATACACGTGTAGCTCATTGGGGGCGCCCTACAAAGGTGTTGAAATTTCGTGCTGCCGTGGGGGCAGCACCTGCAGCAGCAGAACAAACCTTAGAAACAGATGTATATGTAACTGACCTTAGCAGCTTGAAATATCGACAAACATATATCTCAGGGTGTGCTGAAAAAAAGCCAAAGTTATTTTGATCTTTCTGGCGGTTCCTACCTTTCGAGTACATACTATCCGGAGTCATCTCCCAAAATTTGAGCCGAATCGGACAATATTCAGAGGTTCCGCTTTCACGAAATCAATTTTGCCTTTGATTAACACGTAAACAATTTTTTCATTTCTCGTTGCAATTAATTTTTCCTGGAAGCGAAAAATTCCAGAGATTCAAAGTACGTGCAATATATTGTACTGAGGTCACTGAAAACGAGAATATTTTTTGTTTCGCGATTTGAAGAAGAGTTATAAAACTTCCTTTTTAATAAAAATCATTGATAGCTGACGGAAAAAAAATGATTAACTATTTTTTTATACTGGAAACAACAAAAAAAATGGTGGTTACGTTAGCACATTGCAAAATGAGCCTTAATGATTGAAATGGTCAATGATGTAAAACGCGTAATTTTCCTCGTCCCATCAAACAGGAATAATTATAAATACATTGATGAGATAAACAGCGTGCGCTTCGTGTTTTCAATCTCACGAACGAGTTTGCCTCGTTCCCGGCTGATTCAACTTTTCTCGTTACGCTTCCAACGATTATAGTGCAATATGTCACTGATGCGCTTTGCGATCTTCACAATGGGTTTGTTTTTTTCTTCAAGGTCATACCGTCACGACGATGACGTTTGCGCACGATATCCGGGTTTCGAGAACGCTTCTTGTGTTTGCGATCTCGCTTGAGTCTGGCATCGGGTTTTGTAACGGATGCAATTATCGCAGCCAACCGTGAGAGACAAAACAAGACGGCGAAATTGCAAAAATCGCGATATTCGATTTCTTGGAATCGATCAATTTCAAAGATTGACCGATTCAACGTAATTTGTTTATTTCTGGATAAATATAAATCGTTCTGGCTTTAAGGGGGGATTACACCGAAAAATCGATTTTTCTTTTCTTTTCATTGTTTTCGAAAAAGTAACTATACAGAAAGAAGTACGTTAATTAAATTCTTATTATAAAAATTCAAATAATTCGCTGAGTCATGGCCAATTTTGTGATACCGTGCCAGCATTGCTGAAGACGAGGTACGCACTCAATGAGCATCGAAAGAGGGCAGAAAAAAAACACGCAGACTATTTTGAAACGCTGCAGAACAATCACAAACCAAATTCATTCCTGAAAAAACTAATATAGCGCAAAACTCAGCTACCCTCAGTTCAAATTCTCAGATGATGATAAAGAAAGGATTTTGTAGCGTATGACGAGACGAGTTTTCGTTTAAAAAAAGGTTTTCCTCTCCTTGTTACAAGAAAATTATGAAAAAACGTGAAAAAAATCGCTAGAAAATTCAAACACTTTCCATTAGCCTTAAAAGATATAAGTTATGCATATATATAAATTCCCCCGTCGTCGTACACTAGATTTACTCTTCTAAAACATTCATCAACAATTGTTTTTTTCGCTCAGATTAATATTCCAAGCCGCCTGCTTCCTAGCAAAGAACACAATGCTCAAAACACCATAAGAGCCACATTTTAATAGCGTCGCCATTTTGAACGTTTTCTATATGTAAAAAATATGAGATGAATATCGATGAATAATGAATTAAAATAATTGAAAAATTGAGTTGAACTTTATCCATCTCGCCACCATTTTTAATTTTTTTATTTTTCGTTTCTATTTTTACCTCTCCTTCTGCTTGCTCGGTGTAAATGTTCCCTTGAATCCGGAATTAACGTCAGAACGATAATATTCATCGTTCGTGGACTTCCCAGAAGCTCGAAGCCCCAACGGAAACCAGACGAACGAACAGCCCGGATCGTAGACAGATTTTCCACGCAAAGTTCGTTCATTGTATACCAAAAGTTTTGTTTCGTATTCGTCTTGCATCGACGAAATGGTGGCTTCGTCCGACCGGCGGTGTCCGGTCGGTCGACGATTCAACGTTCTTCACCGGTTTGTCGAATTCGATCACGTAATACAACCACACCGTGTATATCGAGGGTGGCTGCTCTCGTCGTTTCGACGCGCTTCACGTTGAAAAGATGACGGAGAGAAGCCTACGGGGAGGGCTTCAAGCCGAACGTGTGGAACGTCGCGACTCTCTATTCAGATTTCAATGTGACAATCATTTTCATTTGAAATATAGAAAATGTTGTTTGTTACGTCTATCACGAAATAACGAAATATGGCTTCCTATAAATTGAAAAAGAAAAGAAAGAATAGTCGGACAAGTGCGAGTAGATTGTTATACACAATTATAAAATTATTACTATTTTATTATTGTGAATAATAAATTATTATTCATCGAAATTAAATAATGATGAATCTATTATTATTCACAATGATAGGATTATAATGATTTTATATAAATAGCATCATTATTATTATTATTTTAATATTCAGAATTTCTATTTTGAAATTATGAATAATAATATAATTATTATTTTTCGACATTAATAAATTTAGGATTTTTTCTTTCGGTTTACTTGGGATATGAAATCTTTCTTTGTGTAAAAATCCATGATTCTAGATCAACGGAAAGTACCCTATAAATTTTGATGATCAGTGAATGGAAAAACTGTAAATAACAATAATTCTACATAGAATCAGAAATGAATAATTTTCGGATTTTCTTCCCTTACTTGGGCTATAAGAGCTTCCCTAGTGCCAAATCTTAAGATTCTAGGTCAACGTGAAGTATACATTTTGATGATGAGTCAGTTACCTGCCAGACAATAAAGTAATTTTATGAGAGTTTCGTTTTTTCTCATTATTTAGTCGTCGTGCACCCTATAAAACCATTTCAATCTTCTTCTAAGATTACGTTTTAAAATTGAAATGGCTTCCAATTTCCAAGTTTCAACCGTATCAGTGTATCGACCCAAAGTCTGATCGACCCAAAGTTCTAAAAAAAGGAAGAAAATGTCATCCTAAAAATCTGGAAAAATTCATGAACGAAGCTCAGGGTTTCTTCTCCATTCATTATAAAAAATCACAATAATTAAATGAACTCCTGAAAAATGCGGTAAATTTGAAACTTTCGTTTGGGTCGAATCGCCACCACGATGACACTGACAGGATTAACCGCAACCCAAATCACGCGAATCGTGACCGACAAATTCAGTTCGGAAAATAACAAAGACGACATAATTCCCATCGTCGTCCCAAACAACATTCGCATCGTCCTGTCATTGCCACGAGGCTCGCCCAGTGCAACGAACGAAAGTGCATCGATGCATCTCAAATCCATCATGAAGAATTGCGTCCTGGCCGCGCATCAGACGCGTTATCTCGTATCGAAATGCATCGCAACTTTACTGCACCACACGTGTCGAAGTAGTCAACGAAACGCGAGTGTCCAGACGTATATACGAGAACGAGGATCAAACAATAAAAAAAAATGAAAAATAAAAAAAATAAGAAAATAAAAACTCAATTGATATGTAACGTGCGATGTAACGCAAACGCGCTTCCTTGAAAAACGTACAACGCGCCGGATGCGCATTCGAGAGGGGTTTTCGTAGTATCTTCTAATGCCGCATACGCGAGACAAATGCTATCGATGGCGATGGGTGATGGTGATGGTACTGCTGCTCCTTCCAGACCCGCAAATCCCTCGAGCTTGTGCGTTGCATTGTTTCTCGGTGCACTACACCCGGCGTCTTTCTTTTATCCCGACCGACATGTCGAATGCCGGATGCATTTCAATTTATATGTTTCGTGTGGGGTATATTATATACACTTATATATTTATTTATATATATATATACATGTTTGTGTATATATGCTTCGTCGTTCGTGTCAATGAATTTCAACTTCCACGAAAAAATTGTCATTCGTCTCTCGATCTCTTCATCGGCAAACCCTTTTTCTTTATGTTTCTTTTGACTGTTTTCTCTTTCTTTTCGTATTGTTTTTTTTTTTAAGTTTTTGTTTTTTGTATCCGCTTTCGATTGATCGTCCCACCTTTTGTAGTCCGCTATCACGACGGATCGCCACTTTTCGCCGCTTTGTTTCTCATGTAGCTTCGTGCTGGTTCGTCGAGGATCGTTCGCGATCGTGAAATTTATGTTTTTAATCTTTCGTCGGGATTTTATGTTTTACTGGTTGATGGGTGGATTCGATGAGGAAAAAGGAATTTTCATGGGAAAATATTTTGTATATTCGAACATTTTTTTGCAGAATTTCAAGATTGCAGATCAACAGGAAGTACCCTACAGATTTTGATGATCAGCGAGTTGACGTTCATTATATTTTCTATATACAACTATTTTCATTCAAAATTTTAAGATTCCAGATCAACGGTAAGTATCCTATACATTCGTCGATCAGTGAATAAGCAACGAACAATAATGATTCTACATTCTACAATTTAATGTAATACAAAAAGTTCTCGTCAGATTTTAATGAAAACACTTGAACTGTGAGTTGAATATTCAGAGAGTATTTTGGGCACTTGAAGGTAGAGATCAGGAGATTGTGATGATAATAATAAGCAAATGAACATTGAGAAAATACAGTTTATATCAGGAGTTGGTCGTGATCCAGTAGACATGGCAACGTTGCGCGTTTGTTTCCCATCTTCTCTCTCCCTCTCTCTCTGATCGACATCATAACACGCGACGTTGCCACATCAAAGTACCACGTGCCTCAATCAGGAGATGTTATATCTCAGGCTTGCTTTGACTCTTACAGCATGTAGGATACTACCTCAAACCACTATTTTCGTGCAAAATTTCAAGATTCCTGATGAACGAGAAGTACCCTGCAGATTCCGATGACAAGCAAGTTGACGTTCGGTACATTTGCTCGTTGCGCAAGTCTCCCGCTGGGATGGCGAGGCGCTCGCGCCTGCGCGCCTGCGCGCAAGGTGCAAAATAAAGAATTGGCGGTAAGCGTGCGGTAATCGGCCTTCGGGGAAGTGGGTGTTGCCTCCTCATAATTCACTCGCGTGTCAAGTCAGCATTTTTTCCGTTGTCCCGATCCACATCATCGCAGAAACCCGAGCGAGATGAAGATGTCGGGGTAAACGTTTCGGAAACCGGGAGAAAGATACAAATGCGGTTGTGTTGCGCTCTTCACCACTACGTGAAGCTGCTGCGGCTGCTGCTGGTGAGGCTGCTGATGCTGCTGGCATGTATATATGACGCTCACTTCACATGGGCCCCGAGGCTGCGTGCAAAATCGTTCGAATTACACACGTACACGGGTTGGCAAGTGCAACGGGCCTTTTACGCTCGGGACACACACACACACACACACACACGGGAGGGGCGATATATATGAACGCGCTTTCCCGAAGCCGTGTCTCACGCTCTGGCTCCGCGAGACCGCGTTGAGAGTTTAATAAATCTGAGGGCGGAGTGCACTTTGATCTGTTTGCTCTCAGCGATCCAGAAATTTCCGACGATGCGCAACATCGCCCATGTGTTAGTTTGTGTGTGTGTGTGTGTGTGTGTGTGTGTGTGTGTGTGTGTGTGTGTGTGTGTGTGTGTGTGTGTGTGTGTCTGTGTGTGTGTGTGTGTGTGTGTGTGTGTGTGTGTGTGTGTGTGTGTGTGTGTGTGTGTGTGTGTGTGTGTGTGTGTGTGTGTGTGTGTGTGTGTGTGTGTGTGTGTGTGGATTCAGATTCAAAGGCTGTTTGCAATTTAATCGCCATTCTCGTGTGAGCACCTGATTTTTGAAAAATTATTTTCATCAACGAATCTGTGCGAGCTTATCGGTTCGAAAAATAATAATCATCGAGTAACTTATGGACCATTCTACCAAATATAGGCATCAGTTTGGATGACCCCCGCCTCGGAATCTTTTCCAATTTTTTTAGGATGTAGTCCTTGATGACCTGTATGTGGATGCATTTTTTCAGATCTTTTCCTCCATTATTTTTGCTGTAGTAATTGTGGGCAATTCGTGACATTTCCGTCTTTCTTTTTTTTTCAATTTAATTTCTTAGTATTGTATCAGAAAATAAAAATTACACTTAGAGTGCATTTCTATAGGAAATTATCTCAACTTTCCGATAAAAATATTGATTTTCAGTTTGGACTAACTGAAAGCTCGTAAAATCGAGCTTCGATCATAAAAAGCTATTTTTCAGGCATTGCGCATGTCTGAATTTTTTTTCCAATACTTTTTTCAGAAAGCTGAGAAAATTTTATACAGTAGATATGAAATTCACGTTGAGTTCTCTGTAAAAACTGGTGGAATCAATGAAAATTCAAAAATTCAATGATAAACAGAATTTTATTTGCGTCATTTAAAATTTATAAATTCTTAATTATTTATTATTTCATTCAATTTCTTTCCGAGCTAAAACATTGTTATATTTGAATTTGTGTCCGAATTTTAATATGAGTGGAATTTTCCATTTCCATTGAATTCCCAACATCGCCTGTGATTCCACGAAAAGCTTTCGCACGAGTTTCTTATTCCAATTAAGACGATCTCCAACCCGGCAACCGATATTTCGTGCGACCATAACCGCGTATGTAAAATGGGTCAGCAGGCTGTCAAATAATCCGACGAAAAAACCCATGGACAGGGCATCGTGTTCACTCGCCTGGCTGATACATCTAATACTAAACACACGAGAGGATGACCTTGTTAGTCCATTCAATTTGCATACCGACAGTGACAAGTGTAGCGAGCCATATATAAACCCGCACATGTATATATATATATGTGTATAACCCAGCCTACTTTGGACGCAGATATGACTCTAACGACCGATCAAATTTTCTAACCAGCCGCTTCGCAGCGAGCGAATAACAAAGTCCCGTATTTTGCGAACCAGTCTCTGTTGGACGATTCGAGCTCATTATTACGATTAGATTTTTATAGGAGCAACGTATGTTTGTATATGTGTGTCTTTATGTGATCTGAATAACTAAAACCCACGATGTCGATCATCACGTGCAACAATCATATATACATATATGTATATTTATATGTCATGTTAAGGGGTTATATTCAGTTGTTCGGAAAATTAACGGATCTTTATGATTTTTTTTAGTCATGTTAAGATGATTCTATTGAAATGCACTATGCAGGATCAATTACAACATATATTTAGATAATTGTATGCATTTTTGTCATGAAAACATTTTCAATATTGGGAGAACTATTGTTGTTGCCCCCAAACATCTTTTTTCTTTTGCAGATTACTTGCAGTGAGCACGATATCTCTGAAATGGCTTATCTGGAATAAATAAACCGAAAAGATTTCGTTAGTACAATATGAAACAGTTTGAGAACGAAAGGTTCGGCGAAATTTTGATTTTTACAATAATGTCCTCGATTTTTCCGAAAATATCGATTTCAGAGATTTAAAAAATTAGGAAAAATTGACGACGTTATTTTAAAAATAAAAATTTTGCTGAACCTTTCTTTCACGAATTGCGTTTGATATTGTACTAACGAAATCTTTTTAGTTTTGTATAGTATATAGAGTTTTTGGGACCACGGCAATAGTTCCACCAAAATTGAAAATTTATTCATGAAAAAATGCATACAAGTACCTCAACATACGTTGTAATTGATACTGTACAGTGTGTTCTAATAAAATTATGTTAACATGGCTAAAACAAAAAATCATAAAAATCCTTCAATATTTCCGCAAGGAACTGGAGATACAACTCCTTAAAACAATCCTGTTGCCCCTCATCAATCTCACGTGTGTCCTAACAACGATCTCTCCACGTCAAACCTTCTCAAAATGGGCAAGCTATCGGTTCGATCGGTGACTCGATCCTCCACAGGCAAATTTCGCGTTGATCGCTCGTGTCATAGTCAACCTAAAGTGATAAATGCCGTTGGACCTCACCACACTTATACCGATTTGTACCTGTTGCCTTCGTTTTTCGCTTCTTCCTTGTGCTACAATCGGATCTCGCTAGACGAAAACCATTTCAAACAAGTCTTGTTAACCCAGCTCTAACGGTCCGATTTGGCGACAGATGTAGATCCAGATTGTAGAATATATAGAGTGATCTCAGCCGGAAACCGTCAGTTCTGACCCAATTATGAAAGGTTTAAAAATAAAAAAATCGTTGGAGAGCTAAATTGCGACAGATCGTAGGGTTGGGCGATGATTTGGCTTAAGACTTTGCGGGCGAAAAGATTGGACACACGTCATCACAGGACAATTCCGGACAGGATGGAATTCGTTACTAACCGTCGCTAAATTTAGTCGTGTTTTGTTTGTCACCAGATGGTGATCCGTAATCATGGATAAAAAAATGCAATACGATTGAAAATTTATCAGTGGTTGATTGGAAAGTGAACAATCGTGCCTGCCATTATCCTATCCTACTGAACACGAGTTTGCCGAGCAGATGGCGCAACCTACGCGTCATCTTGACAATGAGATGCCTTGAGGAGAGCGATAAGTACGTTTTCATACGATTGGACACGTAATTGTGGGTATTACACGAGGCTATCGAGACGGATGTAAAATCCGTTCGACATCAGCGCGTTCGAACATTCGAGATTTTTACGGCTTAAGGATGTATGACACGTGCAATCCCAGTGGAAAAATACGCTGATCTATGAGAAGTCTCGATTGTAACTGCTTTGGGAAGACCAGAGAAATGCATGATCGTTAAACATCACTAGATAGAGGTTTTTACGTCTTGCACCATGTTTTCCTTTCAGCGTTCTGGAGTTTTGTAGAAGTCTGGGAACCTTTATAGTTTCAGTCTGTATGTCACATTCCTTCCATTCTCTTATTTATGTATTGATAAAGATAAAATTTGGCACACAGACGTAGATCGATGACCCAAAAACATAAACCATAACATTAAAGAAAAGAAACAATTCTTTGACCTCCCTCCCACAGATTAAAAAGTGAACTCGACATTTTTTCTTGGTCACCCCATCGAGTGAGGTGTCGTTCAACAGGTCTCCTCAAATGCAAATTAAAATGTCCCGAGACCTTTTCATTTCAACCCTTCAGTCACGAGATATTCGCTTCCAAAGTCGTTATCAGAGTGCCCCCTCCCTTCTAATTTCTAAACTATCAATTCGAAAAATCGGCAAAAATTTCAAAATGTAACTTTTAATTATTACATTAATCCAAAATTATAACGAGAACTGTAGCAAGGATAGTTTACAAAAAAATATACGAATAAAAGATGTCCGATAATATTTTTTGTCGACATTGCAGAGTTTTCGTGACAATGGGTTGCATTTTAACGCCTGATGATCGTTGTGGAATGAGTATCGTCATCGATCGAACGATCTGTGTGATCGTAATCGTAATTTACCGAGTCGCGTGGAAACGGACACGCACGTGGTTGGTAATTTTTCACGGTGATGTCCGTATGTAAGATACGTGCTTTGACGAGATTCCGCAGTAAAATTCTCGCACCGGCGGACGAACGAACGAACGAACGGTTTTTCCATCTCACGTGTAATTGCAATGAACGATGTGCTCAGACGGATTGAACGTGACGTCTCGATCTTTCCGATTCTATCGAAGACGGATCGTCGACGTGACAGACGATAAATGAAACGTGCTTCGCGGATATCCAATAAGCCGGACGAAACTGGCTGCGAAACGATTTAATTCTTATCATCTCAAAAGATCGACGATTTTTTTTTCTCATTCCGCGCAATGAAATCAATTGGAATGAATAAATCTGGAAATGAAATTGCTTATCCTCGAAGAATAATGACATCGTTGATTGCTCTCGGAACTCAGGGTATTCGAAAATGTTGAGCCTTCGGATCTTTGTACATTCGGAACTTCAATTCGCACCCACTCTGTCCCACTGATTCATATATAATACATACATACATATTTCAATACGACGAATCGAATTATAATTTTTCGGTGCAAAACAGAATGAGCTCGGATGCAAAGACCCGATAATTTCAAGCTGTCGGGATGAAGCGAGATTTCGCAGTGAATAACGATATGAGAATCAATGCTGTTATATGTTGTTGTTTTCATTTTCATTTTTTAAATTTTTTATTAATAACCAAGTTGAATGAGGGAGGTAAAAGATCGAGAATTAAAAAAAATAATATATATACGAAGAACGATAAACGAAAAAAATCACGTCTGCACGTCCGAATAAGAACCGCCTTGGGTGCCTCTCGGTACGTCTTGGAAGTCGATTTCTCTGCTTATCGATGATCAAAGACGAAGGTCTCTCTCTCTCTCTCTCTCTCTCTCTCTCTCTCTCTCTCTCTCTTCCTCTCTCTCTCTCTTGGGTGTGTGTTTGCTCATCGGATATCGCCGAAGCGGAGCGTGCGCATGCGCATGCGCGCGCGTTCGGCAAACCAATTACGTTTCCTGAACTGGAAAACGTCGGTTTCGAACGATATCTTCGATGTGCAATGGGGAAGAGATGTTTCTGCTTGTGGTGATGCTGGCTGCCCGAGTCTTAAATAACGAATCCTTGAAGAGAGGAAAAGAGAGAGTGAGAGAGAGAGAGCGAAAGAGAGTAACCGATAACGCGCCTTTTGCTGAATTAAAAAAGATGGCCTCCATCCGTTGTGTATTAACGTTTATGTGCTTGTGTGTGTGTGTGTGCTACGTGGAAATCGTGAAGACTTTTAAGCTCGTACATCATCAGCAGCTCGGGGGTTACGCCTCTTGTATTTACTTAGTCGTGGTTGGGGGAGGTGCATGGTTGTGGGGTTGCGTTGAAACAATTAATAATCCTCGCCACAGAGGCTGCACTGCACAATAAGAAATATATATATATATATATATATATATATATATTGCTTGGTGCAAAATAATCCGTGCATAATGCTTTATTCGTCGTTTTAAGAGGATCCAAACAGTTTGGTAACTCGTTCTCTCTGTCGTTTCGCCGCGAGCGCCTATGGCGCTGTCTCTCTCCCACTCATGGCGTACGCTAAACGTTGCGAATCCCTTGAAATTTTCAAACTTCGTTGGTGAACTCAACGAAAGCGCACCTTATCGGAGTCTCTCGACTTCCATTGAGACTCGAAAATGAAATACGGACACGATCACGACCAAGGCCATGAAAAAAGTTTTTAATTCGCTATTGCGTAAATGACTTCAGAAAAAATTAAGTTGGTGAGGTCGAATTTCGACTCAGGCGTGCCGGAGGATTCCTCACCGTAATTGTTTCACATAATTAAAAAAAAATCTTCTCTTCTCGTTTTGAGGAAACGGATATGGTGTGGAAAAAATTAATAAAAGACAGATTCAAGTAAGGCGTTATGGTCCCTGAATTTTAGGACCTGTAGTTTCGAAAATGAGGAGGGAGGGGGAAATTTTTTATCTATATTCGCATATTTTTCAGAATATCTTCTCAAATACGTTGTTCATAATAAGTTATGAAAAATATATTTTTGTATTCCGCATGGCAAGCCTTTTTAAATGATACCTCACATCATACATGCAATCAATTTTTTTCCATTTCGATTATCTCATTTTCTTCCTTCGTCTTCAAGTTTAATATGAATATTTCAAGATATTAACTGAAGAATATTTTTTCAGATGTCAACCAAAAGAAGTCAGATGTGACAGACAGACAGACGTGCGAGTGACCTTATAAGGTCATTTTCGATTTGAAGGTAAGAAAACCCTAAAAATTTGCTTCATCAAGATACTAAATGACCTTCGAGCAAACAGCTTTCAGTTCGAAAAATGCAAATATCAAATTCAATCGAAAAAAAAACGTTGTTTCAATTTGATCGGCCCATTTTGGATTTCGTAACGACCATTGTGCAACGTTGACCCAAACCGATCGGATATGAGGTTCTGGCGCCCATTGGTTGGCCCATCCACGTGGATCACGAGTCGTGTCCGCACCGCGGAAAAATATATATATCTTACCCTCGAGCTATCCACGAGCATCGGGCTTGGATATCTTAATTATCATGAAGAAATTAATTACAGCAACGCCCACTGCGATTCGCGCTCGGCCCACACGACGGCTGTGCAACGCTCAACGTGAGACCCCGACGGAGTGTTGTTGGCTTCGACGCGACTGCGTGCCGCTGCTCTCGACTCCTTACCCAACACGTGGGTGTACATCGGCGTATACGTATCTCAACCAACTTTCTACAAAAGATTTTCGACATCGTGGATAAAAGAAAATACGATGGAAACAAACAAAAAAAATATTCTGTGGTATTAATTTTTTGGTTTTGAGATAAGTTTGAGAAATTGAAAAAAAAAACGACGAATTTATCGTTCGTTCGAGCCTCTGCAATTTGAACCCTTCGAGAGGGCCAGATACTTGGGAAGTGAAAAAAAGTTAAAATAAAAAAAAAACATTTTGGCATGATGAATGAAGATATCATACGATTATCATGATTATTATTGTTTCAATCATCTATTGAGCTTTCTTCCATATTTCTTATACTGATGAGAAATTGAAAAATGGTGACGCTACGTGAATGATTGTCTGACGTTATTTTTGACAGGGTGTCGGAAGGTATTGAGGAAGACCTTCGGAAATATCGATATAAAAAAATCTGCGATCGTTGACAAGGATTTGAATTAATTATTACGATTTAATCAGTGGAAAAATCGTATTCGTTGAAGCGGAACCTCGGAACATTGTCCAATTGGGCTGAAATCTTGGAAGATGTCTCCTAATAGTATCTAATTCGAATGTAGAAACTGCCAGATGAATCGGAAGAAAAATTGGTTTTTGTCAACACCCCACACAGCAAAAAGACGTCCAAAGTACGTCTTTCGGACGTCTCGACAGTTGTCTCGTGATGGTATTGGGATGGTCCCATGGGACTCCCATGCGCTTTCAAATGTCCGCTATGTGTTACCGGAATGGGACAATCCCACTGACGTCCCTGCGCTGTCCAAAGATTTGCTTATATGCATATCCGTAAAAAACGCTTGCGAAATAATTATTTATTTGTTAAATCAATTTTTTTTTGGCCGACAGTCGACATATCGTTATATTAATTCAATTATTTGACCGATATGAATTAAAAAAAAAAGTTGTCCGGAAATGCAATTTGCATTTCGGAAAGATGGCACTGCGGGGATTCGAACCTACGACCTGACGGACTGACCTATCTACCTAACTAATAACTACCTAACTTAAACCACTACGCTATTCTGACTATTGAGATTGTACCATTACTTTACGCTCATATAACGCACATCTAACAGGAACACAGAGAGTGTTATTTTCCTCACTCAGTGACTGAAATACTCAAGTATAAGACTTTTCTCCTATAAGACCTCATGTTATAGTCTTACTCGTACCTCCCATAGACGTCCATGAGAAAGTGCATTGGGATCGTCTACTAACGGTTACGACAGGACATCCTTAAGTCATCCTATATTAATCCCGGGTAGAACAGTGTCTTACTAGTACCTCCCACAGATGTCTATAAGAGAGTGCAGTGTGATCGTCTACTCATGGTCACGGGAGGATATCCACAAGCCATCCTATATTAATCCCGGGTAGAACAGTGTCCTACTAGTACCTCGAACAGACGTCCATAAGAGAGTGCACAGCGATCGTCTACAAATGGTCACGACAGGACATCCTCAAGCCATCCTATATTAATCCCGGGTGGAACAATTTCTCACTGGCACCTCCCACAGACGTCTATAAGAGAGTGCACAGCGATCGTCTATTAACGGTTACGACAGGACATCCTCAAGCCATCCCATATTAATCCCGGGTAGAACAATGTCTCAGTAGTACCTCCTACAGACGTCTATTGGCGAGTGCATTGAGATCGTCTACTAACGGTTACGACAGGACATCCTCACGCCATCCTATATCAATCCTAAGTAGAACAGTGTCTCACTAGTGCCTCCCACAGACGTCTATAAGCAAGTGCATTGTGATCGTCTACTCATGGTTACGGGAGGATATCCTCAAGCCATCCTATATTAATCCCGGGTAGAACAATGTCTCACTGGCACCTCCCACAGACGTCTATAAGAGAGTGCACTGCGATCGTCTACAAGCGGTCACGACAGAACATCCTCAAGCCATCCTATATTAATCCCGGATAGAACAATGTCTCACTAGTACCTCCCACAGACGTCTATAGGACGTTCTACCTTGCCGAGACCCGAATAGGACTGTATCAGGATGATCCCGGGATCAATTTTGCTGTGTGGGACACCCTAATAGTGACTCTGTCCAAATACGGCAACGAAAAACATTCAAAAAATTGATTTCCAGATATTCCTGCCTCCTTGAATTATTTGAATTATAATAAAGGAGGTTAGGAAAGTTGGCACCTTCACGAAAAAAAAAATAGTTTCGAATTTCGCGACATTCGCCTTACGTAAAAGTGGAGAAGTTGTTTTTGTTCATTTTCGTTTTCCATTCGAATGTGAACCGTACACCCTGAGCCCCGGAGAGTCAAATCCTCGAAGAAGAAAAAAAATGGTTCCCAGCTACTTATTAGCACGTGAACTGTTGCGGCGAAACGAATTCGTGGGATGACTGGCAGGGGGTGAGTACACGATTGGCATCACGCTTCCGTGAAGAGATCCGAAGATCCCGGTATCCGTATGGATCTCGGAGAAGTAGCAGCGCAGTTGCAGCGGCTCGGGCTGAGGCTACGGCAGAAGCGGGATCGTGACTCTTCTCGCGAATCCTTACGAGCTCGTATTACGGGCGCGCAAAGATACTTCGACACGCGTAAACGCTCCCGCAGGAATATCACGTGCCGCAAGTGCATCACAGACCCGTCGTGCCGAAGAGAGAAAAGAAAGAGCGAAAAATACGGATAAGAAGAAAATGATAAGAAGTGAGAAAGAGTGAAGGAGCAAGAGAGAGAAGGAGTAATGGGAGAAAGAGTAAGATAGATGAGGAGTAAAAGAGAGAAAAAGTAAAATGGGGAAGGAGCAAAAGAGGGAAAGAGTGAATTAGAATAAAGAGTAAAAGAGATATATTGATAGTAGATTAGAGATATGGTGGGAGAGAGAAAGAATGAAAGCGAGAAAGAGAAAAAGAGAGAAAGAGAGAAAGAGAGAAGAGTAAAAGAGAGAAATAGTAAATTAGAGAAAGAGTAAAAGAGAGAAATAGTAAATTAGAGGAAAAGTAAAACAGAGAAATAGTAAAAAAAAGAAATAGTAAATTAAAGAAAAAGTAAAACAGAGAAATAGTACATTAAAGAAAGAGTAAAAAAGAGAAATAGTAAATGAAAGAAAGAGTAAAAGAGAGAAATAGGAAATTAGAGAAAGAGTATAAAAGAGAAATAGTAAATTAGAGAAAGCGTCAAAAAGAGAAATAGTGCATTAGACAAACCGAAAAAAAGAAAAATAGTAAATTAGAGAAACCGTAAAGAAGAGAAATAGTAGATTAAAGAAAGAGTAAAAGAGAAAAATAGTAAATTGGAGAAAGAGTAAAAGGGAGAAATGGTGATTTCGAGAAAAAGTAAAAGAGAGAAAGAGCAAAAGCGAGAAAGAAAAAAAAATATGAAGAGTAGAAGAGAGGAAGATCAATAGCAAAACAGAGTAAACGAGGGAAAGGGAGAAAGAATAAAAGAGAGTAGAGGTAAAAGAGTAAGCGAATAAAAGAAAGGAAGAGACAAAGAGAAAAGGAAAGAGAAGGAGAGAGGAAGAAAGGATTATTGAAAGAGAGAAAGAATAACAGAGAAAAACAGAGAAAGATTAAAACAGAGAATGAGAAAGATGAGCGATGAAAGAAAGATGGAAAATGAGCTCCGTGTAAGCGCGTCGCGCGGGTTCTTCAGTTCCTGGAAGCGTATCAGCGTTCGAGCGCACGCGCACGCTGAGAAAGCGAGCGAGATAGGCAGAAACGGGAAAAAGGGTGGGAAACATCGCCAAACGAGACGGAGATGGTTGAGAAAGGAAGGGATTGGGGGCTTGGTCGGGGGGCCAGGGGCCAGGATCGGGGGGCGGCGGCGAGTCTGACGCGTCTAGCACGAAGAAGAGTTACGGGAGTAATTTCCAACGATGGAAACGGGGTTTAAGAGAACTCACGCGGGGTGTGGGAGTCTTGGGTTTCGGGTTCAAAGGTTCGCGATTATAACATTCCGGGGATGCTGTTTCGTGTGGATCAATTCGGTACGCCAGTTCTCCCCGGTTTGCTTTCGAACCGTTCGACCGCACGCGCGCGCGCGCGTTCGCTTTTGCCATTCGCGCGCAACGCGCCGCGATGTGCCCGCGATTCAGCTTTTTATTTATTTTCATTTTTATTTTTTATTCTCGGAGCTTCATGCGCGAGTTTTTGATTTTAATATCGTGACGGGTCATTTCGTCGCGAGTTAATCGTTCGATCTGTGTGCGTGGGAGACAATATCAACTTGCTCGAATGTTCGATGGTTACAATCGTTTTTAAAGTCGAACACGGTTGTCTAAATGGCCAAACTCGTAATATTTTTTTAATTGTCACAATTCAGAAAATTCCATGTTGAAGTCTTTGTTTTTTTTTTCGCCCAATGACTCGTAATCGTAAATTTCAATTGCCAATAAAAAATATCGAGAAACGTGATACAATAATGATAAATTTCAATCACGAAACCATAGTCGAACAAATGTTATCTACAATGACATTACCCTCGATGAAATTGTCGCTCCAATCACACGCATCCAATTACAACAAGTACAAGAAATGGCAAAATCATCGTGTGAGTTACATTTGTGTAATTAGTTTGCAACTACGAAGCTAACCGAATGAGCGTCATGTTCCTGTCGTCATGCAGTCTGTTCGGGATAATGGATTTCACCTGAAACTCGATCGTCCTGTGTCATCCGCCGAGTCCCCCCCCCGGCATCATTGCAAGTGCACGTGTACCGACGCAGCGTGTGCACCGACATCACACTGTCGGTACGTCGCTTTTTTCGAACGACCGTCAAACGCAGCATGATGCAGATGCACATGGCAAACGGAGTTTACGGTGCGACACAGCGTCGCACTCGTTCGGATGCTGGGGCTCGGCGTGGAATGACGGGTGCGCATAAATAACACGGAAAATGGAAGACAGCGACAAAGCTGGCGATGGATTTCACTGGTAAAGCTCACAAGGTGGTAGATCGCTCGAGCGAACTCGTGTGCATCGCAGTATCGAATAGATATTTCTATAACCGAAGCCAAGACTGTACAAAATACGGGCCGATACGTGAGCAACACGTATGTATGTATGACATAAGGCATTCCACGACAATTCGGACGGTCGGAACCATGAACCCTGCCGATTCAGTGCATAATTTTTTTCTGGCTTCCGGTTGAACTCCAAAACACCCCTGATTTTTTTCACGATTTTTAGATCACCCTACAACCCTTGAAAAAATTGAAAACTGCCTCCAAATAATGATAAACGTACTTGGACATAATTAAAAAATGTTGATTTTCGTTTTTCTTGATTCCCATGGGTCGGAAAATTATCTTTGTTGATATTTTAGATGAGGATATTTATAGGAAATATTTTTGTTGTTATGTTCAAGTACGATTTTTCTTATTTGGGGGTAGTTTTTTATTTCTTTGAGGATTTTAGAGAGACCGTTCTTCGTTTTTCTAATTTAGATAAGTCCAAAAATAAACCTTGCCAATATTTTAGATGAGGATATTTATTGCAACTATTTTTGTTGTTATGTCCAAGTACGATTTTTCATATTTGGGGGTAGTTTTTAATTTATTTGAGGATTTTAGAGAGACCCGATAATTGTGAGAATAATCAGGAGTGTTTCTGGGGTGTAATGAAGGCCAAAAAAAAATCGTAAACTAATCGGAAGGCGTCAGAATTTTGATCGCCCGGTCTTACATAGAATGCCTTATATATGTACATAAATATGTATATAGACATGTATACATTGCGCATGTATACGCGAGTGTCAGTCCAGAAGCCAGGCGAAGACGACCTACCGAGATGGATTTATGCCAGCGTCATTAGGGATTAATTATACGCCTTGTCAGCCAGCTGATGCGGTTCTAGCGCCCGAGAATCGGTTTTGTGCTTCACCAGCTTCTCGTTCTAACGCGTATTATACACAACAGCACGGTGAAACGGCACAGTGATTCGCCACTGTTTAGTCATTGTCAATTTCCGCAATAATCACGATGGAAATGAAACGTTGAACCAACGCGCCAACTATAAACATATATATATATACCGTTGCAATTCCAAGCTTGCCAATAACTGTACAATTTGCGAATTGGCCGTCAAATAATAGCCTGCCGCGTCGCACCCGCGAAGCTCGGCGGTAAAGAGGCATACTTGCAAATTACAGACGTGGAAATTGAAGCGAGAACCATGGAAAAAGAATCGCACGAAGTACGATGCTGGTTCAACTACGATTTGGCCGGAAATGGAAGTATAACGAATTATTCGATTTGTTATTGGCACCTTCTCCACTGCAAACAAGAACGAAATTAAAGTGGACAGGTTTTTTTTCTAACTGGTCTAATTCGAACGTTTTATTTCACCCTCCCCCCCCTCACTTTTTTTGTAGATATTGATCTGTACCTATCGCAACTACTTGGAAGGTAACCCTTAGCTGAGGCACTGGGGTCTAAATGACCCCAAGCAAAATCAACTATAATTCCACAGATTAATTCTGAATTTCTTAAAATAAATACATTTTTTCCACCAGCCACTACCGAGCTATTTTTTGTCTGAAATTAGAGTCTTTTTCTAGAGTATTCAGTTCAATTTTCAAATTAAAATAATGAAAAATGGGGAAGTTGCGATTTTTTGAGAGGAAATCGTCGATTTAGCGTTTTTTTTCACCTTCGTAATTTTCTTTTTTCATAGTAGGTATTAAATCCAACCCAAACAACCTATGGCACATCTCAAAGAAAGTATCAAAGAATTCATGACAATTTTAACGAGTCAAAAAAATCAATTGGTCACTCGCAGCAAGCCTCTTTCGAGCCTGGGGGGTCGAAACGACCCCTGTGCGCCGGCTACGATACTCGCCGATTAATTGCCCCAGCTTAACGGGTTAATAAGGACAAGTTTTGATATCCGACAAAATTTTAGAGTCACCATAAGATAACGACGGAAGCGCGTTTCCCGTAATACACATACATACATACATACATATAAATACATATGAGCGATTCCACGTCACTTCAGCCACTAAAAAAAAAATTCCACAAATAATTTCAAAAAATTGAGTTATTTTATTGCAATATATTCACCGAGTGCTGAATTTTTCAAAATTTTTCCGACGGTTTTATCGTTAATTAACTTTTTTTTAAATTGTTTTTTTTTCCATTCAAATTGTTGTATCTTTGGCAGGATTTGACGTATTTGGGCTGAAGTCACGTGAAATCGCTTATATATATCATATATATCTATACATGAGAATTTTCTCGACGAAGTTACTCACGTAGTCCCTTAATGTCAAACGCGCGCATCCATTATGATGCCATATAAGTTTGCGGGCGGTTGTATCAGAGGTGGGGATCCGCGCCCTGTAATCCGCAAAATCTCGCTTGACCCCCCGGCCGCCCGCCCCCCACCCCTCCGCCCATCCCTTGCTCCATCTACCGGGCGACCCCCTCGTGGGAAATGTCCATAATCGCGGGCGCGCGTGTAACTATGATACGCAAGGAGAAACTGTGGCACGCACGCACGAACGGCGTGCAAGAGAACTCTCGGACTCCAAGGAGAGAACGAGCCGAGATCGAGACCGGTACTATATGTGTATATATATGTATGTATAGCGGTTTTATGCATGTATGTCGAGTTATAAACGCTACACGATGGTGCTTCTTCGCTATGGGCTTGGTATGCAGTTCAGAGCCAGTGTGGTGCACTATATATATGCACTATAGGGTGTGTTGAAAAGAGGCAAACAATTTTTACCCCCCTGGCAGTTTCTACACTCGAAGCAGATACTATGGGGAGACATCTCCCAAAATTTAATCCCAATCGGACAATATTTAGAGGTTCCGCTCTCGTGAATTCGATTTTGCCTTTGATTAACACGCGAGCTAATCGTTTTTTTTTACTCGCAATTAATTTTTCGGGTAAGCGAAATATTCCGGTGATGGAAAGTCAGTGCGATACACAGTATTGAGGTCACTTTAGATGGAGATATTTTTTGTTTCACGATAAAAAAGAAGTAAGCAATTTTTTTATTGTTAGGTCTCAATGATTATTTTTAAGAAGAAAGTTGTTCAGTATTTGTTCAAATTGTAAAACAAAAAATATTCGTAGTTCAAGTGACCTCAACACTATGAATCGCACTAACTTTTCATGGCCAAAATTTCTTGCTTACCGGAAAAATTAATTGCAGCTGAAGAAAAAAAATTGGTTTACGTGTTAATCAAAGGCAATATCAAAATCGTGGAAGCGGAACCTTTTAATATTGTCCAATTGGGCTGAAATTTTAGGAGATATCTTTTGATAGCATCCACTTCAAGTGTAGAAACTGCCGGTAGAATTGAAAAATCTTGCGCCTTTTCGACACACCCTCATATATACATATATATGTATTTATGTTTACGTGTACGTTCATTCGCATCCGAAAGGACGAGGTCGCGGGTCCCACTCGAGCGTCGACACGACAACGAGGTCGTGCAGCATGGAAGATGCGCTCTATGTCTCCCCCACCCTCCGCACCCCGTAACAAAGTGCCGGACCGTCGTCGTCTCGTGCGGCAAAGCGCATCAGCGAGTAGAGAGCGAATAACCCCCGGAGGGGTCATCACTTGCGTGAATTCTCAACAGCGCAATGTCCAACGACTTATTCTTCTTCCGTAAAATCTTTTTTTCTTTTACTTTTTTTTTTTTTACCCGGTCTGGTGTCCGCGCGCACGAGCGAATGCCGTTTGGTTCAACGAGCGAAGACCTAGAAGAGAAAATGTTGTCCTCATCGTTTCTTCACCCTCCCCCCTGCCCCTCTCCCTCGAGATTCATCGTCGTGTCTCAACTTGGACCACTTTTGTTGCGGCCCGTTATACGCCCACGGGAATCTTGTGACTTGCGGTTTTTTTTATGTGAAACTTACGTTTTTCAATCGACTGTCAATATTGTTGTGAGTCTTGAATTGTCTACATTTTTTTCCGGGTGTGTTTTTGTATGATCTGGTTGACCCGAAGATATGATTTTTCATCGTCGACTGGACGGTAATTTATGTTGATCTGTCTTCGGTAAATTATAAATGAAAATAGCTACGTGTGCTTGTTGTTGCCTTTTTAAGTTATGGAGTTTTTTGGTACAATAGAAGAAATGAAGTGGTAAAGTCATTTTAGTCATACATTTTATTTTAATAATGGAAATACGCTTTCATTGTATTCACGAGATTTGAATTTATGGGAATTTGAAATATCTAATAAGTATATTCTAGTTATTTGGAATTTCTATGAATTAAAATCTTATAAATGAAATAAAAGCGTATACGATTCCATACAGATACAATTATACATTATATTATGCATATAATGAGAAAATATTTTTTTATTTTCTTCGTAAAATAAAAGAATATCTGATCATTGGTGTGAATATCGTAAATGTTGATTGACAATTAAACTGTTATTCGTGATTATCAATATACAAATTATTTATCATCGTTCATTACTTTTTTCTTGTTTTATTTTGTGACTACTTTACAATTGTTGCGTTATCGAAAAATGACCCTCAATCTTTTGTTTCCATTATTGTACAAACTTTTCACGGTTTCGACACGTCCATTTATCGATGAATGAATCTAAAATACAGTTGTATGTACACCTGCGTTGTTGAAATAATTTATGCCTCAAAGTGTCGTCGATAAAACTTACTTTTTCGGAAGAACAACAGTGTACTTCCGGTCGATGAGTTTCGAACGTGTGGACGATCTTCAAATTAAACAAAACGGGGAAAAAATAACGTTTTAGAAAATATATGGATACGACGTTGAGAAGATAAGCGTCGCTCGGTTTTCATATTTCCAAAACCAACACGACCTGCCTCACGCTGTCACGAATAGTTACAAGTGTTGAATAGAAATCGTCGGATATTAGGCATTGCGAGAATGCTTAATATCCGACTTACATGCATCGCAGGTCTTGAAACGCTTCTCCGGAACCGGCGTTCGGATTTCCGGATGTTCGTTGTTGACTGCTCACTTCCATAACAGGCTCGCCACCGCAGGTAGATGAAACCTATGGAAATATGGTGCTTAAGCCTCCCCAGTCACACTTAAAAATAATAACACGACAGTCACACCGAGTCGATTCTTACCCGGTGCGTTTTCCCAAAAAAAAGTAGTCAATCAGCGTGTTGAGCACGCACAGGATAGGGCTTCATAATCATTCCCTGGTAGCCATTGGACGAAAGATGTCATCTCCACAAAAGCGTTAACGAATACTTTGAATTTTTATATTTTTCGTAAACTATTTTTCCTAGTGTTTGTTATAATTTTGTTTGAATATACTAATAAAGAGCTACATTCTAGAATTTTGTTTCGATTTTTTAAATTGAGAGTATAGAAATTAGAGGGGGAAGGGGGAAACTCTTATGACGACCTTAAATGCAAATATCTCGTGACTGAAGGGTCGAAATGAAAAGGTCTCGGGGCATTTTAAGTTGCATTTGATGATACCTATCAAAAGACACCTCACTCGATGGGGTGAGCAAAAAAAAAACGAGTTCACTTTTTAATCTGAGGGGTAAATTTTTTTTTTTTTTTAATAATACTATTTCTGTTTTTGGGTTATCGATGTAAGTCTATACATGAAATTTCATCTTAATCGACGCATAAATGAGAAAATGGGAGGACTGTGATTTACAAAAGGTTTCTAGACTTCTACAAAACCCTAAAAAGAAATCTGAAATACATTTTAATTCAATAAACGTGCATGTGTGTTTCGAATTGTTCACCTGCACATCCGGCTCGAGGTATCAGGTGTACCGCGAAGGTGAGAACCGATCCGCGATGATGAGTAACGGTCTGTACCGTCCGATACCTGCTATCTCGAGGCAGTTATTTTCGCACGTCGTCGACGCGTTGTTACCGGTGTCTCGGACGTGGGCGTTTTCTCAGGGTGGCTCTGCTATGCGTCACGCGAGAGTACCGCGCGCGTCAGTCTCCGTCTAGCATTTAGCCAAAGCACGTGGCGCTATAGGAAACCAGAGAACTGGGATCAGAGATGCTGAAGATGAAAGTTCGTTCTATCGAGGAGTGAGAAGATGGTGAGGGGTGGGGTTCGAACGAAAAAGAAAGAGAGGGTGAAGTGGAGAGGGACAGCACCGTGCGAAGATGAATTAAAATACATCTGCATAATTATCGATAAAAAATAACAATGAGAATAATAATGTAAAATATAATTGTCATCATTGGGATATAAATTGAAGCTCAACAAAAAAAATCGAAATTTGAACAGAAGTGTTGGTTAACGTCATTTTTCAACACACTAATATCACAACAAGAACAAAAATTCATTTTCAGTTATGTCCAAGTACGCTTTTTCTTATTTGAGGGCAGTCTTTAATTTGTTCAACGTTTGCGGAGGGGTCCAAAAATTTGAAGATAAATTAGTGGTGTTTTAAGAGTCAATTGGAAGCCAAACAGAAAATCATGAACTGAATCGACAGAGGTCGAATCGATGTGGAATGCTTCCTTTATATTTTTTTAAAATATGGCACGCCTCGTATTTATTTTTTTCATATATATATATATATATATATATATATATATATATATATATATATATATATATATATATATATTATTCTTTGGAACAAATGAAACATAATGTGTGATATGCATTGTGGCAAGAATTTTGCCAAGCCCTACGTCAAACTATTTTCTGAATCTCTGACAGAGAGAGAGACTGAAAGAGAGAGAGAGAGAGAGTGTGTTAGTGTGTGAGAGCAATAAAGAAAAATCAGAAAGGCACGGAATAGTTTCAACCAGGATAGTTTGAAACAGTTGAATGCATCGAGGTACCATCGTGAAGGACCTGTAGGCGAATAACTATGCAGGGTATCCAGGCTGAAGGTTGGGCACGTGCGAACCGCTACGGTGTGAAGCGTTATAACCATCGGCTAAAACCCACGAGATGAAGAAGAAGAAGGCTGTGAAAAGGAAAGAAACGAAACTTTAAAGCACAGCAGCGATGGATATATGGTCGAACGAGAGAGTTGAACTGGCTCAACAGTCGCATGGTTTACCGGAGGGCCTAAACCGCGTTCATAGACGATGTCGACTATGCCGCGATCGTTGTTGAAAAAAAATAAAAACAAAAACCGTAGTCACTGCCACCACCGAGCGACCGACGTGCTATCCTGAGAACAATCGGACCTACCAGCCGGCATGGCGTGGGCGAGCCAATAACAAAATATATGCATTCCCTCTGGTTCACTGTGTTCAATGTATAAATGCATATTAAGGTGTGTTGAAAAAATGCCAGAGTTTTGCGATTCTGCTGGCAGTTTCTACATTCAAAGTGCATACTATCGAGGGACATCTGCCAAAATTTGAACCCAATCGGACTATATTCAGAGGTTCCGCTTTTACGAATTCGACTATGCCTTTGATTAATGTGATATAATACAATTCTGATCTCGTTTCCTGTCTCTTCGCAGCGACCGCCGACAGCCCTGTTTCTCGCGTAGGTACTCAGAAATGTGAGTCCAATGTAGTCCATCGCCTTATCACGTAAAACAGTTTAACAAAAATTTATTTTTACAAAAAAAAAAAAAAAATAATAAAAATTCTTTCGTATCAAGAAATTTCTTTATCGTGACTTTATTGTCTATGTTTATCATTCTAATGTTTTTATATGGTCTATATGCATAGATTATGCATGCCAAATTCCATATATATAGTTTATGTATGGACTATGCATAATTTTTTCACTAGTGGACACTCGTTGAAAATAATAGGCTATAGTTTTGCGGTGATGTTCGTGCACGGGTCCATCGCTCAGTCTCTCTCCTCGCTCTTATACATCCAAGTCGTTGCTCCTCACGAGAAGCGACTTCAGCATCTGGCATCCGGAGGCTGGATAAACGACGAATGAAGAACTGGAGGAACGGAATCATTACCCAAAACCCACAGTTTGAATTAGGAGAGCTCACGAATGGACAAATTGGAGTTGGCAAATTGCTTGTGCACGTCATCGTGGCCTCAAGTGGATGGGCATACGCATCATCCGCGACGTTTTCTCGTTGTCTATAAGTCAAGTAGGCTGACGAGTCTGACGACTCTCGACCTCGCAATCAAGGGCCCGGAAGTGCTTGAGGTTATATTCATTTTTTTTTTGTTGATTTTTTAATTTATTTGCGGGGTTAGGTAATGTGTGCCATGCAGGAGCTGGGGGTCTGGCTGAGTCAGTTAAGGTGACAGCACGAACGAGTCACGATGACGGAGATAGTAACCGGGCAACCATGGGGTTTGGATTCAGAGCGTGCGAGATGATCGTCGTTGACGTCACCCCGCGTAGCGTGGGAGCTGCAATCGCGATGGCAACTTGAGTACCTATTATATATATATGTATATATATGTACCCAGGTACATATCTACGAAGATTTGTGGATGTATGTGCTATCTTTCAACGGGACGACGTATTATTAGGCGCCTCGTTGACTTCCGTAATGGTACTTATTATTTACATGTAACAATAATAATGATAAGGAAATATATAAGATTTATAATACATAAGAACGAGGAATCTAGACATATGGGACCGATAAATTAGAATAACTGGGATTAAAAAATAATTTTGAGAATTTTTATTATTATTTGAAAAAATTTTGGAATGTATTGTTAGGCGGCTCGTTGACTCCCGCAACGATATTTATTATTCGGATTAGGAATCTAGACATGGCATACATATATATGAATAATCGTAAGAGCAAAATTAAAATGTTAAACGTATAATGAAATACTAGAAACACCATCCTCAAAGCTGTGATAATCGTTACATGTCGTACGATACGAAAAATTATGGAACATCTATGATTAATGATTTTATTTGGACTAAATTGGAAACTTTCGGGAGCTTTTAATTTTGGATCCCGCTAAGCTTTGAAATCGTTTAAATGTATATAATTTAATGAGTGATAAAGGAAAAAATACAATGAAAAATAATAATAATAATAATAATAATAATAATAATAATAATAATAATAACAACAATAACAATAATATTATAATTGACAAAAATATTGAAATGCAAGTGGTCAACCAACGACAAAAATTCATAATCATTTCCAAATGCCAACCTTGGATGGTCATTGAATGTCTGCTGGAACATAAAAGTGAATAACTAGAAACAAACGAAAGATTCCGATAGATCAGGTACGTTATTCCATACAACGAATTAGACTTGCTCATGTGTATTTCCGTGGCAATGATTTTCATCCCACAGAAACATAAGAAGCGTCTTTTCACGACATCGCGACGAATCATCAACTTTCTAACCCATGCTCCGATCCATAATCCAGAATAAGACAACACGGTTGCTGATCCACCTTCGATTAAACTCCGAAGAAAAATCTCCGTCCGTGATATCAAATTGCTTCATTGCTCGAACGAAATTTCTGTCCGGTATTCGACGTTCTGAATCTCGAAATCCAAACGTCAAACCGTATCATTAGCGACTCTCTCATCTCATCACAGATTGCCACAATGCGGATTCCAACGGGATGGACTTCGATCGTCATCATCAAACCGTAGCCGAATAGCCCATAACCCCACGAAAGTTGATACCAGATCCCGAAATATCGATTACGTAATATTGACACAAATAGAAGACAACAATATGCATGGTCATCGTTGATAATTCAATTCATTAAGAATTTGAAAGTCACAAATCACGACTATGGGCCATTCGAAATAATAGTTACGTTACAAAAACGTGAACCTTGAAAAATAATGCTTTCATCTTCATGTTCCTGTCAAATTCAAAGAATCAAATTACTGTTATTAGATCAGCCATTAAACTTTACTATTGTATCATGATATATTGCATTGTATCGAATAGCATGAGCTTATTTTTTTTTTTTTTTTCAATTCATTTTAATTTCGATGTTAATCTTTGTGCTGAATATTTTCGTGAATGTGAATCGATGAAAAAAAATGAGTACGGTAAATAATTAATTTGGCGTGATTTATTTAAATGTGATTAACAATCTTTCGTTTAACGAATGCGATAAATTGTTTGCGATAAAAAAAGTGAGGAGGAGGGGGGGGGGGCTGAAAGGGTGAGACGAATGCCAGTCGCCTCGTAAACCATCGAACCGTTAATACGAATGGATCGACGAGGATTCCGTTCGAGACTCGACCCAACTTCTTCTCGCCACAATATGTCTTTTTTTTTTTTTTAAACTTTTTCTCGCGCTCATACTCGACTGAGAAAGCGAGACCCAATTTTCCCGCGTAAATCGTCGATAATGCATGACGTCATCGTACATCAAAATCGCGGCGGGTTGATTGGGTGCGAGAATTGGGGCCCCGCCAATTACGTTGTGACCCGGCAACGATTTATGGGGTCAGTCGTAACTCACGGTACGCGCTGAAGCCCTTCGTTCCGTTGCATCGTGCCCCGCAACATCGCTTTCCTCACTTTACCTTTCGTCTTTTATTTCTTCTTCTTCTTCTTCTTCTTCTTGATTTTTTTGTTCCATAGCGTTTCGCGGTGCATGCGCCCCGCACTCTATATTCCATAACACGAGGTTCTGGTACGTATGCATCACACCCCACGTTTTGCTCACGAACGCATCGTGAACCGAGAAGCGAACGCAGTGTTGGATCAAGCCCGCCCAGGGCCCGTGGCAAATGTTATCAACAAGTTCTTAGTTCGATTTAGGATTTTTAACATAAAACACAAATTTTACGGGCAAACTTCTTCACGATTTTGGGCGATTGAATTCAGACATAAGGCTAGTCGAATTGATTCCTTCAAGTGACTGGGATTCCAGGTTCATTAAGGGGGTTGTAAGGTTAATTCGATACAAGAAATTCATATTTTTCATAATTTTTTTTTAACGACACAATTAATATATATTTCTCACTATAATTACTACATGATGAACTAACATTTGAAGACTGTTCTGTGAAATTTTTATTAATTTTTACGAAGAAGTGAGCCACTGACAGCCAATCTCCGCGGATGTCCAAGAAAACGTTTCATTGCGGTGCCCCTCATAATTCATCACTGAATCATATGAAACAAAAAAACCAGAATGATTCCATTAGTCGATAAGTTTCTGCAGGTTTTTTTGAAAATCGGTTTTTCAGTTTCTTACAGCACTTAGAAAGCAAACTACTGATTTTTCATCGACAATTTTTTTCAGTATTTCGACTCCTAAGTGCTGTGAAAATTGATAAATTAATTTTCACAAAAACTTATCAACTGATAAAATCATTCTGGTTTTTTGATCTCAGATAATCCAGTGATGAGTTATCAGTACCAATGGCTCATTTCTTCACGAAAATTAATGAAAATTTCATTACATAGTCGTAAAACTAACCCAAATATTTTCACTTTTAGCTTTATTGAGTGTGCTTTATAGCCTCATTGATATTCTGCAGCGAATGCCTTTCTTTTATTACTCGCCATTTAAGGATGCCCTCTAGATTAGATGGATTCCTATTCAGGATCGGATAGGAATCTGGCTGAGTTAGAGGCTTTAAATTTTCTTTATTTTTTTTATTGACTCTAAATTTTCTGTGTAGGAATGGATGGAATAACTGTGATGACGTATACCCAATCACAGTTACCCGTTCTAGGGTTAAAGATGTAGCGCAAACGATTGAACCCACAAGAAAGTTACACTTCGAGAAATAGTGAACCGAACCACCACTGACGCGGTGTTGAACGACAACGGCGTATCATTTGATGGGTCACGACCCTGTATGCAGACTCGGTGCGCGAGATATATTCCTTCGCAACGTATATTTGTGCTATACAGTCTGTAATATCGGCGACGCCAGTTATCCGTGTCTCGCGACTGTTGAACTGTGTTGAGTGTCTTGCGAGGTGAGGCCTCGTGGTATAAAGACCCGGTCGCTGGTCTTCGAGATTGCCTCTCTGGGGCTACAATTCCCTCGGAGCTGGTGCAAACCAACGATCGACAATACACCAGACCGTGGTAGGCCTAATAACGAGCCCGAGATCTTACTTCTGCCCTGTTTCGCGCGCCACCAATCCGCGCGTGCGCACGCGCGCTCATTCGTGCGCTCCACGTCGTAGATTCACGTCGAACTTTCCGCTTCGAGATTGACTCTTAGTTAACGAACTCACATTTTAGTTAACGAAGTTAACTTTAAGCTAACGAACTTAACTTTGGGCAAAGGAACTCAAATTTTAGTTAACGATCTTGAATTTTAGTTAACAAACTTGAATTTTAGTTAGAGAACTTGAATCTTAGTTAACGAACTTGAATTTTAGCTAACGAACTTGAATTTAAGCTAACGAACTTGAATTTAAGCTAACGAACTTGAATTTAAGCTAACGAACTTGAATTTTAGTTAACGAGCTTAACTTTTAGTTAACGAAATTAAATTTCAGTTAACGAACTCAACTTTTAGTTAAAGAACTTAAATTTTAGTTAACGAGCTTAACTTTCAGTTAACGAACTTAACTTCCAATTAACAAACTTAGCTTTTATCTGACGAACTTAACTTTTAGCTAACGAACTTGAATTTTAGTTGACGATCTTAACTTTTAGCTATCAAACTTAACTTTTAGTTAAAGAATTTAAATTTTAGTTAACGAGCTAAACTTTCAGTTAACGAGCTAAACTTTCAGTTAACGAGCTTAACTTTCAGTTAACGAACTTAACTTTTATCTAACGAACTTAACTTTCAGTTAACTCACCATACTTGGCGAACTTATCGGCGAGTATCGTAGCTAGCGTACAAGGGTCTTGTGGACCCTGAGATCATACAAAAGCTTGCTGCGTGTAACCAATTAATTTTTTTTACTTGGAAAAATTCCCATGCATTGTTCGATACTCTCTCTAAGACGTGTTGGAGGTTATTCCGGTGGAATTGAATATTTAATTCCGAAAAAAAATGTTAAGGGTGAAACAAGGACAAAATTGGCGGTTTTCACAACAACAAAAAAATCGAAAATTCTCTATTTTTCATTTCATTTCAATCTAAAATTTGAACTGGGTGTTCTACATTGAATTGCTCAACTTTCAGAAAAAAATATCCTGTTAGTGGGTGTTGCAAGATAAGCATTTGATCTGAGAAATATCTCGAGAATGTCTTGAATCAGCGTTGATTTTGCTGCTCGGGGTCATTAGGACCCCAGTGCGCCAGCTAAAGGTTAACCGTGTTGTTATATATTCGCGCGTCTCGCTCCGCGACGACCGATTAATTTCGCGAGAAAGTTTTTCCCCCAAACGACGCGGAATTTCGATGCTCGCTTTGACGACGAAGAATACGATCGCGAAGCGCACGAAGCGGGCGTAACGGGGGCGTATTTACACGTTCGTCACGACACACCGAGAATGAACTGTGAAGAATCTCGAAGATTCTGAACTCGTGGCCAATTCTCCGACTGACGTTGCGGTCGGCAGTCATAATTCTCGTTTTCAATTTTAACTTCCGTTACTTCACGATATATACATTCACTCGGATTTCATTTCATGATGATACCGATCTGACGATAATTCTTTTGCGTTATAAACAAGAACTCGAAACGTTTAATTATCATTTAACATTCATTGATTTACTGATGTAATTTACCATTTTCTGGGACACGAAGTTCGTTTGGACACGAAGTTCGTTGCACGTTTTTGAACACCTCTTCGAAGACATTGGATGAAATAACATAATTTTTATGTCAAAGATTAAAACGAAGTAAACTCTTGAAAAAAAAAATTGTTAAGAATTTATTCAAATTTAATTAAAACCTGATACTTCCGACGATACTTGTTTTTAGGTTCTAAACAAAAACACGGTATGACAATGTTGTGTTGTAGCCACCTTTGATCGTCTGATACCATTCTGACCTCTATGACAATTTTGGATCAATAATACATATATATATATATATATATATATATATATATATATATATATATATATATATATATATATATATATATATATATATATATATATATATATATATATTTAATTTTAATCTTGATTTTAATTTCAATTTTTTTTCCGTTAAATTACATTTTTTAAGTACAGTAGTGCGAATCAGTGGACTTGACCGCTAAAAAAAAAACCCTGCAAGACAAACCAACTATCTAATGCTACAATAATAGCAGCTTATAGTTAATTACTGGAAAAGCTATACAAAAAAAATTACATTTAATTGTAAGACATAAAATAAAAAGAAAACTCAAATTACATTCGAGTATCCGATTCAATTTTCTGTCACTTTCCAAAAAATAATGATGCTTCATTGTTGAAGAATTATGTTCAAGACTCATTTGATTATGCCACAGTTGTAGCTCTATCGTGTTTATTCTTTCCCCCGTTCAGTTACATTAAAAAAAACATTAAAAAAAAAAGAAAATTAAAATTATTTCACGTATGCAATTCAATTTTGTTACACTTCGTAAAAAATGATCCCACTTCGGTACTTAAAAATTCCTATGAAAAAAAAGCACGATGCATTGTTACGAATTAAATATACACTTTATTCGATAATTATAACTCAAGCTAGTTCGAATCGGTAATTAAAAAATGTTTTCAGCGACAAAACGTTCGGAGTTTGTTGAGCTTGTGTTCGTTTCCGTGCTTGAATCCACGGTCTTGGGAACGACCGGCGAAGACCTCGTAGATTTTTCCGGTCGCGACAAGTCTGCTGCAGCAGGTTGCATTGAGGCGGCGTGCAGCACAGCATCGACCTGTTGAACACCGGGCGTGCGAGAACGCCGCCCGGTCGCCGAGCGCCAGGCCGTGGCGCGCGGTGACCGACCCTCCCCCCTCCCGCCCCTCGACCCCCCCCTTTGCCGGATCTTTCGTAGCGCACTGCGAACGGACACCGGCGCAGTGCAGAGGATTAAGGCCCCTAGCGGCCGGTGCATCGGTCCCGGCAGTGCACCGCCCGGCGCATCGGGCCCGCGCTATCCGTTGCGTCCTCGTGTGGGCGAAGGGTCATGGGTCGCAGACACGGCTCAGTGGCTCTCAACTATCGACCCAACGTTTTCGTCATTTGTTTTTGCCATTCCTTTTTTTTTTGTTAGTTAGTTTCTTTGGCCGTATTATTTTATGTTATGCAATCTTACGTAATTACATCTGAAACCAGGTCGCCCTGCGTCAAAGCACGTTAAAAACATCATATAATGAAAATACCACCAGATTCCATTTTTTTAAAATTTATCAAAAGTTCAGACAGTTGTGTATCTGGAAAACAATTATTGGTTTAAAATGATCTACCGCTCATTGGAAAGCTGTAACTTTCGAATTTTCCAATCAGTAGCTCAAAAATGTTATCATTTCCCGCCACGCTGTGCCAAGGGTGGTAAGAATTAAAAAAAAAAAAAGATTTCTCTTTTTTTTCAAACTTTGAAAGCTCGCATGGGGTGCACATATTTTTTTTCAACAATAAATCTAAATTCAGCATTTAAGAGCTTGTCCATTTGTGATGGAAATGCTTTTTTCGTTATCCTTGTAAGATTTATTCCGGCCGAATCGATTTGATGTCGAAAAAAAAAAAAACATTTTTCACTTCAAACACCTGTATCTTTATGAACCATCGAACCATGTTCGAATCGTGACTTTGTCAGTCAAGGTCTGAACAATGAATTTTCGATTTTGTAATTTTTATTTTGCTTTCAATTAACATAATTCCGAAAAAACACTGTTCAATCCGAAATAATTATTTCGACAAGAACGTTTCGAGGATGACTTTGGAATACGGAACAAATCGTGTAACGTGTCCCAGGGGTTGAATAGAAATTAGTTCGGATTTTCTCGAAGGGTCGCCTTCCACGAAAAAAAAAGTAAAATAATCGAAACATATAATCTACGTTGATAAATTGATAAATTATACGGTTCGGTCTTACGAGTCCACACCCGTCCTCGCCCATATGCATTTTCGCAAAGATTCCAAACAATGACGGTGTCAAGATAGACGTTACCGGAAGAAAACTATTTAAAATGGGCGAAAGGTTGCCGTGGGGTTCGGGGGGCCCGGTGAGTGGGTTATCCCGTACCCCGATCTTCGGATAATCAGGGTACGAAGTCCGCGCACGCGCGCTTCCCCGTACGTCCCGAAGATCCTACTGTGCGCGCGCGCCACATAATTATGCGCGTCAAGCGGCGTAACAATCTGGCATCTGGTAACACGGGGGATCTCCCCACCCCCCATGCATATTTAACATTTTTCGGGTTTGAAGGGTGCGTTAGCATTTTTTTCCAAGGGTTTGCCGAACCACTGTGGAAAAATCGTTTTTGTTTGAATAGGTTCGATCTTTCGTGAGGATCTCTGGGGGACCGGTAACATTCCGATTTGGTTCGACGGTGTCATCTACAGATTTCATCACACTTCGACGTTGCTCCGACACGTGTACGAAAAGAGTGACGTTACATAACCAGTATGAAAAACTATATATTCACTGTATAGTGTATAGCTTATACATAGTCGATATATAGAGCGCATAGCTTATGCATAGTCTATATATAGAGCGCATAGCTTATGTATGGTCTATATACAGGCTGTATAGTTTATGTATAGTCTATATATAGAGTGTATAGCTTATGTATAGTATATATACAGACTGTATAGTTTATGTATAGTCTATACATAGAGTGTATAGTTTATGTATAGTCTATATATAGAGTGTATAGCTTATGTATAGTCCATATACAGACTGTATAGTTTATGCATAGTCGATATATAAACTGTATGGCTTATGTATAGTCCATATAAATACTGTATAGTTTATGTATAGTCTATCTATAGACTGTATAGTTTATGTATAGTCTATATGTAGACTGTAGAGTTTATGTATAGTCTATATAAAGCCTGTATAGTTTTTGTATAGTCAATACAAATTTATATATAATTTGTTCACTTGTGTTCGATCACTGATCACCCAATAAATAAAATTCAATATTCGCAACTCCTCTCCCATCTCGAAATTCACAAAGTAACATTTTTTTAATCAACGAAATTTATGAAAATGATAATAAATATTTATATTGAAGAGAATGTATAAGTTTATCGAGAGGCTCCTAAAAAAAAGAATAAAAATTTATCGATGTTTCAGTGAAAGTTCCCACCGAATAATAAAACATTCAGACATTCAAAGCGATATATATACGTATATATATAATGATTGTAGAAAACGTTACAATACACACGGATGATACACAGGTAAGGACCAATCAGAAGCCAGTGGCTACTTCGAGTGGTTTTCTAAGACTGCTCGTAAAGTCTCATCAGTCAGAGCGATCGAAACCGAGAGGATATAATGCCACCGACCCATAATGCATAGTGGCAACGTGAGAGTGGCAGTACACAGGCTTGGTACAAACGCTTAAAACGTCCGTTGGCTTGGCTACTACCGCTTTGACTGCCACACGGAGTGGTTTATTCGTGTATACGAAGAAGGGAAGAAAGATTCTACCGCGAGCTAATTTTCGAGTGATGAGCAGAAATCTCGCGATGAACCAAGTGGAATCTCATCCGCTCGTTTTCAGAAAAGCTCAACTCGTTTTCTTCGTGTAACCCGGAGTACAATTTGTCGCTGTTGTTGGTACGACGATGGTCTGTGAAAAGTAGCATCGGGCTTAACCAACGACGCGAAACAGCGCGAGAGGTGCAATACCGAGACACCGGACAAGAGTAAAAAGCACAAACACTCTTAGGTTACGTATAACAGACTACGTGCGAGAAACCACATTCGTGGGTTATTACCTCGTTCACCGAGCATTTACCCCATAAGCTACTTGTAACTTTTTCGTTCAAGTGAGCGAAACTGCTCATTTGAACAAAATGGCCGAGTCAAATGCAATTGAAGAAACGAAAAAAAAGTGTTGATTCTGCATAGAATTATATATTAACCCTTTTCAGTCTCACTAGGTAAATTTTTACCCCAGAGGTTTTTCAACCCTAACTACGTAGCGTTAACTATAAAGTTTTTCAATATATTAAAAATTTATAAAGTTACAGCGATTTTCGTGAAAAAAAAAGTTTTTTTTAAATTATTTATTTTTCAATATTATTTTTCGCATATTGAAAATTACATTTTGGCTATTATAAAAAGTTTGTGCTTCTGAAAAAGAGGTTTGAGAGGTGCTTCGAATTTTTGAAAAATCATTTTATTAATTGCAACATTTTTTTTTTGACATCGAAATTTAATGGGGTTAATTTTGTACAATATCTTAATAATCTATAAATTTATAGCAACTTTCCCGAAAAACTCGTTTTTTTTAAATTATTTATTTTTCAATATTATTTTTGGCATATTAAAAATCACATTTTGGCTACTATAAAAAGTTTGTGGTAGTGAAAAAAAGATTTGAGACGTGCTTCGAATTTTAGAGAAATCATTTTGTTGATTGCAACATTTTTTTTTCGAGATTCAAATTTGGGGTGAATTTTATACAGTGTGACTGAACTGTAATTTTACTAGGACTAAAGAGGTTTGTTGTACATCGTTGTTGCATGGACGTTTGTATGTATTGCTGAAAATATATGTCTCTATATTAATATATATATATATATATATATATATATATATATATATATATATATACATATATATACAGATATATACATGCGTGATCCGATGCCGAGTTTTGCGGCCTCGTGAGTTCCCACGGGGAAGAAGTGCACGCGGGCGCACGACGGCAGGAATTTTTTTTTTTTTTTTTTAAGTTCGAAAACATGGCAATCAGTGTAACTGCTTCTGCGGTGTGCCGGACGGCCGCCCGAGTACCATACTTCATACGAATATGTATACATGCGCTTGGGTATTATACACTTACCTATACACACGTGAATTACATACGTACAGTATGTATAGCTCGTGCGAGCCTGAGGGCTACGAAACCCTCATTGTCGCGTGTACCGCGATACATTCGAAACATCGTCGAAGTGACTGACATCGCTTTTTTTTTTGTTTTTCAGACGCTGTGACTCGCCGCTGGCCGTCGACGAGCTATGTTTGACTTTTCGAGTCTCCATACCCGAGCAACGACGATTGGCTGTCCCAATCTCGTTGGGTGTTTCTGGAAAACGTTAACTTCTAATTTACGGTCGAGGTCTCTTTTTCATGCGGTGGACTTTCGATGTAACGCCGAACAATGAACAAGCTGCAAGCTGCAACTTGCAAATTGCTTCCTCGGGATTTGAGATATCGCACGAATATTTCTCTATGCGGAAGCCAGAATTGAAAGAAAAATTGTTTGGAACATGCGAATCGTTCTAAATATGAAATAGTTACGAATGTAAAATAGTTCTGAATAAAAAATAGTTCTGAATATGAGTAATTCCAAACGAAGAATAGTTATAAGTATGCAATAGCTCCAAATATTAAGTAGTTCCAGAGAAAGAATAGTTATAAGTTTAAAATAACTTAGTTCCAAGCAAATAATAGTTATAAGTATGAAACAGCTCTAAATATCAAATAGTTCTGAAGAAACAATAGTTCGAAATATTATATAGTTCTGAACGAACAATAGTTCTAAATATTGAATAGTTCTGAATGAACAATAGTTCTAAATATTAAATAGTTCGGAACAATGAATAGTTTCACGTATGGAATAGTTTCAAACCAAGAATAGTTCTAGAAATAAACTACTTCACAGAAGAAACTTCGTACAATATCTTGAATTCTGAAAAAAAGCAGTTTGCTAGTTTAAACTTGCAGCTTTCTCGTAAAGTTCAACACTTCGTTACTGAAAGGTTTGAAAATAATATTTTTGAGTTTTTTGAGCCTATATAAGGGTCTACTTTTTTCTTCTCTTTACAGCCAATTTTTTAATCCCACGACACTATCCTCACCCGGAAATTGTCGAGAAATCGGTTTTCGAAAAATTAATTTCGCAAATTAAAAATCTGATTAGAGTGCTCGAGTAGTGGGCCATATATTTGATTGCTCTTCCTAGGCACCTAAGTCATAATAAGCGATCGAGACAGGGGAGAGAAAGAGAGAGACTAGGGATGACTCTCTCTGTCTCTCGGTGTTCGTTCATTATGACCATCTTTATCGCAAGCATTACACGTTTAATGCTCAGCGATCGCCCGCCCCTCTTGCGTATAAACGTATAAACGCATAAACGTGTGTAACGCAAGCTATTATATATTCGTGTAATACCTATGAACGTGTAACTCGAGCGTAAACGTGAGCCCGGCCGCGGGCGGCTTTTTCCGTCGACTTCACACAGCATAGAATAGCCGGACTCGTGCTGACATCTGCAGCTATGGTGCTGCGGGGGTTGCTGGACGTGGGTGGATCAGACAGGGCGAAGAATTTTTATGGATATGTTTATAGATATATATTAGGGCGTCCTGAAAGAAGACAAACATTTTCGATATTTTCGGCAGTTTCTACATTCAAACTAGATACCATCGGGAGAATTTTTTCAAAATTTGAGCCCAATCGGACAATATTTAGAGCTTCCGCTTTCACGAATTCGATTTTGCTTTAGATTAACACGTAAACATTTTTTATTTTTTCAATTGTAATTAATTTTCCAGGTAAACGAAAAATTCCGGGGATGGACAGTAAGTGGAATACATTGCATAAAGGTCACTGAAAATCGGAATATTTCTTGTTTTACAGTTAACGAAAGTTAACCATTTTTTTTGTCAGTTTTTGATGATTTTCGGAAACGAAAGTTTTTTAAAATGAAAGTTCATAACTTTTTTTTTTAATTGTAAAACAAAAATTATCCACATTTCAAGTCACCTTAATACTATGCATTGCACTTCAATTCCACCTCCGGAATGTTTCGTTTAGCTCAGAAATAAATTGAACCGAGAAAAAAAAATTGTTTACGTATCGATCAAGGCAAAATTAATTTCGTGAAAGCGGAACCTCCAAATATTGTCCGATTGTGCTCAAATTTTGACGCATGGCTTCTGACAGTATCTACTTAGGATGCAGGAACTGCCAGAAGAATCGATAAAGTTCGTCTGTTTACAACACACCTCGATAACACATAGACATATATTGTAAGCAAATCTAACGAACGTATAGGTGTTGCGGATTATAGTTGGCGTCATTCGTACAGATGTTGGCTCTGGAAATAGATCGGCGGATAATTATCCGAGAGCAGAGGACTCTCGGCTGATACCGGCTCGTTTATAGTCGTGCCGAACGCTTGGCTGTGCAAAACCGGACGCACATTTCCACCATCAACTTTTATTTCTTTATTTCTATATATATTTTTTTTCTTCATACGTTTTGTTCATTTCACGAAAGAAACTAACTTCACGCGGCGTTTGTTAAACGGCTCGCGAGCAAAAGCCCCCGACGCCGAGGTCCACGATCGGTATCGTTCGATCGTATCCGTTGGCGCGGGCGTCGGTTATGTACGTCCGATAAATAGTTACAACGACCGGGAAAGAAGAGGTGGGAACTGGCTCGTAAGGTTTATACGAGCTTGAGTCACGCGAGTTAAATCCCGCCAGCGCGTTTAAAGTGCAATTTTCAAACCCGATTACAAATGCGTTCGCGCAATGCATCGGTGTGATTTCGGAAGCTGAGGTTGGTGGCTGGATTTCTATTGATTTTTTTTTAAATTATAAAATTCGATTGAAAAAATATGTTTGTGGTTTAGAAAATTTGGCGAAGGCGACCGTTGTCCATAAATACATGTGTTTAATATTGCTATATATATTTTTAAGATTCTATATTCTACTCCAGATCTGGGCTAGAACGAATTGTACATTATTATTTATTTATTCATTCATTTCTTCATTTATTTATTTATGCATTGATTTATTTATTTATTTATTTCCTTATTTATTTATTTAAACAATCGCAATGTTATGAATTTTTTCTTATTCAAAGGGTTGTCTCACAATTTTTTCAGAATATTGCCAACGTTAACTTATGAATGCTATAATTTCACAATTTCGTTATACAGCTCAATAAAGTAAAATTTTGTCATATGTTTTAATTAATTTAAATTTTATCATACCTTTGAGGATAGTGACATGGTAGATTTTTTTAGATTCTGCAAAAAAAATCGTGAAAAGACATGCAAAATGAAAAAATTAAAAAGCCTTTCAAAAATAAGCATCACCGTATCAGCTCCCATAATACGTGCGATCCGCGTGTATTTCGTATAACCCTCGTTCACCCGAATGCATCAAACATTTCCCGATTCGTGTCTGTTGCACTCGGGCAACAACGATTATCGTCAGAACGTGCAAACTAGTTGCAGACGATTCCCTCGTTTCGTCATCGACATCGACACCTGGTGAGGTGCTAATGGATGGTTATTTGCAAGCAGACAGCCACTTGTTAGAACGTTTTCTAGAAGCTTATGTAGATCGTTCGATACACACACACACACACACACAAACACACGAGTTGAAATAGAAAACGCCCGGAGAGTTTCGCCATTGGACGTACATCACGATACTGCCAAACCAAGAAGTATCCCAAATGATACTCATATGATATGTAACTCGTCGAACTGGATCGTGACGGTGTGTCAAAAAAAATAAAAAATAATAAAAAAATGGAAAATAAAAATAATAACACACGTTTGCCGAAGATCATGGCAAATAGACAAAATTGCATTGTACACGAGTGTGAAATCTGTTGTTACACGAGGAGAATCGTGCATAAACGCAAACGTCACAGTCACGAGATAAGCTGAGTTGTTGATAAACCATTTCGAGAGTCACAATATTGTTACTAACCGTGTTACACGACTATCGCTTGCGTTCTATCTTTGAGTGTAACGAATACCGAGAATCGACGAACGTCCATTTTGTTCGTTGAACGAGAGCTTCCAGTTCCATTGGTATCACAGCTAGGATATTGTGGGTGCAACCAACGTGCATACAACTTCGTTGAAGCATTTATGTGATGACTACGAGCAAATGTTAAGGGGTTTTATCTAGTTGTTTGCGAGAGAATTCCTTGATTTGATTTGATTCCAGGATCATAATTTTTTTTAGCTGTGTTGGACATAATTTTATTGTATCAAACTATACAGTATTGATTACAACATCCATTGAGGTACTCGGATGAAATTTTTCATGAAATAATTTTCAATTTTCTGGAAACTACTGCCGACTTCCCAAAACACCTTTTTTTTTTGAAGATCACTTGCGGTGAGCATGATATCTTCGAAATGGCTTATCTGAAATAAAGAAACCAAAAAGATTTTGATAGTATAATGATTTCGATAGAATTTTTTATTTTTTAAATAATGTCGTCAATTTTTCCAAAGAGTTCTATTTTTCAGATTCAAAAAATTAGGAAAAATCGACGACGTTATTTTTCAAAATCAAAATTGCGTTAAACCCTTCGTTCACGAACTGCGTTTAAGGCAGTCTCGTTAAGAGAGTTCCTCGTCAGATTTTCATAAGACTTGGCATACTTGGGATCAAAGTACTACGTACTTCAATCAGGAGACTGTATAACTTAGGCTTGCTTTGACGCTTACAGTATGTAGGATACTACCTTAATATTATACCAAAGAAATCTTTTTGGTTTCATTATTTCGGACAAGCCGTTCCAGAGATATCGTGCTCACCGCGAATGATCTTTGAAAAAAAAAAAAAAAAGTTTTTTTGGGACAATGGCAATAGTTTCCCAAAAATCCATAATTCTTTCATCCAAAAATTCATACAAGGACCTTAATATATGTTGTAATTCATACTGTACATTGCATTAAAAAAAAATATGTATATATTAACACAGCTGAAAAAAAAACCCCATGAAAATCCCTCAATTTCCGAACAAGCAGCTTGATATATAACCCCTTAAATAATCGTGAAACGAAGAAGAAGGAGTAGAACGAAGCGTGGTGGACGAGTACCGACGATCGGCGAGAGACTTTGAAATAATTGGCCACCGCATTAATTCCATTTCGATAGATCATCGGGGCAACGATCGTGATAAACCACCGACAAACGTCTGGGTAATTGGCTACCCGTTACATAATACCATAACGATATTATCAATATCGTTATGTGGACTCTCCCTCATAGCGAACTCTGACGATCCGGTATTAATGCACCCCGTTGATATTAACGTAGTGGACGATGTAATAAATAGCGAGTCTCGAGCGGGTTTTCCTCGACTCAACGTGCAGTTGAACCGATAGACTATTCACCGATTTCTGTCCCTCTCCGTGTGTTCGCGTGAAAACTTAAAGGTCTTGCTCGACTATGTCGATCTATTTGCTTTCGATTCGCGATCGGTCCCACATTGGCGGCCAATAAGGATAAGCATACAGGCTGTTCTTGTCACTGTCCAACACGATCTTTATGAATTATTAATGCACGTTAATGCATGTGCGTGATAATTTATCGATTAATAACATGTGGATTTTATTGACCGTTTTTACATTAACACAAACAGTTTTTATTGATAATTTTGTCACCAAAATATATTTATACACTAGGCACAACGATTAAAGAATATGAAAAAAATTTATAAATTCTTAGGTGATTTTTTGAAGGCTGTAACTTAGCGAAAAACGATTGTAGAGCAATGCTGAAGAAAGAAAATCGTAGCTTTAAGTATCTTGTTTTGAGATCCTGAGTTTGAATATTTTTATCGTTGACCGTTTTTTAGTAATCGTTGAAAAATGAGCGGTACATTCCTTTTTCTAAATTTTCGCTTGGATTTCGAAAAATCCACGTACCTCAATCAATGGTTTCTAGTTGATTTATCTATAAGATGTTTTGGATCGATTCTTCCTCTTTGATTTGAGCGATTCAAAAGCACCGTACGACAATTCGTTGCTGAGTTATCGACTGTCAATGCAAAAATAATACTTTTAAGTTCGATGACTAATAACTCGGGTACAAATGATCATTCAGAAAATCAAAAGTATAATTCTAAAAGCTTCGAATCATCCTCTTTCGGAATGTCTGTATTGCTTACTGATAAAACATTTTTTTTTTGAAAAAAATTGGGATTTCAGGACATTACGCTTGACTTGGGATTACTCGGCAAATAATGGATAAACGAAGGTCATTTTTAAAAATCACCTAAAATTTTTCATTTTCCTTTTATACTTAAACCGTCGGGCCTAATCGTTAGATATATATATATATTTTTTGTATCCAGGCTTCCAATAAAAAGAAAAAAAATTAATAAATGAAGTAAAGAGAAAAAGGAACGACGAGAGTCAACGATCTGAATTTTTAATGAATAACGTTCTCAACGGAGTCCATAATTTCTCATAATATGTGGATGCAATATAAATAACTCTGTCGAGCGTTAAAAATGATCGGTCGTCCTCCCACATTCGATTGTGTCTTGTTCTTTGTCATCGCCATCGTGTATGGTGTCTGATGCATCGTTCCTAACCCGGAGTGAATGGCTCGCGTGCGATATATTATCTTTAAACAAATTCTCGGATGATCTGGTGGGTGCTCTTCGGGCGAGGGCTCGGTTGCCACAGTCGCGGCACGGTGCAACACGCTCATGCACCGCCACGTCGGGTTGAGTAATTGGAACACGACCTCTTCGTCAACCCCCGCTGACCCTAAATGGCCAACGGAAACGGGTAAGACGGGGAGGAAGTTGTGTGATTGTTTTCATCTCGTCTCTCTACCTTCGCCCGTTCGGCCGCGTGACGATTGTGTCGCGATTTTTCTTGAGCAATAACAACGCGCGACGAAGCGATGAATGATAATCGACGAACGAGCGGGTGTCTCAGAGTATATGTCGGTATATGTATACATATATATTATAAGTGCCTTAATAATGTTTATTAATATTTTGAACAATGTAAAGTTGACCTCAAAGAGAACAAGTTCTCCAAATTTCAGATCACTATCTCAACATAAAGGCGAGTTCGTGAATTTTTTTTTTCACTTTTTAATTAACTTTTTTTTTTTAAATTGATTTTTTTTAAGTTGAGGAAGCACCCCTTGGCATTAAGATAAGGGGCTTGAATTTAGAGAATTTTAGTTCTACGAGGTTAACTTTCGATTTCCGAATAAAAATCTAAAATCTATTTTCTAATGGCCAGTCTAATGTATAAAAAAAAATAAGTAAACAGTTTTTCTTTTTCGCCAGTTTTTAACGATTTTTGTTAAAAAGAAAGTTGTTAACTTGTTTTTTATTGGGAAACCGAAAAAATATGCACCTTAATACTATGTATTGCACTAACTTCCTATCCCGGGAATATTTCTCTTACCTGAAAAATTAATTTCAACTGAAAAAAAAAAAAATGTTTACGCGTTAATCGAAGGCAAAATCGAATGAGTGAAAGTGAAAACTCCAAATATTGTCCGATTGGGCTGAAATTTGGCCAGCTGCCTTCCGATAGAATCAACTTCAAAAGACGGAGTCGCTATAAGAATTAAAAAACCTTGCCTTTCATCAACACACCCTTATATAAGTACTTATATACATATATAATACATACATATATATATATATTCACGAAACACCTTTGTCGTACTCTCTCGCATTATTGCATTAGCCGTTCAGGCTTTATTGTCCTCCCACGAGGATTTATGCTAATCCGATCCGCGAGCACCACCAGCAGCAGCCACTGGCACACACACACACACACACACACACACACACACACGCACAAACACTCACACACACATACACATACATCCATGACGGTATCACATCCCGAGAACGAGCGGATGATGTCGGAAACGGGCGCAGGAGTGTCGCCCAGGATATTGCGAATAATTTGTTCCCCTCACGAACCACCCGACCGCCGACGCTTCTGGACATTGCCATTTCCATCGTTACTTCCTACAACAGAATCAAAAAGTTTAACTCAAATCAAATATCAATCAGCGCCATTGTTTTTCCTCGCACGTGCTTTCTCATCCCCTATGAAATTTTTGAAAATCGGTCAAATCGTTAAAAAACTACGATACGTCATGAATAAAGTCAAATTTGCGATATTTTTCGGTTTTATTTGGTTTTGAAACGATATTGTCCATGTGTTTTCGAGGTTGACAAAAAGTTATTGGTACCATTGTCTGTCTCATGAAATATAATGCAAAAGATGAACAGCTCAAAAGTTTTCCTAACCGAATTGGAACCACTATCCCACGTGGTACAAGTCTGGGGTGTTGAATCACCCCAGTTACTCGCTTACGTATGAGTCAACGATGTTAGACGATCTATAATATTTAAATCTATGATATAAAGGACGATCTATAATATAAAGAAAATTATTTATAGTCTATATATAATTAAAATTATAAATAGACTAAGGAAATTATATATAGTCTATACATTGACCGTACACAGACTACCCCAAGTAAAAAAATTATATATTGACTACATGAAGGATTAGGAATACACATTTTATATACAGATTATATATAGACCATATATAAGCTATATATAATCTATATATAAATTATATATGCTCAATCCCATGCATAGTTTATCTATATGGACTATAGGTAATTTTTTACTTGGGACACTATATATGCTGAATCCCATATATAGGTTATACGTGGGTATATAACTTTTATCACTCGTGATATCGTTATCTACACAATTCGTACATAAGATTTCACGTGACAAGGATAACCCAGACAAGATTTTCGTCAACGTTTCACATTTTTTTATTTCCCGTCTCAACAATCAAAACGACAATGAACCTCACGACCTCCCGTGAGACAAAAAAAATAGAGTGGCGTTTCGTGTAGCTAACATATAACATATCTTTATAGGTATATATACGAACATTTGTTGGTTTCCGTGGTTCATTCCGTAGTCGAGGGAGTCGCGTGCTGCTCGAACGACGAAGACAGACGTTCAACGGAGAAAAATGACGGTCTCGACCTACGCGGTTTGGCTTCTTCGCTTCGATGTTGACGACCCAACGAAACCCAGACAAAAAGATTTCGTTCCGACGGGGCGATCACCAAGACCCGGGGATCACCGAAGAGCACAGGAAGAACGGAATACGAGGAGGACGGACGAAATGGAAATTGGCGACGGGGACGACAGGCCTACTCGCTTCTCGTAATGAGACTTCGCGCTTGCTTCCACCTTTTTCGTTGCTTTCTCGCTTCGTCGCGAAGAGAAAAACAAAAACGCCCTCGAGCAACGTGGCGTTCTCACCGACGAACGTGAAGCCACTCACACACGAGGCTCTCGTACGCTTCGGACGTCGCCCACGCGTCTTCAACACATGGAAATCACCAACAGCGAACAATGTGTAACACTTTCCGCATCGGGTTGATGTGTCCTGGGTGGAATCGAGGATTAGTCATCCGTTGCAAGCTGGACGAATAAATAAGGGCGGGGCTTCCGTCCGAGAGTCCTTGACGCGCTGCACGAAATGTAGACCGGGAAAGATGTTTTTTTCTAAATTTTTTATTTCCGTCATAAGTCGGGAGACTAATTCTTCTTGGATGGGTTGAGGTAGCATCCTACATACTGTAAGGATCACGACGCACTCCTGATATAAACTGTATTTTCCCAATGTTCATTTGCTTATTATTATCATCACAGTCTCCTGATCTCTACCATCAAGTGCCCAAAATTTTCTCTGAATATTCAACTTACAGTTCAAGTGTTTTCATTAAAATCTGACGAGGACTTTTTGTATTATAATAAATTGAGCGTGATTTTCCATAAGGCTCCATGTCAAACGTATGAAAATAAAAGTTTTGATATATTTTTTCTCGCGCTCCGGAAAACCATAAAAATGTAACTGAACCTTTTTCTTATCAATACTTAGAAGTATGCCAAGTTTTATGAAAAACGAGAAACTCTCTTAACGAGGGTACTACCTTAAGGAATTTCGTTCAACAATGGCTCATCCTTGTGAATCATCCTTTCATTTTATTGCAGACCACCTGTAGGCCAAAAGTCAAAACTCAGAACGATGAATCTTCACAACGACCGATATTCAGAACTATAATTCATTAAGAATCAATACATTTATATCTTCTTGTCCAAACGTTGACTAAACTACGCGATATAGACCAAAAGTTTACATAAACAATGTTGTACAAAATTAAATTTCCTACAGGAAAGTCCTGGACGGCATATATCTAACAGTGATAGTTTACGCGTGAGAAAGCTTGAAAGTCGGGCAATGTGAGAAACCACGCGACTGGTAGGCCGGTCCGAATCCTGTACGTTCAAAGCCTTGGGCGTGCTGAACACTGATCGTTCCAAATGTCGACCCTTAACCTCTTTTATTTCAATCGTCGCACACCCGCGAAGTAACGAAACATAGTTATCCTGTCAGCGTAAGTCTCCAGAGCCGCCCACGAACGTTCAATATTATTGCGCAATATTCGTGATTGTGCAATAATATCAATCGTGTATAGATCAGATCAAAACTATATTGAAATCATCTATGGGTTATATCTCGCAATTATTTATACGGCCAATATGATTATTCACGATGTATTTATTGTTATATCCACGCACAATATAATATTATTGTCAATATAATATTCACCGTCCAACAGCGACTCAACAAAACGTCCAATGGGAAGACAAAGAAACAAAAATAACATTTTTTCTTACGGCTTGCATCGAAGAGCCCGTACATCGATTCCCCGCAAAGTATCGTCTATATATATAAATATATGTGTATACTAATTCCTAACGGACCGAGATTTGTATCGGGCGGAGATTTTCGTGGTCCGTGTGATGAAAAGAACGGTTCGAAGGCCCGGAGACCCGAGGGGCCTCATCCGAACGTTGTTCGTGTACAGTCGGAGGGGTAACTCAATTTGTAGGTACAAACGAGTATAATATGATAATGCGTTGCGCGGGGTGATGCTCAACGGTTGAAGGGGCGCGATGTGGTACCTTCGAGTCACACCGTGGGTCGGACCACTGAGTGGTCCCTTTGTTAACCGGACCGTGTTTTCCATGCCTGAAAATATTGTGCCCACCAATGAAAGCATAAGGTTCTGCTCGGACGAATGTGCCGTCTATCCTTCGAAAACCAGTGTCATTCGTTAACGTCTGTCAATGCGTCAGGTGATAGCCACATCGATGTGTTTATGGAACACCCAACGGGGTTCGAATGAGAACCCAAACACTCACCAGAAATCTGACCAACCACCCATCGAGTCGAAGTTGTGACGCCAGTGGGCTTATGGACTGGCCTCATACAGTCTTTTAGATCGTTAGCACGTTTTTAGTTTTCATTATCACGTGAATTTACCGCGCAGCTTCCGCCATCTTAAGGATTCAATATTTTGTGACAAAATCTATCCACTATCATCTAGTATTGATTAATGTGTTCACCCAGTTTCATCACAATAAGTCCAAATAACAGGCAATTCTGGATTCAAGTCACAATGGGCAGTTAAGACAACGTTCCAGTTCATAATCAGTTCCAAGTCTGAAGGCGCATGCGCGAAAATCCAAAGTTACGACTAACCGCAGCCTCCGAGCCGTCGGCTTTGATCCAAGCCACGACCAATCATATTTTCGAATTCTCGCAAGCTTCAACGCATTGCGCATGCGTCTCGGTGCGGCGTTGAGATTATTCCGAACTGTTTCTCGGAACATTAATGAATCCCCGCATGCCGTCCGACAGGAGTTCAAGTGTAGCGTGGCAAAGAAAGTGCATCCCGAGATGTATAACTTTATTCGCCCTTACAAGCAGGCTCGGTACCTTCAACACACACTCACACACAGACGCGCACATACGGATACATAAATAAGAAACAAGTGCATATCGCGATGCCGGTAAATTTTCTTTCAGATAAACTTTGTGATTAAGGGGGCATTAATCGCACCAATAAGACGCTGCATGTCTGCGTGTGCGTGCGTGTGTGTGTATGTGACCGAGTTACGACTTGCGCCACGCGGTAGATACGACACCGCAGTGCCAGTTAGCATACCTGCATGCTATAAGGTGATTCAGGGATAGGCAGACGCTTATTTTGCCACAAAAATCCTTTCCAAGTCAAAATAGTCCGCTATTTTGACTTGGAGAGGATTTTTGAAAGTTACTGATTCAGATTTTATTCTTCAAAACATTGAATATCCTTAGAATATCAGTTCTAAGTTATATTGCAGATGCAATTGAATTTATGCACGCTTGTGTAATACTTTGTTATTATTTTTATTTTAAATTTATCAAAATGCTCGTCCACCAGTTCTGCCAGATGCTCGTTCGATGACAAACGTTTGGAATAGATGATTTTAGTCATTGGGAATTAAGACCTCGAATGTCCATCTACCTCGGATCGGCCCTACCAACTTGTTCGCATGTACGTTAGTCGACACCACGAGCTTGCGTGTACCGCTTCTCGCGCGTCGTGGCTGAGATTCCGGGGGTAGATAGTCGGCGAGTACAAAACGGCGTCGTATATCGAAGTGACACGCAGATCATACGGGAAGTTCAACGTGTGACGTACCGCCGATCGAAACGCACTTGGCGTACAACGTAAATATGGGTAGGACTATGTAGAGGCGATTAAAGTTACAACTCGACGTTATAACGGTCGCGCAAGTGCAGTCCGTGCGTTTATGGGATCGTTCCGCCTTCATGATATGCTTTTGATTTGGGCATTACTCGACACTCGCCGACATGCGACATCGGCAATTCGTTCGTAACCTTTTTCGTTCCTTTCCCTTCGCTTTTGCGCCAGAAAGTTTCGGCATAGTCCACCATAGCTGTTTTCTCCTGTAACAGTTTCCCGCTGTTCAGATCGTGCAAACAGAAAGTCTAGCCTAACCCAAGAAAATTGCCACGATGAAAACTGGAACTGGAGGAAGCTGGGACTGTTCCAAAGTTTCGATCCAAGGCAACTTAGGATCTTTAAGGGGGGGGGGGGGGGGTAAGGTTAATTCGATACAAAAAAAAACATATTTTCGTTAATTTTTTTTGACGACACAGTTGATATATATTCATTTCTATAATAACTGCATGATAGAGTAACGTTTGAAGAATATTCTGTGAAATTTTCATTAATTTTTATGAAGAAATGAGCCATTGACAGCGAATCTTCGCGGACGTCTGAAAAAAAAAAGTTTCATTGCGGTGCCCCTCATAACTCATCACTGGATCATCCGAAATAAAAAAACCAAAATGATTTCATTAGTTGATAAGTTTCTGCAGGTAACACCGTCGAGATATTTAAAAAAAATAGATTTTTCAATTTTTTACAGCACTTGGAAGTCGAAATACTGATTTTTCGTCAAATTTTTTTTTCAGTATTTCGACTTCCAAGTGCTGTAAAAAATTGAAAAATCTATTTTTAAAAAATATCTCGACGGTGTTACCTGCAGAAACTCATCAACTAATGAAATTATTTTGGTTTTTTTATTTCGGATGATCCAGTGATGAGTTATGAGGGGCACCGCAATGAAACTTTTTTTTTTCAGACGTCCGCGAAGATTCGCTGTCAATGGCTCATTTCTTCATAAAAATTAATGAAAATTTCACAGAATATTCTTCAAACGTTACTCTATCATGCAGTAATTATAGAAATAAATATATATCAACTGTGTCGTCAAAAAAAATTAACGAAAATATGTTGTTTTTTTTATCGAATTAACCTTACCCCCCCCCCCCCTTAATTTACCGTGGCTGTTCCCAGCGTTGTAGTTTCACCAAGTCGCTTCTAAGTTAGCCTGGTGTCAGTTGCCCTCCCCCCTAGCAATATCCTTCTGTGACGGTTTACCTCGGTTCCAATCATGACGACAGAAAGGCATCTGAACCGAGGAAAACTGCCAAAGAGGCAACTGATACAATGGTAACTCAGACTGGAGGAAACTGTCACGGTGAAAACTGGGACTGGATGAAGCTGGGACCATGCCAAAGTTCCGAGTCTATGCAACTAGCGATCTTCAATTATTTTGAACAGGTTTATCCTCATCATTATACATGGACGTTCATTATTTCTATCCTGCCAATTTCTCCTATTAGTTTTTAAGACTGGATCTCATTTGTTCATCGATTGAATCGAGTCGTCGATCGGAAACTCCAATGTGATCGGAAATCGTGAGAGAAAAAAAAATCTCCAACCAACTTGTGTCAGTTATGAGGCTCATTTTCAAAGCTTTCTATTCATCATTCTCGAGGAGAAAAGACGTTTCAGGAATGCGCCCTGACACCTCGACAAGCATAATTATTGTGTTCGAAATGTGTGAGAGGGGTCGACGGTCTTCCAAGCGGCGTGTGAAGCTTGATACTGTACGGCAGAAGTTCACGAGCTAGGATATTCACGAGCTCGTACATTTTTATTTTCACACGTCGAAGATCGTGACGAGCCTACACTGGGCCAATGCTAGACAATGCTGGAGGTGGAACTTGGATAACCGAAAACCTTATCCACCTGTCGTACTTGTAACTTTCTTCTTTTTCTCATCGCGTTGAGGAACATGGTCAATCACCGTGCAATGGCTAGAAATCTCTTGGAGTCCATGATAATTTGACGCCTTCCAACGTTAGGGCGTCATCTTTGTCGATGAGATCTCGGGAAAACAATCGACGAATCCATCGATCAGTTCGATCGACACTTCACCTCACGTCTAACCATCATTATCCCATCAAACCTGGCACTCGTGTGATTTGGAACTATTGCTTGGGAGACTTGGAATAGCTTGGAGCGTCGAAAGGCCCCGTCCAATTGTCGTTCATCAAGACGCTAATTATGCAGTATGACGGCTTGTTCAAACTTAAGGGTCTTCCGAGTTTTACTTCTTGGAGAGTGTGTTCACTTTGTCCTCTGATTGAATAATTAGATGTGGTAGGTGTAAAAGTGAGGCTAGATATCCATATTTTAACGTTTCTTTGGTAATTTTTCCTAGACCGTTCGTGATTGATATTCACGATATCATTAAACTGAAATAAACTGCTCAACTAAATTGATAAAATTAAAATAAACTGATAGGCAGTGAATAACTTCGATATTGGGATCTTTCGGTTGTTGAAAGGTTGGAGCTAGCTAGTTTAGTCCACTAGTTGATTTATAACAATGCAAAGCAACCAACTTCGTCATCGTCATCAGATTAGTCATCGGTTTTGGTTCAATCTTTATGAGAAACCAAAGTTTTGCCATACAAACTTGTATCAAATGAACGTACACCGATTCTTGCATAAAGACAAGGCAACTCCATACGTTCAACACCCATGGCACATGTGTTGGCGTAGTGATGCTCATAAAATGGTTACATGCAGCATCGTCTTTCCCCACAAAAGCTCCAATGGGCTTTGCCAATAGTCCGATCACGGTGAGACGTCCTCCACTTGCCTTCTCACTCACACTGGGCCCTTCGCGTCCGTGACCGTTGGACCACTGACTGCGCACAATTAGGCCTCCGACACAGAACGAATTCATCTTCGTTGGACACGCGGGGGTCTCGAGTCTTCGGTATTCCTCCTGGCCGAAGCAGTCCGTTCCTGAAGTGGAGTTCGGTCGATCGATTATCAATCATTGTACCGCGTGGCTATAGCCCCGTGGCGCACGCAAAAGACGACTCGATGGCGAGACCCGGTGAACCTCTTCGAATTACAAACCACTGGCTTGTGTACCATCGGGATTGCATTGTTATGCACCGCCATTGTGCTAAATAATGCACCAGATACGATATAGAGGAGTCATCAAAATCGTTAATCACTAATTCTCGAGTAAAATTATCGAATTAAAAAAATTAAGAGCTGTATTTGTGTTTCTTAATGTGCAAATGTCTTATCGGAATCTTTACACAAAATTGTATTATTGGTCGTATTTTAATTATCACGAACTAATCGCATCGGTTTATACGAAATTAGCCGGAATCATTTTTTTTTCTTCGGACTTTATTTGACAATTATTCAAAAGAATAAATATGTCGAATATTAATAATCCTTCAGTTACACATTCTCAACGCCCAAACTCAAGACGAAAAAGATGTTGACACATAAATTACGAGTTGAGGCAATTAGCTCCTTTTAATTTTCATTTTAAGTCAATTAAATCCATCGTGATCATGAAGTGGGGGTGGAACGTTGGTGAGGCTTCAAAGCCCTGAAAATTCTGATACCTTACTCCATAAAAAATGCAATGAAGGTCTGACCAATTCCATTTTTCTATCAAATTTGCATATTTTTTTCCGTCGTGCATTTAACATCGTTAATAATAATGTAAAATGCACCTTTTAGATTGATGATAAGGTTTGAACATAGATCTTGTCATTGAAATTTTGCCGACTTTTGATCGAACCTGTACAGTTTTGACGATGTGTATTCGACAAATCGCGGCGAGTTTATACGCGCAGCTTGCGCATCCCGTTCTCGGGTAGCCCCCCCCCCCCTCCTCCCCCGCCCGAAAGTGTAAAGGAGATGAAGAGGCCCCGGTGCGAAACCGTCCAGTGTGGTTGGGGCTTGAAGCGCAGAGGGAGATTCGTCACGCCGACTACTCGATTAATGTTCCTACGTGGATTTCGCGATGAACCGCGAAGAGAGGGGGGGTTGAGGGTTCAGTCCTTGGAAAACGATTGAGACGAAGTGAAGGTCTGCGACTCCTATGAAGTATGTTTGCCTATATAAATCCATTAATCTTGAATGATAATAAATGCATTAGTTATATTAAGGTTCGTGGAAACGACCCTAATTCTTACACGTCTTGTGCCCATAAATTCTCAAGAAAGTTCAGGTAGTTCTTAACAATGAGTGGCGATCGACATCCGAGTCACGAAACATACAATACTGTGCAAATCAATGTGAACACACTGTTTTTTTTTACGACCTTGAATTTAATGACGAATTCGTGTTGGCATGGAATCAATTAATTTCCGGCAGCTTTGATTGATCTTCTCATCACCGTTCCCACAACTGAATCACAGTTTCCATCATTTTAGTTTTTGCAGTCCATTTTTTGTAATTCAGCGCTCCACATGGCCCACAGATTCTCGATATGATTAAAATCCGGTGGGTTTCCAGGTCGATCCAGAAGAGTCAACCCCCGTCTGCTTAAAATATTTCAGCATAATCTTGGAAACGTAAGGGGGCTGAGTCTTGCTGAAAAGTGGGTCCATCGATAGCTTGAACTTTTTCGAGTTCACTGACCGCATTCCAAATTTGCCCAACATGCTTTCTTTATCAGAAAGATGCATACTTAAAAAAAAAAAATTGTTCATCACCAAAAACAAAATAGCTGAACTAATATGGCGGCTTGAAAATTGAAAATCATTCAAATGACGATAAAAATTGCGTTTTCACTTTGCTGGAGTCATCGGATGGGAATTTGAGACCCAAAATATGACAGACACTTGAGTGCAACTCAAACGACGAAGCAACAAACCAAAAAAAAAATATTTACTTCAACACATTTTATCACAAGAACTAAACACAAAAAACCATACATTTTTTCAAATTATTTTTGTAAAATGTGAAAGATCCCTTGCTGAGAACCAGTCTAATCCATACATGAAAAGCCATTGCAGTGTTGTCATCTCAAAAATAAGATAGTGGCAGTTTGCTTTCGGGCAGTCCTTTTCCCAGTCTTACTATTCCCAGTCCAACTCGTCGTTGGTTGGTTGGTTGGTTTTCTTATAGATTTTATTAGAATTATTAACTGGAGTTACACTGGAAGAAGTAAGACGGATAAGTAGAACTGAGAAAAGTAAGATTAGGAAAACTACAACAGGAAACTGTAGGAATGCCAGAAGGCAGACTGCCACCATCCTTCACAAAATCATAAGAAATTCGCAGTGTTCACATTAATTCCCACTGGATCTGCCTTCAGCATGTTCGCTTCGACAATCCCGTGCGAATCCAATCGCGACTTGGATCGAACTATCTATGCGTAGACCGCAAAGTCGTGGTTGGCTCTCATTGACTCACGCAGTTTCCAAGCCGCGTGTGTAACTTCGTGTAAACGCTTTCGCTCGTGACAATGGGAACGGTCTGTCGGCAAAAGGAGTAACAACCACAGCAGCAGCAGCAGCAGCAGGAAACATTCAGCATCGAGACCGGTTCGCACGACGACGAAGACTCTCGAGAATGCATTTGCGTAAGTCAAACGGGACGTCGATTGGCTTGGTGCCCGCGCCATCGAGAGGGTCGAAGGTACACCTCATCGAGGCCCCCGGTCTTCGATGTCTTTCCCCGATGAAAGACGATGAGCTCGGCCAGAACGAACAACGAAACGACGACCAAGCTCTTCGTGGACGGCCCGACAAACCGCGTCATGTCGTGTACGCCATTGCAAACCCCTCCGGTGATTTATAACCAACGAAGCGACGTGGCTTCTGCCACGCCGCGCACGGGTGCGTTCTTGCGCACGTTACAACATGCCACTGTACGATCATCACGCAATTGCGCAAATATTTAATAAAGCAATTCGAATTGTGGGCTTAGGGCGTATTCAAATTTTCACCTTCGTCGAAGGTATGTCATATTTTTATTGCATGAACAAAACAAAACAAAAAACTTCTCAATGAATCCTGGAATGTCGGATGTTAAATTCTCAGACACATTCCTGATGACAATTGACGGTGATTTATTTTTTATTGTGGTTTACAGCATCGTTTTAAGCTTTTTTTATGGATAGAATTAATGAATTTGTTTTAGTTTGAGGCGTTTTTTTTTTAACTTGAAAATTAATTTTAACGAAAGATTCATATGATAGACCAATTGGTTCGTTCATTACCTGCCTATTCACATTTCTTCGGTCATGGAAAATACATTTTTGTGATAAAATATTGCCCATTCCGATGTTATAACTATATCAAACTTACAATTAATACTTTTCATCAGCCTCGATGAAAAAAAAAAAGTTTTTAAAAAATTCACTTTTTCTCAATTCTCATTCTCGGCTGTCATCGGTAGAAAATTTTTCATACCTTCCGCGAAGTTGTGAAAATAAATTCAGCACGATTAAGTTTTCCATCGGCTCGAGCGATAATTATGACGGCTAATCACCACGTTCACCGGACACAATTTCCTCGTTCGTTAATCACGAGTTGCTCCGCTATATAGATATATATATATAAATATATAACTAACGATCCAACAATCATCACCGGGGTCATATTCGGACAAAAGCGTGGGCAATACCGCGCGACCCGTGTAACGCGTTAAAACATACATTAATAATGTCAGAAACGAAGTATGTATGTGAAAACCGACGGTTCGTACGGGGAAAGTCCGTGGTGGGTTATTTTTCCATTATGTTTCCATGTAAGGGTGGAGTCTCTCTCTCTCTCTCTCTCTCTATCTCTCTCTCTCTCTCTCTCTCTCTCTCTCTCTCTCATTCTCGTCGCGTTAGCTACGGTCGCGTAGGGTTCATAATCCCGACTCGCTGACTATCCAACATCGATCGAATCGTCTTCATCGTCTCGTCAACGTATCCGCGAGATCATACACGCCGTTATAATCGTTCGTGATTAATAAATCTCGGTTTTTCACGTCGGGTCATCAATATCGGTCTGTCCCCGAAGAATTGTCGACTCTCTTCGGGTCGTGAGGTATCCATCTCCGTAAATCCAATATCATCTGTGTCGGATCGACGCTGGGACACGTCGCAACATAAATGTCAATCTTAATCCATAAAAAATGCTGACCCACTGATGTGCCGGTGGTTGCGCTCGAAAGAAATTTTTTACGCTGTGGCAACTGGATCGATGAAAAAGATCGTCATAATGATATTCGATGGAAATATTGTTCACCGGCGGAACAGGTTGTAATTCAATTTTGCACTGTTTCAATCGATGAATTTAATGTTCAAACATAGTCGATTCGTAAATTCTAAGATAAGATGAAAAAAAAAATTAAAAACGAGAATTTTTTTTTCCAATTAAAAGAGAATTTGAATTTAAAAAATGCATAAACTGTGCTGGTATTGTAAACGATATAGTTTGCGAGTCAACAACGAATAAATTGCTATGATAAGCATTTTATCCATAAGGTTTTTTTCAATTTTTCTCAATTGCCATATAACTCTTATTGAATTTTAGTTGAGAAATCATTGTCTTTTTTATTTTTCAATACACAAATAACATTGTCGTTTCTGAATCGAAAATCACCCACGATAAATGCCAGATTTTTTCACAACAAATCAACGCCTTTAACATCGACGTTCAATTTTCATGACATTTTTCGTACAGCATTTAAAATTTTTCTTATCCTACACGACCGCACTGTTGGAAAAAAGAATAATTTGCGAAAAAGTGGTAACCCGATGGATACGAGTTTATAACGGGTGTGAAACGTATAATTGGACGGAGTGTGTAGAATCGTGTAGGACCGAGGGATCGGATGGCAGATGCATCGCCGGAGGTACGAGATTGCATCTCTTCGGTACTGCGCGCTACTGGCGACTGGGCAGACGTTTTTTTTTTTTTTTCCCGTAGTCCGTGTGTCTATGAGTTGGATGTAAAATCGTGAAAGAAATCTCGTGAGAGGCTGATGTATTTGCGATAGGAGCTATGGCCAGGAAACTCACGGTGTCTTTACTGCGCAATGTCGTTGTCGAGTCATTGACAAATTGATCGTCACCCATCGTACAGTGTTTGCTGTCGATGTTCTATCGCATTTTGCAACCAGAAGTGGCGAGGCAGCATTTACCTGCCATCGTGAAACGGACACAGGTGCATTCATCGGCACCGTGATATGACTCCGAATAAATATCGTATTTTGCACTTTGAATTCTACATGAAAAAAATTACGTAAAATTAAATTGTTGACACAGTTTTTATTTTCAATTTCTTGATATATTAACGTTTTTGTCGCAATCCATAAAACGATATTTATTTTGGACGTGGAAATTGTTATTCGTGATGAGTCGAGCCACTTTAAACTGTGCTGTAAAATGACCTTGGACGTAAAATAATTTTTTATACGACCCCCCTCGAAAACGCGTCATTTCATGCCTGTGAAGCGGACGTAAAGTGACCGATTTCAGTCCGGAGCGTCATATTCGTGGATTAGGCGTTTTTTAAAGGGGCGTCGAAGAAAGAATAAGGCAATTTTGTTCAGTGTGATTGCAGCAACTTTATAACCGTCGGAATCACCTTTATTACGACCCTTTGGTCGTAAATTATCTATTTTAAGAGACCCAACGATAATCATTGATATTCAAACATGCAAATTAATCTATCTTCAACACAAAAATCAATCGAATCACAAATTTATGTTCTCTCCATTTCAAGATCGATATAATAATATTAATAATTTTCTTATCGGCCAACGCATTTTTTTTCACAGTGAAAAAAAAAAAACAAATGTATTATATTTTCGTTGACCCCGTGAATTTCGTGATTCAGTTTGAAATGAAAATGCTGACTCGTGCGAGTTTCGACGATTTCGTAATTATGACTGACGATGGTGGCGCCTCTCTACCGCAGATTCAACGAGAAAAAAGATTGCTACCCTTTCTCGCGTACCACAAATCTGTTTTTTTTTTTTTTCCGTTTTTTCGCTTGTTCATTCGCTTTGCCTTTGCCTTTATTTTTTTTTTTTTGCTGTTGTTATTTTTACATGTCTCACATACACTTTCGTCTTCTTTATCCCCGGTTCCGGACTTTGAGGTATCCTCGTGGGGCCCTCGGGTGTCTCGGCGCCGTCGATCCAGCTCCTCGCGGGGCCCCCGGAATATCATTGGTCGGACGAACGTGGTCCGGGGCGAAGTCCGTGGGTTTGCGAACCTCCGGGCACGAACCCGCAAATTACAGAGCGGCCGGGAACCCGTGTGTTGCCTCCCTCGCAACGCCGCGTTTCATAGCAACCGACCGATTCTTTAAGCGTAGCGCGGAAGCTCTCTTCGTCTTCGTCTCGTCTTGCCGATCCGAGGCGATTACGCATACCATCATCCGGAATATATTTCTTTGTGGATCCGCAAACTTGTTATTTCACGTTCCCACACAATGTACCCAAAGAATTATTATTTACAACATTATTATTGCAAATTAGATTCATTTTTCAAATGAAAATCAATAGAATTGCCAATGTTTGTTTTCTTCATTATGATATCAATATAATTATTTGATTCATATCGCAATTAATGAATGAAGACGACCTGAAAAATAACGAAATGTTATTTTTCAGAGATCTAACGATTATTATTCATGCAATATTATTCCAAACTAATTTATGTTTGAAATGAAAATCAATCGAATGCTAAATTTGTTTTCTTCATTTCAAGATCGATATAATAAATTGATTTAAACCTCAATTGATAAACAAGAAGACTTTCCATGAATAAAATTTCATTTCATTTAAGCTCAGTTGCAAATTTTTCGAAAAAAAAAACAAACAAATAACGAAAAAAAATCTTGTTATCTCTTATCGTTGATAAAAGTAATTGTATGAATAATAACAATAATTGCAGAACAATACCGTATACAAACAACAAAGTGCGTGTACGTTTCTACGGTCACGAACGTCGCTCGACTGCCGCGCATTTACGTAATATGATTTTCAATTGCAAACGCCCATCACGTATCACCCACCGGCGCCTTTCTATTCATACAATCTTATGGGCGATGGTTGTGCACAGCCCGGTGATCCGAGACGCGCATACGATCAGGTACTTTTGATTATCGAAACCCGGAGCACTGCCACTATATCGGCACTCGCGAACTATAGCGAAACTCTCGGCACAATGCAAACATATCGGGTCCGAGTGAAAGAAGGCAAGCAAATAAAAAAAATAAATTAATTTAAAAAAAAAATATTGAAAAAAACGAAATATTTGAAAAATAACAAACCTAAACTGAAAAAAAAACCCCAAATAAGTGAGAAAGAAAATGAGTTGAGAATCGTTTCTCTCAGTCATCCGGGGTGAGCATTATAATGCATCCACAATGCAACGGGTGCGGCTCACATCAAAGAAGAAGTTATACGTGAGCCCGCGCGAGACTTCGAACCTCGTGCGCAGGTCCGGGCAATACACTCCCGCGTCTGCGCATACCGAGGACCGATAGAGAAAGAGGGACCTAATGGCCTGACGCTATAGCCTTCGAGGTTTCGACCAGTTGTAGCTTGAAGAGAGACAGAGAGAGAGAGCAGAGAGAGAGAGAGAAAGAGAGAGAAAGAGACTATCATGTAGATCCACCCTTTTTTTCTCCCCGAACCTATACACTTCACCTGTCATTCACAATCGAACAATCGTCGGAATGAACATTTTTTTTTTTTCGAATTTATCCTTTTCACACCCCGACCTTCGTTGAATGGAATGGATCTTGGTTTATCGATTTTTCATCGTATTTAGTTTGGTCGTCATTATCCGGTCGATCATTCGTTCAGGTTCATTTGTACGAGTTGGTTTGGGAAACAACTGCTAAATAGCTCGATGATGAATGAGAAACAGTTTGAGCCTTCGGTTTCGATTACATATGACCACTTGAATATTATATTAAAGCTTATTTAATAAATGCCTTAAAAATTGAGAAAAGAAATCGTCAATATCTTTATTCATTTAGTCTGAAAAAATTATTGAATTTTTATGTTCGTCACGCTAAATGTGTCCCCTTAAACGTTGCAGCTTACAGTCTGACTCATCGATTTCCTGTATTCCTGCAATAATTCTCGCAGTTCGATTATGTTTCTTAGCAACGAAAGTTAATGTCGCCCACGAGAATGCCAAAAGTATCATGAGAAAAGTTGCACGTTCAAAGACGCGATAGATGTGTGAGACCGACGTGGATTACCCACACCCCACCTACCAGTCGTGGAAAATATGTTGTGTCGAATTGTCGCGGTGTGAGTATATCGATTCGTCTGTATCTAAGCAGTTTCAACCACGGCTTCGACTTTGCATCGGCCCGGACACGCGGGTTCTCGCGTTCTCTCAGTACAATGAACATAAGAGGGTGGGAAGTGGGTAGGTTGATGGGAGGAATTCGCGTTGGAGACGCCGAGTGAGACTGAGAATCGATGTGAGACGGGTGTTGGGTGTTCTAAACGGAGTTCGATTGAATGAAGCATGAAAAAAAAAGTAATGAAGTAAGAAAGAAGAAAAAAAAACAGTTAAGATTGAGAGAAAGACTCGAGTGTTACAATGCAATAATAGAATTGCAACTCCCCTAGTGTGATTTAAACAGGCGATGGTGCTTCTGAAAGTGTGTAAGGTAACCGGTGATGAGCGAACGAGTAAACGATGCTCACATCGTTTTAGTCTGTGTATATCAGGGTGTGTTAGCAGGAGGCAAAGTTTTTAGATTTTTCTGGCAGTTTCTATACATGAAGTCAATACTATTGGGAGACGGCTATAATTATTTGAGCCCAGCCGGACAATATCTAGAGGTTCCGCTTTCACGAATTCGATTTTGACTCTGATTAAGTCGTAAATATATATATATATTTTCAATTGTAAGTAATTTCTGCAATTAAAAAAAACTTAACAACTTTCTTTTCAACAAAAATCATTGAAAACTGACGAAAAATAATTTCTTACTTTTTTTATCGTAAAACAAAAAATATCATCATGTTTAGTGACCTCGATACTATGTATCGCACTTAGTTTTACCCACTCGAATTATTCGTGTACCTGAAAAATTAATTGAAACTGGAAAGAATAAAAATTGTTAAGGTGTTAATCAAAGGCCGAATCGAATTCATGAAAGCGGAACCTCTAAATGTTGTCCGATTGGGCTCAAATTTTGACAAACGTCTTCTGATCGGATCTACGCCAAATGTAGGAACTGCCAGATGGATTGAACAAATTTCCGTTTTTTCAGCACACCCCATTATATATTTATGAATTTTATGTAGATGCCGATCAAATGGTAGAAACATCTACCGATGTACTAACAGTACACGATATGGCGTACGGGAATATCCGTGCGTACAGTTCAGAATGGCCATTCGCCAACCCATGAGTCGATTCAATGGGCGAATGGGTCGGGCGAGGTGGCGCCAACCGCGGCCCGGATGGTAGCGACCGTGTGCGGTAATAGTGTGTGCGTTGGCGTCCTTCGATTACTTCTCCTTGTTCTTCTTTACGTTCTTCTTCGTATTCTTATTTTTGCCAATCTTGTCTTTGTTAATAATAGGTTTGGGCGACATTACACTTTGATGCGCTGCCGGTTTTTGCTCCCGAAGAAAATCGACAGGTTCGCGATGCAGACCGGGGCAAACTGTCACAACTTTGTAATCAACGCTGGAGCATTTTTTGATCCATATTTTACTTAAGAAGAGTGTTGGCTGTTATTCCGGCATTTTCCAGATTTTTTTCAACGAAATCTTTTGGGTTTGTTGCAATGAAACTGAGTGAATGTGTTTATCAATATTATTAGATGATCGTGGAATTTCCTTGTCACAAAATATTCGATCTGGATTTCGATCTGGGCAAAGATTGCGTCTATTCTGGTGTTCTCAAAAACCAAAACCGGACTTATCTATATCCGCTATCGTTTAAACTAGGATCTTATTAAACAAAAAATCGTGACAAAATGGTGAAACTATCTCGAAAAATTTCCGCTTTTTCACGTTTTTTCAAGACTTATTGTTCCCCTAAAAATATTCAACTTAGGAAAAATATCGTACTTCAGACGATAGCCAAATATGGTCTCAATAGGCCCTCCCAAATCACAAGTCGATCTTGGTTCGTTGCCTGCTGAGATATATTTGCACTATGTTCAAAAACTGTGCAATCCCATCTAAACTAGCAGTGCAACCGGAAGCAAATGGAATATCTGCGAGGGGGCGGCACCTGATTGTGTCTGAACGACGGAATAGAGAGCCAATTCCGTGGACAATCGGGCAGGAGCTAAGAGTGTGCCGAGCTCAAATGGCAGGCCTCGTTCCTTTGCAAAAAAAAAAAAAACAAAAAAAAAACAAAAAAAAATGGAATAACAATCTGCGGACGGTATCCGTCGGCAGTTACGGGGAACAAATGGCATTTTTCGCGTACGATGTTTTCTATATAATACATCTGAGAATCTGGTCGCGGCTTCTGACGTCTAATAATGGCATTCAAAATTAGTCCTCAGCCCCGAGAGACCGGATGAATTATTGAAGCGAACTTTTGCGACTGGATTCAACGTGGGCCCCGCCAGGCACGATCCCCAACCTCGATCGAGACGGAGACCGGCCGGTATAGATACTTCACCGCCCCGGCCGTAGCTAATGCGCAATGGCGGTGGGAGATGGCGCTGTTACGCGGACGGCCGGTAGCGATGAGCTTCGGGTCTGCCCGTGACCGCAATTGCCGGGTTTCGTTCGATATTAGTTTTAGAACCCCCCCGCCCCTCCCGCCCCCCACCCATTCCCGCCTATCTGCGCGCGCATCGTCGGACCGATCTTCCAACCCGTGTCCTGAAACGTTTAACTGGTTATTACGGTTAGCATTCGCATTTTTATTATTATTATTATTTAAAAAACACGTTTTTTTTCTTGTTCTTCCGTTCGCGGTTCCAGCTCCCGGTATCCGTAGAGTCTTATTCTCGATCTCGTAATTCCGAGCTTCTCATTCTTCTTCTTGTTCCTCGTTCACTTTTTGTTATTTTTATTTCTATTTTTTTTTTTTTTTGTGCTTTTTCTTCTACATCTGCTTCTACCGCTCGACCATCTCGTCGGTTGTTTGGATACACACAACCGGGAGGCCTGTAATTCCAAATGTATTACGCGACCTTTCACGAAATGATTGTAGCCCCCCCTCCCCCCGACCGCCCCGCCGTTTATTACGATCGAAAAATTATAATCCGCCACTGTCCCAAGTGGAAAAACAAGAATATAAAATATATTACAATGAATAGACACTTTCTACACAGAAGTGGTCGTACATCGTTTGGATATAAACTGTATACAATTCATATATCGTATATATGAAAATGTATCATAATCTGTGTATGCATGAACAAGTGACTGGAAGAAAAGTAATTCATCGTTCCATGAACGCAGGGAAGTTCGTTTCGGTAGGCTCTGACAATGACAGAGACAGAAAACAAATGCTGGTAAAGTGGTTGGGAAAAGTAGTTTTTACAACAATCGACGTGGACGATTACCGTAATAACGTTCGTGATAAGGAGATGGGTTATTTCATGAGCTTTTTATCGAACACCAGCATTCTCTTTCAAATATTGCGAACGTTTCATACGGAACGTGGTTGTTCCTCGGTCGACACTTTGTCGCTGACTCAGAAACAGCGAATATCGAGCAGCCAATGACGTTCAAGATTCTGAATTCCTTATTGTGGTTGAACGAAGGAGAAAGAAGAAAAACAGAGAGTACTAAAAAATCAGACTTCGTCAACGGCTTTCTCGAAATTATATATAGTTGGCATATTTGTTATTCGTTTATACCACATGAAAAATAATTATTCAACACCGTTTGTCCTGTTGTATGCAAATTGTATTGTGTCGTATGCAAATTGCTGATGGAAGGATTCAATCTTGAAATCAACTATGTTGTTCAACATGGTTTCAATATCTAAGTTAATTTCATACAGGACAGCAGATTTTCATCATATTCCGCAGAAAAAAAGCGAAGTAGAAAAAATAATTTTGATATTTATAGTTTCGAGGTAAAACATTGAAACGGATGGATAATTTTTTTTTAATCAACCAATAAAGACTCGTATGATTGATAGTCATTACTTGTCTTCTCTTCATCTATAAATAAAGGCGATAAGCACAATTTGAGACGCAATGGAAACAATTTTGTTCACAAATTGAATAGACGAAATATCGCGTTTTAACGTTTCAATCGGTGAAGGTGAAATCAAAATTCGAGGTCATCGTGGTAATTTTACTTGGGGGGGGGGGGGGAGGGGAAGGCTACGGTATAATTGAGAATTTCTCTCGAATTTCAATGCACGGGCATCAAGAGCGGCTCGGACTATAAAATATAACGTGCATACAAACATTTGGTTTAGAGAGTTCACGCGTCTTTTCCGTTCGTAATTTTCTACGAGGGATGTAAAAGCCGCTGCGCCGAGCCGGGCCACATCGAATGTACGCTTTGTAGTACACCGAATGCGATGGCACACGGTTGCTAACGATGCGCGGCTGTGATTGACGAGCCGACGATTGACCAGCGAGCGATATACTTCTCTCTTTCTCCCTCCCTCTCTTCTCTCTCTCTCTCTCTCTCTCTCGATATCTCTGTCGCCAGTCGCGCGAAGTGGCATCCGGATAATTATAGAAACGATGCCTGTCTCTGCTCGGCGTTAATGAGCCCGTGAAACGAAGCCACTGTTCCACCCAATCAACGTTCCAACAGTTTGCCACGACATAGTTTCCTTTCGGAATAAATCCAGTTTCCATTGCTCAAGAATTCAAAAACCCAAAGAATCAATGAATCACCGTATATTTTGTTTATGTTCGAAATCTGTAAAAATGATGTATTCATTCTTTTTGATTCGGATAAAATAATAGATAAAAGTGCCTCAGCAATTTTCCATATTCACGATAAACAATTTTCTCGACTTGAATATGAAAAAATAGATCCAACGACATCGTTGCACCATATGCACTGAATTATTTACTAATTTTATCTATGAAAAACTTGAGCGGAAAGAAAAACAACAACAACAATAAGTTTTACTTTTTCTTTTGATATTTTTTCGCACAGGAGGATTAGTGGCTGACACTGTGAGTATCGTTGTCAGACTCAACCGAAATAATCGGTAGGCGATGAGCTCTCACAAACGCACACTCACACGAGTGTTGTTTACATTTGCACCGGAGAACTCCCAGCGAAAACTATTTGCGTAACGCGAGCGACAAGATGTTTAGGTACACATAAAAAATCAAGGGTCACACGAAGGACGTGCGGTTGTGGACGCATATTTAATCATCACAATTTATTTCGCTGTACATTATTTTTCGTCGGAGCGTTCGAATGTTTACCGTACAACTCGTATTACTTGATAGTTCTGAATAATATCCGAAAATAGCTTGATCGTATTGCCTGATCTTTTAATTCGGTCTTTTTAATGCGATATTGACAATTCCTCAATTTCTCGGCTTAACTATATTTTGACAAGTTTTACACACAATTATGGTACGGTATACGAAACAATATTATAACTACGGGAGTATAATAAGAGTATGACGGCTCTTCAAGGGCTGACTCCGATTACCACAGGCAGTTCGGCCCGAAGTTAGTTTCGGGTGTTCGATTGCGGCGTCGCTGGCCCACGGGGAGAGTTAACTCGGCTACCCAGTCCCTCGGCATTAATATATGCGCTGAATTTCCGACAGCAGGCGCAACGTTAACTGTCGATTCGACAATCTTGCGGTCTACGGTAGATAATTACGCAGAGCTCGAGGCGCATGGTAGGACGTCGAAGTCGAGGAGACATATGAATCAGGCTTTCTGTTGCACTTTATTTGCCGGCAATGAAACAACCTTTGCATCTTCATTTTTCGTAATTTGGCCGCAATCGTAAGCTTCCGACGACGATTTTCGTACGCGCGATACATAACTTCGCAAAGGAATACGGTGATCGCGATAATGGTTCCACCAGCCAGAATAACGAATAATGGTGCGACGTTGGAATAATCAACGGCAGAGTGAGCAGTTTCGGTGATACGACTTTTGTTGAAAGGACTGTCGATCAAACGACGGAGCATCCCGCTTTCTTTCAAACGTCGCATGCTAAATAACAATGAGAAGGTCATTAGTCACGATAAATTTACGATAAAATGACACGTTTTCGTGTCTCGATTTAATGTTGAAATCGGGAATCACATGAGCTTACTAGTGTTTTAGGGACTGATCGAAAAAATATTTCGGGTAAAATAGCAACGTCGCAGCGACGGTGACGACAGTGATTCCCACAACCTTGCACCCAACAGTTTCGATTTCTGTGGCAATATCGCTCGTGAAAAAAGCGACTCTTTCTTCACAAACCTACGTGGAAATTGAGTGATGAACGTACCAATTGCAATTATTTCTACAAACTCATTAATGACCTGAGATTCGATACACAACCTGTTTCCACGCTGCTGTATCGGTTTCGGGATGTTCAGCCACCGGTTTTAAAAAGTTTATCAGTATGGATATCGTGGTTGATGCATATTGCTACCGGGCACGCAGAATTATTGTGGATAGATGAATTATCGTGTTCAAGTCGACATCCAGCCCTTAAGCTAATAAATCACACAAATCTGTGAGAACTTACGTCCAGAAATTTTCTGTCCGTACTACCGCGACGCACTATCACTTTATAGGATCCATCATCAATAAAACCATTTAGATCGGTAAACGGTAAGGAGTAGGATTCTACGGTGATAAAACTTATCAACTTGGCGGAATATGCCACGTAAGCGAGGATTCCCGAAACGAATATCGAAAAGTACGCTATTCTCATTGGTCCCTGAGTCGGAAATTCTGCAACGTTTAATCTCACAAAGTAAAACATTGTTAACGAGATTTTTATATTGAAATGCTAAATTTGTTCTCATCAATGTCGAACACCCCTTACTGGAAAGAGCTTGCTGTTGGAATATACCCCACACGTAGAGACAGCTTTCAATGTAGAGAGAGCACGATAATTTTTCGCCATATTGTAGTTTCATGATCGTCAGTAGAAGGGGTGTTGTGATAATCAGCGCTACTATTATCAGCCAAATTTTCATTTCAAACACCTTCGAAGAGTTGAAAGATAGTAGTATAGCCCGAATGAACAGTTTTCCAATCCAATGGAATTCACATTACCGTGTCAAATTGGCGACGATATCAAACCTTAAAATAGGCGAACCATCGAACGCTGATGTCATCCGGTACTTTGATGTACAGTTTCATAGGCCATGAGGATAATAGATAAAGCATCTTTTCTCCCGTAATTTCATAGGGCGCAATTGCTATATGTCCGAGATCATAAATTGATTTCTGTTTCACACCTTTACCGCCTTTACCGTCTGAATACTCCAGCGTGGTTGTGAAATTCAAGGCACGACCCAACTCATGCGCAATTTCTTCGAACAATCGAGTCAGATGATTGGCACGTTGGTTCTGGCCGTTGTTCTTGAAAAACTACGCAAACGTATGGGTGAATTACCATCGAAAATGAAGATCAAACATCGACTCACCCATCGATCGATGAACATTCGTAGTTTCACGCCTCGAAAATCGCGTTGCCGAGATTTCAATTCGTCGGTGGGTCCTATTTTTAATCGTTCGTTCGTAGTCCACGTGCCGAAATGACCGGTCTCCATCTGATTTGGAAGCATGGACCACCATTCCTGCAGCTCGGAATTGTCGCAACAAACGACGACTATCGGAAATGACAAACCTAACCTGTTGTCCGATGGATGACGACAATATTTGCAAACCGGGTCCTCGGAATGGCCGTGAAATATCACCAACCAAATTTGCATCTTTTTCCCAAATGTTTTGGGTGGGAGACTTTTACGAAACTTGAAGATTTCGTCCATCGTTTTCATCAAAATCACCACGAGCGGTCGAGCAACTTGTTTCGCATGGAAATCCAGTTGTTGATGCACATCTTCGAAATTCGTCATCAGCGTCGACACACCCAGTTTCGAAAAAGTGCGCGTTAGCGAGTAGGCCATTGTCGATTCTTCCATTCCTGCGAAAAAACGATATATATATATATATATATATATATATATATATATATATATATATATATATATATATATATTGATGAAAGCATCAGAAGTAATGTATAAACGACAACATAGCGACTGATTGAATCGAGCTCACGTAAGATTTTCTCCGGAAATACGAAAAATACAGTGGAGGCGACGTATTCGTTGCGAAGATCGGATATGAGTGAGACGTATTTGTTGTAATCGGCATTCACAAGGCCCAATCCACCTGTCGTCAATAGAACAAACGCGAAGCAACGATGCATCGTGAAAGCAGGTATTCAACGTCACCACGACTTTCGTACGACTAACTTTTCCGGCCAAAAGGAATAAGAAGTGAATTCTAGAAAATCATTTATTTTTAGTTTTAACGCGCATGATCCGAAGGTGTGAACCACAGCTGCCCATTCAAAGGGTTCACCCCTAAGTGCGTGCAAACAACTGCGAGCGAGTTCGTGGAGAATAAATGAAGTAATCTAACACATGCCCGTGACTCAGAAATAGAATTATCGACCGATTCGTGATGTCTTTTTTCACGAATCGAACCATAAAATACATTCGTGTAAACAGTTGAAGGAACCCCAATGTTGAACGAAACCCTCGATGTTCGTTTACTCGTTTTTACGATGATTCAAGTACATAGCCAGACCTCATGCATAATTGCATGATAAACTTCACATTCACATAGACTTGTCATTGAGTTGAGATCGGCCCAACTTGTGAAAATAAAATTAGCTATGACTCAGCATAATTCATCAGAATTGAATCGATCGAATGTGAATTCTCAGAAAGTGGAAAATGAGCCGTTGGCGGGTTCGAAGCTCTTGGGTTAGAGTTACTCGTAACTTCGAGAAAAAAAACTCTTTTTTAAACGGGTTTTATTATTATGAGAAAAATGTTTTTCCATATGAATAATCAATATTTCGGAGATCATCAGTGGCATCGGGCCCAGGATGGACGAAGTCCATGTCACCAAATCGTCAACGAAATTTTTTTGACAAACTGGCGGATGTTCAAAGTCAAAATTTGTTTTTTGACCAAAGTCAGATTTTCGGTTGAAAAAAAAAACTATCCACCGAAGATAAAAATCCGTCTATCCTGGGAATATCTATGTACAGAATGAGTGATATAAATTCCAAAACGATCGGTTAAACCGTTTTGGAGTTACATTGATCACCGACTCTAAAAACGTGGTTTCGAGAAAATCGCGGTCAAAAGTTTCAAGTTAAATTTACATGGAAATGGAAAAATGATTATTGGACTTACACTGAATCATCTACTCCAACAGCATGAAGTGGTCCTTCGTTTCCGATATTCTTTCGATGTCGCCAATATAATTAAAAAATCTAACACCAAGATCTTTCAACGAACTAAGGACAATTTCAAGGCTAACTGCCCAGTTTTACCCGCTCGACGCGTTCGTGCTCAAAGTTTCATATCTTCATGAATAATGCTCCGATTTGCCTAACCTTTGTTTAGAGAATGCGTTTGAATGTTGTACTTCTAGGAGATGCGAAGAAAAGAAAATCGATTATTTAAAAATGCTGAGTAGTCCTAACGCCTTAATCTTGTAACGAATTCATTAATGATTGTGACTATTTTTTCAATTCTGCATGAGATATTACTAACGGAGATATTGTGCAACGCTGTATTCTTATTTATTCGTTTTTTAAATGGAACATCGGGACGCTTATTTGACGTCCAATTTATATATTCTTTCTCGTCACATAAAAATTCACAAATATTGTTACAATTGACAAGTAGTTTACACATGAATAATCAACGGTCGATCCAAGCAGGTAACGGCGTGGGCGCGCATTTGATCACAACAATTCATTTTGCTTTACATGATTCTTCGTCGGACCGTTTGAATGTCTAGCGTACATCTCGTATTATATTGTACATTTAAATAATATCCGGTGACAGTTGGTTCGAATTCCGTGATCGACAACAAACGTGGCAGTCGGTGAATTTCGCCCATCAAACCTTTTGAGACATTCGTTTACTTTTCTTATTAAATTCAGTGTATAAACTTCACTTCCGGTACAGCCTAAGTCAATAGCTACCCAGGCTCTACCAAATAAATTCATATCTTTCGGTTCAGTACGGCGTCCTTCGGCTTAAATATATTTTGACAAGTTTCACATACAGTTATCGTACGGTTTCCGAGACAATATAATAACTACGGGAGTATAATAAGAATATGCCGGCTCCTCGAGGGCTGACTTCGATTACCACAGACGGTTCGGTGCGAAGTTAGTTTCGGGTGTTCGATTACGGCGTCGTTGACCCACGAGAAGCGTTCACTCGGCTATCCTGTCCCTCGGCATTGAACTATGCGCTGAATTTTCGACAGCAGGCTCAACATTAACTGTCGATTCGACGATCTTGAGGCCTACGGTAGATAATTACGCAGCACTCGAGGAGTACGGTAGGACATCGAAGTCGGGGAGAAATATAATTTTGGTTTCCTGTCGCAATCCACGCGCCGGCAATGAAACAACCGTCGCATCTTCATGTTTCGTGATTTGGCCGCGATGGTAAGCTTCCGACGACGTCTTTCGTACGCGCGACACATAACTTCGCAAAGGAGTACGATGAGCGCGAGAATAATTCCACCAGCCAGATTAACGAATAATGGTGCGACGTTGGAATAATTGACGGCAGAGTGAGCAGTTTCGGTGATACGATTTTTATTGGAACGACTGTCGGTCAAACGACTCAGCATTCCGCTTTCTTTAAAACGTCGCATGCTAAATAACAATGAGAAGGTCATTAGTCGCGATAAATTTACGATAAAATGACACGTTTTCGTGTCTTGATTTAATGTTACAATTGGGAATCACATGAGCTTACTAATATTTTATGGACTGATCGGAAAAATATTTCGGGTAAAATAGCAACGTCGCAGCGACGGTGACGACAGTGATTTCCACAACCTTGCACCCAACAGTTTCGATTTCTGTGGCGATATCGCTCGTGAAAAAAGCGACTCTTTCTTCACAAACCTACATGGGAATCGAGTGATGAACGGGCCAATTGCAATTATTTCCACAAACTCATTAATGACCTGAGATTCGATACACAACCTGTTTCCACGCTGCTGCATATGTTTCGGGAAGTTCATCCTCCGGTTTCAGAAAGTCGAGCAATCCGGATATCTCGGTCAATACATATTTCTACCGGGCAGACAGAATTATTGTGGATAGATGAATCATAGTGTTTGGGTTATTCGACACCCTGCCCTTAAATTAATAAATCACACAAATCTGTAAGAACTTACGTCCAGAAATTTGGTGGCCGTACCATCACGACGGACTATCACTTGATAGGATCCGTCATCAATGAAACCGCTTAAATCGGTAAACGGTAAGGAGTAGGATTCTACGGTGATAAAACTTATCAACTTGGCGGAATATGCCACGTAAACGAGAATTCCCGAAACGAATATCGAAAAGTACGCTATTCTCATTGGTCGCTGAGTCGGAAATTCTGCAACGTTTAATCTTACAAAGTAAAACATTGTTAACAAATTTTTTATATTCAAATGCTTAATTTGTTCTCATCAATGTCGAACACCCCTTACCGGAAAGAGCTTGCTGATGGAATATACCCCACACGTAGAGACAGCTTTCAACGTAGAGAGAGCACGATAATTTTTCGCCATATTGTAGTTTCATGATCGTCAGCAGAAGGGATGCCGTGATAATCAGCGCGACTATTATCAGCCAAATTTTCATTTCAAACACCTTCAAACAGTTGAAAGATTATAGCCCGGAAGAACAGTTTCCTAATCCAATGGAATTAACATTACCGTGCCAAATTGGCGACCGATCTCGAACCTTGAAATACGCGAACCATCGAACGCTAATGTCATCCGGTACTTTGATGTACAGTTTCATTGGCCATGAGGATAATACATGGAGCAGACCTTCTCTCTTAATTTCTTGCGGCGCAATTGCTATATATCCGAGATCATGAATTGATGCCTCTCCGGTGACTTTAGCGCGACCGTCCAAATACTCCAGCGTGGTTGTGAAATTCAAAGCACGTCCCAACTCATTTGCAATTTCTTCGAACAATCGAGTCAGGTGATTGGCACGTTGGTTCTGGTCGTTGTTCTTGAAGAACTACGCAAACGTATGGGTGAATCACCATCGAAAATGAAGATTAAACATCGACTTACCCATCCATCGATGAACATTCGTAGTTTCATGCCTCGAAAATCGCGATGCCGAGATTTCAATTCGTCGGTGGGTCCAATTCTTAATCGTTCGTTCGCAGTCCACGTGCCGAAATGACCGATCTCCATCTGATTTGGAAGCACGGACCACCATTCCTGCAGCTCGGAATCGTCGCAACAAACGACGATCATCGAAAATGACAAACTCAACCTGTTGCCCGATGGATGACGACAATATTCGCAAATCGGGTCCTCGAAATGGCCGTGAAATATCACCAACCAAATTTGCATCTTTCTCCAAAATGTTTCGGGTGGGAGACTGTTGGGAAACTTGAAGATTTCGTCCATCGTTTTTATCAAAATCACCACCAGCGGTCGAGCAACTCGTTTCGCATGAAAATCCAGTTGTTGATGCACATCTTTGAAATTCGTTATCAGCGTCGACACACCCAGTTTCGAAAAAGTGCGCGTTAGCGAGTAGGCCATCGTCGATTCTTCCATTCCTGCGAAAAAAAACTATATATATATATATATATATTGATGAAAGCATCAGAAGTAATGTATAAACGACAACATAGCGACTGATTGAATCGAGCTTACGTAAGATTTTCTCCGGAAATACGAAAAATACAGTGGAGGCGACGTATTCGTTTCGAAGATCGTATATAAGTGAGACGTATTTGTTGTAATCGGCATTCACAAGGCTCAATCCACCTGCCGTCAATAGAATAAAAGCGACGAAACGATGCATCGTGGACACGGGTATTCACCGTGGCCACGATTTTCATACGACTAAGTTCTAATCGCACGAAAGAGGTGAGACGTAAGTTACAGAAAATCATTTTTTCGATGTTAACACGCATGATCCGTTCGTGTGAACGGCAGCCGCCCACTTGAAGGGTTCACCCTTGAGTCCTCGCAAACAACTACGAACAAGTTTGCAGACGATAAATGAGGGAAGCACACACTCACGTCCGCGGCCAAGTCGGAAGACGTCATTATCGATAGAGTTTGCTTGAGAATACCATATTTTATAATTCCATCATGAAGCAGAAGGTTAAACCACAATGCGTGTATTTTTTTTGAGGACATTTCAAACATGTTGATATAAAAAAGCCGATAAAAATTGTTCAGACCGTCCCATAGATTTCTGCATGAGAAAACAATGAGTGCGATCTGCCCTCAACAGACCTCAAACTACGTTAGGCCCAAGGTCAGAGATAAAATGTTCCTCGGGCTTATCCGACAGCTTGACACCCACGCGTTCCAAGTTCCGACTCTCGTCAGCAGAGCTGCATAATATGCACGTCGGAAGGCACTCCCTCTTTCTCTTCTTTATCCGTGTCTCGCCACAGTCGTGTCCGTAATATCTATCCATCCATCTCTTCTATCGTCATTACTCTTTTCCGTCTTCAACGTTTTCGCTCACATATTTCTTTCGTTTTGCATGTGGCTCGGTGGACCGGATGTACCGTTCTTCAACGAACAAAGAATTTTGCCCATAATCTTGTAACCCACTCGTACTGATCGATCAGCTGGCGCTCCTTAATGGTTTTTTCGCGACGCCAATGTATATATCAAATTCCGGTAGCGCCAGATTTTAACGACCACATCGATGCTTCGCCAATAATTACCCATAATTACCAGGTCTCCGACCAACGGCGCCTGGTCTTAGCCGGTGATTAGAATTGGACTAGGAGTTTCACGATAGGCTTGAGGTACCCTCGTTAAAAGAGTTCCTCGTCAGATTTTCATAAAACTTGGCATACTTATAGGTCATTGATGAGAAAAAGGTTCAGTTAAATGTCTATGGATTTCGAGAGCGCGAGAAAAAAGATATCAAGACTTTTATTTTCATACGTTTAACGTGGAGCTTTACGGAGAATCACGCTCAATTTGATATAATACAAAAAGTCCTCGTCAGATTTTAATGGAAACACTTGAACTGTAAGATGAATATTCAGAGAACATTTTGAGTACTTGAAGGTAGAGATCAGGAGACTGTGATGATAATCATAAGCAAATAAACATTGGGAAAATACGTCGAAAGTCGGAAAACAAAAGTCTTTCTTTCGGCTTCGCTACGAACGAAAAGACGTTCACTACGAACCTTTTCACATCCAACTCTTGAAGATTAACGCATAAGAATCGATTTTTATGACCCATCGATCTTCGGCAAAAAAAAAATGTTTTTCATCGAAATAATTTTTTTTCCATTAAAAAACCATTTTTTCTTCTACTAGAAACAAAAATTCACTTACCAGGGAGTCATACGAAGGTATCCCTATGTGAATCAACCGTTGGATCGACCATACAGAGCCATCCCCATGTGAATGAACCGATAGATTCGATTTTCGTCAAAATTGTGGGTCTGAAAACGTTTAAAAGTCCGAATAAATTGTTTTCGGCTTCGCTACAAGCGAAACGACGTTCACTACAAACCTTTTCAAACCCAACTCTTGAAGATTAACGCATAAGAATCGATTTTCACGACCCATCGATTTTCGGCAAAAAAAATTTGCCGACAATCTCGAGATGGTATATCTTAGGTTTGCTTTGACTCTTACAGTATGTAGGATACTGCCTTAACATTTTTTAAATTCCTTTTTTGGAATCGATTGAGCCTCTGTCAAAATCAACATTCGAACATGACTTAAATAAGAACCACCCGAATAATCACTTTGGGTGGTCCAGCTAGGAATAATTTCACATAATTGATATATCATCGAAATTGATTATATATATTTCTCATGTTTCACACAGCTTGCTGCAATTCTCGAGCGATGGAGGCAACCCTAAGTGTGCATCACTTATGATCCGAAAAATGATGTTAACATGGATTAGAAGAATCATGAAAAATTTCTCAATTTTTCCGCAACTATATATAACCCGTTGACTGACTAAGCGCGAACATTCTAAGAGACCGAGCGAATAGCTGCGGTTGCGAAAAACCCTTCAGTTGCATTTAGCCGAACGAGCGAGCAGACGAACAGGCGTAAACATAACATCGGCATAAACCACCAACGTAGAACAGCCCCGTACAGTCGTCCGCAAATGTATCTAAGTTCGTGCAAACACGTGCCTTTAATCGTGGATTTAGAAGCCGTCGAAACGTTTCTCGTTCTTTAAGGGGTTATATTTAGTTGTTTGCGAAAAAATTAGGAGATTTTCATGATTTTTTTTTAGCCACGTTAACAGAATTTCATTGGAATACATTATACAGAATTGATTACAACATATATTGAGCTACTTGGGTGGATTATTTCATGAGAACATTATTCCTATTTTCTCGTCGCTGATTTTGCGTAATTTTTTAAATCTCAAAAATCGAACTTTTCGGAAAAATCGACGACATTATTGAAAAAATCGAAATTTTGTTGAACGCTTCGTTCACGAACTGCGTTTAATATTCAACCAACAAAATCTTTTTGGTTTTTTAATTTCAGATGAGCCGTTCCAGCGATATTATGCTCACCGGAAGTGATCTTTCAAAAATAAATGTGTTTCGGGACAACGGCCGTAATTCCCTCAAAATGAAAATTTTTTTTATGAAAAAATTCACACAAGTACCTCAATATATGTTGTAATCGATGCTGTATAGTGTATTATGATAAAATTATATTAAGATGGCTAGAAAAAAAATCATAAAAATCCCTTGATTTTCTTGCAAACAACTGGATATAACCCCTTAAGGATATGTGTCCTGGCGAAGCGAGAGAAGCCGCGCTTGCGAAGGGCAGTTCGAGCGAGAGAGAGAGAGAGAGAGAGAGAGAGAGAGAGAGACCAGAGGCCCTACGGCCTCGAACAAACGCGGAACTTGAACAAGTCAGCGTGAAAACTCGCGAGTTCTCGACTCGATTGTACTTGCCCAGCCACGGTGTTACATATTAGTGTTAATAATTCACGATTTTACGGCTGTGAACTCGTGAAGATGGCATTACCCGTCCTGCGGACTGCCCCGGGGCATTATCCACCATCGCGAACATCGCCACAAACAACGCAACAACGTGAATGTAACGGCCACGTTGCCATTCCAATTCTGTGGCTACACGACGTACTAATTCTCACAAGCACAAACGTCGTGCTTTTATCCAGCATAGTTTTCGAATTCCTACCTCGTTCTCGTTGCCACATTATTTGTCCTTGAACTCTGGAAAAAAATTCACACGAAAATATGAACGATCACTTGCGAAATGAAATTTTTTAAAATCAGACTAATTTTAAGAATTTTTTATAGCATAACAGAATTTTTTATAGAAATGCTACACGAAATATGTTCAGAAGTCTTTATTGTACGTACTTCAAAAGTATTTGATAATTTTTTGTAAATATTATTGTTTCAACAAAATGGCGGCATTGGAGTCTATCCACAGGAACCTTCAATCGACTGCACTGTGTTCCCTGGCCGAACATTTATCTCCTCCGATTTTTCACCTGGAACAAAAAACAAATAATTTTTTTTCGAGTTCTCTAGAAGACTAGCTAGGGAATTACACAAGCTTTTGAGAAATATGTTTGTTCGTAGAAATGGCTGACAATCGAAGAAAAAATCGATTCTTGACGACAACTTATGTGGAAAATTGTTATGAAAAAAACAGTTTGAAAAATATCACAAAATTCCTACTTCTACTTCTCTGGAGAATGTAATTCGAAAGCTACAGTAAACATTTTAAGTAAATCCATAAATATTTTGGATGAAAACAAAGTTATTTGTCCGGCCAGTTTGAAAAAATGTTGTTTCGTGATAAATGCGTTTGAAGTTTTTGCGTGGAATTATTTGATGAAAATTCCGTATTAACCTCTTGTCCGCGATGCCTGATCCATAAAATTGACATTCGACATTAAAATTCTCATGCTGTTATTTCTTCTCGAATATTTTAGAATTTTCCGAGGTACGTGGCCCGTGCAATTATTTCGTGAATTAGAATCGGTGCGTGCTGAAAAGGAGCTTGACCATGGTACCCGATATAATCGTTAAAAATCTTTCCCCCTCCATGAAAACTTATCGCCCCACATTTCGGAAACCTCAAACTATAATTCAAAAAACAAAAATAATTTTCCACTTCTTAAGAATTTTTGGAAGTTCTGTTATCTCTTAAAGGGGGATTCCCGTTTAGGCCGCTAAAATGAGCGTTCTTTTTCTCGAATAAAAAAAAAACCCTGCAATCGATAACTTTCAAATTGTCAGATTATGCTCATTGATTCCTCATATGCCCGAAAAATTGAAAAAGATTGTCAATAGGTCTGCTCCAAGATCGAACTAGCGAAAAAGGTAGCGCATCATGTTAATGTTGCGCATGATATTTTGCCGATGGTATAATTTTCGAGTTTGTTCAAATTTATTGACCTACAATTTCCATCAGCGTGGGCGTATGCTGTCAAAAAGAAGAAAAAAAACAGCTATCTCGATCGCTCGATCTCCCGGATATAAATTTTGTTTGTCCAAAATTCTTGATTGAAATAATTTTGACCTTCTACCTCGACCACCAATATATACATGCACATATATATATGTAAAACAAAAAAGTGCCGAAATTAATTCCGATTCGGCGGGGCGTGAGTTGCGAACGAGATAATCCGAATACGAATGGGAGTATCGCATGACAGACTTGATCTCTGGCAATTTCGCGGTCCGGTCAGCCGCATCGACTAATCGACCGCGTCCTAAATTGCTCCATTCCGCAACTTCAGAGTTTCTATGAAAAAACAAAAAATAAAAAAACAACAAAGAAAAAAAAAGATAGCAAAATGCTGTGTGAAACGATGATAATGATAATCGGCACGCGTGTGCTACACGATATTGCAACTGTGATTTCAACCAGATTTGTGCTTGATGTTCTCGAATCACATGGCTTCAATCGAAAATGATGAAACTCATGAACGAAAAAAAACTTAAGGATCAGGGTCGACATAACTACTCGAACGGAATATCACCGTTTTGTATGGGAAAGAAAAAATTAATTGGTTGCGTGATAGTAACGATTTGACTCGACGGTATTAAGGGGGTGGACTACATCACCGTGTGCGAGAGAGACAGAGAGCGCTTTCGGCCCTCGCTGTGGAGCGAGAGAGAACGAGTGAGTGTATGTAGTCCATCGGCTGAAATGTGACCGGTAGGATTACACTCGCGCATGCGCTCTCCAGGACGTCGGCGGATGATGATCCTTATGGCATTTGGGCACGACAGCCAGAACCGGAAATTATCAAAATGCACGATGATACTTCGCTCTTGTGGGTCTGATTTGAAGCTTGATCCGAGTCAAAGACTCAAATAAGGTTTGCGAGCATCGGGCGATCGGGAATGTGACGAGTGGCGCCATCAGTTGGTGGGTCGGGGTACCTTGTTGATGAATGTATACTTGCCTTGACCCCCCAAAGACTTTAGTGTGCCGCAAAACAGTAAATTGACCCGCTGCGACAAGCGAACATGGTTTTTTTTTTTTTGTAAATTTTTCTGGTTGCTTTGAATTGAAAATTTAATGGAAGTAATTATCGAAGTACTTTTCTGGATGTCCAAACAATGCCTCTGAATTTTTATTATCTCGAAACAATGTTTCAATTTCACTTGATACTGCTTCAAAGTTCGTCGGGGTCATATTGACCCGGTGCGACAATCACGTAATTCCTGCAACACGTGACCAGCAAGGGTCAAGGCAAATGTTTGGCTCGTAATACATGAACATCCGGATTAAGAGAAGGGTTTTTGAGGTGAGGTTGAATTAAGGGGTGGGAGGGTTGTGTGTTTTTCGGGCATATTCAGGTGGATTTTCATGAATTTTTCAAATGAAATTTTTCACGTTCCATCGCTATAAAACTGATGAGCAAATATGTTGAGCAATACTATTCGACGATGCTAGAATTTTTTTTTCATTTTAAGTTGTGCGATATTAAAATGGAAAATGCGCAAACTAATTTTCAGCAAAATTGCAAACCAGTTCATCTACTTGACTTGACTGATCTAATGACTTCACCTTCACGTGCGTCATAACCAATAATCGCAATGACCCTCGATATTTTCACGACATTTCGACGACCAATTAAATTAAATTCAACGAATTTTAGATTAAATACGATCAATGACTTTTTATTTTATTGATTCGCCCGAAAGTCTTTTGAAAATGGTAAACGCAATAAATGTAATAAATGTAATAACATATGTCAGTCGAACGAATGAAACGTGACTGACGCACGTTTCATATTTCACGTTATTATGTAAAACATGAAAAAAAAAAGAATGAAGTTGAATATCGAATTGCCCACGAGATTTCTCATTCGAGACTGCAAGCGAACTCCAGTAACGGCGTGGGCGTTGGTCCGTGTATTAATTCATTTTAAATTGGATTTTTGGGTGAATCGCAAAAACTTTCACGCGTTCACGTTTACGCACTGTTTCGGGTTTTGCGTGTGGGGAGGGCGATGCTCATTATGCGCCGCCATGTCACATCGGCAGACGTAGCGATTCATAAAAAATAATACGTATAATATTGCGTTAATTAAATTGGTTTCTCGTGTAGCCTATTTGTGCGTTCGTGCGCGTGCGCGCCCCGGATGCCCGTCGAAAATTATTTCTCTGTTCGACTTTGGCGCAGCACTTGGGTCACCCGGACTTTTTTCAACGGCCGACCGGTCGTCGGTCCGTAAAGTCATCGGATTTACGTTTTATTTCGATGATTTGTGCAATAATTTACGAAAGGCGAAGCGAGTCACAACAATTTTTCACGATTAAAAGCGCAAATCTTTTTTTCCTTTTTTTTTCTTTTTTTTCTTCCTGTTCTTTTTCATCGTCACTCGTCGTGCTTTCACAATGAAATTCAAAACTGTGCCAGAAACCGATGACGGTGGATTTTCAGATTGGTGGACGAACGCTTGAAAAATCTTGATCAGCCTCATCAATTTGTAACAATGAATTTATTTTTTCTTTACCGATATTTCAATTTATTTCACTTTTGTTAATTTTATCGTGAGACGTTGAATCATCAAACATCGAAACCCGATATTTTCGCATTTTTCGGAAATAATTTGGAATTTGCTGGAAATAAAAATGAACAAATTGGTTTCTAATGAATTCACAAATTTGTACGGAATTTTTCATTGTTATTTATTTTCGAGCTATGTTATCCGATCATATTCATAACTGTTATCAAATCATATTCTACACTATCAATAAACTAATCGAATCGAGAGTTTCATTTGCACATCTAAAAAAAAAGGTTCTTTAACAAACCAATCACTTTTCGCTTACATATTCCTCACCTTTTTTACTACGCCACAACTTTTTGCATTTCATACAATCCACTATTTCTCTTTTATTTTATTGATTATCATATTCACAGTGTATCATACAATGAAGAAACGTTAAAGCAGATTTTAATCGTAAATAATTGAATTTTTTTTTTTTTTTAATAATTGGATCGTTCAAATAAAACGGTGTGTAAGTGGGGTTGAATAATTGATACTGCGTATTTTCGTTACAACGCAGGTACGGTGAATTCGCATCAGACCGAATATATAATCGAGAAGTTTCGATATTTTCTAGATATCTCGATTTAGAAGTTGATGTGAAACTTGTCAGAAGGAAAATCCCGCGCATTGGTGAAACCGTACAACGCCTATATACACATCCATATACATATATATGTATGTATATATACATTCGGGGTAGGGACTTCGTGGTGTGAACTCTTGCTCGAATGGGCCACCACGCCCGTTATTCGAGGAAGTAATATGCATTATTATAGGAGCTGGGCTGAATGCAGTTTGCCAAAGGCTTGCTATCGAGGGTCTCTCGAACGAGATCACATTCACACTGGTGAAACAGCATTGGGTACACTGTAACACATTCTCCCGGGCTACAAGGTATCCTGTTACACATGTAAGCTGGGACGAAGTCTCTGGTCGCATATATATATAAACATATATTCATATATAATACATATATATATAGATATATGAGTGAAAACACCAATTACCGGACAACATTGGACTTCACTATCTGAGATCTTCATGATATACACGCAGTTTGAAGTGCAGGTTGAAAAACAAATTCCCAAATTCCTTTTTCTAACATTTGATTTATTCTTCGAAAAATCAATTATATTCGAAAAAAAAATTAATTAAAACGTTTTCAAATGAAACAAGAGACGAAGCATCAAAAGCTCGCAATACGCAATATACAACAACACGGATGATCCAGTAGTAACGGTCCGAACAATCGCTAGTTCGAATGTCGTACGAATGAAAACCCCTCCCTTGTGCGGCACTGACTGCGCAGGAACCGTTGTGGACGCAGGCACTGGCGAAATGTCAGGTCGTGACTTTCATGTGCGAGACCGTATGCCCCACCTGCCACATCCGTGGTCGGCAAGAGGGAAAAAAGATATAAACGATGATGTTAGGATGTTTTCGAAAAATCGGGACCAATCGTAAAAATGGTCCGATCGGGTTCATCTTTCTGCAAGATTCTACGGATGCCAAGAAACTTTGAAGTTAAATTTGTTTTTTTTTTTTTTCATGAATCCCCAATGCATATATATAAGCGTGGTCCTTATTTGGGTCCTGTTCGAATGTCGATTTTGCCGGAGGTTCAATCGATTCTAAACATTTTTCAAAAATATTCAAGCCTATAATAAACTTCTTAGTCCAATTCTAATCACCGCCTAGGACCAGGTGAAATTTTCCATTTGAACTACATGCGATTTTTCTATGAGTCGGTTATTATATTGGCGGGACGAATAATTGTTGCTTAAAAAATCTAATACTCTAGGGAGTTAACGGGTGTGAAATCTGCATTCACGAAAAAAATAGAAAACATCTATGGGTCATCTCATGTTACGTTTACACGCACCTTTTACACGGTTTCTGTGACGAATATCATACACACGTACATGTGGCATGAGACGACCCATATGTGCATTTTATTTTTTCTGTGGAAGTAGAGTTCATACCCGTTAACTCCGTACAGTATTGAATTTTTTTTATAAATAATTACTCGTCCCGCTAATATAATAACCGAACCATAGAAATACTGCATGTGTTTTAAATGGGAAACTTCACCTGATCTTTGGCGGTGATTAGAATTGGACTAGGAGGTTCATGATAGACTTAAAATTTTGTTTATTTTTTTGTGGATCGATTGAGCCTCCGGCAAAATCAACGTTCAGACATGACCCAATTAAGGACGACCCTAAAATATATATGTGCTCGCGTATCAACAGTGTGGGAGATCGTCGAGATGGTGACCTCACCTCGCGTTTCTGAATTACTCCACGATCACTCGCGTTCACAACTCCGGTTTTACAAATGACTCACATTAGAATAACCAGTTCCTGTTCGAATTATTGCCGGTCGAGTCTTTGAAAGTGAAGGAAAAAAAAATAAAAATAAAAATAAAATGAAATTAATCGAAGGAAGGCTATGAGATGATATACAGATGTACCAAATAATAATAATAATAATAATAATAATTGAATAAAAAGTGCGAATGATGAGACGAGACTCATCCAAATGACTTTCGACGGCTATTAATATAATTTTCTCATCTCATCGAGTCGAGAAGAATCGTTCATGTCGAAAAAAGGGGGAAAAAAGGAAAAAATAAATAAATATAAAATAACACATGTCAGAATCTTTTCGCGATGGTTGCCAGTCGATGTTATTATATATTCAGTGTTACACAGCTCAACTGGAGCGTCAACAGGTGAATCATCGTCGATTCTCGAATGGTTTACAAAAATCCATTAGTGCGAATTCAGTCATCGTCGAATCGATTGAACAGCGATAAGTAGAAAAAAAACGAACATACCACGGATTTATTACAACGATTAATTCGTGTCAGATGAAAATAAAGTGATTATCGATAAATAAAGAAATAACGAAAAACAAAACAAAAAAAAATGAAAAATCATCACCACATATCAAATAATCGATTTCGTGATCCCATAATGCCTCTCAAAGTTGTTAAACATTTTTTCAAAAATGTAAAAATGAAATAAAAAGGCAGAAAAAATATTTCAGCTTTCAGGCAAATTTATACAGGCAAAATAGAATAATAAATTTATTGTACGAATGAAATAAAAAATGTATCGTAAGAATAAGAATTCTTGCACAAATAAATTCGCATGAACGCTGAAATGTTTTCTTTACTCATTTTTTGTTTTCAAATTTCTCTAATTTGTTCGTGGAAGAATTTTTAATCTTACAATAAATTTACGATTTTATCTTACTTATCTTATCATATCTTATTCTATCTTAAATTTATTTGTATGAGAATAAACATTCTTACACAAATAAATTTACGTAAAAGCTGAAATGTTTTTTCTGCATATTTTTTTTTTTTCATTTGAATTTTTTTTTTCACAACAACTTTGAGACGGGAATTAATTTTGTAATGGAAATGCGATCGAAGTTGTAACCGAGTGTTGCGGGTTCGAAGGAGAGGCCACTTGGGGGTAAGACGTTCTAAGACGCGAGCTAACCGACATAGAGACCGGGAGCATGGGGGATTTACGATCAGGTGGCAAGCACGGACGTGGCTTTCCGACGACATGAGAGCACACGCGCTCGATCTCTCGCGCTTTATATATAACGAAACCGCGAACGCGGGTCTGAACACGGGCCGGGCCCCCGCCGCGGATTTAACCTTTTCCAGTAAGTATTGCGTCTGGGTTGCCGTAGATCAACGGTAACGCAAGCCGGAGAGTACGGGAGACCAATTTACCGAACGACCTCTTCGTACGACCTCTTAACCGGCTTCTTTCGTCGTCTTCGTCGATTTACATGCGTCTCCATTCGGTTACGTATGGGTTTGCATCGGTACCGATAAATATGTACCCACGATCGTTTGGAATTTCCCCGAACTGACGATACTTTGAAATTTAAGGAGTTAATATCGAGTTGTTTGCGAGATGGTTGAAGGATTTTTATGATTTTTTTTCAGAGATGTTGAGATAATCTTAGAGTACACTGTGCAATATTAAAGGGACATATCTAGCAAAAAAACGGTTTTTTAAAATTATATTAAAAGCTTCTTTAACAATTAAAAATCATTTAGCACTTGAAAAAATAAATCGTCAATATCTTCGATCGTTGAGTTAGGAAAAATGATTGAATATTTTTGGCGAAATTTTTATATTTTCAAATTGACGATATCATTTTGAAACACATCACCGAGTTCGAAAAAAATTCAAGCTTTCGATGGACCGATTTTTCAGCAAAATTCAGCCCCAAGTATGCAGCGCCGGATAACTAAAAATGGACAAATCGAAATTTACCTAAACAGCTAAAAATCAATCGTTTCCATGTCAAAACGAGTTCACGCAGTCATTAAAGCCAAGGGACGACTTATTAAACAAACATAATTCTGACTTTGTATTTATTGCTAAATTCAACTTCGACTTTCAATTATATTAAATGCAGGAAGAAAAAACTGTGTGTTTTACATTAATTTGCACAAAAATGTGCTTCATTCGATTTATTCCAACAATCAATCAGACATTTCTTCATTTACAAATGTGCTCGTCTTACTATATATTTTTTTTTTCGTACTCGTTACATTCGTTTCGAACTTAGACCTCCTTTTCGGACTCGGTGAAACTAACAATTTCGATATCCTGTCCGGTAATTTCCAATAGGCCGTAAATCGTAAGAACGCAGTTCCGAAAGAGGTTTCATCTCGTAGTCCGAGCATTCCCATAGAAACAGCGACACGTCGTTCGACAAACATGTAACAATTTTTTTTCTTTTCCTCATTTTTTTTCTTTCATTTTTCTTTTTTTTTTTTTTGTTTTTTTTTTTCTCGATCAAACGAGAAAATCGGTCGATGGACGAAGGCGAAGGAGAGCGCGTCTGGGAGCGCGCGCGTGCGACCAGATCGAGACTTATGTACACATCAAGTTTTACGATTGCCCTCATACATTAATGTAAACTCGCTCGCGGGGTTTTTCGCTATGTGCAACTGCGCACCGCTATAGATACTGTTTGTCGTGCGGTAAATCCTTCCGAGTGAGAGAGTCTGAGCCGACGTATGTGAACGTTGATGGGGAAGCGACGGGAGTCGCGGCCTCGCGTTTTACGGAAGTTGATGGTATAGATATGTGTGTTCGATGAATACCGGGTTGTGCGGTACAGTTATTGCCATTAATCAGTTATAGACCATCTTGCAGTGATTGACCTATGCAACACATTTCACAAGATGAAACAAAAAGAGGAAATAAATAAATGAATAAATAAATAAATAAATAAATAAATAAATAAATAAATAAATAAATAAATAAATAAATAAATAAATAAATAAATAAATAAATAAATAAATAAATAAATAAATGCATAAATAAATAAATAAATAAATTAATAAATAAACATGATTACTAGCCTCGCCTTTTTTTAACCAAATTCCCAAAACTGACCTGGTAAGCAATGACTATGAAATCTGATCACAATGTTGAAATCTTAATTTATAAACCTGAACTATATCTATTCCAACCTAGCACTGATATTAATATAACACAGAAAATGAAAAACACAGAAATAAGTCTCAAAATTGAATAAAGGAGAAATAGTATGGAATGATAAAGCAAAGGAGAGAAACAGAGAGATTGATTGATTGTTTGATGGATTGATTGATTTCTTTATCATGCCATAGTAATATTTTAGGCAATTATTTACATTCTGCCGATCTAACGAAAATATTAACAAAGATAAAAAAAATAAAATTATAATGTGATTATTTATAACGAAAAAATTAGAAACAGCATAATCAAAAATAATACTAATTGAAAACACCGTGGGTCGATGACAGTAATTACAAAATAACTCGATGTAAAGAAGATAGAGAACATAAAGTAAAGTATAAAGTTAACTATTCAATAAATTAATACATAGAATGATATAATAAAAGTATCGAAAAGTATTAAGCAAAATATATTAAATAAATAAATATTAAATATTGAATAAAGTATTATATTAAATATATAAAATAGAACAACCGTAAATTCAAATACAAAGAAAGAGAGAGAAAGAGAGGGGTGAAGCGAAAGATCGAGAGAGAGAGAGAGAAAGACAGACATAGGGGCGTGATGAGAAAGTCACAAAGGCCGCGACCGCACGCGATTAGCAACAGATTTTTAAACGAACGCTTTAGTTCATATCTCGCACTCCCGTTCCCGAGGCTCTTCGTCTCGCTACGCCCGCTATTCGCGACTTGTGGCTAAAACTCTGCGACGCGATCTCACTCGGGCGCGCGCACACGCGAATGCGGGGCGTCAGGGATGAGGGGAGGACGGGGTGGGGGGGGGGGGCACCTTCGCGAACGAACGAGCTTTCGCCGCGGTCGAAGCCCGGCGGAACATCGGTCGTAGTCCTGGGCGCGGAGCGGAAGAAGATCTTGCCTTATGTGCTGCGAGGCCGCAACGCAGACTCCGCGCCGCGGGGCCATAAATCAGGCACCGCTTCTTACGTCCAGTCGTTTGCCATCGCGTCGGGTCAGAGGGGACCAGCTCTCAGCTAGCTCACCAGCAAGTTCCGCTCCTTCTTCTGTCTACACTAACACACTTACACACACACTTACACACTTTCACAGACACACTGTACACGTGAATCTGATCTACTCTCGTTCGTCGCTATATTATTTCAAACATTTACGATCAAATTATTGTTCAAATTAATTTTCAACAAATCGTGAAGAAATTGTTCCTCGATAATTTTCTTTCGAAATATGTGAATTGAAACATAAATAAATGCAACCAATTGAGACACGATTGCATTATTTTTTTTTTGGATCCTGCCTGAACTCTAGAATGATAGATGAAACGGATGAATTTGGGAGTCAAGTGGCGATAATTAAACTTGAATTGATAATTATTGAACAATGAGTCCGATGGCTCAAAATTACGAAGTCGTTTCTCATTCGAATTGAATTTTCTCGCAAAATCCGAAACTCCGAATTTTTTGGTTTCGTTTGGATAAATGTGGCAAAATTTAAAAACCTAAGAACGTTCCAATTCCCGACAGGTCGATAGATCGACATCGAAATAGTTCCGTAAATAAATGTCCGTGATACGACAAAACTTCGAACGTCAATGTCACGAACGATCGTAATTCCGAAAAAAACGTATGTATAGGTATAGTGGGCGTAGCAGCTCGTTCAATCGCGTGAAGATTGCAGCTTCTGCAATCTTTACGCCCCGCTATACCTATACATACTTTTTTTTCGTGATTTTGGATCCGTCGAAACATTGCCGTTCGGAACATTGGCCGTGTCGCTGTCGTGGACCTTCGGGGAAATTACACTTTTCATACGATGCATTTCGAATTTATTTTTTTGTGTTCGGAACTACGACCGTTCGAGACTTTGTCCGTTCGGACCCATGAGCCGTCGGTACCGTGCCCGGTCGAAACATTGACGGTCGGAACGTTGCGTGTTCGGAACTTTGAGGCCCTCGGACCATTAAACATTCGGAACTACCATCAGCACCCGATCATCCAAGTTTTATTTCCAACAACCTTTTCGCGCAACAATGTCGGAGAAAATATGGAATAGGTACCCGAGTCGCAATTTTCACCTTACAAATCCGAATTGGAAGGTGAAGTTAGCTTGAAATATTGTTTAACCTTCGTTTCACCTTTCGAGTTAAGGTGAAATTGTCTTCATTCGTTATTTAATATTCACATTCGTTTCACATTCCGAGTAAATATAAATATCGTTCATTTGGTGTTTCAACTTCGGTTCACCTTCCAAACTTGGACGATGGTAAGTAACTTCCGATTTTTAGGGTGAAACAAAGTTCAAACGTCCATAAAAATTGTTAATAACTTCATCCTACTTTCAATCTCCTTCACCCTGAAAGTGATGTTGAAATGAGTTGTGATAAAGGTGAAAATCTCGACTGGGGTATATGGCGACGTGTGCCTAACCGGGTCTCGGATACTGCTCATCAATCCTGTGCTAGGAAGAGGGCGCTCTCGGTTGGACGACGTTCGGTAGCACAAATCATGAGCCGCCGTGTGTTAGCGACTAGTAGTTAACTAATAGAAAGTGCTTGTTAGAAACAATTCCGATCACGCGGATTTAATGAATTTTTTTTGTCATTTGTATATACTGTATACATATAAATATATAAATACATATATAAATATATAGCCGAGTCTGTGAAACGAGTATGTGTGTGTGTGTGTGCTGCGAATACGGTGCTGGTAGCGACTGCGCGGTCGTGACTAATTACGCGGACAATGTGTAACGTTAATCGAGCACTATATTACCAGGTACGCGCATTTATTCGCTTCCACACTGGGTTGCCAGTTCGTATCTACTTGCGTCCTCGGTATTGCACGTCCGTATCTACTAGCGTCCTCGGGGAACACGCGCGCGTGCGCGCTCGCGATTTCGAGCCCGACGTTAGACACACACACACGCACATGTACATTGGGGTGGTCCTCATTTCAGCCCTTCCACAACTTTATCCCTCCCGGGGAATATTATGATTCGAAACAAATTTGAAAAAATATCCTCAAAATTTGAGGTCTCCACATTGATTCTTACATCTGCCGCTAAGCTCCCAAAGTTTGACATTTAATTAACTCTGTGTTTTTTTTTCCTATTTCAGACTTTTCTTTTATTATGACTGAAGTTCTGTAATTCTACATTGAAAATAGTTTTGTTTTCTATTTTGACTGACGTGAAAAAAAATGTAGAGCTCATAATCTACACGATTTCTTACGGTGCAGAAGTCCAATCGAAATAGAAAAAAATTCTGAAATATGAAAAGCACCATGTAAATCAAATGTGAAAATTCGGGTGGCTGGCGGCAGGGTTAATAATTGAGATAGGGACCTCAAATTTTGCGGATATTATTAAAAATTTATTTCAACCCATATTATTCGCGAGAAGCGCCGAATTAAGAAAAAAAAGTCAAAACAAGGACCACCCCAATGTACATGCACACTGGCACACACGAGGTCCGTACTGCGGCGAGGAATCGGATCGCGTACTATATTTCAATGCTAAACAGAGATTACTCGTTAGTCAGGAATTTGCCCTCGGGATCATCTCGGCGAGAGTCATCTCTCCCACCGTTCGTCTCAATTCCCATCCTCACCTTGCCTCACGCTCCTCAACACTTTTCCTTCAATTCTTATCTCACTCGACCCCTCTCCTTCATACCCCCCTCATTTCTATCGTTCAAAGACCATCCGCAAAACATGGTTTCCATCATCGTTGGATTCGTTACATTTATTTTTATTCCATTTGCACAGAGTTGTAAATGTTCATTTGTAAAAGTGAAAATCGACGTTGCTATAAGAAAAATGAGATGCTAATGGAATGTATGGGTTAGCCTTACACGTGCCTTGCTCACGCTCCCATCGCTCGTCTTCAAAATAATAATGATAATGATAATAAAAATAATGTTAAACAGTTTAACATTTAATGAGAAATAAAGAAAATAATAATAATAAATATAATAATGATAATAATAATAATAATACATGTAGAGATGAATGAAAAAAATAAACGAGGAGAGAAGATAAAAAACAAAGATAAATAAAGAAACCGGCTTACGGACATTAATATGGAAGATCAAGAGATTTCTCGCGATTCGAGTATAATTACACGACCATGAACGTCATCGATTTACGGTACAATTATTTAAAGCGGCTCATCTTTCTCGTTGCGCGATAAATGTTTTTTTTTTTTTTTTCATTTTTTTTTCTTTCCATGGTTCTTCGGTTCATCCGTCTTCTTCTCACGCTTCGGTCTCGAAATTCGGCGATAGTTATCGAACGACTTTCGATCGATCGGTAATCGTATCACGGTCCATCGCATATCACTTGGAAAGATCTACGAGAAGACTGGTATCCGATAATAACACGGGTTGATAAATATACTATATATACATCATGGTGGATATAACTGATCAGGTTGGGAAATATCAGGCAAATAGTAAAACGAACGTGGTACAACTTTGTGATTGGCAATCGGATGAATTGGCGAGTGCTTGCTCGTCGGACAACCTGAAGAAGGGTTGAAATTGATGGGGCAATAATGTTTGAACAAATTTGCAGACTTGAATGAGAAAAAAATTGTCGAATCAAAGGTTCAAAGAGATCATAAAAACAAAAACTGGTCAAGAACAATTTTTTCCTTTTTCCACAGTTTTCGAAATTTTCGAAAAAATGAAGCGCTTCATTTTTTTAAATATTTCAAAAACTTTGGAAAAAAGAAAAAAATCTTATTGAACTTTTTTTGTAGAGAATCGCATTTTCTACAAAAAAGAGTACATGCATTATCGTCGTATCTCACATAGTTTTCGAGTAATTATGTAATTTATCGAAGCTTTCAAGAAACAAACTATATTAACTTGCCGATTCCCCACCGAATTCAATCACTGGATAATGTTTAAAATTGTCATCGAAGACCTATTACCCAAGTGAAAAATTTGCAGAGTTCCTGATTTTTCGGTGCAATACTGCGGAAGTAAAAAAATATAAACTCCCAGGTACCCAAAACCCTATGTTAATCAAGTGGCGAAATTCGAAGGCGTTGGGCAGGTACTCAAAATTGGTCTGCGAGGCTGGGCCTTCGGCTACGTTAAAGTTTATTTTTTTCGAGACATTTAAGCCCATAGGAGGGCCAAAAAATGGTGTGACCCTAAATAAGGACCACCCTAATATATATAGTCTAGTATAGATAATCTATTTTTTCTAACTTGAGTAGACTATATATAGACTACTCAAGTTAAAAATGTATGTTCAAACCGTGTATGGGATTGGGAATGCATAGCTTATTTATAGACTATATATAATCTATATATAAACTTTATATGCCCAATCCCATATATAGGTTATACATATTTTTTTAACTTGGGAAGAATCGTACCAACGGTTCTGGATTTTTAATCCATCTATCTCGAAATTAAGTCCCGCATAAGTAATTTTGCACGATATTCGGTAAAACCGTGTATCATTGGGGCATGAAATATGACATCCAATCGAAGCAATCCGCGACGACGTCGGCATTAAAGCGATATTGATACGCAAAGTGGATTTGTGAGAATTAGGTCGAGCGCGTCGTCGAAGGCGCGATGATTGTCAAAGATCGAAAAATAAAGAAAAAAAAATCAACCTAGCCGAACATCGCCAAGCGTTTAATGGGACGTCGTATATATGCTGAGGTTTTTAATCAACGGACCGTCGAACATCACTCGGCGCGTTTTATTTTATTTAAAAGAGAAAAAATAAAGACAAAAAAAAAATAAAAATGTTTCGTCCTTTTCGTTTTCGAGTAGCCGTTGAGTATCTACGAGGCAGAAGGATATTACGTCATATTATGCCCGAGTAAATAGTTGGGTGTCACTCGATATCTCGACCGATCAAGAAATCTCGAAAGAGACCCCACTCGCCCGGGGCCCACGTCGACAGCGCTAACTGTCGTCGATTAAAAACGAGATACGAAGAAATTCGTCCATTACGCCGACACCAAATTGCAAACGGAGGTCAGCTTGCTTTATATACACAAATATATAGATAGGGTGTGTTGAAAAAAAACCAAGTTTTTCGATTCCCCTGGCCGTTCGTACATTCGAAGTAAATGCTATTAGGAAACATCTGACAAAATTTGAACCCAATCGGACAATACTTAGAGGTTCCGCTTTCACGATTACGATTTTGCCTTTAATGAACTTGTTAACAATTTTTTTTTTAGTTGCAATTAATTTTTCAGGTAATGCAAAAATTCCGGGGATGGAAAGCAAGTGCGATGCATAGCATTGAAGTCACTTGAAATGGAAAGCTTCTTTGCTTACCTGAAAAAATAAATTGCAACTGAAAACAAAAAAAAATGTCTTACGTGTTAATCAAAGGAATAAATCGTGAAAGCGGAACCTCTGAATATCTTCCGATTGGGCTCAAATTTTGACAGATGTCTTCTGATAGTATCCACTTCAAATGCAGGAACTGCCAGTAGAATCGAAAAACTTTGCTTCCTTTCAACACACCCTGACTTATATGTATACATATGTATAACGTTTATCATCGCAAAGATAGAAGCCACAAATGTTTACTAAAACTCAGGGCGTGAATAATTGATACCCTCGCTGGAATGTCACTGTGAATCGCAACAACAACAAGTTTAGAGCCATCCGAACCCAACAGATTTTATTAAAGATGTTTCTTCAACCTTCTTTTCTACGATATCTTCGTGTAACTTTTCTTTTTTTTTTGCGTCCAATTTACAACGTCATTGTTTGGATAACGGAATTTATTTATTTATTTTTATGGCGCATCGGACATGACGCAGTGCTGCGAGGCTGGCGTGTGGGGATTTATTTGCGGCAACGTTTCGCGCACGCGCGAGTACAAGTGCACTACGGTACAGTGGAAATGGAGTCACAGGAGCACACGCGTTCGGCGAAGGGTATTGAAATGGAGAAACAACCGGTTGTGCTATACGCTCGTCGGATCATAAACCCCTACTCGCGAATGCGCGACCTCTTCGCCATCTCCGATGAAACCAGCGCAGAAGAGAAGATGACATCGGGGTTCTCAACTCGACGTAATTGCACACAAGCGGGACGGTCTGATCGGAAACATCAATAGTACGGATGAATTTATATTGATTTACAACGATATCACATTTTTTAATGAATTAAAAAAAAATACATATATATCCAATCTGTACTTCGCAACATTGAAAAAAACGTCGCTGGATCAGTTTACATTGATTATTAATTTTTACCTTCAGTTCCGAAGGAGATCAAACAAGGCATTTTCATAATTATGATGATGATAGCGTTTTTAGAATTTTCGAAAAAAATATGTCAATCAAAATAATAACGAAATCTCAATAAACATGAAAAATCTCGAAAAAGATCGAGAGTAGTCATCACAAAATTCAAACGATTACAAATTAACCAAGTGATAATCTGATGGGGAAATCCTTCGAAAAACGAGAACGAAAAAAAAAAATAATGATAATAATCATTGACGATGATTATTATTATAAGCAAACATCAAGTAACGAAAAAAGAATATAAAATAATATGGCCAAAGCAACTAACTAACAAATAAGAATCATTATTACAAATATGTATTAATGTGTTTATTATTATTATTATTATTATTATTATTAGTACTATCTGCTTTAGTTAAATTATATATTCATTCTTTTTGAAGCTTTGGCGATTACGACCGAATTTCAATAGCTACACTCACAAGCCTACTCGAGATATTCAACTGTCGGCTCAAGAGCGAGAGAATCCTACATTACCGACGTCATTCGGTAACAAATTTTTTTCTTTCTTACATTTCTTTAGGCAATAATTAATATAAATTACACCTCGTTCCATCAATCCATCAACACTAAACGTAGCAATTATATTCAACAATATATGTACATATGAATATATATAAGAAAATAAAATACCGAATATTTTTTCAAACTCCTAATTATAACAATAAAATGCAACCACTGAAGTGAATCATAAATATTCACATCTCTCTCATGACCCGAAGTCAAAGGGGGTGGAAGCCCCCCCCCCCCTCTTCCACGTTTGTGTGTAACCGGTCGACCTCTGATCTCCAATGATATTGCTCCGAGCAAGTGTGCACACACGAGTATGTATATCAAACGTTCCACGAGAGTAAAGCGTGGAATTTTCACCTAATCGTGAAACCGGCAAAACTTACACGATAGTGTCTATTCCGCAGCTCGGAGCGAAAAGTCCGAAGAGCCGGCTGGGCCGCGGGGCTGTTTAATTTACCATCGGCCGTGAGACGACATCAAGCGCTATCTAATAGGTCGCGATAACCGCGCGGTTTCTCGAACGTTATCCCCGGTCGGCTTTATTGTTCGCGGTGCAAGGGATATTACCGGGGACCCACTTCTGGAATATCGGCGTGCGGTGTGTGGTCCGCTTCGGACGCTCTATTAAATGCGTTACAACGCCCGTATACAACGTCATACCCGTCCGAAGCGCTGAAAGCGCCACGACCGGGGAAGATAGCGTCTTTCAGGATTCTAGTGGATGCTCGGGTTGATGTAGTGGGCCCCCAACGCGCACGACCAACCAGCCGAGGATCGAGCATGAGGCCCGCGCGATCCTGCGTCGTCATCCGCGCCGTCTGGTGGCTCGCTCTGGAACTACAGTGCGGCACAATTACAGGGTGGAAAAAAGCAGTTAAGGTTGTAACCCTCGTTGAGAGAGTTCCTCGTCAGATTTTCATAAAACTTGGCATACTTGTAGGTATTGATAAGAAAAAGGTTCAGTTAAATTTTTATGGCTTTTCGGAGCGCGAGAAAAAATATATCAACACTTTTATTTTCACACGTTTAACGTGGAGCCTTATGGAAAATCACGCTCAGTTTGATATAATACAAAAAGTCCTCGTCAGATTTTAATGAAAACACTTCAACTGGTTGATGGAGATGGTATATCTTAGGCTTGCTTTGACTGTTACAGTACGTAGGATACTACCTTAAGTAGCGTGTTTTGGCACGCACATGATGAGGGTTCCGTAGTCATTCCGTAGTGGCCATTGACGAAATATGTAATCTTCACCAAACGCGTTAATGGAAACTTTTTATTTTCTATATTTTTCGTTAACTATTTTTGCTACAGTGTTCCTTACCATTTTTATTGAATATATCAATTAAAAGCTATATTTAGTATTTTTTGTCGATTTTTTAAAGCCATAGTTTAGAATTTAGAGGGGGGGGGGCACTCTGATGACGAATTTGGGAGCGAATTCCTCGTGACTAAAGGGTTGAAATGAAAAGAAGTTGGAACGTTTTAGATTGCATTCGAGGAGACCTATTGAAAGACACCTCATTCGATGGGGCGAGAAAGAAAAAAATGTCGAGTTCACTTTTTAATCTGTGGTAGTGAGGTCAATTTACCATATACATCCTGTATATAGACTAGCGCGTGTTGTAAAGTGGCAACGTTTTTCGATTCTCTCGGCAGTTTCTACATTCAAGGAAGATACTGTCAGGAGACATCTCCAAAAATTTCAGTCCAATCGGACTACATTTAGGGGTTCCGCTTGAACGAATTCGATTTAATTCTCAACATTGAAATCGTTGCTCGATCGGTTTCATTGATTTCACATTTTCGGAATAACGTCCGAAAGTGTTTCCACAAATCATTTTTTTTATTACGATCACGATAACAATTTTCAAATTTTCCAAAAAAAAATTCATCAAAACAATATCAAAAAATCTCAATGAACAAAAAAGTTTCATCATCCGCAATGTGCCCGAAGCGTCGAATCCTCGAAATTATTCGCGATCACGATTGACCACATTGAAATAAATCTCGCGCAACAAGTTTGCAGTTGCGATAAAATTTTTTCGGTAGCCAGATATATATTTAATTGTGACGATTAATAAATACGCGTGAATGATTTCAGAAGTCACATTTGGCCGGAAGATATGATCGAAATAAATGGCAGATCTTCGAGAGAGAGAGAGAGAGAGAGAGAGAGAGAGAGAGAGAGAGAGAGAGAGAGAGAGAGAGAGAGAGAGAGAGAGAGAGAGAGAGAGAGAGAGAGAAAGAGCGCGACTGTTGCAGGCTTCCCGTAATCCTGAATCCAAAATGTATGACTTTTGAAATCGGATCCGCGCCACGAACATTTCTCCGTCAGGGGGCGGGCGAGACACCCCTCCCCACATCTCGGGAGTGGAGAAAGACGGCTCATAAGTTCGGATACCAACGTTTGCGGCGTAAAGGGTATTGTGGGGACCCCTCGCTGGACCGGCTCCAGATCGTCTCAGTTACAATTTGTGTTCGCACTTAAAAGAAACATTACCTTCGGCGTATATTCCACATGCCGGTCGTCTTCCCGCGGATGAGGGGTCGCGAGTCGAACGTGCAGCTTCCAGAACGTGTGTGGTCGAGCTACACCATAATCCCCGAGCTATGCTCTCCCTCTCTCTCGCTCTATCTCTATCTCTGTCTCTCATGACCGTCCGGGCTCACAAACCACAGAGCGTGAACGCTTTCGACCGTATCTCGAATCGTTTGTTACCGATTCGATTGGCGAGGTTGTCACACACACGCTAAAAGAGAGTGTGTGTGTGTGTGTGTGTGTGTGTGTGTGTGTGTGTGTGTGTGTGTGTGTGTGTGTGTGTGTGTGTGTGTGTGTGTGTGTGTGAACGAACCTCTGGCCGCATAACCCGCGCACGTACCCTTATGCTCGAACAAAAATCTGACCTTCCTCTCAGTTTTAATTGCCCCGTTAGCCGGATAAGAATCGTGAAAGGGTCGAGGGATTCGTGAAAAAAAAAATGAGAAACAAAAAATTCTTGACCCCTCAACCGCGTATTTCGTGCCCCAACAATAATTTTACCCCGAACGATATTAAATACATCAACCTTTTGGGTTTTATCCACTTGATTCATCGTTTCGAACTTATTTTCAGGGAACATGTTTTATTTTCAAATTTTTGCAGTTATTTTAGACGATATTCCATTGAATAATTATTCACCAGCAGTGATTGTGGGGGGTTTTTGTTTTTGGTGGATGTTGGAAATCGTTTTGAGATAAATATTACGAAGGGAAAAATTGAGGTTGACATTTTGTCTAAAATGATAAACGAAGACTTTGAGGAAATCATACCAGAAGACTGGATTGAGTGTCATGTGTGCCAGGAGTGGTGACACGGAAAAAATATTCTGATTAGATTAATTTCGGATTATTCGACGATTGATGGCACGAGTCTGATTGATTTGTCTACCATCAAATTGATTAACTAACAAGTTCATGAATAATTGCGCATCCTCATCCATCTAAATGCGCAGTCTGACCTCCTAGGCTGTAAAAGATAGTCCATTCTTCTTTTTGCAATCTTTTGTTATTAACCCAAAGACCAGTGGAATAAAATAATTATAGGGTCCCAAGTAAACAAATTATATGTAATCTATATATAAACTATAGTTTATATATAATTTTTTCACTTGGGGTGTGAAAACTTGTTACAAGATTACTTAAGATGATTAACAAATAACAAAAGTCGTGATAATTATGCAAAATTGTGTTTTATGGGTAATTGATTGAAAAGTGAGCAATCTTGGACAACCCTACGCACAACCTCACCCACGACGACCAATGTTCGAAGTTCGAAATATGAAAATAAAGGTACCCGTAACTACCAATAGCTGAACACGATGTGAAAACCACACAGACCCGAAGCTTTCTATATACAATTACACGAGCATACGAGATCACAAGAACCGGATGAATCGTGAGGTTTGAGTGGGAAGATCATTAAGGGTCAAACTATTGCCGACGTTCGATGTGTGTGTGCTCTGTGTATACACTTTCGTTCAAACGCCATGTCGGATATAACAGCGACGCGGTCCCGCGATGTGGCCTGGTGCAATATATATATATATACTATATATATGTATATGTATATAAGTACATGGGCTGCACGAGCTTGGTACATAGAGCGAGAGAGGCGTAGGCAGATAATACCCTTGTACACGGGCGACATCGAGCCCGACCGATACTTAAGCTCGGGAATAGTGCTGTACCGCGGCGCATTCACCGGACCGTTCGAACAAGGTGATTTCCGTTTTTTGGAGACGACAAACGCGCACGAGAGCCTAGCCGACTTCCCTACCCCCTCGAGCCATCGCTGGCTATACATTAGGGTGTGTTAACAAAAGGCAAAACTTTTCGATTCTTCTGGCAGTTTCTATATTTAAAGTACATGCTGTCGAAAGACATCTGGCAAAATTTCAACCCAATCGGACAATATTTGGAGGTTCCGCTTTCATGATTTCGATTTTTTCTTTGATTAACACGAATTCTTTTATTTTAATTGCAATTAATTTTTCCGGTGAATGAAAAATTTCGGGGATGGAAAGCGAGTGCGATATTTGGTATTAAGATCGCTCATAACGGGGATGTTTTTTTATTTGTAATTTGAAACGTAAAGAAAATTAACACCTTTGTTTTCGACAAGAATTATTGAAAACTGACGAAATGAAAATTGTTAACTTTTTTTTATTGGGAATCAAAAATATTGGCATTTTAAGTGATCTGAATACTATATAATGCATATACGTTCCATCAATATTATTATTTTGTTTATCTAAAAAATAAATTGCAACTGAAAGAAATAAATGGTTTACGTGTTGATCAAAAGCAATTGAATTTGTGCGAGCGGGACCTCTAAATATCGTCCGATTAGGGTCGAATTTTTGTAGGTGTCTACTGAGGGTATCTACTTCGAATTTAGGAACTGCCAGGAGAATAGTGAGAGTTAGTATTTTTTCAACACACCCTTAGTATATAAATGCATATCAGTGAATTACACTCACGTTACAAGCGTCTACAATGGCATATTGATTTTTCATTGAGTAGACGAGATCTCTGCAAAAGCATAGTCTACACACACACACACACACACACACACACACAGATATATACAAGACTATAGGTACACACCGCGATATCACCACCCACGATCCATTCGGCTGTTTTCTTATAAGGGAGTGTGTTATGAATCGTTTCGTTTTAAATTACTTACGCCCCCGTACGCGCTTTCATAAATCCCGTTCAAGCTAACCCCAGTCACGTGTGACCGGCGTCTACATTTCGACACAAATACTCGCATCACACGAGTTTGGATTTTGGGCGCGTTTCTGTGTTGCGAAATATGGACCGCGCGCTCGTCTTCGTCACGAACTTTTTTATCGTATCACGGAAATACAACATTTTTTGAAAGCCGATGAATATTTTTCACATAAATTGTTTTTTTTTTTCGTTTTTTTTTAAATTTATTTAAATTATTCGATTGAAGATGAATATTATTCATTCACGTGCCTGGTCGTGGTTATGTGAGTGAATTATTTATTTCGATGATATTACGATAAATTGGAAATTGGATTTCGAAACAAATATTTCTGTCAAAAGTGACATTCACGGAGTATTTTGTGATTTTTTCGCCTTTTTTAATTCTTCTGATTAGTGTTGAACTTTCGTTGCAGTTTGAAAAGTAGATTTAAGATATTTTTATATTTTTTTAATGGTTTTTGAAAAAAAAAATCTGTGGTGAATAAATCTTAAATCGGATGGTGAATTTTATGGAAGTTTTTTCGTATTTTTAAAATGGAATTTTGGTAGTTCAAGTAGTGAATTTTGTGGAATCATTTTCAAATGGAATTCTGGTAAATCAAATGGTGAATTTTAAACTTAAAAAATAAAATGTTTTCCATGGAATTTGGGTAAATCAAATCGTAAATTTTATACAAAAAAAAATGTTTTTCATGGAACTTAGGTAAATCAAATCGTGAATTCTCTACTAAAAAAACAAAATGTTTTCAATAGAATTTAGGAAAATAGAATGGTGAATTTTGTGGACTTTTTTTTCTTATTCCTAATCGAATTTAGTTCGAGGATTTAAGCTTCATGACGACAATCACGGTCCTCGAATTCTAGCTAACTTGAGCTCAGACCGTGGAATAGCTTTTATGATAAGTTTACTTTTCAAAGTGGTTAACAAAAAAAAAATTCAAAACTTGGAGAAAGTCCGCAGGGCGAAGACGTTAGTTTTAGGATTTGGACGAACGACGCGGACTTAACGACCAGTTGGCAAACGATTTACAATCCTGCGATTTCTCAGTGCGATTAAACGACGAGGGTCTCGTGAAATTTAGCTCGTTTCGTTTTTCCATTTCGTCCTTCTTTTCTCATCCTCCGTCATTCTTTCTACTCCGATTCCCATTCTTTCTATCTCTCTCTCTCTCTTCGTCAAATTTATTACGTCTTCTTCTCAAACACTCGAAACGTTCTATTTTCGCATTCCTTTTGTACCACTTTTTGTTCTACTTTTTTTTTTTAATGATTGACGTTTTTTTTTTGTTATCAAGTATAAAAAATTCATAAGTTTGTGCGACAGACAACTCAATACTTATTCGATGAATTAACTTAACTTCTTCTCGTTTATTTTTGTTTTTAGGCATTACTTTTTTTTTGTTTTTTTTTAATGCATTATTTTTTTTCTTGTTTATTCTTTTAATGCATTCCTTTCTTTCTCGTTTTTTATTTTAATGCATTACCCTTTTTTCTTGTTCTTTTTTTAATGCATTACTTTTTTCCTTGCTTATTTTTTTTAACGTATTACTTTTTTTCTTGTTTCTTTTTTTTTAATGCATTATTTTTTTTTCGGTCGATTATCCCTTCGGTCGATTCATCTTGCATATCACATTTGTTATCGCTTTAATCAATATATTATTATTCTCCTGTAAATTCACAGCCGATCCAAAATAATAAATAAAAAATAATATAACATAAAAAAAAAATCTTTAAGAAAAAAATTCTTCGTCACATCGTACGTATCGATCGCACGTGTATACAATAATATCACGATTCGTAACAGCTTCTATAACGTATTCTGTTATTATGTAAATTTTATAATGTGTACGAATAGATATAGATATACAAATCGGAAATATAATATATAGACGACATTCGAAGCCATGACATATACATATATATAAAATAAAATTATGGAGAATTTGTGGAAAGAGGCGAAAATTATCATCGATTTGTATGTATGTGACGTCGATACATTCGTGTCTGTGCGATCGAGAATTTCTCAGATCCAGACGTTCATTTGGGCACTCTAGACTGGTGCTCGTTCGTTTTCATTTATTTATTTTTTTTTCTCGATTGGATGACGGAGGTGACTATATGGTGTCATGAAGATATATATATAATGAAGTTGTGAAAACAGCTTTTGTCACGTTGAGATAAACGTTGTGATAACTTTACGTCACCCGGTAAAAAAAAAAAAAAAACATCCTGTTCAGACGATATTTTGCAATTTTTTTTTATGTTTTCCGTATCACACAGATGAGTTGCATTATAATTTATTCAACTATATATGTATAGCCTAGCACACCATTGGATGACAATATGACATGGAATATGGTAAGAATGATAATTTTTTACAGCTTTTTGTTCAGTTTTACAAGATTTTTGAGTTTCCACGTACTCGATTTAAATATTCTCGAGTCTAAAAACTCAAAGTGTATTAAATTAATAATATGTGTACCTCGGTTCAGTATCGAACCTCGTTCATTGAATAAAAAAAATTAAACTCAAAAAAATATATAACAATAATAACGAATAATAAAAATAATAATAAATTAAAAACGATTTTATTTATTGTTGATAAAATAACGAATGATGAAAATTCGATAAATCCCAACGTAAACGATTTGACTTAGTTTTCCGAGTCTAAAAACCAAAGTGTAATACATTAAAAATATATGTCTATCGGTTCAGTATCAAACCTTGTTTATTACAAAAAGAGAAAAAGATAAAAAATTACAATTTTATTTATCGTTAATAAGATCACGAAAAAAATAACAAACAAAATATCTAATAACAATAATAAATTAAATACGATTTTATTCATCCAAGATAAAATCACGAATTATTAAAATTCAATGCACCGGTAATTGATTTGATTATTCTGAAGTCCAAACACCAAAGTGTAATAAATACAAAATATCTGTATGTCGATTCATTATCGAGCAACAAAAGAGTCGTGGATGAAAGCTTCCGACACGCAACATTCGCATCGGTCATACATACATACATGTATATAGAATATATATATATATATATATATATATATATATATATATATATATATATATATATATAGATATATATATATATATATATATCGAGACGCAAGGCTCGCAACGAGTGCAAGCCCGAGAAAAGTTAAATCGCGTCCAATTATCGGGATAGTCGGGACGTGTAATACAAGAGGGTTGACGCGCGAGTAGCTTAACTCACCTACACACAAGCGTCACAAGAGCATAGAGACCGGATCATGGGTGTGCGTGCGCGCCGCGCGCGTTGCACTGAGACATTGGATTTGCAGTTAGTAAAGTTCTGTCTCGTCGATCGAATAAACGCACCGCGCGGCGTCGGCTTATTAGCGAAACCCCCCGCGTAGCTGTAACAGCCGATCCACGACACGAAGCGGAAAGAATGAAACGACCAGAAAAAAAATAACTAACAAATTGACAAAAATGATCATTGCGTAAAAAAAAAGAAAATAATAAAAAAGGTCGAGTTCGCTCGAAGGGTACGAGAGCAACGAGCAAACTGCAGACTTTGCCGTCTCTCCGTGGAATCGGCAAGTTCGATGAGACACACCGAGAAACTCGGAGTTGCGCCGCATCGTGTGCGGGGATAGATCTATGGAACCGCGACTAGTTTTTTTTAACGCGTCACGTCGAGCCCCGTTGTGACGCGCGATCCGGTCGCTTTTCCCTCGTCGGTCCGCATCGGGCCGCCAGAGAGGATTCAGTGAGTTCTCGCCGGTGCACACCCGTTGAGCGCCACAGTGTGACGCACTGATAATGGCAACGGTGACGACTATTTTTTTTTTTGGTACTATTTGAAATTAAAAAAAAAAAAATTTCTTTTTCCACGTTTGTTCAAGGATATCGAAGTACTTGGCATGTTTTTTCTTGTATATGAATTTGATTTTTTTGTGTTTTTTCATATATACAGTATTTTATATTCACTTGGTACAGCACACAGATACAGATAGATGTATACATTTTTTTTGCAAACGTAACACGAATTGAAAAGAAAATAATTTTTGTGGTTGAGTTTTTTAGCTTCGTTTTTTTTTCTAACGTCTTCAATTGATCCGTCGGTTATTATTTGTTAGACGGGATTGTCCTCTCTTCGTCCGGGCTGAAGAATCTTTCACATTGACTGTTATGAAAATCAAAAAATACTCTCAGGACGTAATCAACTTGGAAATCATAATTGCGATATTTATTCAACTATTCAGAAAGCTATTGCAGAAAAAAATATATATATACATGTATATTAGGGTAGTTCTTGAAAAAAGTATCGCTACACACCTTCCAACTGATTCTAGACCATGAAAAAGAAATTTTCATATTGTTTTCCGATTTTCAAATTTACCCTTTGCATTGCCGGAATTCATTTGAAATTTTGAAAAATCATTATTTTTTCGCAGCGAAAACGGTCGGAGAAAGAAATCTGACAAAAATATATATCGTAGAAAATTATGTCACACAAACACCAAAAGATGTTATCAGCTAACCGGCAAACATAACCTGAAAAAAAAAATCATTTTTATTTTTATATTTTATGTTGCCACATGACTGCCAACATTTTTTTGGTGTTTTTGTGGTATAGTTTTTTATAATATACATTTTTTTCCGATTCTGTTTTTCGCCACCGATTTTGTATCAAACTCCGAAATATCACATAACTGATTTCAAATACTTTCAAATGAATTCAGGCAATGCAGACGGTGAATTTAAAAATCGGTAAAAAAATATGAAAATTCTTTTTTCATGGTCTAGAATCATTTGGAAGGTGGGCAACGATACTTTTTTTAGGCCAAACGGGATCCACCCTAATATATATATATATATATATATATATATATATATATATATACACAGTTCCTGAATCCGCGATGTTGACGACGATCCCCCGTGGCATCAACCTGCCCGGCTAACCATTGCCGATGACCCGGGATAGCAGGTTGCGCCGCGGCGTTCACCGTCGATGGATATACCTACACCGGGGTTGTTTATCGAGCAATAAATTGCGACTGTTGCGGTCCGCGAACCGCACACACACACACACACACACACACACACATACAAAACGTAAGCAGCGAGGATAGAAGCGCAGTAGCGACGAGAGGCCCTGTAACCAACTTGCTCGGTGAGCTCTCTCGCGCGCCTACCAGTCACTCGTGGATTCTCTGATCTTTCAGCACGCGCTCCCGGGTTTGCCCCCCCCCCCTCCTCCCTCCCGCCCTGCCGTCAACGAGACTTAGTCCGTGTGGTTCACAATAACGTAGAAAACCATCGTTAACCATCGTGAAGAGCACAACTTCGACGATCAAACACAACGACGAAAAAATAAATAAAAAAATATTAAAAAAACTTTCGCCGTGTGTCCCATTATCGTTAGCTCATACAGTTTGAAATTACACTTGACAGAACTAACGAAGAAAAAAAATGGTTTACTGTTCGTCGTCTCACACACGTTTGCTCGATGTAAACTTCACTGTGGTTGAAATTTTGCAGAAGAATTTCGAAACTCGATGGAACAGTTTTAAATGCATCGATTGGACGCATTGGTTTTTTTTTTTTTTTGGTTTGGCGAATTTAATTTGTATTATTGGTTGGCAGGGACGATTATTATTTTTTTTTATTGTTATTGTTTGATAATAGACTTAATATAATAATTATAAATATTTATCTATATAGAATTGTACTGATAATGATATTATTATTATTAGTTTAAGAAAATAGTGTATTTATTATGACTATTTTTTTTTTTTCGAGTTCTAGATTCGAAATTATTTCTGGGATTTTTTTTTTACGAAGAATTTTTTGCGTGTTTCACGATTGTTATTATAAATAATAAAACTTTTACGTGCCACACTGGTAACGTTCGTGAACTTTAATGCAAGCGAGGTCGATCGGTGCGCTCATTGCCGTCGGCGACCAAAGAGATTTTCTCTTCTATGTTGCGCACTCGAGGCTGCACCAGGGTGTGTTGAAATGGAGCAAAGTTTTCAGATCCTTCTGGCAGTTTCCACATTCGAAGTAAATGCAATCAGGAGACATCTGTCAAAATTTCAGCTGAATCGGACAATATTCAAAGGTTCCGCTTTCACGAATTCGATTTTACCTTTGATCAACACGTAAACAATTTTTGTTTTCTTCAGTTGCAATTTATTTTTCAAGTAAACGACCAATTCGAGGAATCATAACCAAGTGCATTACATAGTATTAAGGTCACTTTAAATATCAATATTTTTTTGTCTTACAATTTTCAAAAAAGTTAACAATTTTTTTTTCGTCAGTTTTCAATGATTTTTGTCAAAAATAAAGTTAACTTTTTGAAAAATTATAAAACAAAAAATATCCTCATCTTAAGCGTTCTTAATACTTTGTATCGCACTTACTTAACATCCCTGGAATTTTTCGTTTAACGGAAAAATTAATTAAAACTGAAAAATAAACAATTGTTTGCGTGTTAATCAAAGGCAAAATAGAATTAGTGAAAGCGGAACCTCTGAATATTGTCCGATTGGAATAAAATTTTGGCAGATGTCTCCAGACTGGATCTTCTTGAAATGTGGAGACTGCCAAGAGGATAGAAAGACCTTGCGTTTTTTCGACACACCCCAAGGCTACACGGATAGTCCGACAGCCCCGTAGTCAATGCTTGTATTCCTCGGATTGCCACGGTGGCGAGATGCGGCTCGTACATTCTCGCGTCCGGCGGCATATGGGGAGCGCCGCCACCGTCGCCACCACCTTCGCCGCAATACGAGCGGCTAAATATTACATCGCGGTAGATTCGTATCGGCGTATCGCACGACTTTACGAGCGGATGCGCTCTTTGCGCGATCGATCGCCCGCGCACGCCCCGGTTCGCCTTCACCTCGATGATGGTATTACCCTGTGTTAATACGTCACGCACAGGTAAACCTAAGTGACGCGCAAATTTGCGTTGTAACATTACCGCAAATATGCTACAAGCTGATGCAGGGTCCGCCGAAATACACGATGCTGAAACTGGAGCGCCCTGAGGGTCAATTATGATTTGAAAGTCGACCGGTCGAACTGAACACTCGACTGGTCGACTTTCACACGAAATTTTGCGAAATTTTACTTTCGACACAAGAGCAGCCCTGGATAGAATAATTGTCAAGAAGAATCGTTGGTAAGTTAGAAAAAATTACGAAGAATATCGTGTGAGATAGTAAAAAATCGCATTTTCGACCAGTCGAGTCGACCGCTGGACTTTCAAATCATAACCGACCCCCAGGTTTGCGATGAAGAGTCCTCTCGGTTGTCTCATTGTATACTCCTGTATGTTCCTGCCATTTAGTGTCGCACTCTCCCGTTATGGGGTCATCGGGCCTCATTTCTTTCAAGGGAGAGGCTAAACATTCACAGTCAGAGTCATCAAAAAACAGTCACAGTCGTAAAAAAAAAGAAAAAAAAATTGGCACCCGACTAGGATAGACATTTTTTTTTGCGTCCACCTTAATGATTCGGGTTTGTAATTGTTTGTAGTGAAAAAAAGAATTCGTTTGCAGTGAAACCCCAGAAGTCATGGGACTTTAAAAAATGGCGATCCCCCCGAATTTGACGAAACTTGAATCTAACAGCTGATTCACGTAGAGATGAGTTTGTAGTTGATTGGAGTAACTGGATTTTCGTTTGTAGTTCGAACAAAGATGATTTTTTAAGGAAAAGAATTTTTTTTGTGGCGGCCGACTTGGATAAAAAAAATTATTTGCGTCCATCTTCAAGATTTGGGTGTGTTAATGTATGTAGCAAAAAAAAATTTGTTTGTAGTGAAACCCCAAAAAAAGTTATGGGACTTTAAAAAATGGCCATCCCTCCGACTTTGATGAAACTTGAATCCAACTTCTTCAACTGCGAGATCGTGAATTAGTTGGATCCCGTCTGGTGAACGAGCTACGTGGCAATTTGCCACGGTCGAACCTCACACGTAGGCAGGGGCAGAGGAGGGGGGTGGGTATCACGACGGTTTATGTCATGACGCGGCCGAGTGTCAAAAGCGTTTTAGTTATCTTCAAGCCGTGAAGATAGTGTCGGCGCGGTCAGCGGACCACGCTTTTTCAAACTATCTTGCGAGGGTGGTACGCTCATCGACGCTCGGCTTTTATATACTACGGAAATAGCCGAGTCCACATATACATATTATTTATGAAAATCTTGGTGACAAAATGGATCATGGGGGCAAAACGGACCAATCCTATTCATTTCGAAAATGGAGAGACAGGATTTATCTAGAAAATTAAAAACGAGAAAATGCAACAATTTTGGGGATATTTTTTATCTTATAATTAATAAAAAAACCTTAACCATTATTTTTCCCATCACTTTCCACTGACTTTTGATTAAAGTTAAGTCGTTGACTTTTTTTTTTAATTGTAAAACAAATAATACTCTATTTATATTTATCATGTATATATATATTATATATCTCGTAGCCTAATATATATTGGAATTTTTCATGAATACGAACAATGGTAATTTTCCTGATCAGTATTTTATTTTCAATGTCCCAGCTTCGTATGCGTTACATTTATGAATACAGTATGTCGAGTCATTTAAAAGCGATTTGCAAGCATTTTATCGTTTATTTATTTATTTTTTGTTTTTTTTTCGATAAGGTGTTTCGTTTTGCCCCTAGATTCATTATGTGCATACATTTTCTGTATAATATGGTAAAGGCTGTGTATACGTAGCTGGTGGGTAGTCCGAGGTAGGCAGAGAGCATCGATTCGCTCTCGGTATTATGAGCACCGATATTTACCAACACTTTCGCACGTAACGTGCATGTGTAATATCCACATATCGTACATGTATATGCAACCAACCTTAATCAACGCACATACACGAGACGTTACATGTATATATATATATACCAATACGTGATATAATAATATGTAAAAGTGCAACCCGTTCACGTAATGTCTGGGAGCTATATTGCAGTCCGAAGATAGAGATACGCGAATACATAACTAAAGTGGTTGCACCTCGGAATCACGCACATGGGCAAGAAACTACGTAGGCCGGGCCCGCAAACAGATGAGATCTTCGAGGTTCGTTATTCCGTCCTCCATCGTTTCTGCAATTCCACCACATGGAAACGCCATATTGCTTTTTCCTATTTATCCGACAATCGCGCGAAATCTCGTCGGGGTAGGCGTGTACGACGTTTTTTTTTTATTTTGGTTTGTTCAATTTTATTTTATTTTAGTTTTTCGCACACGAGTACGATCGGATTATTATTTTGTGTAATCAGCTGAATGCCGAAGGTGCATGATTTTGAACATTTTTGAAAATAAATTGTGTTTCATCGTTTTGGGAATTTGAAAACGATTATGAGCGATTTTTATTTGTTTTTTTTTTTTATTTCATGAATATCATGACATTTTTTGGGACCAGCGGTTCATTGATTTTTTCTTTTTTTTTCCGTGTGGAATATTTTTCTGATCAAATTGTGCTTCATGGTTTTGTTAAATATAAAAACGACATTGAGCGGTTTTGATTTATTTTTTATTTATCGAATATCATGATTTTGCATGAGTTGTTCGATTTTCTCACACAGTTCCATGATATTCGAGAGATAAAAAATAAATTTAAAAAGATCACTCAACGTCGGTTTTTCGAATTCAACGAAACGATGAAACTATTTCTTCATTTTTTATTTTTTTAATCAGCCGAATGTCGAAGGTGTATAATGTGGAACATTTATTCAAACAAATTGTGTATCATCGTTTCCTTGAATTTGAAAAACGACATTGAGCGATTTTCATTTATTATTCATCTCTTGAATATCATGAAATTCTGTGAGACCAGCGATTCGTTGATTTTTTTTTCTCGTTTTTTTTCGTTTTTTTTTTCACGAAACTATTTTATTCAAAGACCGCACATGCTGGGTCCACCTGTTTGGGTTAGCTCGGTGCTGGTAATTTACGACATCTCGAAGGAACTGGTCGCGACGGTGAAGGGCTGGAAATCCCATGGCGCGTAGCACTATATAGCGATGCTCGAAAACGATGACGACAACGCCGCGGCAAGATCGACCGAGCTCACTTTACACGACACAATTTTTTTTTCTCTGTCCTGTGTATTTTTTTTTTTTTAAATACGTATACGTATATCTCAGCCTCACCTTGAAATCGGGGCGCCACACGTGTGTCTTAAATGTCGTCGATTTATCTAGCTTTTTAGGAATACCGTTTTTTTTCGGTGGAGTATGGAACCCATCGAAAATTGTCGTGACTTGTTCGGACGTAAGGTCAATGATTTTTCATCACGAACTATGTGGTAATCATTTTTATTCGTATCACCATCCCATATCTCGTGAACCATTAGAAAGTCCACGTCCATCGAGATAAACAAAAAAAAAATATCATCCCATGCGTCATCAATTGGCTGTGTCCTCGATGGACAATCATCGAAATTGTAACTCTTATCTGGTTACGAAACTATTGACACGGTCACAGAATTTTTTTGTGGAATCCTGACTTTTGTGAGTGATTGATGAAGAGATAAATACAAAATTGGATTTGAAAAAATTCATGTGAGACAGATGGATTAATGATCACGATTCAGGTTGATAACGGATAAACCCGGATACAAAAATGAAGTAAGGATGTTTTTGGAATAAAATTTGAAATACGTCTTACCTTATTTTTAAGTTTGTTCGTGTTTTTATATATCTGATATTTAAGCATTTTTTATTTTTCGTTTCCTGTCATTTTTGTGAGTTATGTTCAGTGTTATGTTTTTAGTCACTTTGTTAACGTTTTAGGAGTCTATACATTTGATATTTTGTCGTAAATTTTTATATAATGAACAATTTAATGAAGAACTAGTTAACCTTTTTACACTTATACTTACTGTAACTTTCATACACTTGAATTATTATTAATCTTTATTTCCGTACGTAGCGTTTAATCAGGTATCTTGCAATTATTATTATTATTATTTTAACATCGAATATTTATAAATATTAAAAAAAAAAACACACGAAAAAAAACTCCAACATAAAATATATCAGCGATAATTAACAGTAAAAAATTGAAATAAAGAAATCCAATAAAGAACACACCGACATAAATATTGATAGATGTGAGGATCACGTTAGAGCTCTTGGGATTCCGTCGTTTACACAACGGTTACCGAAAGAAGTTTTGCATCGTGAGAATTATAGTGAGACAGCAGATAATCGTCACAGTGTCAAGTCACGAAAAAAATCTATGCTGCACGATCAAATCGCATAAACTGAATGCCACAGTTTTGTTATCGCTGCAACGTACAATAACCGAGAGCCAACAATTTATGTAATAATTGGTAACGAAGCAGTGCCGTTTTTTCCGTGACACGCGATTCACACACGATACTCGTAGTCGTAGACGAACCAGCGTTACACCCACGACTGCAAACACGAACTCAGAGTGCCTCATATTTTAAAATTGAATGAAATCGAAAGAAGAGTTTTTTTACCAGTGCAGTGATTGTGAGAAAATTTAATCTTTGTGCCTCACGGTTTTGTCGAGATGGATGTGAGTATTTCTTTATGGAAATCGTGTCACGAATTTGAGACTCTCGAATGAGAGAAGAATCATTCAAATCGGTCATCCTGATCTTCAGATATTCGCGTTTATCGAATAAAAGTATTTCGATTTTTTTATCTTGTATTTTACGATTTTCTAAAATCGCGGAAAAATGTTTCACGCTAGAAAAACGCCGTAAGAGGCATCAAAAACTCTGAGCACCAGCTAGAACTATTAGAAAAGTGACTTGGAACTATTGGGACGATGAATTTTATTTTTATGGGACATATTTAACTGATTTTTTTTTTCAAATTTTATTACCTGTTTTACAACTTTAAAAATCGTGAAAAAAAAAGTTAACGCTGGATCCTCGCCATAAGAAGTATCAATAACTCTAGGCAATATCTAGAAATATCAGAAAAGTCATTCGGAACTATTGGGACGATGAATTTTCTTCAGTCCCACATTTGATGCGACTGATTTGTTTTTCACCTTCTCATTTTTCAATTTTAATTAGGCCAACGACGATACACCAGGATCGTTGCAATGGCCCGATTACGTAGTCGTCGGCGTGGTCCTATCGATTTCCGCAACGATTGGAATCTATTACAGATTCAGTGGTGGAAGACAGAAAACTTCAGAGGTATGTAATGATGCAATTTCGTAAAAACCAAATTACTTTCGCAGCTGTGAAAACAGGACTGACAGCAATATGCAATGTGTGGCATGATAAAAAAGCTTGGAAGATCATCGTAGAATCATTCTCAATAATTTCCACATCAAATTCGATTAATTTGATCTTCCTGTTCCGAAGTTTGATGTACAATAATAATGCTGTTATTCTTGCTATTCGAGAATTTATCTTATCATAATCTTGCTATTCAAGAATTTATCTTATCACGTAAAAATGGTAGTAATGGGAGCACTTCATTGACAATACATTGGACAACATTTTTTTCCTTTTTTATATCTTATAACTAAGCCTCTGTATTATAGTTTCCCAATTTTTTGCCAATCGCTCATCAACCTGACTTCTTCAACCCTCATAAAAATAATTCGATTGGTTAAAAAAAATTCATCACCCAGGAATATTTCTCGGCGAATCGTTCGATGAGCGTCCCATTGCTCGCGATAGCTCTGATGGTGGCCTTTCTCTCGGCCATTGCGATGCTCGGCATAAGCGGTGAAAACTACATATACGGTGCTCAGTTTACCGTCGTTAATATCGGTTTCTCCCTCGGCACGCCAATCGCTGCCTTTTTCTACTTACCAGTCTTCTTCAGGCTTCAGCATATGAGCGTCTACGAGGTATAGTTACCAATTCCCATAAAATCTTCACCATCTGTCCACCATGCAATCCTGCAAAAAAAATCAAACGTTGTTATTAAAAATGTTGCAGTACCTGCAAAGACGTTTTGGCAGTACAGCCAGATTCGTGGCTAGTTTAGCAAATTTCATTCAAATGGTTTTGTACACGGGGGTAGTTTTATACGCCCCTGCACTTGCCCTGGAAGCCACAACTGGATTTCCAAGTATGATAGTCGTACTGGTGATAGGAATGATATGCACCTTTTACTCGACCATCGGTGGAATGAAAGCAGTCCTGGCGACCGACGTCTTTCAAGGTCTTCTGATGTTCGGCTCCTTGTTTGCCATAATCGGCGTTGCCTGGAGCGACTTCGAAGGTGGAATTTCGGAAATTTGGGATATTGCCACTGAAGGCGGTCGTTTGGATTTCTGGAAGTAATCATCGGACAATTGATTCCATAATTATAGAAAAAGAAAACCATAATCAACGATTTCTGTAAACTGTAATCCAGCCGGAATCTTCTTTCTTTTTACTCGTGGCAGCTTTGATCCAGATCCAACAGTGCGCCACACATTTTTGGGACTGCTAATCGGAGGAGCCACCTTCTTTCTTTCCAGCTTTGCGGTCAATCAGGTTGCCATTCAACGACTCCTTGCGGCAAAGTAAGTTTGAGGTTATCGATTCTGGTTCATTTCCGACCATATTCAATGATGATTGTTCTATTGAATGCATTTCCGAGTCAATCAATCTAAAAAGACCATTCAAGAACAACAATCACCTAACTATGCTATCCGGCAATGATTCCCCAGGACTTTGCAGTCTGCTCAGATGGCGCTCTTCCTCAACACTCCGTTGATCATGTGCCTGAGCCTCTCGACATCATTAGCAGGTGTGGTTCTGTATGCCTGGTTCCAGGGTTGCGATCCAGTCGCTTCGGGCCAAGTATTTTCCTTCGATCAGGTAATGCCGTACTTCGCCAAGGTTCGAATGTCCAAGATACCCGGATTGTCGGGTCTGTTCATCGCCGGGATATTCAGCGCTTCGCTCAGCACGGTATCGGCAATGTTGAATTCATTGGGAGCCGTTGCAGTAGCCGATTATCTCCAACCGCTCTATCGTAAACTCGGACGTGAACTATCGGACTCCACGGTCTCGTTATTCGGCAAGATCTTCAGTCTGTTCAACGGTTTGCTCATTGTCGGAGTGGCTTACGTGGCTTCCAAACTCGGTAGCATAATGCAGCTCGCTATAGCCATAAACGGTGCAATGGGTGGTCCGGTTCTCGGTCTCTTCACACTTGGAATGTTCTCCGAAACTGCCAATGAACACGGATCGGTCATCGGCACTCTTCTCGGTCTCGTTTTCTCAACGTGGATCATCATTGGACAGCCAAAACCTCCGGTTCCCGATCTTCCGGTTTCAATTGACAATTGTTCCAATTACACCAACGTCGACAATACGGCCTACCAGGCCCGTCTACTCGCCATCAAGTAAAATAGAATTCAATCACTGACAACTGACGTCCTGCATCAATAAAATAGTTTGTCAAATACAATTGTTGTTTTCAGGGCTGGCGAGGATTTGGATTATCCCTATCTCAATCGTTTATCCTACATGTGGTACACTCCCATAGGACTGGTGTCCACCATAATTTTCGGATACGTCGCTAGCGTAGCTCTTCGCTGTTGTGGTCTAATCTCCGTCAAAGAACCGGATCCAGATTTATTCACGCCTATTCTCGGATCCCGAATGAGACGACGACAGGCAAATGCCAACAAAATCAATTCCAGTCAGGTCTTCGTATTGACCACTACTAAATGATACCGATCGAAATATTGAAAACTACGAATTATCCGAATTTTTCAAGTATAGCAATCAATACTTATAAGAAATATTTTTAGTTGTAATTTTATAATAATTTAAATAAAAGAGATAATGATGATATCATTATCTGGAATAAAATTCTGAAATGGAGAAACAATTAGAAAGCGACAATGGAGAAAGGAAATCAGAGTGATCGAAAAGCCAGGCCAGGTTTCACATCCTGACATCTGCCGAAGATAAAAAAATGTGGGGCTGACCCTGCTCGTAATTTCGAGGTCACGTTCAAACGTTTCGAATGTGGAGCAAGGCCAACGGCAGATATCGCTCGAGCACTTAGATGACTACATGGCTGCAGGGACATCAGGGCGACATGTTTTCTTCCCATCTCATCGAACAAGAGGCCAGGGTAGGTTGATGTACGAGGTATGTAAGTCGTGATAATTCTATTCTCTCTTTCTCTCTCTCTCTCTCTCTCCCTCTCACAACCATTCGATTCGACAGAACAAAGTCAATTAATCGCATCCACCGGGCCACCAAAAACTCAGACAAATAAAACTCGATACACAACGGCAGAGAGAGAGAGTCTGGACTCACACGAACAGTCGGACAAAAAATCCCACGGTCTCGGTTGTTATAAAAAAGTGAGGACGATAAAATGAAAAAACGAGGATGAAGTGAGATTGACGATGGTAGGGTTGCGTAGCGGATAGTTCGGTAACCGAAACAGTTGAGCTATATCGTCTAGATCGTGGAATGACAAGCGAGCTAATGACCGCGAGGATCCTAAAAAGCCGAGTGATTGTGAGATAGGACGATGGCGGCGGCTACGCACGCCAGGAATTTCTTGTGTTGCGATCGTGCGTATATAAGCGTAGTAATATAACATTTCTCGGTCTTTCACGAAGCTGGTGCTCCTGCTGTTGCTGCTGCTGCTGCTGTTACTGCCGATGCCACGTTCGTTTTTACGTATATTGTATATCCGTGTGTTTGTTTTTCGGATACCGTAGCCACGGGGGTTTTGTCATCGCCCGTTAACCGACCCGCAGAATCAACGACGGGATGAATAATCCGTTGGATCGAGAGATATCGGAGCTTCTCCGGGAATTCTCGGAGCAGATTGTACGCCTCCGAGCCGAGCCAATTCCTTTCGAGAATCTTAGGTAAGCGATGTCAGGTCGATCCGGTCAAGTGGAGTATACAGGGTGTCTCAAAATCACCGCTACGAATGTAAAACGTGGAAACCCGAGATTTTTTTGAGTCGAAAAAATTTGAGATGATTTCCTCGATTTCGATTTGTTTGGGAGTTGTTACGGTTTTTAAGATTCTAGCTCGCGTTTCCTCGAAATGGCTCTGTCTTTGCCAAACAACAACCGAGTGTTGTGATTTATTTTTATTCAAACAAGAAATACCAATCTTTGAAGCCTGGCCTACAATTTCTTCTTTTGCGAATAATTCTGCTATTTATTATTAAATACGATTTTTTAAATTTTACATTTTTTGAACTTATTTTGAGGTTATCTTATTCAGAAAAATACTTCATAGAGTGGCATTTTTATTCACTTAATATGGAAGCCCAATTAATTCTCTTCAAAACTAATTTACATTTTTTTTTCTCAGAAATGAATATTTAAAATGTTATCAAGAAAAAACCGAATGGAGTGAAATAAATTGGGGAAAAATTGCATGTTTGAAAAAAACGTATCAATAATTATTTTCAATGTTGTATGCGTGAAGATAGAGACAATTGAAGAAAACGGGAGCCAGAATCATTAATACTGTTAGAACTTTGAAGCGAAAAGGAGAAAATCACCCCCTGATTCGTTTAACTTAAAATTACCTTGGGTACCCGTGTATTTCTTTCGCCGCGGTGATTATGGGACCCCCTGTATATGATAAAAGCTCAGAATATTCGGACCATTGGCAGTGTTTTGTTTTTTGGCTCTTTCAAGGTCTCTAACAGGTCTCCTGCTCGGGTTGAGACTGGAATCATCGATCCTCATGACCGCGTGAAGATTTTAAGGTCCAACCTTCCTCTCTCTCTCACTCTCTCTCTCTCGCTGTTCTTCTATCGCTTCACCCTGCTTCGGTGATCTCGCTCTTTGCTGGAAGACTTATCTCCGGTATATCTCTAACCGAAACGACCCGACCAGCTTCAGTCCCGGAATGTCAGATTGCCCCGCCCAATCCGTATTTGTCTCTTTCTCGTTCTCGATCCTGTTGTTGTATCTCACCTTCTTACGAATCCAGAGAATTTCAGGATGTGAGCACCGTGTGTGTGCAAGGGTTACCGCGAGAACCTGGCGAGTGAGTCGTCACTAGAGCGATCCATACCTGTCGTCCTTTCGAATTTTGTTCGTTCATTAGATCCTTCCCAGCGACCCTAAATCCTTCACGGAACCAACTGCACAGCTATCCACCTCTTTCCTACGACCTCATCAGCTCGGTTGATCTAATTTTCACGCCCCATCAACGAAATTCGTACAAAATAGAATCTTTATATCGTTTTTTATAAATCTTCTTTTCCCATTCTACACGAAGATCAGGGAAGAGATCGAAATTTGACCTCTACCCAAATGGAGGCGAGTAGCTGACCCCTGAATAGACGTCTAGAATTTTTAATAAAGGGTCTCGATACAATTTTTCAAAGAGATTTGAGAAATGTTTATTAACAAAGTAATAATGTTAATGATTGGTCTTATTAGACCTCAATTGATATTTTCAAGTTCTCCAGGGTCATTGAGTCCTATAGGTAATTTGAGACGTTCCAATTATATTCCTTTTTTACTTGCTCGAAATGGAATAATAATATGAGGCACAAATTCTATGAGAATAAATATAATATATTCTCGAGGAACGTATCAACGACGAGACTCCTCATTGGCAGGACACGTCTACCGCGTTCCACATGTTCCAACTGCGCCCACACGATCCCTCGACGTAAGGGCAGAGACGCCTTGGAACGCAAGTGAATGCGAAGCAACCACCTCGGGCAATCAAGTATAAGTAGAAGCGGAAGAAGAAGAATATGAAGAAGACGACCGAAAGAAAGACGAAGAAGTCAAAGCAAGCGAGAACGAATGCACAGGGTAATTGGAGCGATCGGCACTTGTTTTCGCGCTGCACGATCACGGTTTTATAGCGCAGCACTGCATATACATGTATACACATTAGGGTGTGTTGAAATGAGGAAATGTTGTTTCATTCTTCTGGCAGTTTCTGCACTTGAAGTAGATACTTTTAGAAGACATCTGTCAAAATTTGAGCCCAATCGGACAGTATTGAAAGGTTCCGCTATCACGAATTCGATTTTGTCTTTGATTAACAAGTAAACGATTTTTTCTTTCACTTGCAATTCATTTTTCAGTCAAACGAAAAATTCCGGAGATAAAAAGTGTATGAAATTTTGTTAAGGCCACTTGGAGTGAGAATATTCTTTCTTTTACAATTTGAAAAAGATTCAACAACTTCGTTCTAGCAAAAATTATTGAAAACTGACGAGAAAAAAATCGTCAACTTTTTCGTTTATTGTAAATAAAAAATATTCCTATTTCAATTCACGCTAATACAATTAGTCTCGCGCTTAATTTTCGTCCCTGCGATTTTTCATTTACCAGAGAAAATTATTTGCAACTGAAAAAAAATTGTTTACGTGTTAATCAAAAGTCGAATCGAATTCGTGAAAGCGGAACCTATAAATGAATTCCGATTGGGCTGAAATTTCGAAATGTGTCTTCCGATAATATCTGCATCGAGTGTAGAAACTGCCAGAAGAATAGAAAAACTTTGTCTTTTTTCGACACACCCTGATAAACATACTAACCTGGGATCATAAGCGAATAGAGTACCTACAAGACCCTTGGGGGGCTTCATTCCGGTACTATCGCGGTACTGGCACTCATTACGAGCGGGAAGTCAAGAGTTACCAAGGGTAACGCGACTCCGCTCTGCTACACCTTCAACCATCCCAACCTCACCATTTTGTACATATATCTATACAGTCGGTCAATATGTATAGCAGTGCCTAAACGTGGTTCAACGTTTACTCATATACGGCCGCGTATGCGCAGAACATACACGAATAGCACACATAACGGGTCAACACGTGTCCGCGAAGCGCGTAGCCCTTAACCTTCGTATTAAACCCGAACCCCCGTTCTCTCGAGTAGATTGGATTGGTGCGCGACTGTGCGCGAGTTTTGCGCACGTGCGCGCAGGCCCGCATGCGCGGTACGACGCGTGTGTGTGTGCGCGCGCATATGGTCAAACGCTCGTTACGCTTATCTTCGAGAATTATGTTGGGTCGTGGAAAGGTAAGAGGAAGAACCGATAGTTTCCCATCCTGTCAGGGCATCGCGGGGCGTCCTTCTGCCTCGCTTGTCGGATGAGACAGTCCGTACGAGAAGGAGTATGAGAAACGTGTACCAGTAGTGGGTGGATATACATCAGGCTGGTTCTCATTTGGTGCATGTCCGTATTTCATCTTTACCGAAGTCCCAATCGATTCCAAAAATAAATAAATAGAAAAGTCAAGCCCATCATTGCCGTCCTAGTCCAATTCTGATCATCGCCCATAACCAAGTAAAGTTTCCTGTTTCAGGGATCGTCCTAGTGTGACATTTTTTAAGAAATCGTTTTTTTTTCTTTTCATTATCCGATAGTATATACTGTAATAAGCATTCTCATTAATTTTCAAATCGAAATTCGAATTATTTCGGCCGCTACAGCCTTTCTTAGCAAAAAAGAGGCCCTCCTATAGATCAATAATCTTCTTGAAACTTTCGTTTCAGATCATAATTGTCCATTTTCTTTCAACTCTATAAAAAAAAAATAAAAACAATGTTAAAAATGAATAAATCAATTTTGAAAAGATTATTTTGTATTTTCCATTAGTGCTGTAGTTTGTAAAAAAAATCAGACCGATTAGTTTATCTTAACCACAAAAAAAAAAAAAAAAAAATCGCGAAAATCTGCTATTTTTCGGGGGGTCACACTAGGATGATCTCTTCATATACACGCAATTTTTCCAAATCTCCGTAATTTATATTTGCGCAACGACTACTACCTATTCCTGGAAAAGCCCGATGCTTCATGCAATCAACCAACATGAACTCTACTTCCAGGAATAAAGTATCCTGCAGGAAGGTTCATACGTTCAATCTTCCTGTCACTCGATTTCGATGAACTCCCGAACCGTTTGATGGGTGATAAAGAACTCACCGGATTAGTCGTCGGATCTTGTGTTTTGTCTTTCTTGCGATGACAAAAATGGTTGTCACCGATATATCAGGGTCGAATCTGTGTGTGTGTGTATGGGACGGTTGTCACGAATGAGAGCACAGGTGCAGAGGACATGAAGGAAGAGGTCCAACGACATTATTGTGAGCGCATGAAGGCGGCTACAGAAGCGGACCTCAGACGGCGAAACCCATGTACGAAGAAAGGTCGCGATGCCTTGTGGCTTCGATATGAAGAGACGAACCCTCCTCTTCCACTGCCCCCTCCCCCGCCCCCCGTAGTTGCCCCGTTGAACAACTGCGAAAACTACGGGGACGACGATCTCATTCTGTACTGGTAGTCGCTACCAGCGAACGACCCAGTGAATCGTGAGACTCGTGACCCAACCGCTCTGTACGATTCTCCGCAGGTCTCACGATCGATCTATCTCGGTCCACGGTTACCTCCCCGTCCCCCTATTCCGCGATGTTACATGGTAACCATATCGATTCGTGAGCCCACCGGGTTCCGTACGAGTTCTCGGTTCACTTCGTTTTGGGTCAACGAACAACGTTAGGGGAAAAAAAAATATAGAAAAAACTCAACGAGGTGAACAACGACGGGGGGGGGGGTGGGATTGTAGTCACGGGGATGTTGGTCGGTTGGGAACACCCGCATCGATGTTCCCCGGACTTCCGGTTATTCCTGTCGTGATGCTCCGGCTGGAAAGAAAATGGATGCGAAAAAAGAAACGAGTTATGAAATAACGTGATGGTCGCTATTCCAGGGTCGCTGGAGTCATATGCTCTTGTCCTGTCCTGTAGAAATCTACTTTTTCACCATTGGAGGGAGGTACGTGAATATTCAAGTAAAAAAATGATATATAATCGATATATAAACTATGTATTGGATTAGACATATATACTTTATATACAGATTATATATAGTTTTTTTACTTGGGTATATATATAAACTACGTATGAGATTGGGCATATATAGATTACATATAGACTATATATGTATAATCTATACTTGCATAATCTTATACGAGGTTTATATGTAGACTAAATACATATACATATATAATTTTTTTACTTTGGCATAAAAGGACCAAAGAAAGTGCGCAGTGTTTACGTCGACGAAAAAAAATCCAACTTATTTCATCGATGTCGAATTTTTGCCTGGAGGACGAGAAAGTGGTGCCCAGAACCTTCGAAAATCATCGTGATGATTGAGCCACTCTGGTAAATTTCTCAGTCGATTATGGACCGAAGATTTACGAAAGATCGTCGACGGTGAGATGTCTCGATCGGAGTTTTTTCCGTACGCGTTGGTTAATTACACGTTTCGCGCGACTCCGACGCTTCGGGATCATTGTAATCGTGCGAAAAAAAAATGTAAAAAAGAATTTTAAAAAAAACGTTTACCGCGCTCGCCGGTTTTACCGGAGTAATTGCGGGAGACGCAATGCTCTCTGTGTGTCGTCCGTTCAATCTTCTTCACGGTTTATTATACACCACGGAGGGAATCTTGTGGCAGCAAGCCGGATAACGTACAGTGTGTGCGAATTGATGTGATAACATCGAATTTCTTATAATTCTCGAGATGGTAACACCGCACTGTGTTTTTATGCATGCGCAGTGGAAAAATTGGTACCAGTTTGAGGCACGATTAACGGTGAGGAATACAAGGCGATGTTGCAGTCGAATTTAGTCAACGAACTCGAAGAAATTCAAGCTGTCGATGGACCCACTTTTGCAGCAAGACTCAGCCTCCATGCCACGTTTTCAAGATTATGCTGAAATGTTTTGAGGGATCGTCCTAGTGTGACCCCCCGAAAAATATCCGATTTTCGCGATTTTTTTTTTTGATGGTTAGGATAAACTAATCGGTATGATTATTTTTACAAATTACAGCACTAATGGACAATAAAATTTGTATTTACAGCTGTATTCAACCAACTTTCAATTGTATGAAACATAGAAGATAAAAATGATGTTCACGTTAATTCGCACGATATTGTAAGTAAGCCATAGGTGAAATAAACGCACGTGACTTTGGAACGAGAGACATCGTTCCAGGGTCTCCCGGGAGCTTGATAGTTCGGATGCGAGATGCGCATCGGGGAAAGCGAGATAACTTTCGTTCTCGCATCGCGTTCATTAGGCCCGATCGAAGAGCTCTTAGTGACCCCGTCTGGACCGCAATGGTGTATATGTATGGTTCGACTCGCGGATCGGGGTATTGATTCAACGAAAGTCCATTGAAAGTAATTTTCTCACTGAATGATAATGAATCATGATCTCGATTAAATATCAGAAGCTGCTGTAAACACCAAATTATTCATTCTAAAATAAATACATCATCATTGATGGAAGCAGGTCGAAATATTTAGTGTTGTACGATGATACATAGAATTATAGTAATTTTTCTTTACAGTATTTTAATTTCAGTGAACATGTTTATTTGAGGAAAATCATCCTCAGAACTCAGCTGTTGTTGCATATGTCTTGAAAAAATTATTTATTCAATCCAACAACAGCAATGGTGACACTGCTGATTGTAAAAATGCATAATATGTCACTCAGACTTCAATTCCAAGTTACGTCACAACAGTAAGAATATTATTTGAGATATGAAACAAGAGAAAATCAAATTGGTATAAATTTGATATAAGCAATAATTTAAAAATCCAGGTGGCAAACAAATAAATAACGAAAGAAAAGTTTGCTGATAATTTCAGTGACACGATACTGTCCCCGAGCTTGCAAATTTTTTTTCCTAGCCTTTCAGAGTTACATAAGAAAAAACATATAAAAACGTGTGAAATAAATTCAAACAAAATGCGTTTACATATTTCCATCCTTGGGTTTGTCCATTAATTCTCAAAATAATCTTTCAAAATTCTACGACTAGCTTGACACCATAATATACACCATCACCCACCCCCTCCCCTCGCTATCAAACGTCCGACGGAGGAGTTAGAAAGCTGCACACAAAAAGTTACAAACAATGATAAAATAATTATGGTTTTCGAGCATTCGTTCCAGTTGTCACGAATTGTTTGTAATTGATAAATCGTCGCATCGTCATCGAATAATTTCCGTGTCTGAAATTCCAATGTCAAAAGAACGAAGCTATTTAAATGGAGCCAAAGGTGCACTAGGTGACCATTGATTTTTTTTTTTTGTAGCGGAGGAAAAGAGTTATTAACAGTATGTGAAGCTCACGTATTGCGTTTCGAAGGTGTCTGTGTCGTCGGGCCATTCGGAACGTCTCGATTGGGCAAACTATCTCCCCGCTCGCGTATATTCTTGCGACACCTTGAATTCACCTTTCCCCCGTATTTTTCCATTAACAAACTCGCGATGGTAAAACCGTGAAAGCAGAGCAGCGATGCTCGTGCGGTGTCCACCTTCGGTTTCGTTGCCTCGGTGATGGGTTTGAGGTGACCCTAAATCGGGTTTGTGCGCATCTCGCGTTGGGAAATTTATGACCGGCCGAAGGTTCAAAGACGTTATATGAGAAACCGCGCCATTAGTTTCCATCCCCGGATCGACCATTAACACGGTCACTCTCAGATTTCGTTCGTAGATAATTTTCTTTTTTTTATAATCATCGTCTTACTAATTATTAATTCTCGTCTTGTTACCCAGTTTATCGGGGATAAAAAAAAACGGTTATATATATATTTTTTCAAAACTTATCACGTAGATTGAAATCGTTTTACTAGCAATAAATACAATAAACTTTCATAATTATGGAAGTGTGGAATTTATTTATGAGAATAAATATGTTTATTGTTTTGATGTTTTCCTCTTTTTTCTTTCTCAAATATTGTCGTCATTCATAAAATGTTATGCCGAGAGTTATGGATTTTTATTGTAATGGCAAATCATTTGATTCGGATATTGCGTTGTTTCGCCTTAGCAACGGACGACCATGTCTTTTTTCTTATCATTTTATATTTGCGCCCCTCGGTGTGGGTCCCTTCAATATTTTTTCAGTTTTTTCTTCCATGTGTAAATTATAGTTAGAAATGTTTAGAAAATTATTTACAAACAACTATAAAGCATGTTTAAAACATTTTTTAACATGTTAAGGATATTTAAAATATTTTTAAACGTGTTTACGACATTAAAAACATGTTTTAACTTGTTCAATACATTTGAAACATGTTTTTAAAAAATGTTTCACAAACGAAAAAAATTATAAAAATTATTTTGCATGAAGAAAAAAAGTTTGTATGCCAATCCATGTTCTTGACGGTGTATGCGTGAAAATAAATATAGAAACAGATGGAAATATAAAAATTGAAATGATCGTGTTAGAGAAATTCAAACCGTAAATATAAAAAAGTTGATCATAAACGTGAAAAGCATTTGTCGATAATGATTCGTAGTAATCTAATGGTCGGTCCATTCGACCAGTACTCTCGGCCTCATCAAAGAAACCATCAGTTTTGGTCCACCGTAGATTAAAAAATCGTGATTAATATTGTTAAAGGCTTTGATCAACGTTGAACCAAACGTAAACCAGGGCCCTCTCGGGCCCGGGCTATCACAACCGAAAATCGGAGATGTTCGTTTTTTTTTTTTTATATATCTACCCGCTCGCCTCCTCCACCCCGCCGCGTGTACTAGGTATTTTTTATCGCTCGTAAATAACGCGTTGTGATTCACCGATAGAAGTCTGAGAGAGCCCGGTTGATCGTAAACTGCTATAATTAAAATCCTCTTCGCTTGGAAACGTTACGAAAGCAATGTAAAAGTTTTGTGAGTATTTCAGTATCCTCAGCCTACTTATGTTTCATCGCATTTATACCATATCGTACCTTATATGTCACCGTCATGGAAAACCGTCATTTTTTTTTAATTTTTTTTTTTATTTTTTTTTTTAATTCGTGCATTACGCGATTAAGCAATTCGAATTGGACACAAACTTATTAACAAAATAAGCCAATAAAATTTCAATGATTTTAAATCTTTCAAATTCAAACGCATAATAAATATGAGCGATTCCATGTGACTTTAGCCACTAAACAAAAAAATGCCACAAATAATTTTAAAATATTGAGTTATTTTTTTCAGTTTGATTTTTTTTCATGTACTCCAGTCGCCTTACGCGAGTTCAGAAGCCTCCTTGAAAGAAAAATTAATTATAATCAATGCTCGTTGAATCACGTTAAGTGACTGGAGCAGATGAAAAAAAAATCAAACTAAAAAAAAATTATTAATGAAAAATTTATTAATTTTTCGTATTCAGAATTTGGGGAAATTTTGGAAACTAAAATAGCGAGTGCATTTTGTGAGAAAAAAAAATATTTTTGCATATTATGCCCTGAAACGGATGTTCAACTTGCTCAATAAAATCTAAAGTAATTTTCTTCTGGAAGGTCATGAAAAGACGCACATTTTCATGTTTACAAATGAGAATACGTCAAATCCTGCCAAAGATACAGCTATTGAAATGGGAAAAAAAGTTAATTAACGATAAAAGCATCAGAACATTTTTTAAAAAATCGGCACTCGGTAAATATATTGCAATGAAATAACTCAATTTTTTTTTTTTATTATTTGCGGAAATTCTTTTTTTTAATGGCTGAAGTGATGTGGAATTGCTCATTTATATTTATATATCGATTTTTTTCAATGTAAGTACGTCTCGATGTTCTCTTTGGCTATTGATTGGCTATACTGGCTTTCGATTCATCGTGTGAATCCATTTCTCTTGAGGGGCAAAAAAAAAAAAAACAAGACGAGACTCTATAATTCGATTATCGGACACGTTGTGACCTCAGGACTCTGCCTCGAATAACGAGAATCGAAAAAAATAAAAAAAAATGATAATAATGATAGTAAAAATGTTCCGGTAATCGAATTTTCTGAAATCCCATTAGTAGTTCTATCGTGGATCAGTCGTTTGTAAATCGTGAATGGTGAACCGGTGATATGGATATGGTTTGCTTGTGGACTTAATTTGAAAGTCGATTGAAGACGAGTCCGTTCGGGATCATCCGTGCGTTCGGGATTTCTCGCGCGCAGGCCTGTCTCGCGTTGAACTCTCGACGATCAACGACGAGGAATACACGAGAAGGAACGACGACGAAGAAGGAGGACGTCGAAGTTCCGGGTCTCGTGCCCGTGACGATACCGATCGGCTATCGGCCGATCGACCAAGGACGCGTATTACAACCGTGTCCCTCGTGAATTCCCCAGAGGCTTGCTCTCTGCCATATATACATGTATAATATGTGGGTATACACTGGGGTGTGTCGAAAAAAAAAATCAATTTTTTCGATTCTCTCGGCAGTTCCTACACCTGACGGAGATGTTATCAGAAGACATCTGCCAAAATTTGAGTAAAATCGAAGAATATCTAGAGGTTCCGCTTTCACGAATTAGATTCTGCCTGTGATTAACAAGTTAACAATTTTTTTTATTTAGTTGCAAATAATTTTCCAGACAAGCGAAAAATTAACGGGGATGAAACGCAAGTGCAATGCATAGTGTAAAGGTCACTGAAAATAAGGATATATTTTATTTCACACTTTGAAAAAAAAAGTGAACAACTTTCATTTTTTCCAAAAATTATCTAAAACTGACGGAGAAAAAATTATTAACTTTTTAGTTCAATGTTAAGTAAAAAATATTCTTACTTTGCATCCTCGGAATTTTTTGTTTACCGGAAAAATCAAATTCAGCTGATGAAAGAAGTGGTATACGTCAAAATTGAATTCGCGAAAGCGGAACCTCTAAATATCGTTCGATTGGGCTGAAATTTCGACAGCTGTCTCCTGATAGTATTTACTTTAAATGTTGAAACTGCCGGAAGAATAAAAAAATTTGTATTTTTTTCAACACACACTGGTATACAGACTCCGATATGGAGCTCACGTCTACGTGACTTCCATCGCAGCTATATACCACTCGCTGCGTCTTACACGATCCGGTTAAAATCACGAAATTTGCTATTCGAGAGAAGCCGCAATAATTTTCACTCGTCACCCTGGGGTCTCGCCCCCTTCCCCTGCCTCTCTCTCTCTCTCTCTCTCTCGGCCACTGATTTTTAATTGTCGCATTATGAGATTAATCTCCGCACGAGTTGCCGTTTCGGTCTTATGATTTTAATGCGATGTGACGCACGCGTTCGCAAGACTGAGACAGAAGCGAACGGGCGGTACGAAGGAACAACGAACGAGGAAGATCCTCGGTGACTCGTGAGATGTGTGTGTGTGTCTGCCACCGTCTTAACGAGAGAAACGTTTTAAACGAGTCATTGAACCCGGCTGTCTCGTTTCATTCGTTATACGGCTGTGAGATATACGATTCATTATTGTTGTCGGACATGATGAAACGCAGGACCAATCGTATCTCGCAAAATTTCAGGAATTAGCAAATATGCATGAATTATGTGTGATTTCATATCATGAATGATATGAATGTGTGGATTGTCATATGGACACCGTAATATCTCATGATTCAATGAAGGAAGAAAAAAAACAATTGTTCAAGTGCGAGTTTGACTTGCACGCAGAAAATTCCTCACAATTTTTTTTTTTTTTTTTTAAAATGAAAACCATGACTTGTTGAAAGCATGAAGGAGACGTGTGTAGCGTTAGAAACCAACTGCAGCTACTTAAAATATTAATTTCTAGAATTAAAAATATTAATAATAATAGTAATAATAATAATAATAATAATAATAATAATAATAATAATAATACTAATATCGATAATAATAATATTAATAATATCAATAATATTAATTTTTAATACATTAAATAGCTGATTAACTGTACGAGTTCACAGAATCCAAGCCATGGGTCCATAACAATACATTCATCGCAAAAAAATAAATGATCAATAACTTTTTATGACCAGTTCAACTATTTTTTTTTCAACGAAATGTTTCTCGTTCGACTGTGTTGCATTGATAAGCGATCGTGTGATTTGTCATATTGTAAGATAAGCAGTTGACATTTTTTTTTTGTCTTCTTGTGTTGAATAAAATGTGCATCGTCCATCCGCGAGTGATGCACCGCTGCTGCAACAGAGACAGGGCGGCAAGAAGACGAGTCACCGATTTACTCTCTCGCGGTCTGAGCACGGGTCTCGTCGTACGTGCTCGCTTCGTCAGACACGTTTTCATGTTCCACAGGTTAATTGAGCGAATCAAGCACTCCGTCATCTTAACCCAATTTGTCATCTCGATTTCCTTCACAGCCCCAGTTTTGCATATTCACATTTTTTTTGTTTTCGTCAGTTTTTAATAATTCTCGTTGAAAAGACTTGTTGTTGACTTTTTTTTTCAAATCGTAAAACGTAAAATATTCCCATTTGATCATCAACAAAAAAAGAGCACATCGTTGAAAATATTCGCGAAACAATTATAATAATCGTCAAATTTTTTTAATTCATTTTCATTTTTTCCAAAAATTAAATGGAAAAAAATTGCTGTCATCAAAAACAAATCAATTAGTCGGTTGTATCGTTCCAGGTGCAGGCAAGATAATAATAATATTGATAATCCAACTTAACTAAAATCTGGATAATTATAACAAACAGTTTTGATTACCGAAGCATTGTCTCTGGATTCAAAGACGTGAACGATGAAACTTTGTTTCCTTTTCTAAATAACACCCTTCAAAAAAAAAAAAAAAAAAAAACTCATCGAGCAAGGTTCACCAACTCTAACCCTCCGCACATATTCACCCAGCTTGTGTTCTGCGAAACCATAAATACCACAAGTTTAACGATTGATATAATTTATCACCCAACGTGTCACAATAATTAACTCAACGAATTTGTTTTTTGTTTTATTCATTTTTTTTTTCAGAATAATTGCACGCTCGTTAGAGAGCAAACTAATGTTACGTTGAACGTACCAGCCATGCGCAACTTACTGCAGTTTGTTTCAATTGCAACCAGAAATCTCGGTCAGGAAAGCTGAGCTATATACCTTCTGCATAAATACACACACACACACACACACTCGTAAACACACACACGAACATATATTTAATATACAGTATACACAGGGGGATAAAAAAAAACAAAAAAGAGAAAGAAAAATAAAACTATGTGTACAGGTACAGCAATATCTGTTATTCGCGCAGCTCGGTATATTTATGCGCGTAGCGGAGACGTCCCGGTCTTATAGTGGCGACGCGTCGCACAAAGTTTTCGCTTACATGTGCCGGGCATAGAGTAGCCAAGAAAACACGAATTCAAAGTACCGTAGAGTTCTCACAGAGTCGCGTTGTCAGTCGGCGCGTACTGTACGATCTTATAGCGCATATACAGTGTGTGTGTATAAGGGTGTGTTGAAAAATGGCAAATTCTTTCGATTCTTCTGGCAGTTTCCAGACTCAAAGTAAATACTATCACTAGACTCCTGTCAAAGTTTGAGCCCAATCGGACAATATTCAGAGGTTCCGCTTTCACGATTTCGATTCTGCCTTTGATTAACACGTAAACAATTTTTTTTCTTCAGCTGCAATTAATTTTTCCGATAAACAAAAAATGTTGGGGATGAAAAATAAGCAAAATACATAGTATTGAGGTCACTTAAAACGTGGATATTTTTTGTTTTACAATTTGAAAAAATTTAACAAATTTATTTTTAACGACAATTATTGCGAAACTAACGAAAACAAAATTGTTAATTTTGTATTTATTGTAAAACAAAAAATATTCTCATTTAAGGTGACCATAATACTATGTAACACACTTACTTTTAATCCCCGAAAGTTTTCGTTTGCCGGGAAAAAAAATTGCGACTGTAAAAACGAAAAACGTTTACGTGTTAATCAAAGGAAAAATTGAATTCGTAAAAGCGGAACCTCTAAATACAGTTCGATTGGGGTGAAATTTCGACACACGTCTCCCGATGGTACGTACTTTGAATGTGAAAACTGCCGGAAGAATCGAAAGACTTTGATTTTTTTCAACACACCCCATAGTGTATAGGCGCCCCCGTGTACTGTGAGAGAGAAGCTGGCTAGGCCCCGCGATACCGATCTAATAACCCATACGCAGTGTGACAGTCAGCCGCGGTTGCGGCTTACGGCCAGAAGCGGCGGCGGCGGCGCGGGTTGACTTCCGCGAGTGTGTCCGACAGAGCCTAGAACCGATTCTGTCGCAGCGTACGCAATGGGTTTCTGCTATTGGTCCTTGTTGCATCGAGTCTCCACGCGGCAACGTGCAACGGGGATGCAAAGCACGGAGGCGCGCGCGCGCGCAAGCGCAAACGCTCAGCGGGCTCAGCGGTTTCATTGATGTGCCGCAAAAAAGCGGATCCAGAAAGCGCCGGCGGCGGTACAGATACGGGTGCGCTCTTCTTGCGCTGATGCTGCTGATGCTGCGGCTGCGAATGCTGACACGGGCCCCCACGGTGTATTATTCTCGATGCGACCGGGTTAACTCGTGGCACTGGCGACGTCGGTCGCGTTGCGTTTCCTACATCGAACGATATTTCTTTTTTGTTTTCTTTTTATGTTTTAATTTTTTTTTTTGCTTTTTTGTTTGTTGTTTATTTTTTTTATTATAAATCTCGTTCCGCGACGAGAGCTCCCACTCTTTATCATCGTATACGTGCGTGGTCTCGTAATGCAGGTACATACAAACACGACTACTGGATGTTTCTCGAGATCAAAGGGGGAGGGAGGGGGATTTCTCTTGAGTGGGTTGATTTTTAATATGGCAAACGTTCTCTCCCTCGGAATTTGTATGGACTAGATGTTGCGAATGCCCCGTGACTTCGCGATTTGTTTCAGGTTTTTTTTTATTGTAACAGCATTGGTTCATTATTCGAACTTCAATGAATGTGATGTAAATGCTGATGCGAATTAACGCAATGTGAATTATAATGACTGTCTTCAAACTAGATTTTTTAGGGAATTCATGAAAAAACGGGTTTTATTTGTTTTTTTAGGAAAATCTAGGTACCAAGGTTCACCTCTGTGTCATTTGTGGTTTTTTTGATATCGGTTTTTCCATAAAAAAATGTATACGCCATTTTTCCACCCTACCTGAATTGATTTTCGGGAAATCATGAGAAACAGGTTTCATTTGTTTTTTTAGGAGAATCGAGGTACTCGGTTTCACGTCTGCGTGATTTTTATTTTTTTTTTATATCGGTATCCTTACAAAAAAATGGATCCTCCCTCCTACTTCCCCACATAGGTTCCGAATAAATTTTAAAAAATGTTCGCGATTTTCCCCCCTCGGCCGATCTGAATATTAGAACGAGTAGGTAATCGGGAGCTTTATTTTCTACATTCAAACAACATGGAATGTTTATGAAATTTCAACTATTTAATTGGGTTGAAATATCAAGGACAGAACAAAAATTTGGCCAATAATCTTTCGTCATTAGGAAGATTTACGTATGTGTCTTTTTTTAAATTAATTTAAATCTCAAAAACAAAACGTTGGAACTAATGTGGTAGCTCGATAATGAATAATCGTATTTTCAAAATAAAATTTCAATCCGATTACCACCGAATTAGGACAATTAGCATTGGCGGTGGCTGCACGAAGGTCGCGTTAGCGTTGGAGCGCAGCTCGGAACTCATCGAAACGGCGATAACGATATTCATGACATTCATCGAATCGTGATAATAAAAATGTAAATAAAAACTTTCAATACTTACACGCCCGAATACCTGAATATATATAGATCATGTCAATACATTGACAAGCTTATCCATTGCGTGTCATTTCCACAATGAATAAAAAAAAAAAAAAGAGAGAGAAGCTATGCATAAATAATTAATCCGATAACCGAATGTCGAAACAAATGAAACGGTTTTTGCGGATCGGGATTACGACGAAGCGATCGAAGATCGTTGAGCGAGTCGAATCGATTCTGAGATAGGTGGAACATATATTCGATGAGCAAAGCGGAAGACGACAGCTCGTGAAATTCGTTGGCCGAGAGACCCGAAGACGAAGATGAGGAAGACGAAGTGGGAGGAGAAAGAGAATGAGGATGAGACGGAGGTGGAATGCGCGTACAGAAACAACGGTATTCGTCGATGGGTCGATCGCTTCGTGGCATGGTATATACGCAGTACTCGATGTGGATAGCGAGGAGTTGGCGCAGTCGACGACGAGTCTTGACAGATGGAGCGTCGCTGTGTCCATCCTCGACACGACAGTATGGATCGGGAAAATTTATTGACCGGCAACGATCGTCGTCGTATCGATCGCAATCGATTATATATATACATATATCGTCTGAACTCTCTCGCGAAGATCGATTTTCGCTTTGGACTCGAGACCACGCAACTTGAGTTCCATCAGCTGGTTGGACCTCAGCAGTGACTTGCCAAACTCGTCATGCGGACTTCTTTCTCTTTTTTTTTTTTTGATTCCTCATAGAGGAAGCTATATGACTGTCCAAAAATGTTTCTATTGGGATTTTGATGTCAACATGTTCGAGATGACCTTGAAATATCCAGGAATAACATTCGGAGAGGGATGGTCGCAGTCTGCCTTTTCCCAGTTCGACTTTTCTCAGTTCTACTTTTCCCAGTTCTGCTGTTCCCAGTTCTGCTTTTCCTAGTCCAACTTGTTGTTAGTTGGTTGGTTGGTTAATTTATTTGGTTCTGGATCGGATGAATTAACTAAACAACCAAACAACGGCGAGTTAGACTGGGAAAAGTTACACTGGGAGCAATAGAAGTGGGAGAAGTGAGACTGGGAGCAATAGAAGTGGGAGAAGTGAGACTGGGAGCAATAGAACTGGGAAAAGTAAGACTGCCTGAAGGCTGACTGCCATCATCCGTTTGGAGAAAATGTCTGGATATATGTGGGTGTGTTTTTGTGTTGATCGACCTTGAAAAATTTAAACGTCTATAACTCGAGAACGGTTCGAGCTACAGCTTCCAAGCTTTGCACACCTGCAGTGGCTTATAACTTTGATTGCCATCCACTCGGATTTGACATCGTTTTGAATTTGGCAAAAAAATGTCGTTTACCACTCCGGTATCCGCAAATTTTGAGATATTTGTCCAAATATTTCTTCACACATCGAGTCATACCGACGGATGTTTGGAACTCCATTTCAACCGAATCCATCGATAAATTCGGGGTTTATGATATTTTGAAATTTTTTACAAAAAATCTAGTTGTAATCAAGCTACAAGTTGAAAACTGCAATTTTCTTTCTCCTAGTGCTACACAGTGAACGAAGATTCCTCAATGAGGAAGTCAAAGATTGACAAAGAAAGGAACATACATTCTCACAGGAAGAATCTTCGTTCAACATGTAAGATTCGGAGGAAGCAAATTGCAAGTTTCAACTTGCAGCTTGTTTTTAAAAATTTTTTGTTTTCTTCTTCGTCGAGTTCTGGTTCGATCGCTGGGCGGTTTATACGAAGGAGAAACGTAAAGCAAGCGAATAAACACACGAGCCAAGCAGCAGCGTGCGGAAAGAAAGGAGTCGTCGAACGATCGGCGTTGATCGGTTGCGTGGGCTATAAGACTTCTCTCCACCCCCCCTCCCCCTCCCCCGGCCCCCCGCGCAGCACTCACTCGGAAGTAAACGTAGTGGCGTATAGCACGTCGTCGATTCCCGCGTGCTAAATCTACGACAGCACTTACCCGGGCAACCGCCCGACGACTGCTCGTGGGCACGTTAAGTGCGAACTATTCCAGCACATCAACTTAACTCTCCCGTGCCACCAGAGGCATTTTAAACTTGTACCGGGGTCTGTCTCGAGACGCGCGAGCTCGGGATCTTTACTCGAACCGTGCCGACAAAGCCATTCGACTTCACCCCACCCCCCCTCCCCCCTTCCCCTCCGCCAGCTAGCAATGATTTTGTAGTAAATCGATCCCATCCGGCAATAATGAGACTTTTAGAGACGGTACTTGGGTTTGAGGAATAGAAACGAAACGTTTTCGCCGTGAGATTGTGAAAATTTCTCGTGACCGGTTCGATAAGGTGTGTAGCTTTTGTTTTCGTTTTTGTTTTGTTGTTTTTTTTTTTTTTCAACTTTTTCGTTCCAATGTGTGATTGTTCGATTGTGTAGTTGTGATTTTTATTGGGTTTCAGATTTTTTTTTTGGATTCTTTGTCTTTAGTCGTGTAATGAGAACTCTGTTCGTGATAGATTTTGAGATTATGGACAATAATTCGGCAGAATTTTAAGACTGACGAACCACAGATTGATCCTGTGTGGGTTTCGTGTTTTATGTTTTTTTTTATCTTTCCAACTTTTTTTCCTTCCGAGGTACAGAATCCTATGAATGATAAAAAATTTGAAGAATTTATTCATTCGTTCTCTCGATGGAAGTTTTTCATAATTTATTAAATTCATTCAAATATAATAAATAAATTATCGAACTATAATAACGATCTATATGGACGAATGGTGATATAGTACTATCTATTATTAAACATCGAAATATCAAATATGTGACTATGTACAAAAATATGGAATTTAATGAATAATCAGACTAACATTTATTAAATTTATTTAAATTTTTGATAATTTTTAGGGTTTTCGTACGTCTGAGTGGAAAAACAAAAAAAAAAACGAAAAAACGGCACCCTTATGGATGACTTTGTTGTTCATCAGTTGATGAGTCGACTGATCACCAGAATCTGCACCATACTAATCTAAAATCTCTCAATGTGGCACGAAGGAAGATCTCGAGACAAATAATGAAAAAATTTTAAAATCATGAATTCCCAAACTCTATAATATACAGTTGTTAGTTTAGTCGGTAAAAAAAAACTTAATTTTGCGATATATTTATTTCTTCAGTCATCAGAAGCAAATATGATTCAAAATCAACGGATCAAATTGAACAAATTGAACTTAATTATAAGGCAACTACTTACTACACTTCCATCCTGTAGAATCGTTTGGTATGAAAGAAATTTTCATGAGATGAAAATAGTCCGTAAGTTTTCTCTAATGAAAAAAAAAAAAGAATCATGCATCAGCGACTCGTCTCAGTGTAGGGACCTATCGATGTATACAGCTGTATCGATCTCTCCGAGCTTTCCGAACTCGTCGTCGAGAAAACGCTCGTATTGAATCGATATATATGGATATTTATTTATTTATTTTTTATTTTCTACATTTTTTTGAATAATCGACTATTCGAACGCCCAGCTCTTATATTCCAAGTTCCTTGTAAGACGTAGGATCGTGTCACTCGTCGATGAACTGACCGACAATATTGTCGTTCGAGACTCTGGAACGTCGCGACATACAGTCCGATCACCATTTTTATATATGGGGACGGATGCCTCAATTCGTATCGGTCGAAACCCCGTACGCCTTCAGAAATGGTCGGTAATTTTCTCTCCGGTCTGGGGTAACCCAAAGACAGCGCTGGTTTTTTTTTCAATTTTTCCACTCACCCCCTCGCCCCTAAAAAAATTTAACACATCAGAAATTGCAAAGTAAACAGCAATTTTGCTGTTTTTTAATATAATGAAGTTTTTTTCGTCTTATTCTGTACAAAAAAAACACAAAGATTTTTTTATGATTTTGAAATGGCATCTTTATTGCTAATATTCATTTTTGAATTTTTTATTTAAAAAATCGAAGTATCGATTTTTTCATAGGAATGGTTTAAAAAAAAAATGTTAACAATAAAACACTGTTACATTGAAACGAAATTTGAATTTTAGTTAAATACAGCAAAATATAACGAAATGTTTTAATATAAGTTTTGAAAATAAAGAGTTAAAAAATAAATATTAGCAATAAGCAATAAGCAATATGAGCAATAAGCAATAGCCATCCCAAAAGTACAGAAAATCTTCATCTTTCTAAATACAGAATACGAAAAAAAAAAAAATGTCATCCATTTTGAAAACGCCAAAATTGCTGTTTTCTCTTCAATCGTTCATTCTCAAATTTTTTTTCCGGCAGACGCGGTGGCAGAAATTTTTTTTTTTAATCAGAGGTTATCTCTGGATTACCGAAAACTTAAAAAAAAAATTGCCGAACATTTTCGAAGGGGTGAAAAATTTCGACCCATTCGCATTGACACGTCTTTACCCATACACATATATACGGATTGCATCAAACTCGTCCGACAGATTTCTCGAACGACGGTGACGTGACAGCAGCGGCCACCTTCGATCGTCGCAAATATAAAAATTCCAAAGCAAAACTACGGCAATAATTCACCGACGAATAGACACGTTCGAGTTCTTCGTTGACTCCTCTTCGATCGGCTTGGGTTGCTCACGTGTCCGGTGAGATAGCGAACGGTCGATCGACCGGGCGAGGGGGAGGGGGGGGGACAGGGGCAGCTCTCGATATCTGCTTCGATAAATTTATCGTCGATCTTTCCCGGCATTTCGACGAATTGAGACGTTGAGAAATCGCACCAACTCTGTTAAATGCTTTTTCTTTAATTCATTCATTCTTTTATTCAGCTTTTACATTTTTTTTTCTTCTTCGTATCTCTCGTGTCTCTCTCGCTCATTGACTGGTACCACGTGTAGAAGAATTCATTATTGCTTAATGAAAATGGTGTCCGTATCGTAAATCCATCGATTTTCTCTCTTTCCCTTTATATATATATATATATATATATATATATATATATATATATATATATATATATTTATATATATGTATCCACAATGATAGGTATATTATAAATCCTTCAGACAACATCGACAGAAAACATTGGCCAGCGATATGTGCACGATCGTAACTTCTGAGCTCAACAAAATCGTGTTCGCATGTTATAAAACGTTAGATGCAACTGTCTTCATCCTGCGAGCATCATAATAAAGACGTGCGAGTATTGTTACTTATATTCATCGTCTTTGGTATTTAAAATATTTGCATATAATGACAACAGTTGATTCTCCATTTTACCGAGGTTAGTTTTTTTTTTCACATTTTTTATTTTTTTTTTCGATGATTTTTTCTTTTTTTTCTCTTTAATTTCAGCGCAAAGAGCGAGGATTGGAATAAACGGTGTGTCTGATAGGCCGGTGTGTCGTCCACACATTGACGATGGATATCCAACGTTTGCTTGGGATCGAGACCTACTTGGTTGCTAGATGTACCCCGTATGCAAATGAAAAGTCAACCTGTTCACAGCGACCACGCGGAGAGTTATAACCGCTTGGTCTGGGCCCTGGCCTCACCGCGTATATACGAAATTGATGCGATGAAAGTCGATATAAAAGAGTCGATTAACCGTCGAGAGAGCCCCTCCCCCTCCCACAGGTGACTTGTGAGTCGTAATCGCGCGTGAAAAAGACGAGGACGACGACTGGAAGATGAGTCCAGCGCATACGTTCGACCGTGTTAATACCGGGACACGTGTGTCCCCGTATCGACCGATATATACATTTATGTATCAGAGTGGTCCTTGGCAAAGGTTATTTTTGAATTTAACATGTTTTTCGCCCTCCACGAAGGTTCTAAATGATTGTTGAAATATGTTTGCAAGGTTTCCCCAACTTATCTCAATATTCACACGTGCCTAGGAAATTTTTGTTTTTTTTTAAATTAAATAACATGGAATTTTTTATCCAGTTCATTTATCATTGCTAAAATATCAATGAAAAAAAAAAATTTTCGTTTCCATATATATACAATATAACTACGCATATTTCTCTCTCGCGTCCTCTTGATATTATATTCTAATTAACATTAAGCGATACGTCAGCGAGACGCAGTAGCTCAGATATACCTACACTCCAAGTTTTCAAAACGTAACAGAAAAAAAAAGAAGAACTGAGTTACAAAGGCTCCGGATGCTGTGGTTACGTATATCTCGTTATTGAGCCACATTTCGACTGGGATTTTTAAAATACGATTATCTTTCAATTCTTCGTGAACGATTGTAAGACTTAATGATTTTCGTTTCCCATAAACATAGCACATCGTTCGACCTCGAAAAAAAAAAAATAGTAAGCTGCGAGTGTAACAAATCAACATCTTTGATCGTCTTCTTCTTCTTCTTGGAATCAAGTTTTTATTTTATCGAATGGTGTGGATGTGTTATAGTATTGTTGACGCTGTCGTGATGTATATATATATGTATATGTGTGTGTGTGTATTTTTTTTCTTCGTGAAGTAAGAAAGAGATTGGCGTCTGGTGGAGCAGGTGTCGAGAGAGTCAGGGCAAACAGAAAACCGCTAATAATTATAACGAATTACTATTTAATTGCTTCATCGTTGCGGACACGAGGCATCTCCACGGTGAGACACGGACCGTCAAAGAACGTTCGAACAGCATGAAACGCAACGGGCCCAACGATCGTCGTTAAATATCACGAGGGACTCTAATTTCACTGTACAAACTGGCTGGCATTGCTCGGAGATGGTTTAAAAAAAATATACTCACATATATATATATATATATATATATATATATATATATATATATATATGTAACTAAATATAAATATGTGTGTGTGTGTGTGTGTGTGTGTGTGTGTGTGTGTGTGTGTTGGTATCGTATATACATGCTGGTTTTCATATGAACCGATGCTGCGATATTAATTGCCGCGCGTAATCATCAAGATCGAAAAGTGTTAATTACCCAATTGCGTCTCTCGTAGTCATCTTCGATGTGGTCGAGGAGAACATGGGATAAATTACGTTTGGGGCAATAAGGAAGGTGCAAATACATGAGAACGTTAGTCAAAACCTGAAACATTATTGAACTTTCGTTAATTATTATTCATGGAAATTGGATAACAACGTCTGAATTAATCGTATAATAATCGATGTTTTTTTTTGTGGAATGAACTAGTTCGATATATAATGTTTTTTTGCATCATTATACTTTAGTTTTCATAATTAAGTTCAATGGAATTTGTTATTATGGATTTTGTAGGGATATAGCTGATTTGGATGGCTTTGACGTTTTTTACGATGAATCCCATCTGTAATGGGAAAGATGAGGGATCAGTGAACTTTCCGACCCAGTTTGCCAGGCACAGAAGGAGGGATGAAAATAGATGAAGAAACAAGAATACTTATGCTTTCGAAATAAAAAAAAAGCGATCGTATTATTTTTTATTTGAACAAATTATACAATCTTCATAAGTTACAACAGAGAAATACACATAATTGAGTTCAATAAAATTTTTTATGATCGAATTTTTGGGAATATAGCTAAATTGGACTGCTTCGACGTTTTTCACAGTCAATCTTATTAGCAATGCGAAAGATGAGAGATCAGTGAACTTTCCAACCCACTTAACAAGACACAGCAGGAGGGATGAAAATAGATGAAGAAACGAGAATACTTATGCTTTTGAAATTGAAAAAAAAGCGATTGTATCATTTTTTATTCACACAAATTACATAATTTACATAAAATACACATAATTGCGTTCAATACAATTTGTTATCATCAAATTTGTAGGAATATAGCTAAATTGGATTGCTTCGACGTTTTTCACAGTCAATCCTATTAGCAATGCGAAAGATGAGAGATCAGTGAACTTTTCGACCCAGTTTGCAAGACACAGCAGGAGGGTTTGAAAGAGAAGAAGTCACTCAGGCAAGGGGCGGGGGAGGGGAGGAGGAAAGAAGACAGCAAATGGACATGCAGTGTGGAGGCTCAAAGGGGTTGAGGATTGGGATACTTTACGAGGCCGTATAGTGTCTGATATTTACAATGATGTTCAAGAAGAGTCGGGAGAGGGAAGAGGGTTTCTCTTCGCTCGCGTATATTCAAAACGTATCGTGCGAAACCGTGGAGGACTCCCCACTGGTTTACGCTGGGCATACGTCTCCATATTAAACTCGCCGCATTGTAAATATCGCGCGGTAGTGCTCGTACCAAGATTTAATTTTCCCAGTCGTACTAACCGGGGTTATGTACAACTTTGCGATAAACCAAGAACCGTGAGCCCGTTGACGAGAGAGAGAGAGAGGAGGGGGGAGGGGGCAAGATGGCGAACGAAGCGAAAAAAGAGTAACGGAGTTGTAAAATTTCCAAGAACACTCGTTCCGCATGTCTGTCAGAACTACATCCAGACAGTTTCGTAGATTTACGAAACGCTGCTTGGCTGTGTCGAGCAATTTCAAACGTTACACACTTGTAGGGGGGGGGGGGGGGAATTACAGTTTAAACGCACAAGTGTAAATCCGAGTTGTCGGAGTTGTTATTAATTTTCTTGGCAGTGATTACAGAACTTTGAGGAGTTTGATGGTGGAGTCCATGGGCGATTTGGTGAATCGTGAAGGTGAATGATGTCAATAGTCGGCTATCAGGAACTTTCAGGCACTTTTGTAAAATCATTATCGTCAAAATTTATTTTATTTACGATCGGGGGTACATTTTAGTTGAAATACTTATCTGTCATGAGAGGATTATGGATTATAATGGATAGCAGTAGGATTGGATGTACTTGAAAATACTTGAATAATCATTCGTGTGAATTATTATTAATTATTACAGAAACGTGACAATATGAATTGCTACATGATAATTAATTGGAGTTATTTATTGGAAAAAGTATTTACAAATACGAGTTTCGTTTTACGATTTAGACACCTTTGTAATAAAATCATGATCAACGAATTCAATTTGATTACGATAAGGAATAAAGATTTACAAAATGTCACTTTTATTTGAAATACTTTTCTGACTAGACAATTATGAATCATAGTACTTTTCAATTATTGAAATGCACTGTTAAATAATAATTCGTGGGAATTAATTAAAATAATAATTATTTTGTTTTTATTTTTCGATTGACAGAATCACGAAAATGTTAATTGTAACACAATAACCGATCAGAGTTACATATTCGTCAGAAAAAGAACTTGCAAATACCATTTTCATTCCACAAATGTGCCATTTCTCTTCACGACTATATTCCTGTTCCGTAGATGTGATTAAAAAAAATCATAATGGAAATAATCACAAAAAAAAATTGGATATATTATAAATTTAATGATTCAGGGTTAACAATAATCATTAGCAACTGCTAAAGCTTATGTTCGAAGCCTGCAACGACCTCAAAGGAAATAAATTCACCATACATTTTTCAATATGTCAAAAAAGTTACAAGTCAATTTTTTTTTCAGTTCTACTAATTAATTTGTTGGTTAACATTTTTTCCAGTCATTATTATTTTGTTGTTCGTAAGATAAATTTCGATATCGATCTACGAACGGAATCCAGTGATCTTCGGCGTGGTAAATCTCTCTCATCTCTACCGATCAAGAGTTCAACGAGACAAAGGCGCGCGAGCGCGCATGCGCGATTCGCACAAGTGCTCTCGGTAAACTGATTATAATTCGAGTCAGATACGTGTACGCAGGGATGGGAGAGACGCCCGTGAGTGAACGCGACCGCTTACAATCTCGTATAATAAAACGTCTGGAAATGGGCATACAGAAGATCGGTACCAAAGACAGATGAGTGGAGAGGGTTGTTGTGATCTCCGGGATTCGTTCCTCGATCGCTTTGATCGTTGCGCGCGCGCAATCGGGCTAAGCTGGTGCGCGCTAGTGCGCTCCGTTGCCGCGCGTTACTTTGCAAAATGACGAGAAAACAAAAACAAAAATAAAAATAAAAGAAAAACAACAAAATATAATCGGAAAAAAACTTTTGCCTCTTTGCAGTTTCTAATAGGGAGCTAACACGGAGATTTACTCGGAACAGACCAGAATGAGTCCCTTCGAGTGCCGTACTCGCGACTTATCCGCGCGCATAAGTCGTGCGACCGAACCGCATGAAAATGGCAAACATTTTTATTCAATGACTGTGATCAATTATCGCGATGCTCGTGCGTGTGGTCACTCATCGGCTCGTTTCTCGGTAATGAAGGTCAAAGGGTGGCCATGTGCGAGCTTGACGCTTGCGCAGATGGTTCCGGACCAAATTTTTTTTAACATTATTTTTATCAACCCCCGTTGTCTTTTTTTTAACGCGGATTTATAAAATAAAAAAATTAATGACAGACGGGCGCTATATCTGCCAACTCACTCTTTTTCACGCCACTCTGTTTTTTGCAGTCGATCTCGAATGAATAAATAAAAAATTTCAGAAATTAATTTACTAATTTTTACTATTTTTATTAATTCGCTAATGGTTATTAAAATAAAAAATTGTAGACATTAATTCACTAATTTTTACAATTTTCCATTGAAATGAAAATTTGTAGAAATCAATTTCCTAATTTTTACTAATTCTTACTAATTTTTATTGAAATAAAAAATGTTGGAAGTCAATCTACTGAGAAATTAATTTACTTTACTCCACAAAAGTCAATATTCAGGCAATTTTGCCTGATTTTTAAAAAGATGTTAGGTCCTGTAGTTTCAGAAATAAGGCGAGGGAAGGAGGAATGCTCTTTTTTGCATTGTTTTCAGAATATCTTTGTAAATATGCAATTTAAAATGATGACAAAAAAATGACGTATTCCACATAAATAGCCCTTTCAAATGATACCCCACATAAAATATTCAATAAAAAAAAATTGAACGTCGAGTACCTTGAGAATCCTCTCTTTAATTCTTATATGGATATATCTAAATCTTAACTAGTGCAAACTATGTCATCCAATAAGACTTTAAAAAAATTGGCATAAATCGTTACGTCCTCCGAACATACAAGAAAAATAAACTAATCAATCTACCTCAGCAAAGCACTCGCCAGCCATGCAAAATCAAAATGCTGCCGAAAAATACTCCACAAAATAATTTATTCAATCACCTATCAACGTTACGAAAGTGCGTCGACGTTTCGAATGATCGATCGTGATCGATCGTCGCAATAAATATAATTCTCATCGTAGATCATATGCGTCTTAACGTTTCTTCGTTTATCGACGAATATCGAAGATTGTGAATATCAAGTTTCAAATATATCCAAAAAGCGAAAAATGGTTCAAGGTTCAGCTGGGTTGAGAAAATCTCGTTAGACTCGTGCGGACAAACCGAGACATTCATTTTATCTATTTGTTTCGAAGGTACAGAACGGGAGGACGACCACAGGTAGAGTTGTAATTTCATGCAAAGGAGTCGAGGTGAATCTCGGGGATTCGTATCGCCGGCAGCAGAAGCACCGGTCGCAGCAACATCAGCAGGAGCAGCAGCAGGAGCAACAGTATCGGAGTCATGGCGATGAGAGGTTAAGGCGGAAAGCAGGAAGAGAGACGGTCGGACGGTCGTGGTACATAAAGTGAGTACCTGTAGCCGGTGTACATCGGGTGCAACAGCGAGAGACAGGACTCGGGGAACACACGGTCATTCGTGTATAAATGTACACACACACATATAAATATAGTTTTATATTTATATATATATTTGGGTGGTCGTTGAAAAAAAAATCTTCGGATTCCGCTCGTGGAAAGTTTATTTTTGATGCAAGAAAGCAAGTACTTTTTTTATTTTTGTAGAAAAAAATGATAAAAACAGGTGCCTGATCATGATCATAAGCCATTTTTTAGATAAAATTGCAGTTTTTTTGGGAACATCTCATGAAACACATAGATTTGGAAACACATTATTTGATTGTTTGTTAGGAAAATAAATTTTTTATAAAAAAAGGTGAGAACCATTTTTTTTTCGAAATGTCGCAATAAATATCATATTTATTGCGACTTTTATAAAATTATTCTTAGGGGTTTATCCCCTAAATCGTCAATTTCATGAGATATTCGAAAATAACTAAAATTTCAAAATCGAATTCGTAAATGCGGAACCTCTGAATATTGTCCAAATGGGGTAAAGTTTCGACAGATATATTCTGATAGTATGTATTTCGAGTGTAGGGACTGCCAAAAGAATCGATACACTTCAACTTTTTCAACACACCCTTAAATATAAATATATATAGCGTTGACAAACGTTAAGGACGAAGAAACGAAACGAAGGCGCACGAATGCACCGGTAGAAAAGAAGCATATGGCACGGTAATACATATATATACCGATAGACCGTGAGAGAGAAACGAAGAGACGAACGTGGCGAACGACGAGGAAAACCCGAAGAAACGAGGATGAGACGTAACCAGGGAACGTACTCGTCGGGGTTTCGAGCGGGGTAAGAATGTTAGTTCGAACTCTCAGACATAACGGGTAGCAATGTAACCAGATCACGACGACCATAGACTTTCGAGCCGTGCCGACGACGAAGACGACGTGGATAATACCGGAAAGTCGCCCCGAGAGAGATTGAGACGGTTTGTGGTAATGAAAATGGAGAGGGAAAGATGAAAAAAAAAACAGAACCATCGAGAGATATGGATCGGACATACAATTTCAATTGCCGATTACCTTGTTTTCCAATCCCATGTCATTTATTCCAAAATGTCAATGGCACGTTTGCTCCCATGTCCAAAATGTCACTTTTACTTTACGACTTTATTTATGATACTTGAGCGAAAAAGTAAAAAAAAAATAATAATAATAAAAAAAAACAATGTGGCAAATAATTTTTGATTGGAAGACGTGCTTGTGGGTTGAAAGGAGTGGGTTAAAAATTTTGCAAGTATAAATGAAAACGTTAAGTAATGTCGATGAAGGTGATTGAAGTATGGACGTGATTAAAATATTTGATAAGGACAGAGGGGCAGGAGGAAATGGAATTTACGTTTTTGTACGATTTATTTTTTATTAAAAATTATTGATTCTGCTTTTTCTATCAATATTTTATCACTATTATTTCTATTATTGTTTGAACTGTTCTGCTTTTTTTATTGTTATTCTATATCATTCTGCTTGTCGTATTATTATTTGATATCATTCTACTTTTCTATTATCATCTTACTAGCACAATTTAAATTATCATTTTCTATTATTCTGCCTTCAATATTACCAGAAAAATCTTTCTCCATTCAATTGTCAATGAATCGATGGACCAAAATACGATCACCAAACGGAAAATTGACTTATAAGCAAAATAAAATAAAGAAATGCAGCTATCAAATAACATCGATAACGTAGTATTCTTCCTGATCCAAATCTCCACGAGAATATAGAATCTTCAGAAATCACAAAACACTAAAAACATAATACAATCGCCATCGCCAAAGGTCCTGGCGATGGTGATCGTATATTAAAAAAAAACATGTAAACTCAAACAAAATCCAACAACAACAATAAACAAAAGAGTCCACTGTTTATACAGGTACTGGTACAGAATCGAGGATACGACCTCGTATTACGATTATTAACAATTACGATTGATTCGTTATATTGTTCTGTTTGTGTGTGTGTACCTAATGTGTGTGTGTGTGGTGCACGAGACGATCCTGGCTCGTGGGCATTATTTAAATTTATTTAAATAGAATACCGCTATAAAGGCGAGCAATGCACCAGCCTCGAATGTTGGCTCGGTTGGTCGATCTTTCCTACTCGGATGTTCCTCCACGACGGCTCAACGAACCTCGACAAAGCTCCTCCTCGTCGTCGTCGTCGTCGTCGTTGTTGTTGTCGTCGACGTCGGCAAACGGTCGACGGGTAACCAGCGGACCAACGACATGATCCTTATGCCCGGAGAGTTGTTAGGAGTAACGGCACGAATAGGGCACCTCGTACGTTAATTGGCTCGAGCCATTTTTGGCACGCTGTAAGAATCCGAAAGTACCGTATCTCGAATGCTGGGATGCGCTCATCCGACGCTCTGGTTCATAGGTAATGCGAGTTTACCGCGAGCAAAGGGTGCCCCCTCCCCCCCTTCCCCACCCTGACCCGAAGCTCGAAGGCGAATACAAGGTACGACATTAAAAAATAAAACAACAACTCGATTTCCATCTGCAACTTATGTACAATAGTTGTACCGATATGGAGTCGGTTTTACTATGTCGGCTAATTTTACTGAATTAGTACGAAATTGGTTGTGGAGAAAATACTGCTTGCTACCGTCGAGTCCATAATACGAAACTCCAACAGTTTCTCGTGGAATTTGTTATGTAAATATATAACTATGACCTGGACTATTGGTAATCTTGATAGAATTGATAAAATGGGAAATAATCTTGAAATTGAAATAACTACATTATAGACGATTGCGATAGGTTCATGTGAAATTAACAATTGAACTTAAGTTTTTGATTTTTTTTTTGTGGAGACACGACTGGCTATTATTGTCATTATTTTCTAATTGCTGTCGGAATTAACAAAATACGATTTGATACATTTTTACACTTTTGGGACTGTAGGAAATGGATAGAAAAAAAAATTAAATAAGAATTCTGGAACTCTTCAGATACCATTAGTGGTTCTGGAGAAATGGTGGTTCACTGGAGTCCATAATAAGAGAATGCAGCTGTTTCCTATAGAATTTATTATGTAAATAACATTTGCCTGAACTATTGGCTTCGGTTAAAAAAAAATCAGATCTATATTGTCGACAAATTCTAGAATTAAAATGAATACACATTACATACAATTGAAATTAAGTTCTTTGTTCTTCTCAAAACTCGACTGGCAATTTATTTGCATCATTTTAGGACTTGCTATGAAAAAAATTGATTTATTAAATTATCTACACTTCCGACAATGTATTATATAAATAGAAAAAAATGTTGGATTGGAATCCAAAAATTCTCAAGGTACCATAAGACAATATAAGATAATACATTTATCGAATTTTTAAAATGTGCTGTTACGAAACAAAAAAAAATCTGGACTATTTTCAGCTGTCTAACCCGAGACGCGAAAACTGGAAAGTCAGAAACGTGTGACTTTGCTTTCTCGCTCGGAAATACCGGTGAGCGTATTCTGACACGACGAACAATTTTGTTTTATTTTATTTTATTTTTTTCCTCCGAGAGAAAAGTGAATATAGCCGCGTCTCGGAAATTAGCCGTAGTGACAAGGCTATTCGTCTTCATTACGTCGAGTTTCGGTTACGTCACTCCTGTCGACGCTCCAACGTATGAAAAAAGAAAGAATTCACGATATAAAAAAAAAGAAAAAGAAGAAGAAGGGGAGAAATAAAAGTGAAACAGTTCACTGTTTTAGACTCGTTCTGCGACTTGGCAATGTCGAGCATTAAAAACACGAGTTTGGTACATTCGTAATATATTTCCGTGCACACACACGGCCGTAAATTTAATATCGCGAGGCGATTCCAGACCCTCCGGGCATACACAACCGTATTATCGCATTCTGTAACGTCTGCACCAAGTGCGTACCTATGTGTGTCTGTGTGTGTGTGGTCACACAGTAGAAGAAAGTCTTCGCGTTCGCTTTTTTTCTTCCATCAAGACACTTCGGATGGTAGCGTACACACGTTTATTTGGCTCTAATAATACACTTTGATGAAATTTATATTTAAATTTCTAATAATTGTGTGAGGTTACTCCGGATGAGATGGCAACTATTTCTTTATATTTTTTTTATTTCGAAATCTTAACTTGTTTTTTTTTTATCGTGAGACAAAAAATATCCCTATTCTAAGTGCCTTTAATACTACGTATTGCACTTTCTACCCATCGTCGAAAGTTTTCGTTTGCCTGAAAAATTAATTGCAACTGAAACGAAAAAAATGCCTTACGTGTTAATTAAAGGCAAAATTGAATTATTGAAAGCGGAACCTTTGAATATATTCCGATTGGGCTGAAATTTTGATAGACGTCTTCTGATGGCCTTTAATTCAAATGCAAGAACTGCCGGAAGGATCGAAGAAACTTTGACTTTTTTTTAAAAGGCCCTAATATAATATAAAATATCAGCGATTAGCCATCTCATTCGCACAGTCATCTCACCCGGAATCGCCCGGTACAGCTGTGCAAGCACACACACACATATACACATATGTGTTATTGCTGTGAGCGCGAACCGTTTAAACGGCGATTGCGGTTAGCAAAGAGGAACAACAGTGCGAGTAATTTATCGCTACCATTTAAAGCGCCATATAATAATACGTCGGCAAAACTATTTCTTAATGTCCCAAGCAGCTTGGCACACCACACTCTGATCCACGGTGCCCACTGATCCACCAGCCAGTGCAAAGATCGTTCGTTCTCGATCTGTGATACTTGCACCGCTTTGTCCACTGTGTTGTCGTTCGGGATTGACGAAGGTGAGTCGTCAACGTGATCCATTTAAGTCACCCTCAACGACACCAAACTGACGTTGGAATTTTTTTTTCCCTAACCGTATCAGGCATAACCGAAAACACACAAAATTGGTCAAGAACGTTTTGAGCAAGCACGTGAGAGGGTTTTGTAGCCATTCTCACTAACACCCTCTTCCAGTTTTGATAATTCATTTTATTTCCAAGAGGTTTTTTCGCCTTGATAAATTTGCCTCCTCTAAAAAAAAACTAGTTAATCCTAAATATTATTCACAATATTTTTTTTACAGTGTTGGTTTTAATTTTTGTTAAAAGTACTGATTGAAAGCTATGTTCCAGAATTTTTAAAGATTTTTTGCATCGATAGTTTAGAAATTAGAGAGGGGGGTAGGGTGGCTCTGATAACGACTTTGAGAGTGAATATCTCGTGACTGAGGGGTTGAAATCAAAAGGTCCTGGAAGATTATTTGTTGCATTTTAGAAGACTTATTCAAAGACACCTTATTCGATGAGGTAAATTAAAAAAAAATATTGAGTACACTTTCGAATCTATTTGAGAGGGTCCAAAAAAATTATTTTCTCAAACATCTCATAATTTCTTGTTCTGGGTCATCAATCTACGTTCGCTTGTCAAATGTTATCTCGAAGTCAGAGAATGGAAGGGTTGTGACATACAGAAAGCCCGACCCAAGCCATAAGGGCTTCCAGTTGGCTAGGAAATCCTAAAAAGCCTAGAAAAATAAATCATGGATCCCTCACGTATGAATGACGCAGGTGTTCGTCAACGGGTTGGTAAACAATATAAAATTAGGGCACGACGACGACGATGATATGCTCCTTACCTTACCCGGGGGAATTATTCGATTTCCGGGGTTTCGTGAGGTAATTGCCGACCGGGGAAAGTTATTCGACAGTGCGGAACGCACCGGTCGTTTAAATCGCAAAACGCCTTACTCGGTGGTTATGAATGCCGCGCTATATACGACCGCGGAGTCATCGGGTAACAGCGGATATTGCAATGAAACATTATTTTAACGTTTATTTTTTGTTTTTTGTTGTCTGCCCATATTCAATGTGATAATCAGTCAGGATCTTCTTTTGCGACGACTGAGAAACCAAATCTTCCCTCAAACAATAACAGCAAACATAAAATCCATAACACCATCGATTGCACTGTTTTGATTTTTTGAAAATTAATTTTACGAACAATCATCGTAATTTTAATAACCTCAATAAATTTTCGATAAATTTATTGCATGCAGAGTTCCTTCTGACAAATATATGTATCAACGATTGGACATGAGTCTGACGTTCGAATTACGTTTATCACTGTGTATCACGTAGTGAGCCCATTGCCAGAGCTAAAATATGTCTGTGCGACGAAGAGACAAAGAGAGAGAGAGGGAGAGAGAAGCTTTTGTGACTGTGTGTGTGCCCTGAACTCGAACTGATGCTGACATAGTAATCATGTATGTTGCAGAGACCGTAAAAAGATATACGTGAGGTTAGGAGTACCCTGTAGGACGGAATTTATTACTTATCCAGTGAGGGGTACGCGCCATGTGTGTGTGAACGTAAGTGCGAGAGAGAGAGAGAGAGATAGTGTGTACGTGCCAAGACCATGGATAAGTGTACCATAGTCAAGCATTGGCAAAGCAACATCAACAGCAGCCAAAGCATGGGATACCGCGCGGCTACTGAGCTAAGTAGATCATGTTACACTATGGGCGATCCGCCGAGACTGAGAACTTGGATATCGGAAGAGAGCGAAATAATCGAGTTGCATAGAAGGTTATGTTGATGACCATGTATATACACTGGGGTGTGTTGAAAAAAGGCGAAGCAATTCGATACTTCTGGCAGTTCGTGCATTTTAACTAGATCCTATCAGAAAACATCTGTCAAAATTTCAGCCGAATCGGACAATATTTAGAGGTTCCGCTTTCACCAATTCGATTTTGCCTTTGATTAACAGGCAAACCAATTTGTTTATTTCAGTTGCAATTAATTTTTCATGCAAACGAGAAATTCCGGGGATGAAAAGTAATTGCGATACATAGTATCAAAGTCACTCAAAATGGAAATATTATTTGTTTTCCAATAAGAAACAAAAGTTAACCATTTTTTCGTCAGTTTTGACTCATTTTTGTTGAAAAAAAATTCGTTAACTTTTTTAAAAATCGCGAAACAAAAAATATCCCTATTTTGAGTGACCTTAATACTATGCATCGCACTTACTTTCCATCTCCAGAATTTTTTGTTTACCTGAAAAATAAAATGCGACTGAAAAGAAAAACTTGTTTACGTGTTAATCAAAGGCAAAATCAAATTAGTGAAAGCGGAACCTCTGAATATTGTCCGATCGGGCTCAAATTTTGGGAGATGTCTCCCGATGCTATCTGCTTCGAATGCAGGAACTGCCAGAAGGATCGAAAAAACTTGCCTCTTTTCACCACACCCTAATATACATGTATACAATGCAAACCACTTTAAACTCATACCTCAGAGTGCATTTTACGTTCATACAGGTGCAACTATGTATATCTACTGAGTATATCTATATACATATATATCTATATGTATATATACTGACAGACCGTCGACCAGCGATGCACTATGAGAACCCAATTGTGCGCAGGTGACCTATTCCTCCGGCCACAAGGCCTGCTGGGCAACGCGATCGAGCGCTACGCGCGTAATCGTTCCCTCGGCCTATCGATCGATGCTCGCAGGCTCTCTCGATCGGCCCGCTCTGCTCGACTTCGCTGTATCTATCGTGATCGATGGTATATCCATATATATATATCTGGGACTGGCACTCTGTCAATATACATCTATCTATATATATATATATATGTATATATAGACACACCATAGCCGGTGAATAATAATGCCTCGTGGAACGGTGGAACACATTTCCACGACTGAATCTAGCGATCGTCATTCACCATGGGAATCACCGCGCCGATGAAATTCCATCGAAGCCGATCGAACGGCAATCGGAACACAATACGATTTCGTTGCTGTTTGAAATCAACGAAATCACGGTTGTTGGTTTATGTCTCTCTTGGCGGGCAAGGGGAGGGGGGAGGGAATAATTTTTTAAGGGGTTTCCTTTCGTAGAAAATCGGCAAGATTGAAAAATCGGTTGGTTTTACATTTGGATTAATTGGAATATAATATTCTTGAATAAATGAATGAATGCGTAAATAAATAAATAAATAAATAAATAAATAAATAAATAAATAAATAAATAAATAAATAAATAAATAAATAAATAAATAAATAAATAAATAAATAAATAAATAAATAAATAAATAGAATTACAAATGAAAAAAAAAAATGTTTTGAATTGAAAACAATGTGTTTCATGTGAAAGCGAAATTTCAACGAGAGAGATATAAATCGGACGAGTGACCTATTGCCTCGCGTCAAGGCCCACGATCGATCTTCGCTACCAAGATTCAACGTTGCCTCTTCGTATGCTGCGGTTGTAGTCGATCGATTTTATTGACTACGGTGATCGATTTTCGTCGATCGGTATTTACTCGAACGTTCTTTTTTTCTCCTCCATATCGAACTCGCTCCCACTTTCTGCATAATGTCGGTGCAACATTTTTTCTTCCGCCAAGTAAGAAAAAAAAATAAAGTCCGGAAAAATCGGTAACAATCGGTTTCATTGGTAAGCTCTCTTCCTCTCTTTGGTATATCACAAGAAGTATATTTATTCGTTCTAGATCGTGATCCGGTTGGTAAGCTCATCGCCCTCGACGCCCTCGAAGCTGTACCTCGAACTCGAGATCATCTTAACTAATGAATTGCTTATGCAAATTGACACCGTGACGTTATGTGATTATGCAAATGGTGAATGCACTAATGATGAAAACTAGCATGTGTGTGTGTGTGTGTGTGCAAGCCCTTCGTACGACGGTATTCGTTTTTTCGAGAGGTGACCGTCTTGGTCCTTCGATCGTGTGGACTGTGCAATTCGCTTACATATATATATATGCACACGGTGCCACTCGCTGTTCTTAATGCGACACGTTTCTAGGTCGTTTCTCACGTGCGTAAGCACCCGTTCGAATTCCTTGGCTCGTGCCGGCAACAGCAACCGTGACACTCGCCCAAAGAAAAACCGATAAGACTTTATAGTTAGTACCAATTAACGTTTACATGTGTTACGTACGATTTTTTTTTTTTTGTTTTTCATTCCAGATCTACGTGGCAACTTAAGAAAAAACCACACGAGGTCTCATACACCCTGTATGAGATTTTTTTGTACCAATATGTATTTTTTTGTGGCGGTACCTTTCATCGTTGTGGCATGTATTAAGCTCCCAATATTTTATATTTTGTGCGGTCGATGAAACAAGAACCGATAATTATCAGAGAGCGTTTGTTCATTTCCAAGTTAAATCGACGTGAAGAAAATTTTGAAAAGACCCACGTAAAAAAATTATTTAGTCTATATGTAATGTGCCCATATATGCATAATGTGCATATATATGTTCAATCCCATATATAGTTTATATATAGATTATATATGATGTTTTAACTTTGCCATCTATGATCTATATATAATTTTTTTACTTGGGGAACAATGAGAAATTACTAGTAATAATTATTAGGGTCACGGTTACCTAATTGTAGTAAAAAAAGTATATACAGTCTTTATATAGTCTAAGTAGTTTATACATAGATTATATATAGACTATGTACAATTATATACAGTCTATATATAATCGATATATAAACTACTTAGACTATATACAGACTATACAGAAACTATATTTAGCCAATTCCATAAATATAGTTTCTATATAGATTATTTATAGACTATATAAAGTCTGTAGATAATCTATCTAGAAACTATATTTTCTCAATTCCATATATAGTTGATATATAATTCTTTCACTTGAGGAAGACATGCGAATCCGTCTTTTTGCTGAAAATTTTACCCAATTTCACAATTTCTTACACAATAAAATGTAGCATTCCATTCACAAAAACGAAGTTAACCTCAAAATCTCCAAAATATCTCTCTCTCTCAACAAACAAAAATTGTGCATCACATAACTCCATCATCTCAAATCATACAAATGTCAAACACAACATTTTTCCACACGCTGCATACCATACAAGTTATACAGTTGTGAAAATTACGTCGACTACCTTATACTATGCATAAAAGAAAAATGTAACTCTTCAAACAATTCTGTATCAAATACAAACAACATAATCTCACTCAAGTTCGTGAAAAAAAAATTCCCCCAATTATTTGCATCGAGATATCTGTCTGGAATATCGAATATGCAAAGCCAGAAAGCAAAGGTTTTTTTTCGTAATCTCATGGTGCACATCAAGACAGCCTACACCTGACCTACTAACTCCTCCGACGTTCCGAGAGTTGGCCAGCAGGCTGTGGCTGCAGCCGCCTTGCCCCACACGAGTTGATGCCCTTATCTGAACAAAAAAAGGTTGAACGAAAAAAAAAAAAAAAAATACTTTCGCTGCTCTCGCAGCCCGAGGGCTATCGAACCGTCGACTTGCCAGGCCCTCGGCTCGAATCTTCTGCCTCACGTGTGCTATATACGTACACTTATATATATATATATATATATATATATATATATATAATATGTTACACGGGTGGACAGCCTCTTCCGGGTGTTTCGATCGTCCGCGAAGCGCACGAGGGCGCTCGCGCGAGTTCTACACGGGGCCGCGACAAATTGGAAATTACCGTCATCCCTGGTAACCTCATCGCCCGGTCCCCATAGCCACTCCTTGCCTCGATTAAGACTAATTGATTTTTTTTCCACGTAAAGCATATTACACGCAACTCCACGCTTGCCTCGGGACACATCGGCATCACATCGCACGTCTTATTATTCATTTTCTCCTCGAATTTCGGCAGAAATCCCATTTTCATGTGCCACATACGGCGTACGGTGTTGCCCATCGTACATGAGTGAGTATGTGTGTGTGTGTGTGTGTGTGGTCGCGAATGTTTTCAGGATTAATACCCAAGTCGAAATTTTCACCTTTATTTCATGTTATTTCAACATCACGTTCAGGGTGAAGGAGGCTGAAAGTAGGATGAAGTTATTAACAATTTTTATGGGCGTTTCAACTTCATTTCACCCTAAAAACTTTCAGTTATTTCACATTGTTCAAGTTTGGAAGGTGAAACGAAGGTGAAATAACTAAAGAACAATGTTTACCCGCACTCGGAATGTGAGACGAAGGTTAAATAACCAATGAAAACAATTTCACCCTTACTCAGAACGTGAAAAAAAGGTTAAACACTGTTTCAACCTCACTTCACCTCCAAATTCGGACTTGTAAGATAAAATAAGTTAAAATGTAACGTGGAAAATTTTGACCCGGGTAATCTTTACTGTCCGACCTCGAAATAAGACACTCGGCAATAAGAGACTTTCCCCAGTTTCTCACTCGAGCGCTTTCCCCACTCCGACTCGAATTCCGAGCTCAAGAACTTCATGCGCGGACCCTTGTTTAAGAGACTAGCCTGGGACAGATCATTCGGGCAAAATAGAGTAAACGTGTAGTGTAAATTGATGTGAGCATGCGTGCGTGAGTATGTGTGTGTGTGCGTGTGTGAATGTAACACAAAATCTGCAAGTTTATTAGAGTAAGTCATTTCACGATTTAGACACAAAAGTACAAAATAATATTCAATAGTGCATTAACGTCGGGCAGTCGAAAACGTTTCTGCATGGGCGAGGTGAATGCACTAACAATAAGCTGGATCTTGTTCGCGCGAGTCATTTGTTGAGAGGATCGCATGCGATTTCCGAAAAAAATTCTTCCTCTTGGGGGCTTTTGGTCTCTTATCCCGAGGTCGGACTGTAGTCTATACTGTAGTCTATATATAGACTATATATGCCCGATCCCGTATATAGCTTATATATAATTTTTTACCTGGGCAAGGACCATATATATATATATATATATATATATATATATTACTTATTCTCGCGCGGGTGCTTTCGAGAACCAGCGAAGTGATCGCGAGTCTCTCTCTCTCTCTCTCTCTCTCTCTCTCTCTTTCTTCCTCGGCGATGCTACTGGTATCGCTTCCTGGTACACCTTATTAAACAGAAAATTAACATAGCAACCGATATGGACCCTGCAGATCGGTCGGTTGGTCCTCGACCGCGGTCGAACGACGCGGCGATGTCGACGATCTTAAACCTCTCATCGTGGCCTATCTCGTTCTCGCTTTAACCACCATTAACACGTACTCGCTTCGTCTCTAGGTTTCGAATTTTCGCAGCAAACGTTTCGCGCTCACACACACACACACACACACACACACGCGCGCGCGCGCGAACACACAAGCACGTTCCAGGCGTCGTGCACATCGCCAGCGGGAAATCTATCACCATAGAAGCAATTAATGGGATTTTTCTTGCACCGCAGAAGAAGCCAGTCTTCTCTCGACTATCACGACGAGAGAGCCAACCACAAGATCTTCGCGCACGGTCTTCTGCAGACGCCCCTCTTCAACCCCCTCCTGGCTCATTCTATTGCCCAGCTAATCCCGCTCATTCGGTGTACCGTCACTACATTGTGCTGGTCACGTCTTTCTCGCGCCACAAGTACGTTTCGTTATTGCTCTATCCCTCAGCTGGAGCACTGGGGTCTGAATGACCCTGAGGAAAATCAACCCTAAGTCAAGACTTTTGTTCTTCATTTCTCGGAATGAGAAAAGTTTTGCAAGAAAAGCTCAACAGAGAAAATCATAGATAAAGAATTGTTAAAATAAAATTTGTAAAGTTTTTGTATTTCATGTCGTCATGTTAGTTCCACTTCAGTGAATTTTTCATTTTTATAATTTTTTTTTTCAATTTTCCAGCCACCATTTTGTTTTTGGAAATGAATTATTTTTCTAAAAACTATACATCTTTTCAATGAAGCAAGCATATCGAGCAAATTTTTCGTATGTTGATAATTCAGCTATGACAAATAATCTCGATAAACATTCCATGCTATTTAATTTTGAGAAATGAAATGATTCCCTAGGAATGTGTAAATATGGAGAAAAGGGAGACTTTGCAATCATTTTTTCGTCAATTATTTGGAACCTATGTGGAGGGTGACGGCCCTTTTAATTAAAAGATGATCCTTGCTGAGGACCACTCTGATATATATATATATGTAAATAAAATCCGAAATAAGGACAAATAAATTGAATTTATTGAAGTCAATAACGGGAGTAAAGAATCGGATAAATAAATTCGAATGTGACGCGAAGAGCCGGTAAATTAATTGTCGAGTGAAAAATATATGCGGATCATGATTCGTATACCCGATATACGCGGCCGGTATTCTCGTATTTATTTATCACTGTGTTTTTTTTCAATCAGATACCGTATCGCGATTATGGTATTTCGGTGTCCGCCAGCTCCCGTGCACGAAACATCGTTTTAAAAATGTATTTTATGAGACGTGTCGTAACGGCCCACGAACATATCCGAATATTTGGATTTTTGTTCGGACAAAACTCGGTTTGATTTAAAACTCTGGGATTTGTCGTATATCCGTGTAAATTGCGGGGACATTCCGTCGCGCCCCTAATACATCAACGTTACGAGAGACCAGCCTCCCTGCGCCACTATCTCGGCGAAAAAAAAAATAATTTTCGACTAATGAGCACGAAAAATTCATATTACACGTGTAATTTGCATGAAACGAGATACTGCAATTATGATTGGTCAATTATCATTCGTATTTAACTCAAACGAGACCACATTCCAGAATTTTTTCTAAAAGATTATTTTTTGTATGTTTTGAAATTTTTTTACAAAGACAAAGTCGTGTCCGATGTTTTCATTCATTTTATTTTTATTTTCTTATTCCAGGAGTAGCAGTATTAAAATACATTTAATGACAATGTAATACAATACTTTTTTTTTCTTATTTTCTTGATATTCTTTCCTATTTTATTTACTTGTCATTATTATCATTATTATTATTATTCCTATTGCCAAAGGGCTGACCAAAGTCCTCCGTTTCCCATTTCAATCTCCTTTTTATGGAATTTCTTTTTTTTTCTCTCAGAAATACAGAAAAATTAAATTACAAATTACAGTTTCCTTTTTCGTACCGTTGATTTTTTTTTCTTGGGGGACATAAGTACGGACTTCTAAGGACCAGCAGATGGCGTATGCATTCTACGAACGAATTGCAATCCATAGATATCCGAAATCGAAATCGAGTTGACTCGAGATAGAGTCGTTTGTGGGGGCTTGACGTTAATTGGGTGTAATTACGAGGTAAACCGGCTTAATTAGGCGGTCTCGGCGGTGCCCCGCAAACACGCTGGACCATCGGCAGAATGCTCGAGGTTTTCAAAATTTATCGATGCAGAATGCAACGCGACCGAAAAACCGAGTGAGGCTGGTCCGGCAGGAAGCTGCGGTCGATTCTTCGGTGTTCTGCAGATTCGGAAAAAAAAATTAAGAAAAAACAAAAAAAAAAAAAGAAAAAAAGCTTATCGCAACGAAGCGGTAACGCAGTGTATCCCGGACATTAGTATCCCCTACGAGAGATAAGATTCAGCGGCATATGGCCGCTCGCCCGGCCGAGGTGAGAGTGAAATAAACGATGGAATAAAAAATGTGAATAAAAAACTAAAAAAAAAATTATTTAAAGAGAAAAAATTGAAAACAAAAAAAAAATTGGCGCGAACCGGAGGCTACGGTGCACGACGAGCAGCACCAGGATCACTACTATCGAATCTTCGGATCTCTATTCTCACACCCGACGAGGTAAAACCGCGGGCCATGTGAGAATCGCGGGCGCTTTAAAGCGTTCGCGTCTGCGCGAGCGCGCGCGCGCGTGCGCACGAGATGGTAAGGAACGCGAGCGGGCGTTAATTAAGCGAGGCGCGAATGTGCATGCGCGGGAGGGTGACCACGTTCGAGAGTGAAAGAGAGAGAGAGAGAGAGAGAGAGAGAGAGAGAGAGAGATGGGATCCCGTGGGGATAAGAAAATCCGCCTTTTGCCGCCGCGGATGCGATCACGATGATCCGAAAGATTTTTACGCTTTAACTCAGCGATTCCAACTTTTTTGATTTTTTTTAAAGGATTTCGTACCTCGAAATGAAAAAAAAAAGAAAATCTTATACAGTATTGTGCGAATTAATGCAAGCCCATCGGTTTTTTTCTCTAGATTTCAAACAATTGAAAGTTAGTTTAATTAAGTTAGTAATACAAAGTCATTTTATGTTTATTTAATAATGAATATGTCCTCCCTGGGCTTTTAGTACCCTCGTCAAGTGAGTTTCTGGTCAAATTTTCATAAAACTTGGCATACTTATAGGTATTGATAAGAAAAAGGGTTCAGTTAAATTTTTATGGCTTTCCGGATTGCGAGAAAAAATATATCAACACTTTTATTTTCATACGTTTAACATGGAGCCTCATGGAAAATCACGCTTAATTTGATATAATACAAAAAGTCCTCGTCAGATTTTAATGAAAACACTCAAACTGCAAGTTGAATATTCAGAGAACATTTTGGGCACTTGAAGGTAGAGATCAGGAGACTGTGATGATAATAATAAGCAAATAAACATTGGGAAAATACAGTTTATATCAGGAGTTGGTCCTGATCCAGTAGACATGGCAACGTTGCCCGTTTGTTTCCCATCTTCTCTCTCTCTCTCTCTCTGACCGACATCATAACACGCGACGTTGCCACATCAAAGTACTACGTACCTCAATCAGAAGATGGAATACTACTTTAATTGGCTCAATTAAATTGTCCCAAGTATTGTAATTCTAAGTTTTTTCATTCGAGGTTAATAACTTTTGTAATAAAGAGAAGTGAAACATTATTCGAAACGGATGGGAGAAAGTTAAGTTGGCGATATCTTTTTCACAGTGTTGGCGCACCCTGAGAATGGATGATAAATCCCGTGGACCGGTATCGAAGCCGTGCAATCGAGATGTTTGCCGCCGTCTTACGTGCCGGTCCGCGCTCCGGGGAATCAGCGAGCGCCCCTGAGGAGGACCCGACGAGGGCTCCTTGTAAGCCGCGAGATAGCCGTATCGGGCCGCGCTAATCGGCCTCGGTGCGCGCCGTGGCACACACCGCGCGCTTGTCTTACGAGCTCACGGCGAACACCCACTGCCACCTCTATTTCGAACCCCCGCTCGAGAGACTATGGGAAACCATTTCACGCTCGTTCTCTCTCGCTCCGCCGCGATTGCCGGTAGCCCCGTCTTCGTCGCACTCGTGGGCAACGATGAAGCTTTCGCATCGCTTTAATAAGAACCTAATCTCGTGTCTAACGACGTGTTGGGATAACGGACATACTTCTCTGTTACATGGTTCATTATTTCGACGAAATACATATTCAACAATCGAGTTAATTACGTGTGTATCATGAAGTTGCGATGAATATGAAATAACTATGGAGCTTTAACTAGTATGAAATAAATATATAGTTTCAATGAAAATTGAAGTTAATTTTGAGTTTTAATAAGAAAGGAACAAGTTTCGAAGTTTCGATGAACATATGTTTTACAAGTCCTTTTGAATTTCGCTGAAATAGAAACAAAAAAACGAAATACTAAAATAGGGTTGAAAAACAAGTACAATTTATAAAATTTAAAAAACTACAATTTCAGAAATTATGTCAAAAGAGTGACAGCTTTATTCAGCCGCGCTAAAAAAATATTATTCAACAATAACGTTTAATGTCTGTATGAAGTTATTATAAATATGAAATAACAATGCAGCTTCAATGAACATAAAATAATGTAGAGTTCTAATATTGAAGCAAGTACTGAGTTTCAATAAAAAGGAACAAGTTTGAAGTTTCGATGAATATGTATATGTTTTTCGAGACCTTTTAAATTTTGCTCGAATAGAAAAAATAACAAAACATTAAAATAGTTTGCCGTAATTACTTCACCGCGACGTCGAAATTGGAACAAAATTTTCGTGCGAATTATGACGGAAGTTGTTCGATGTACTTTGTACGACCCAGTCCGGAATATTCCGTGAATAGATTCAGCCGCCTCATTTGGCATGCAAATCGTCGTTATATTGACGCGGGTGTCCAACCCGTTTGCCCACGCATTCCTCGTACCATATGGCAGTTACCTATATTTATGGTTCAATAAACGAGAATACGTATGTGGTATATACACGGTGGTACCACGACAAGAGTGAGTAATTCAACGAGTCCGATCATTTGCGACTTCCCAAGTAGCTGCGCTCATTACGACTGAAAATAAATCAACTCTTCTCAACGAAGGTTGTGAATAATGAAGAAAACTGTACGCAATGTATTACTATTATTATAATTATCATCGTTATTATAATTATTATAATTATTGTCATTTGCTTTGGTCAAATGATTTACCAATTCTTTTTAAAAAGCTTTGCTTTGATAACGAGCGAATTTTTATTGCCACATTCTCAAGACTTCTTCATTCTATATATTATCATTATTGTTATTATTATTATTGCCGTTGTTGTTGTGATCATTATAACAATTATAGAAAATAAAAACTTGAAAGTGGAAAAAAATAATAATAAAATAACGAGATTGGAAAATCGTTTGACCTTTGATAGAGTGGACGATGCAGATGGTGCGGCAACAGGTGCTCCTCTCGCGCTACGGTATTATGCACACAAGGTGCCCCCGAGCCCACATGCGCGGTGTCGTGATGATGATCGGGCTTAGCCATATAGTAGTGGACATATCGCGTGTCGATTCTTTTATATCTTCGCGGGTTCGAGTTTGCGTCGACGCGACGATAAAACATTATAAACCGTGACATTATAGAGCCACTCCCGTCGTCCGGTCTTGACAAGTTTTACGTGCACACAGAACTTGGCGGCATTAGTCGCGCTCATCTTCAACAGTGATCTATCCATTTTTTTTTTTTCAAATTGTTTTTGTCGTGTTTACAGAAATAAAAAAATAGTGACGAATGAGGCTACTAATGTATAAGTTGACGGAGAAAAAACGTTGACTAAATGATACTCAATACTTTTTTGAAGTTGTAAATCCATCAAAGTTGATGAGAAGTAAAGTGATAAAATCGGTTTTTGGAAAAATTCAAAATGCCAATCTGCTCGATGGATCCGAGCCTAATGCCCAATACCAATGAAACTTGAGTAGAAATCTATTTTTGAATAACTATTTGGACGACGATTTCAAATTTCACGATCGCTAGAGTGATAACGTCCTTTTTTGGAAATATAAAAATCGCCATAAAATCCGAGTCACAGATTCGATGACAACAAAAATTGTAGTGAATGAAAGGACTATAAAGCTTCAAATGTCGGCAAAATTTGGAGGCTGTAGCTCAAACCCTTCTCGAGTTATGCACTTTTGAATTTTGCGAGGTCATTACACATCCGGCCATTTTTTTCCAAATGTGTGTGATTCTCGCACATCCTGAACATGGTGATACGACAATCTTAAAAAAAAATATATCAACCATAACAGAGCTTCCTCGACGAGAATGCAAAATACATTTTAAAAATGTTAAAAATCGTGTTTCACATTGAACATTAATTATTTCGAATTCGTATATATATATATATATATATATATATATATATATATATATTCGTTCGGACCCTAATCTAACCGTTACATCAGAAAATTCTTGTGTATATCGTGAATGATAATCTGGAATGAAGCACGAGTGACTTCCAGCATCGCGGTTCTCATAATAGATTCGAGTCAGCGACGCTCAGGTGATATTACGAAGCGGATGAGACACGACATGTATATATTTGTATATATATCCATACGTATATATATGTGTGTGTGTGTGTATGGTGTATACGTATAGAGTTTTGTCGATCTTGATCGAGAGTTTGAACGCTCGGTGCTCTGCCAGATACAAGCAAAAACGTCGAACGTGAGTAACACGATGAGACTTATATGCAAACGTGTTGGATGAACGAAGCTCGTTGTCCTGAAACTAGACGTACACCAGGCTAAATGTCACTGCGAGTAGGTAGGAGCAACGAGCGTTTGCTCAATCGCACGAACGCGGATCAGCGAGCGAGGCAGTAAAAGGGAAGCGCGGAAGATCGAAGAATGCGCGCCGCGCGCACCAGTCGTCGTTCACACGTATAATCGTCCCTCATTGCGAATCGCCTGTATCACGTGCGAAACCGCCTTTTCAGCGCAGACGGAATGTGTAACCACGACGAAATGATCAGAAGGACGAAATAATCTCGAATATATATTTCGAATTTCCCGCCATGCGACTGTTCCGTCACTTACGCTGTTAATTGAGTTGTTTGGAGTCCTTTCGGTTCTTGTGGGGATATTTTGGAAGTTCACAGTGAAGGGATGATCCGTGACCATAAAAAGAAGAAGCCGCGCTTGACTTACATACGGCTGCACTATTTTCATGATATCTCAAGAACCCCCAAAGATTTTTTATATTTCTTGAGCTTGAATTGCAGTTGAGGTTTCAGGGATCATGCATAAAAGGTTTCAAACTTCTGAAAAAATTGTCCTAACTTTGGCTATGACTTGAAGTCGAGATAGAAAATTTCGAAAAAATCCGGGTTTTTTTCTCTCAATCTTTTTTACACGCTATCTTAGTGCTTAGTGATTAAAATATTATTCCAAAAATATCAATGGATACAAATAATCATGACCTTTCTAACGGTGCTTTGAAAAAGTCTCTAACTTCATTTATCGTGAAGTTATCGATGTTCAAAGACAGAAGTTATTTCTGCGAGCACCCTTCGCTAGTGTCCTGATAATATTCGACTGTAGTGTATATATAGAGATGCCGCAGGTTTTTGAAACCGAATTGGTCGACAAAAGTTTAGAATCAGCGCGAAAATCCTTTCAAATAGCGTTGATAAGGCTATTCATACTTCAAGGATGTTTAACCCGTTGAATTGTTGCAAGAAAACGATTGACACAATCAAGAATCAATACACTTTCGTCTTGCCTCTCGAACGCTGGCTAAACAACGCTACATAGACTAAAAGTTCACACAAACAATGTTGTAGAGAATTAATTTTCCTACAAAAATTCTGCGGTGGCATGTTTCTAACATTGATAATTTACGCGTGGGAAAGCTTGAAAGTCGGGCAATGTGAGAAACGATGATTTCGTACATTTGAGACATTGGCGCTTTCTGAATTTTGGCCGTTCTTTACATCGATCGTTCTGAAATCCGTACCCCTTCCCAACCAAGCTCATCCACATTGCTTCCTACGTTTCACATCCATATAACGAAAAAAAAAAGAAATACAAAAAGAAAAAGAAAAATTAACATAAAAACTCTTCGATAAGCTACCAGGGAAGCCTGAAAGAAGATCGCGAAACGCCTTCGTACCCTGAAACGACTGACCAGTCACGATTCCACGTCATCCATACACCAGCCCATAGCTTCCTCTCTCTCTCTCTCTTTCTCTTTTTCTCTCTCTTTCTCGCTCGTCGACACGAGAAGCAGTGAACAGTTTCGAAGATCCCGGGGTCTCGTTCACGATGTGGCCCGTTGATCGGGGCGGTTCATGTTCGACGTCAGCCCGATGTCAATCCTCGGTGAGACGTCAAAGTGCGAACGCGAAGCGCGTGAGTTCCGGACGCGCTTGGTGTGTCTCGTCATGGCTGACGATACACAACCTCGAAATATTGTTCAATACCATAAGTTGCCGGGGAGTGTACCGTTGGGCCCCAGAGCGAGTAAAACACTGACGGAAATATCTGTCGGCGGAGTTTCGTGTAGATCAACGAGAGTCACTGCGGGGACCACAACGGTGACTCACTGTCTCTCTCTCTCTCACTCTCTCTCCGTTGCTCTCACCTGTCTTCCAACCTCCTATCGAACAACGCAATGTCGGATTACATGTAAGTCAACCGAAGAAAAATGCTTCCCACGTCCTCTTTGGATATACGCTCTTGCGTTTTCAATTCGACCCCGCCCCGGGCTACGACTGCGCGTTCGTTGTCTTTTTATCGTTTTCTTTGTTCTTCATTCTTCGTTGTTTATTTTTTCGGTGCTTGTCTAATGCGCGCGCACTAATATCCCAGCCATAGGGTTTGTGAGCGCGCATGCGCACAACCAGTCACGGATAATTCATTTGTGGGTTCGAACTGTGTTGGAACTCGCCTGGGTCGACGTGTGCAAACGAGTTTGGGATGCAGTGTATGATACCGAGACCGATGGACTCTTGTCGTGTTGGGATATAAGCTCGTGTGGGAGGTTTCCGAGGGAAGCCTGTTCGAGAACCATTATCGTACTATGTGTAGGTCCCATATTGCCCCCTGCACCTCCTCCTCCCCCATGGCACAGTGGGATCGCTCGCTGCTTATTATTTCTCAGTTCCTTCGTTATTGTTTCCGGCCTGGTCATAATGGAGATTATTGAGCAACTACGCGACTGTTGGGTCTTCGAGATGACAACCGACGTGTCGGATTTTCTATGGATTGTGAAATAGCGATAACCGTATAAAGACCGTGTAACAACGCCTCCCTTCGTCGATGTGCTCGAAGAAAACGATTCCGCGTCAAAGTGTTCACCTTTATTTCAACTTGTTTCAACATTACTGATGGGGCGAAGGAGACCGAGAGTAGGATGAAGTTGGGAGTCATTCTTGTGAGCGTTCTCAGCTTCATTCCAGCTGAAAAATATGAAATCATTTCTATTTCCATGTTTGAAAGGTATGATAACTTTACCATCACTCGTGAAGGTGAAATGATTCGAAATAGTTCCACCATTTTGTCCAAAAATTGAAAAAAAAATAAGATCCTAGTTCGGACGACAGCGATTCATCTTCCGGATACGATTATATGCCTAGTTTCTATTTTCCAGATCACCAGACCAGATAGAATCTTTGCCCAGATTGGAACAACCGCCGCTCTTCGACACAGTCTGCACCACTTCGACTATTCGATATATTTCATGCCAAAAAAATGCCCCAGCATCATCCAATAGCGTTGATGAACATATTCCCTAAAAGTACCATTCCAATTGACTCAAGAACTGTCCGCCAAAAAATTCCTGAAGCTGCCCAAACAATAGGCGACTCCCTCAATGAAAACAATTCCTAGATAATTGGTAACTTGTGATGGAATCGTGATCAGTTGGACTATTCGCTACACCAACGTCATATATATCCTTCTGAATTTGTAGTTTATACGGTCGGCATGATCAGAAAGCTCGAGGGGTCACAAATACGTCCACGAGGAATGGAGAGCGCTGGGTTCGCGAAAGATTAAGTATCGCAGGCCGTCCGTGACGCGATCCTATCGTCGATCGATTGCTACTGTTGTACCGCGCATGAGCGCTTGATCTCCCCCCTCCCGCCCGTCTCAGCTCGGTGTATAACCCGAGCGTGCGATAGCCTCCCGGACACTATCCCCCAGCTTTGGCATTACAGTGTAAGAGGTGTGCAACTGTAAAACGGTAGCTCTGTAATACAGTGCACACGCTACTCGGGTTACCCTTCGTAGTTGGCCTCTGGGCCTCTTTTCTCCGGCGAACCTCGTGTGGCGTCTCCGAGACCGATAATAGAGACGCCGCGCGCGCGTCGATCCTCGACCAGATAGGACATAGATATCGTCCGTGCGATTCCCCCCCCCCCTCCCCGCCCCGGGCCATTGCGGAAGATCTCACTGTCGAGCTCGAGGGTGCCATCTTCACAAACACTTTATCCTGCAACCTCGTTTATCTCTTATCCTCTCTCTCTCTCTCTCGTCCTTCCACGTTTTTGCCACGGTATGGGGTAATCGTAATCGATTTCACGCCACGGACGAGTCACGGTATGCCCGCAACTTACCGGTCCTCACCGCCCTTGAACTTTGCATCCCAATGAACGCGATGTTACGAATTACAAGCCAAGTATAGTCTATGCGAAGACTATATGTAGACTATACATAGTTTTTATATGATATACACAGACTATACATAGTCTGCATATATTGTACATAGACTATTCATAGTCTGCATATACTATACATAGACTATTCATAGTCTGCATATATTATACATAGACTATTCATAATCTGCATATACTATACATAGACTATTCATAGTCTGCATACATTATACGTAGACTATTCGTAGTCTGCATACATTATCCATAGACTTTTTATAATCTGCATATACTATACATAGACTATTCACAGTCTACATAGACTATACGTAGACTATGCATAGTCTGCATAGACTATATGTAGACTATGCATAGTCTGCATGGACTATGTATAGGATATACATAGTCTGCATAGACTATACATACTTTGCGCAGACTATCCATAGTCTATATTCAATCTATATATAAACTATATATATGCCAAATCCCATATATATATATATATATCTATATAGTTTATACATAGACTGTATAACATTCTCATATTTGGGACGTTTGATAGTCAATCAAAAAACCAATTAGTCATTTTGTTTTGGCGGTTCAATAGTATTGCTGCTAGGAGTACTGACAAAGGATGACCTTCTTTCAATTTTTCGTCCCTTTTTAACATTTTGCTCTGTGGTTGGGTGCGAAACGTAAAACGAAAATATACAGTTTGGTTTAGTAGTTTCCAGTACCTCTGAATAATCCGAATGAATCATTGATGGAATAATTTTAAAATTTTCTTGAATTTCTCAACAATGCAAAGCGTTTTTTTTTTGTTTTGATTAAAATTGTTGGAATATTACATATTTGCTTTTCATAATTGTTTTTCGGTTTTTCATTTTGTGTTTTTCATGATTTAGTTCGTGGGATCGATGCGGAGTGAGGCTGTGGGCTGATTATTCTACGGTGAAAGGAATTGGATGGGAATGAAAGCGCGTGTGGGTAGAACGCTGCCGGTGATACGCCGTGCGAATACCGCAACGGCGATCCGCGGCATCTTCTTCTTCTTCTTCATCATCGGCATCTCGCGTGTTCTCTCAAAGGAAACCACCTCACACACACACACAAACGTACACACATATTTACACGCTTGTGTTATAAGGGCCATAGCTGAGCTTGGTCGAGAAGGGGTTGTGTTATCATTGCTAATCTTTCTTCCTTCGTAACGGAATGGCTAGGTGGCGGCAGCGGCGCCGAGTGAACAACAAACCCGCTGAATCAACAGCACGATCGTGAAAAACGAAAGCGATAGTCCCGAAGTCCCGAAGTCATGTTGGATGGAAGCGAGACGATTCTTTTGGAATTATCAAACTATTTGGCTAGAGTCATTTTCAAAATTTTTTTTCTGGGAATTAATTTAATACGAAACTTCGAAATCGAAAGCTCAATACAGATTTAGGAAGTGATCGAAATTTCGAACAATCGATGTGAAGGACGGCCAAAATCCAGAGAGTTTCCCACACTGCCCAACTTTCTAGCTTCCCCACCCGTGAACTATCAATGTTAGGTACACGCCGTCCTCAAACTTTTTTTCTAGGAAATTCAATTCTCTACAATATTGATCGTATGAATTTTTGGTCTTTATAGCGTTGTTTAGCCAGCGTTTGCGACGGGAAGATAAAAAGATAAAAATTCATTGATTCTCTATTGTTTCAATTGTTTTCTTGCAACGATTCAAAGGGTTACACAATCTTGAAATTTTCTACGGTGTTATCAACATGATTATAAAGATTTTCTACAGCTAGTTGAAAACTTTTGGTTGAAAAATCCACAATATTGGATAATGTGCCCCGACGCACTTTGTCTCGGGGCAGTCGAACGAGTTCCGCAACTATAACTATGTAATTCTGAATAGTTCTGAATTTGGACCCTTCGAAGCATTGCGCGTTCTGAACCTGGAGTCGTTCTGAATATCGATCTCTATGAATTTCGACCCCTGCCCCCAGTTTCAATCGATCCTTATCAGGCTCAACGATTTTTCGTTGTCGTTTTTTTTTTTTGTCGTCTCTGTTTTTCTCGACAAAGCCTGAAACGCTTGGAGATTTCTCGGGACACGATCGCACCGGCCGATTCCCGATGAAACGCCGCGGAATGGAAAAATTTTTGCAAACCCCGGTGTGTCGTGGCGTTCCGAGCATCGGCAATAGCTCGGCCGTGCGCGCGCACGTTTTGTCACGATGGCCAATGGATCGGCAATGGGTAAACAAAAGGAACCTGCTGGAATCGCCAGCTACGGGAGCCTCCCGAGTTTATGTCAATGCGGCTCGGTCGGCAATTAAGCCTTGTTTGGCCGGCTACGCCGCCGCAGAATCGAAGGGTCCACTTTGTTTCTACTCTCGTGCGGAGCACGCCGAGAATCTTTCTTTGCCGCGGAAAAAAACGCGTCGCTGATTTATATACTCCTTCCACTTCCGTTTCGCACAGTTATTATCCCCGCAAGAGATGCTACGTTGAAAAAAAAAATGTTATCGATTTTTTCGTTTGTTTTTTTTTTCTGAACGTACACTGCGCAAGCGCACTTGGATGGAACGAGATTCTGTATCTGATGGGATCGAATACAGATGGAAAAGTCGTGACAAATTGAGGACGATGGTTCGTTAATTAACAATTAAATTGTTAAAAACAGAATAATTCAGGTCTACATATGAACTTATTATCTTTTACTGTTTTGTGTAATTTTTTTTTGTTCTGTAAATTTTTTGTTTACAGAACAAAACTTACAGTTTAGTCATGTATATGAGTAAATTTATATAAATAGAGAACTTACAGTTTAGTCATGTATATGAGTAAACACAGAATTTACAGAAACCAAAATTCCACAAATAAGTAAAAGAAATAAAATTAACAAATATATTATTGTTGTTTTTTTCTTTCTTACTTTTTTATTTATTCAATCCGTAAATCTACTATTAATATATGCATATATACATATGCAGATATCAGTGAACAGAAAATGTACAAGAAAAGTATTACACAAGAAAGTGAAATAAAAAAAGGGTCACAGCATGACAAAAATATTTAACGATGCCTAATTGAGCCGGACATTGAAATCCGTGTCAACGTCTCAACCGTGAAAGATGCAAAAAACGTGAATAATGCACTCTCCCAAAAAAATTTCTCTTTTTCGTAAATACAAATGAAGAAGAGAAATAAAAAACCTGCCAGCAAATTGCAAAGTATCGATGTGCTTTCAACGCAATTGGTCATGCCAACTTAACTTCGCTCGTTCTAGAAACATTTTTTTTCACGTAAACTCCAAGTCTTGCATCGTGCAAAAAAAAAAAAAAGAAAACGAAAAATAATTTTCGGATGCATTTATGAATAATATACGACGTGGTTCATGAATATTCAATTGCAGGAATAATAATCAGCGTATTTATCTCGTGTAGCCGGTGCTTCGTGGCTGTCCGAAACGTCGAGTTGTTCAATGTGAGTACATGCCGAGCGTAAGACTTGTGCGAAAGTAAATTTCGCCGGTTTTTTTTATTCTTGACCTGTGACAAAGCGATAAACGATCGACGTCATGAGAATCGACACTGCGTTCACGACCTTTTCAATGTAGTAGCATCTCGCTTCCTCGTTCAATACAATACTCCTATATACATGTTTAACGAGGTCGTATATGTATATATATATATATATATATCTGTGTATTGGCGATGAAGCTGACCGACTGGTTAGACTCGTTGCACGGCTTCATTGGGGACGGCCCAACCACATAGCCTAACGAACTATGAGAGGCAGTCTCATAGTTCTCCTTCGGAGCCTAACGGCTTCATTCCTCGATCCGCATTCTCAGCATCACTCATTATCCTATTATAATTACGTTGGATCTCACGCTACCGCTTGACCCAATTTCACAATCGTGATATTCAACAGCACACTCGTGCGATAACGTGTATCATTGATCTGAAACATTTGTCTGATCGATGTTAAAATGAATAACAATTTTTTGTTTGGCTATTTATTGATGGGAAACCATGAGGAGCAGGATATCCAAGTGGTTAACCCTAGGACCCCATGTATTACGTACGAAAAGAAAATGCAGTGTGGGGTTATGGTAACCCCAATACTTTGAGACAATGTTATTAATTAGCTGTTATTCTTATCACTTTGGCATGATTTTTCTTTGACTTGGCGTGAAAGTACTGAATAAATTGATGATGTACTTGTATTAAATAAAGTATAAATTCTCCCAAGTAGAAAAAAATGGTACATGGTCTATACATGAACTATATATGGGATTGGGTATATATAGGATACATATAGTTAATAGATATTTTTTTTACATGAGCTTCCATGTCAAAAACGCGATTCAATGAACAAAAATTAAAAATCTCAGCCATTTGTCGTTCAATTTGGGGTTCGGGGAACCCCTGAGTGGAGTCTCAGCGTTAAGGAGGTATTATTGAAAAAATCCAAGTGAAAAAATAATATATATATATATCGCTCGTCGAAGAAGAAATATAAATTAATCATAAAAACGAAAATAAATGTTTATTCATTTACTAATTGGAATCTATAAAAACGAAAATGAATTTCCATTCACCAGCCATAATCTCAATGGATGTCGCTTTGACCATGTATCTCCGATATTGTCGCTTCAACGTGTGACGCACACGTGGGAAATTTATCAGAGCGGTAAATGAAAAAAAAATGTAGATTGTCAATTGCTTTGCTCGCATTGGCAACATTCAACTTTAATAGCGTCTCCGTTTCTTCGTCGACAATTGGCCCCGCATTATTCACATTGCGCCGTAATTACAAACATCAACACCGAGCTCGAAGCACATCGTTGCTCACGTGTATACTCTTCCACAAGCTCGAAGACGTCTGCCGGTCGCGGATGAATGACGAAGGTACATGAACTCAAATTTCATTGGAATTTCACAGGAACTATCGTGCGTGTGCTCCATCGTAGAAAATAGTACAGACGAGTCGATATGTGTGAGTATCATCGAATATAGCAGACAGTGCACCCTATATATACATATAGATATTTAAAAAAAAGAGTTTCTTTGACTGACAGACTTCTTGACTGAGTGACAGACAACCCACAGCTTGAACCACTGAAGATGAAAACATGAAATAAAAAAAAATATCTTCCTCAGATGCTATTGAGGTGCATTGTAAACGAATTTTTTCGAAAATCAAACCCTAAAGGGGTTAGATGGGGTGTAAACTTTGAGGATAAGGGAGAGGGCAAGTAAAAAAATTATATATAATCAATATACATGCTATGTATGGGATTGGGCATATATAGTTTATATATAGGTTATATATAGTCTATATATGATCTTCAACTATATAAATCTAATTTTCACGATCCTGAATGTGATTGAAATATCGACTAAAAAATTTCTTTCTAGTCGAATTTACGGTTTCACTGTAAAAGAAAATAATAAAAAAATTAAATAAAAATAAAAATAAAAAATAAAAATAAAAATGAAAATAAAAATAATTCGTGCCGCAGGAAAATCGATGCTCAACTGTACACGTAGAGTTGCGGATTTTCCCGCGGGTTGTACCAGTCCGGGTGACCGAGAGAGTGTCCAGCGCACGCGCGGTAAATCGCGCGTGCGTGTGATCGACACGCACCATCGACGTTACGCGCGCGCGGTTCTCGCGGGCAAATAATCCCCGCAACATATCGGGGATAAAATCGAACGCACATGCCACGTTTGGTCGTGCGACCATTATCCGTAATTAACCATGACGGCTCGAACATTCTCCGCGGATTTATGTACTAATTACACTAATTAATTTATCCGGACGTCTGGCGGGGCGACGGGGATCGCGAGCACCGAGCGATACGAGATCGCTCGATCGGAGGGGACGTCGTGAGCCGTGGCCGGGTTGACACGGCTTTGGCTTTTCTTACCTCGCGTCGCGTACCGGACGTACGAAACCCTCCGCATCGCCACAGACCGACGTCAAGAGCGTGCGCTCGCGTGTGCGACGCGCGTCTCGTTTCTCCCGGCTCGTCGCGATTACCGCGCGGGTATGTGTGTCCGCATATACAATATATCTATATATACACATCAAGATGCAAGAAAGAAAGAATTTTGAAAAAATACTCGAGGCAAGTTTTTTTGTAATGATCAAGTACAATTAATATTTAGATATTTTTAGAATTGATCGTTTCGAAAAATTGAATTGGGTGATCCGATAGATCGGAACCTGAGAAACCAAACGAATCAATCAGTTCTAAGAGTCTAAAAAAATTTACCGAGAACCCAACTCGAAAAATACTTGAGGCAAGTTTTCTTGTAGAGGTCAGGTACAAATATTATTTATATATTTTTAGAATCGATGGTTTCGAAAAAAAATGAATTGGGTGATCCGATAGATCGGAACCTGAGAAACCGAACGGATCAAACCGTTCAAAGATTCTAGAGAAACTTACTGAGAACCCAACTCGAGAAAATACTGTTATCCTGTGAAATTTTCTCAGCTTTTCGACGAAGGTATTGAAAAAATTTCAAAAATTTGGACAACAGCCAAAAAAAAACAGCTTTTTGAGTTCCAAATTCGATTTTTATGGACTCACGAGGATCTAAACGAAAAACTAATATTCTCATCGAAAAGCCGAGACAATTTCACGTAAAGAACATATTTTTTATATATTTTTTTAACCGCGTAAGCGTGTGAAAAAAATACTTGGAAAAAAAAGAAACGGAAATGAATGAAAAATACCTTAATTAACAACTACCAAAATAACGAAACAAAAAATCTGGGAACTCTGTTTTTCAACATGCACTTGAAGCTGTGTGAATATCATGAAGATCCCAGATAGTGAAGCACAAAATTGTCCGATATTTGAATAAATAAAAAAAAACTTGCATCTCCGAAACCACAAGAGCAGTCCAGGTCCTTCGACCTCACTCCCCATCGCATCCACAATGAAAACGTCCCGATCAGCCCCGCCATAGAGAGAGAGAGAGGGAAACATGAAAAGATAGAGACACCGAAAGACCAAAGAAAAAAAAATATATGAATAGAATAATAATTATACGAAATAAAAAAAAAACTTCCCGACAGACGAAAGGGCAAAAGTAACGGTACACACCATTCGATCGAACGTTTCATTATTACGACTGTGTTGCATCGTCGAGAAATCCTTTCGATTGATTTTCTGAGGTCGGCGTGTCTCTCGAGTTTCCGGGGGCGCCGGGCGTTCGAGGTCCCGACGAGTCCTAGAACCGCCGCCGCCGCCGCCGCCGCGACCCGGTAATCCTGTAGACCACAAACGAAACACGCGTTTCATTGTAAATAACGAAGAGACGGTTTCTTCGCGAAGGCGGCATCTCGGACGTTCGAGGTTGCACTGTTATTGTGTTAAAATCATCGGGAATACCATATAAGTGTGTGTGTGTGCATGTGTGTGTGTGTTCCCTGACGTCTCTCGTCATCTCGTCAGTTTTGCTTTCGTGATTATAACGTTCCGTTGGCGCGCTAGATCATCGGTCATGCCCAGGCGCATGCGCGGTCGATCTCGGTCCGTCCCGAGTCCGCGCGTCGCGCTGTCGGCACCCCCCCCCCGACTGCCTCACTTATTCAACATCGGAACGGATTATTGATTAATCAACACCCGTTGCACAAAAGAATCCCGCGTTAACCGGCCCCCATGCCAACTATTGTACTCACGAAGAAGCACATAGTCGGACCGAGACCACACTGCCATCTACATACACGATGTGTGCTATTACCACCGTCTCGTAATAGCGGTTCGGGCCTTGAATAACATTTTTTTTGTCTGTTTTTTTTTTTTTTTTTTTTAATTCTCGTCATAGCGCATCGAAGCGATAATGAACGACGAGTTCGATCGCAGGACGGACCGTCTGCTCGGAACGTAAGGATTTTTTAATCTCCGTTTTTACGTTTTTTTCTTCGTTTTTTCGTTTTTTTTTTTTTTTTTTTTTGGTTTTATTTCTGCGCTTCACTGGAACGCACTTACACGGCCGAGCTCACACGTATACACAAAACCATCGCGGAAATGGTAATCAATCATTAATCCGCGCAGCTTTGCGGACAGAGCATACACGAAAGTGTATGGTCGTGTTACGATCATTACAGCTTGGGCATACGGATGGCTGTTGAAAGTGTTACATCCTGATACAACCCTCATGGTACAATCGTGTAGATGTGAATGAGATGGTCACTGTTTTTTTTTTTTATAGATTCAAACTGGGGCTTAATTGTTAATCCGAGTTAAGAAATTGTGTATAGTTATATTTATATATTATATAAGCTGTATTTGGGATTGGAATGGCACAAGAAAAATAATTATATATGTATATAGCCGAAGTAAAAAAATTATATATTATCTATATATAAACAATACATGAGATTGGGCATGTGTAGTTTATATATAGATTATATATCATTTTTTCTACCTCGTGTTTTAGGTCGCTGAATTCGTCGCAAAATTGGTAATAATGTCATCGAAAGAAAATACATGGTTCCATTTAAAAAAGTGGAGTCGACCTCGACGGAGCTTGAGCTTGAGCTTTCTACCGATAGGAAAAAATGAGATGGTCTATTATGACGACCTTTTCGAACACTGAAACTTTTGTCTGAAACATTTTTGTATGTATGATCGATAGTTTAAGTGCTATTGTTCTGTCACACTTTATGTGCCTATGTAGACTATTCTGCAAACCGAGAATCACGTGAAAATCGCGAAACACAAAAAAAAAAAACAATTTTCAATGCTAAATATATTTTCATTCGGGACACATGCTTGATGCTTTATTCTATGTTTGCTTGTAAACAGTCCAATTGAGTCAAACATTATGAATAATTCACATCCCTCGTTTGTTCTTGTTGAATAATTCCTTTTTCTTAAATATATGCAATCACTGTCGAGAGCCCGGAGATTGGTTTGATCGTATTAAATATATAGAGGTAAAAAAGGATTAGCCGTGTGTGGCTTCTCGCTTCGTCGGGCAAATTGACGGTCGAGACTCTCCGCGAGTTACTCAATCATTCGTGAGACCGTAATCTCGAGCACACGATACGTTCGTCGTGTCTTATACCGTTACGAGGAGACAATGACAATTCGATGGACCACTTTGAGGATTGATTAGCGTTCTTGGAAAATAGAAATTGGGGGTTCAAACGTTTTCAATCGTGCATTTCTACAGACGAGTACACGTATTTGGATCATGGCCGAATGTTGATTTTGCTGGAGGCTCAATCGATAAAAAAAAATTTTTAATTTAAGTGTTGGCGGACGACTGATATTAAGATTATATTCAGATAATACATTTTAAGGAGATACGATCGGGATTTATAGAGAAAAAATGAAACAAGCAATTTTTCCGAAGGTACAAATTGTTTTCACGTCGATTAAAACTTAATTTCAAAGTCCACGCCATAATTATTCGATTGTCCTTGACCGACCAATCCCGACTTCGCTCCGAGATCTCATTGTGTCAGTGAATTCCTCAAAAACTCATATCGCGATCGTTAATCCATTTTTGATTACTCCCGATACGTGTGATCTATGACCTAGAATAATAAACAATCGCACGATAGCACGATAACACCGTTGGGTCGTTTGATCAATCATTCGTCATGAACCTACGTGCACAATCGCTTTGATCAATTTATCGGAAATAAAACAAAAAAAAAAACAGAAACGGTCCACAAACCGTTAACGATCGCTATCGTTGCGCAAGAATTATAATAATCCTATCAAATTCATGCATCAAAATCAGAGCCACACGACTGTTTAACGATAACTAGATCTGTTAATCGTTTTAAACGATCCATATATATATATACATTAAGGGAGCTCGACAAAAAAAATGCTCCAATTTTCGCGGCCCTTATTTACTTCGAAGTAAGTATCTCGCATCCGTAGAATTCTGCAGAAAGATGAGCCCGATCGGACCATTTTAAGGAGTGGTCCCGATTTCCTAAGGTGCTTGCATTTAAATAACACGGGGCTAAAATTTATTAATTGAATGAACGTGAATCGTGCGATTAAAATGAGCTTCGACAAAATGAATAACAAGTAATGCAGCTGTGTTAGGGTCACTCAAGGTCAGGAAGAGTCATGAAAATCATAAACTATCGTAGAAATAATAAATTAACAAAATATTAATTGATGTTGTTAATTTTCTTTCCTAATATAATTATTTAATTTTCACGATATCAATGTTTCCAATCGGTTCAGCGTGCACCTTCGACTCGACAACCCGGTCACTTTGATATCTGTACCAAGGTGAATTGGCCTGAGACCGCGCGCGCTGCGACATAATAAAAAAATGAAAAAAAAGGACTCGAGTGTGGCGTTTGCTTTATTCCATATAAGTCGAGAATCCGTATCGTCGAATCGATCGATGGTTATACGTCTTTCTCGCCGGACAATCGTTGACACGATCGATCGGCTACCTTACGGCCGTGCACGAGGCCTCGACCATCGGACTCGGCGCGCGCGCACCGATCCAAAAAAAAAAAAAGAAACGAGAGCGAAACAAACATCGAGAGGTATAACGACGTCGCGCCGCGCACATTCTCGAGCAAATTCGTGCGACGATAATAAAAAACGATGTCGCAATAGTCGATCGTGCGGGTGATGCCGATCACCGATTAAGATCGCGCTTTCGTTCGAACGCGCCAAACTGCTTCGCACAGTCCCGTTGACGACATATTTCCGCTGGTGCGATGTTCGAAATGATTATTGAGAAAAAAATGTCAACGATATGAAGGCACATTAAAAATCGTCTGGAGACAAACCGAAGTCGGACTTTTCACCTTCGGTTCGACTTATTTCAACATCAATTTTAGGGGGAAAAAGGTTGAAAAGTCGAATTAAGATAATACAAGCAATTCTTAGGCTCATTTCACTCTAAAAATCTCGAGTTATTTTCCATTATCCAATTTTGAAAGGAGCAAACTAAGGTAAGCATAATTTTGTTTCTTTTCTTTTCATCTTGTTTCAAATAATTATATTACTATTATTGTTATTATTTATTATTGGAATTTTAACCCAAGTAAAATAAAATTATATACATATATAGTCTCTACATAGACTATAAATAATCTGTGAATGCCCTTAACCTTGAAAGTTTAAAGAAGAGAAATTACCAATAAAGAAAAATATTCATTAAATTTACCTAAAATGGAGAAGAAATTTTAGTTAAACAATGAAATTAAACCTTAAAAGTTTAAGAAAGAAAGTCTCATACATAGTTAAGATATAATTTTATTACTCAGGAAATAATAAATTAGAACGAGAAATATGGATTGATATAAGTTTATTTTTTCTTATTTTCCATCAACCATTGTTATTATTATTATATAAATACAATCTATATTTTTTTCCGATGCACGTATTTACCGTCGAACTACTAAATAACGAAAAAATAATGTTCCCCCCACTCAGAAGGTGAGAAACGAGGGTGAAAAAATAGTTCAACCTTCCAATTCGTACGTGTAAGGTGAAATAATTCGATGCATGTAAGATGAACATTTCGAATCGAAAACCCAATGAAACGTTTGCGTTGCTCAATGCTCATCCACGAAGCTCAATGAAAATAATATAAAACCGATCTCCGGGGCATTCTAATATCAAGGATTTTCCACGATCGAAGTTTTATTCGTCACTGAAAGCATAGACGGATGAACGTCGAAGAAGGGCCGTCCTCTTCGTCTCCTTCTTACTATTATTAATATTATTATTATCATTATTATTATTATGCATTTTTTGCAGGCTCCAAGCGGCCACGGAATAGGTAGGAGCGCGAATGCAGCGACCCCTGACCCGGCACGGTGGAACCCGAAGGATATCTGACTCATGACGCGCACGCGCGCGCGCGCGCGCGTCCACCGATCATGCGACTCGCGCGCGTGCGCACAGCGTCAACCCGAAGAATCTACGCTCGAAGCCGCTCATAATCTCATATTACCGTCTTCCCGTTGCACCGAGACCGCGACCCGCGGGCAGGTTTTCGATCCTTGACATCGCCACAGACTCATTTGACATCGTACATTACACTGCGCACGCGCGGTGACACATCGTATCCGCGACACGATCGTCGAGAGTCCGTCACGCCCTCACGTACTTAAACAATAATTCAATAAACACTCACGATCGATCGATGGTATACCCGCAAACGCAAATAAAAATGTCGATACAATAAATATGCGGTTACTTATTTTTTTTTTTTTAATTCCACTGTTTTGTCATATTCACATGAAAGTTCAAAATCATCAGAAATATGTGACACAATATTTCTGATAATTATTCGTACGTGATTTAATTTACATTTCGCATACAATAATGATTATTGATTTTGAAGTTTTTTTTTAATACAAACCAGGCTCAGATTGCAATTTGAAGGCAATGAAAATTTGTTTTATTTTTTTTTTATTTGAAGGCGTACCGATTCCTTTTTTAGGATACCGATCATCGACTCCGCGATAGTTCGAGGGAAGACTTTCGTCTGCCATCTTCCACGATTTTCACACGCTTCGTCACTAGAGTTTTCTATATATATATATACATGTATATATATATATATATATAGGTGGACGTAAATACACTAGACACCAATTGCCAAGAAGACCCAAGTGTTGTTGGCTGTCCGATCGGCAAAGAAGATGCTGCTCTCGCGGTCGAGCCAATTTACATCATCAACGTTCTCCGGCTTTCCGGATTCCATATTGCGGCTCACGGTATATATATATATATATGTATATGTGTGTCCCAGACCGATCGCACGATAAATCGGCGGTCCCCCCGCCGTGCCCGTTATATTATATCGGTTCGCAGGGTTCGCGGCCAACCCTCCCATCCAACCCATTGGTCGGATAGTCCACCCCGCTTGTTTATTATTTATACCTCATTGAGCAACATAATCCCCAGTGTCCGTGACACACGTTATAATCACACACACACATACACACACACACACACACACACACACATAAACACACACACACACACAGCGCCACGTGCGACCGTAAAACACAACCCAGCTTCGCGTGTACCAAACACATACATACACAAACACACACAAACACAGACGCTCCATCTCACTTTCCATTCTTCAGAGCCTGCGAGATACCCGTGGGACATTGACTCCAAAGCCCATAAGTACGGTAAACTTGACCACATACACTTACATCGTATATATATATAGTTGCACTCGGAAAAGGACGAACGAAGAGAAGGAGGAAGCGTCAGACGAAAAAAAAAAAAATCTCGCATGTGTGCACAGAGTGGAATATAACATAGCGAATGCAAAAACCAACAAAAAAAAACCCAACAACAACAATCTCGTGGAAGGTGTGAGAATGGAGATAACACTTACAAGTAAGTGTATCATGTAATTTACGAAAATTTCTCAGATGCGATCGATCATCCTCGTGTATGCTATACGTTTGCCAAGCTTGTGTGTGAGGGGGGGGGGGGCGTCTTTCTATCACGTGGAATAATCGTAAAGGCGATAAAGACTGCGATAAAAGTCCCTGTTCGGAACACACACAGGCTGTTCACCAATTTTCGTAAATTTCGTGTATTAAATTAAATTACATGTATTCATTGTGTGATAAGTACACGTGTGGGCTCTTCGGGCACGGATGAACCTGACACTTTGCTTGTGTTTTTTTTTTTATGGGCGTGAGTGTGAGATCGCGAGGGGTCGCGTTATTTTAAAGGGGGAAGTGGAAGAGGCGCGAGATTGCGCGCGTGTAACTGAATCGCGTCGTGGAAAGGTAGTTACGGGGACGCGTCCGCTAGGGGGCGCGCTACGGCCAACCAGAGAGTCGCTGCGATTGGCTGTCGGGGGACGCTGTTTACCGCGGCCAAGTTGGGGGTCCCTCTGTATACCAAATTCCCAACTAAATTAAGATGGAAGAAGAAGAAGAAGAGGAAGAAGAAGATGACACCGCTGGTGGCCACTTTTGGGACCGCTAACACCGAGGCCACAGTTCTTAGGACTTGTCGTCGACCCTTCATCGTTGTTGACGGGTCGTCGAAAGTATTACAAAGAGCGAGAAGGGGGGAGGGGGGGGGGCAGCATCACATCGCAAAACACTAGACTGAGGAACCGTACGAACGTGATGGTCGAACACCCAATCGTTACGTCGTAACATACACAGAACCTAATCCAACGGAGCACACACGAATGACGGTTACAACGTCGTCATATAGTTGTTGTTCGTCTATCGTACGGGACATGATTATTATTGGGACGTTGGAATAATAATTGTAATCATCTCGCGGTTTCGCAGGGCCTCTCGCACAGAACGACTCTGTGACGGGATGTGTAATGACGAGATCGGTACGTCGCTGGCGTGAGACGTATGTATATGTGTATATGGTATATGTGTGGGTACGGGCCGTTGTTGTGGAACGATATGAGAGACACGATGCCTGCATGGGGGATTTAGTTGCACGGAGGACACGAACGTTTCAGGATCAACGTTTCAAGGGCCAAAGGTGACAAACACCTACACACACACACACACATACATCATCATACATTGATCTGTTGTGAGTCTTACATCGACGCCACTTTTAGCATATCTTCGTGCATCAATAATAATCCATCTATTGTTTTTAGTAGGTCTATTGAACGTGTGGGGAACTTTGCTTTAATTTTCCATACGTGTGGCAACGCTGAAGTGTGTTGAAAAAAAAACACCGAAAAAGCCTTTTGATTCTCCTGGCAGTTCCTACATTGGATGGAGACTTACTATTAGCGAAGACTTACATATGTCATCAATTTTTTTGCTTTTGGATTCAATTTTGCTTTTGATTATATAAAACGTAAATGATTTTTTTGCTTTTCAGTTGCACTTAATTTTTCAGGTACACTGACACACACTCGCAGACATTTGTCACCCTCGGACACTACAATTCTTGGCTGTTGGGATCCAGCGCAACTTGCTACCAATCTGTGGGCACTATTTAACTTGCACAGGCGGCAAAGATATTCTTGGCTAGAATCGCAACAGCAAATGCAGGCGTCGTTGCGGAATACACACACACACCCACACACATACATAGAGAGAGATAGAGAGAGAGAGAGAGAGGCGCCCAGAGACGGTAGAGATGCACCAAACTGAAAACAGCGTTCCTTCGATTCTTAGGGCATTGAGTGAAGTGATGGTGGCGAAGGAGGGGGAGGGAGGGTTGCTGCTGCTGCTGCTGCTGCTGCTGCTGCTGCTGCTGCTGCAAAGTGACGTGAAGTAACGCGAGTTCGAGGTCCATGCGGGATCGCGAGGACGGGCGAGCGAGCGAGGGAGCGCGAGATCGGCCGATCTGCCCGATCCTTGGTTTTCACGCCAACCGAGAACGAAGGGGATATCCCTCGTGCGGAATCGCAACGACAGGCAAATAAGCGGTTATAGGAGCGAAGACGAGAGTGCGATGTAACTACACGAATGAGGGACCAGGTGCGCGCGGGAGGACGCGCGGGTGAAATACACTTATATGCACTTATGCGCACATGCGTCTGTGTGGGTTGGTTATAACGAGGCGTACGTTATAAGCGGGAGTGGTCGATTTGATAAGTTTGCTTCCCTTGATCATTAATCCTTGCACCTTGTGACGATTTTGATTGTTTATTTTTTTGGATTTATTTTGAAAGAAAGAAATGTTTTTATTGTTTTAATGGCACACGATAATTCTTCGGATGATATTTCGATCACTCGAAGGATATGATGATGTCAGAGACAGATGGTTATTAATTTGATTTCGTGTGAGGTGCAATTCACTTAGGGACGACTGATTAGCGGTTGCACGAGTGGTTCACAATGTCGGGAGGCACTAATCATCCGGACAATTGATTGTGACAACCATTTATTAACATTTTCTTTTTATAGATTCATTAAATCCTAGATTCTAGTTCTATTTTTAGTCATACGCTATCCCTGAACGCGGGTCACTTGGGTTCATTAAATTTTCTTTGCTACTCAAGGATGTATGACACATGTGTCAAGATTATGAAGAATATTCTGCAATTTTCATGGCCAGTAGCGTTTATAATTTCGAAAAAAAATGCGAAATTTCAAAACGATTAACCTACTCATTTGACAGTTATAGGTGCATGGAATTTAACACGTCTTCTCGTGGGAAAAAGACAATATTTTTAATTATCGATTCAATAATATTAGCAATTGAAAATATGACTAATGAGAAAAGGTGAAAAAAAACATGATACAAGATGTAATAATATCTATATGGCGATATTCGATAATCATGAATTTCTCTGGCACTCAGAAAGCTGTTATCATCGAGATTTCTCATATTCGCGTATTTTTTGATGGGGTTGTTTGCGTCATACACCCTCAATCCAACTAAAAAGTCTTACCACAAATCACAAAAAATTATATAACTATTTTGCTCTGAGATGAAATAAATATGAAATAATAACACAATAACTCTATAATGAAATTATTTCAAGAGTAAAAAATTACGAAAAACACGAATGGCCAATGACCCCCATTCATGGCCCATGGGCAATTCTAGGTTAATTGATTATAAATAAATTTAGGGTGTATTTTCATCAACCCAAATGAATTTCTCGTCACGATTATTCGATGCAGCTAGTGCATCTTGTGTTGGAGTTTGTGATAATATCGTGCGAATAGTTGGACTCCGTTGCCGATGCGACCCTGAGAACTCACGCTTAGCTATCTCTCACTGCTGCTGTTGTTGCTGCTGGTGCTCGATTGTCTCCCCTTCCGATCGTTTTTGATCGAAGGACATCTCGATTGACCGAGTTGGGTGAAAGACAATGCTCGGAGTGTTGTTGGCGCAAAGCCGTGGATCAGAACCCGAGAGAGGCAGATGGGGGGGGGGGGGGGGGTGAGAGATGAGCGGGAGGCCGATCGGGATAAAACACCGAGAGACCCTATCGCGAATCACCCCGCGGCGTAATTATCCGCTCGAGAAGGCGAGATACCGCTCATCGAGATGGCAAACACTCGACGGGAATGAGAAATAAAGTCCTAGGAGACTGTTCCATCGGCTATCGTTTACGCGACTATCGTGTGCCAACGGTGCACGGTAACCTTATTCCATCTTTGGTGATGCACTTAGACATGCTAGGGTGTGTTGAAAAAAAGATAAGTTTTTTCGATTCTTCTGGCAGTTCTTACATTTTAAGCAAATAGTGTCGGGAGACATGTCCCGAAATTTGAGCCCGATCAGATAATGTTCAGAGGTTCCGCTCTCACGAATTCAATTTTGCCTATAATTACCACGCAAAACTTTTTTTTTCGTTCAATTGCAATTAATATTTCAGGTAAACAAAGGATTTCGGGGATGGAAACTAAGTGCAACACAAACTATTAAGGTCACTTGAAATGAGGATATTTTTTGATTCACGATTGAAAAAAAAAAGTTGACAACTTTTTTTTGAACAAATAACATTATTGAAAATTGACGAATAAAAATGGTTAACTTTTCTTCATTGTATAACTAAAAATATGTCTATCTTGAGTGACCTTTATACTATGTTTTTCACTCTTTCCATTCCCGGAGTTTTTCGTTTACCTGAAAAAAAAATTCGAATGAAAAAAACAAAAATGATTATGTCTTAATCAAACGCAAAATTAAATTCACGAAAGCGGAACCTCTAAACATAGTCCGATTGGGTTTAAATTTTAAACGATGTTTCCTGATAGTATCTACTTCAAATGTAAGAACTGCCAGAAGAATGGAAAAACTTGCTTTTTTTAAACACACCCTAACATATATCTATATCTATATGATACTAGAGATCTGAGCTCCCCATCGCGACAAGGTTATGTTGCGCGATCATTGTCCTGGAAATGCCAGCGCACTCGGCAAAAAAAAAAATGAAAACCCGAGTGATATAAATTTTCTCTGAATTATTATCGTTTAGCCGGAATCGGTGACGTCACATTTTCATTGAACATCTCGAAGACCGAGATGAGCCGATGCGATCGCGTGTGAAAAAAAAAAAATGTTCATTAATTTTTTTTTCGTCACGGTCTCGCGATGGGTGATTATGATTCTCGATTAATAACGATGTTCGATCGCAACGACCTCTACTGTCAAACTGTGACCTTCAACGAATCCGGGATTTTTTATGAATCAATTTCTTTTCTCGATATGTTACTTCATGAGAATGTGTAATTATCGAGTCTTTTTTATCGGAGATTTAATGATTCGACGGAGAGTTATGAATATCTTGTTGGAAAAGATTTCTTCTGTATCGTTAATACGAACCTTACTCCATTTCCATGACCTTCCGAGGTCATGGTTGGTCGTGAGTCGAGATAATAATGTTGGAGCACTCGTGCGGCTAATGGGAAGTAGTCTGTACGACCACAAACGAAAATCAATCGCGATCTTCCGCGCATGCGTATCTGAGGGATCGATAGTGCGGACTGTCTCACTTTCGCTCCGGGGGCACCGACAAAGCAACGACGCGAGCAGTGTACGCGACCTTGATATCGACTCACTAAGTAGCAACCGGATCGGTAAGGACTCATCTCTTGACTTCTCGGTTTTAAGTGGTTAGGGACTGGAAGAAAAGGCGAAATACGATCGAAATGGCAAAACTCGTTCGTCATTATCAACGAGATTTCCGCGTCAGGAAAAGAGTAAACCGAAATTACCATAACCTATAACATGAAAAGATTTACTTTCTAGCAGAATAAATGAACTCCATCAATCAGTTGTTCTAAATTTTCAAGATCTTGAAAAATTGAGATTCACTGATTTCTTTCATTGTTGAGATTAAAAACCTGAAAGTCATTCCCAATTGTATTCAGTATGTAAATAATCATCTGCAACAATTTCATAACTTCATTTGAATTATTGTCGATAGGTGTCATCTTGTCTGGAAAATGGTTGCACGCTGGACAAAGTTGAAGAGATCTTCTTTCATGATCCGCGGAATTGAAACATAAAAGTGGTGTCTTCGTAGTCTTTGAGAAGCTTGAGTCCCACGTCTGATCCGATCTCGCACGCTATTGGTGCGCCGGTTGGGACGGCGCACGCGCACGCGATTGGCCGCAATTGAAGAAGATCAATAAACTTTTATTTTCTTGTCTAAACGCTGGCTGAACAACGGTATATAGACCAAAAGTGTACATGAACAATGTTGTAGAGAATTAAATTTCCTAAAAAAAAGTCCGCGACGGCATATATCTAACATTCATAGTTTACGCGTGGGAAAGCTCGAAAGTCGGAAGACTATTATCCTTCCGAATTTTGGCCTTTCCGAACATTGCTCGTTTCGAATTTCCAACCCAACCCCAACTAAGGATGAATGCCTCAGTTTACACCGAGGAAAGTCACGATAGTAATGGCAAGGAAATTACATAACTCATGTCAGTCTCCCGTGAACTTCGATCGTACCACAACAGTTCTGCCTGTGTCTCGCACATGAATGTGGACGACGAGTCGTTCGAATCGTAGAGAACGCAGCCGATAGTATGAAATAAAAGATAATTAATAAGCAAATGGTGTCGCAGCGTCTTGAAACGTCTGTGGTTCTCTCTTCGTTGCCCTCCACTTTTTCCTCGTGTCTATTGGGGCTCGTCGTGCATCCAGAAATTAACATACAGTTTCTTTGCTTCACTTGATCGCTAATCATTTTTCATTTTATCCTCGCTCCCGATAGGTCATGACATTCGTGTCACTAAACGCACAGCGCACTTTGATTTATCACGTTGATGAAAATCGTGAAATGAAATACCAATCGGTGAACACGAAATCTTGACTTGCTTCGAACATATGTTCAACCTATTTGTGGGAATAGTTTTTTTTTTCTTTTTTTTCGAAATTTTATTTCCGTTTCTTTCTTCGCGTCTGTTCCTGATATCGTGAATTTTCCATTTTGCAAACTCTTCCTACATTTTTTTTTGGAAAAAAATGTTTAAAAAAATTTTGAAAACATTTTTCTTCACGATTTAATTATCTTATTAATTTAATCATCTAAAAAATAAATTCAACCCATTGAGGATTGATGAAACAAAGTGTCATAATTAATATAAATTATTTCCAAGATAACTAATGAAGAAAAAAATTAATCCAATAACTCCTTTCTATATTCAATCAAGAGTTGAATATAGAAGTCTTAAGAATGTGACTCAAACCAAACAAAATATAATTGACGAGTAAATTGTGAGATGTTGCATTTATTTTTAATAATCGTTTTGGTATAAGTTCGACAATTATCTTATCGTCGTAATAAGGACTGAAGACTGTTCGAAAAAAAAAACGGAAAGTTGAGTTCGAACGCGTTCGAGGATGACATCGTGGGGAGCCGAAAAGCGTTCGGAGGCCGTAGAATCAGATGTCTGATACTAATTTCGTGATTCGAAGTCGCAATCACGCTCACCGAGGCGCATCGAACGATCGGCCGGATTCGACCCTGACGAATGCTACTTAAAACGTACTGCGTATACGAAGGACGGGGAAGCCTATCGTGTCGTCTCACGAAATCACACAGGTACGTAACGTGAGAAGCATTTCTAACCGAACAAAAATATCAACTCCCTCAACCACCAATCGTTGTTTCGACCATTGTGTTTATTCTTTTCGTCTTTTTTTTTTTCATGGTCCAACACACGTTTGCAACTATTTGCGACTTGGTATTTCACGCGTAACAGTCGGAAAAATAACATTTTATTTATTTATTTATTTATTTATTTATTTATTTATTTATTTATTTTGATCCGTTTTTATTCCACAGCGCGGGTAATAATACCGAAAAACAATTGAACAAGACAAGGGCATGATAATGAATAAAAATAAAGCCTGTCAATGTGTTTCTATAAAAAATAATGTAGTTTGCTAGGAGCGCTAAGTCTAAAAAAGGAAGAAGTAAAAGACGTTTATAACGATAAAATCGAATTCCGCATGTCTGGGACGAAGTCACACACGATTGCTACGTGACTGATGGGATTCAATCGTGTGCATCCTTGGGTCTGAGAAAGCTCGGTGAACGCGCGAGATAAAAGGTGCGGACGTACCAAGGTGTGCTCTTCGTATCGAGGCGAACGAAGTTGTGGTAGTCGATTATGGTTGTCAACATTTCTACGTTAATTCGGTCGTCGCTAAATATAATTTTAATGAACGCGAAGAATTTCCAATAAACATAAATCGTCTCCTTTTCGTTTAAATAAACATTGAATTCAGTATCAAATACCAATCTAATGTTTTGAAAGAAAAAATTCGGCCAAAAAATTGGAAAACTCACACTTGTCCTTGAACCAGAAAATATGGAAGAGCTTGTGGAGTAAAAAACGCACCCAAGAATAATCTGCAACATTACGTGGAATTACTATTTGCACGTGCGTATGGTGAAACTGACCGGGCAATCGTGCAGAGCTCTGAAAAGTTTTGTTTGTTTGGTGTGTCTATGAATTTCGATCAGGGTCTCAAATGTATCTATGAGGGCTCAAAGATCACGTGAACTTACAGTCATGAGCTTGCGCAGAACATGATAATTGCATAATACGATGATTATGAACTTTTTCAATGAACAATCCAAACGTCAACGATAAACTTGAGCACGAAGAAAAAAACAAAAATAAACACGTGCTTCGCAATGACATTCGCAGCAACGTCATTTTGAAGGGGAAAACCGGACCATTCAACCTCGTTCTTGACAATCAATATGGTGTGAACCGGTTTATGATGATTCCAACATCGAATATAGATTGACAGACAGATAAAGTCGAATTGAGTGGAATAAAAAGTTAGAATCTGTTAGAACATGACGTCATGCATGATCCAATGTAGCCGATGATGCATCCATTGGGATACTGGTTGAGGCAGTATATGATCACGATCTTGATTTTATTAGATTGTTGAGGCCAGAAGAGTGGTAACTCATTCTGCAACATCTTTTAGTCTGTGAGAAATACAATTTCCTAATCCCACCCACATGCGAATTTATATTTAACTCCATTGTTAGAAAATTAAAACAACATTATTGTACCATTTTTTTTATAACGTGGGTCTTGTTTGACTCGTTCAACAGGCAGTAATTTGGGAGTTATCACGTTTTTTATGATTTTGGCTCTTGTTTCCTCTATCTGGGTCTATCTTTATGCATGAAACATTAGTTATAACTTATTCATATGTTTTGCTTCAAAAATACAAATTTCCTGGAATTTTACTTCGTTCGATTTTTTTGTTAATAACAATTGAAATATTAATTTCTCAAAAATGTATGTGAATTAATTCTATAGAAAAATAATTGGCCTTCCATATAAAGTGAATAAAAATGCTTTTGTGCATCGCATTTTTCCCAATAAAATGAAGTCAAAATGAATTTTGAAAATTCAATAACTCAAAAAATCTTATTTGATAATAAAGAAAAAAATGTTGTCGTCCAGTTTTGAATAGCAAGAAATTCTCGTTCCAATAAAAACAAATAACAATGAGAATCCGTCATGGTTTGGCAAAATTAGAGCCGATCAAAGAAAACTGGAGCCAAAATCATAAAAACCGTTATGACTCCCAAACGAAGCGAAAAGAAGAAAATCATCTCTAAATTTTTTTTCGAATCAAAATGACCATTGGTACCCATGGTCTTCGTTCGTGGCGATTATTTCGAGACACCCTGTATATAGACCGTGCTCGTAACTCATGTCAGAATCGCCACGACAATCAGTTGTTACGGCACCTGCACTATCGGTTTCTTCACTTCGGCATCGCCGTAATCCGCTTCTGTATAATGAAAACTCACTCACGTACAAACAAACAAACACACACACACACAAACACAAAAAAACAAACACACGTGTTACGTTTCGCGGTCGACGATGATGGTACATCGGCAAATGGGAACGTAATCGTCGTGGCGTATAAAAAAATAAAAATAAAAAAAAATAAAAATAAAAAAACTTGCATCGAAAGCGAATCCGCACGTCGACGACGATGCGAGGTGGCTCACGTTAGGCTCGCGAGAGTTCAAGAGCGAAGGCCTCAGTCGGTTTATGGAGAGCGCGGGCGCGCGCACGAGAGCGATGGAAACGAGGGAGAGGAGAGCCGCCTCGGTACGGTTGAGATAAGCCCGAAGCCTGTACGACAGCCAACAACCGAGCTGGGCCGACTGAGACGGACGGACAATAGGTCGAATGTAAATGTGGGAACGTGAGTACCATCCCGATTCGTATTCTCGTCTGTAAGTTGACTCTCGCTCTCGTCTCGATGTACTCCGTTGCACTTTTAGTCAACCAGAACGTATTTTACATCGCACTGTATGTATATAAGGGTGTGTTGTGAAAAAGCACCATTTTTATATCCTCCTGGCAGTTTCTACGATTGAAGTAGATACTATTTGGAGACGTCTGTTAAAATTTGAGCCCAATTGGACTATGCTCAGAGGTTCCGCTTTTACGAATTCAATTTGACTTTTATTAACAGGCGAACATTTTTTTTGTTTCCAGTTGCGATTGATTTTTCAGGTAAACAAAAAAATGTCGAGGATGAAAAAAGAGTAAGTGCGACACATTGTGTTGGAGTCATTTGAAATGGACATTTTTGTTTTCTCGATGAAAGGCACAACTTCAGAGGAGATCAAAAGTGTTGTTGCAACTTAACGTCATGTACAGCATATGAACATTAACTGTGAGAGCACAGCTTTTATTATGCCTGAGTTTCCACCTTCGAACCCTGCAACTTTTATCTGAACCATTTCGTTGTTCACGTATTTCTTTGTAGTGTTATTTAACAGTCCTACTTTGAATGGGACACCCTGTACATATATAAAGTACCAGCCCATGGAATACGAATAATTCAAAAAAAATATTTACATTTCGACAACAAGGTTTTAAAATACATTATTTTTCATGGATCTTTTCGTTGCTTTCCAATTTTTTAACTCAAAATATCAAATGTCATCATAACCCGAATAATATCGATGGGGTCCATTAGGTGTGAAAATACGTTCCATATTGAACGACGGCATTTCACGTCCCTCGCGAACTCGTAGATAAAACGATACCAAAGCGATTCTGCTGAACAGTAGTATTTAAAAAAAAAAAAAAGAAAAATGTTATTGCACATGAACCGCAGAGGCGTACAATCGTCATAAGTGCATTTGCCAGAAAATATTCACGAAACGTATGTATCTCGACGATTATTGCAAAACGTAAAACTATATGTGTGGATAACAATGTGGCGTTACGAGTAGAGCCTAACCACGAATTTTCCACCAACACTCGACAATGAATCGTTGCAACGTGTCGTGAATATTTCCGTCTTTTTGAATTTTTTTAATATGCTTTATTTATAGATCGGGATGAAACAAAAGAAGGTTTCGGAAAGTTTTGGGGTTTGGTTGGATCGTGAGATGAGCCGTGGTGCTCATCGATCCGTAAATTCGTATGTTGATGGCGATTGGAGGGGAGGGGATAGGGCGGGGGGGGGGGGAAGTAATATACACGATAAGTAGGTATTCGTGAGTCGGTAGTAGAAACCGATGCGCAAGTCGAAGATTGCACACGGCGTGCATAATAGTAGGTGCTCGGATTGCAGCTTGGACGACTTGTGATCTCCCTCTCCGCCATCCTCGGCCCAGTGACCGGGTTGATCGATGGTAATGATTTTTTTTTTTTTTTTTTTTTTTTAACGAACAATGCCACCACGTTCGAGGTCGTTCTCGTCTCGGTTTATTCGCGATGGAGAGACAGAGTCGGATAACATTGTAAAAAAGAAGGACAAAAAAAGTGCCAGTACGTTCGTACATTGTATTATTCGATGAGATCGTATGTGGTGGCTTCTATCGTGTTACCAGAGCCTATACGAAGCGAATTATTGTCCATTCGCTCGTTGAAGTCTCTCGCTCGAATCTTCGATATCTTGTGACTCGCTCCTTGGCTGCAGCAACTATATGGACACCTGTTCGATGAAAATGTTTTCGAAATACTTTTCTCACTGAATTAACAATAGATTATAGGGACCGATCAATATTAAAATCCATTGTGCAACAATAATTCATGTGAATTATTTATCAGCATTACAAGAATGTGACATTGTTAATTAGTGCATAATAATTAATTATACTTGCTCGTTTGAAAAAGTATTTGAAATATATTTTGTATTGAATTAATGATCATCTCTGTTTTGCAGACGACGGAATATTTGGAGAGTATCGGTTCGAAATTCGGGGTAGGGGTCAAAATTCAGAACGATCAATGATAAGAACGATCAAAATTCAGAACGCGTGCGAAAAAAATATTTATTTTGATCTTGAATTGTATAGACCCATCACAAAAAACGACTTTTAAATTTTTTTTGCGTTTTTCAGTGCTTTCCTGAAGACGAATTAGATCGGCAATATTTTTATCGATAAGCTGAGAAATTTCTACAAAAAAAAAACTATTGTGTCCGGAATTTTTATTCTGTTCTGAATTCTGACCCTTCGAAGAATTTCGCTATACTGTAATTTTTTGTCGTTCTGAACATTGATCGTTGTGAATTTTGGCCCCTACACAAATCTCGCTACTCGAATTATTCAAGCGCTTATGAAAAAAATTAAAAAAAAAAAAAAAAAAAACAATTTTTAACGACGAGATCGCCGAATCGGATAAAATTGCGGAACATTACATAATTCGACATTTTGGATCAATCCTCGTCACGCAAACGACGAAATGATAATTAACCTCTCGGCAAATAGTGAACGATAAAATTATTGGGCCGGTACGAATAATGGCGCAATTTTTTTACGACTCTCTGGCAAGCGTATATAAAAGTTATGTCCTACAGTTGGGTCGAGTTACATTAGAATTGAGGATACGGTAGGTTTATCGTCATCTCCCGTGGCTCGTGAGGTAATTAAGCGGATATTCCAATATAAAGAGAACTCTTTGGTGCGAGAGAGTGAGAGATAGAAAGAGAGCGAGAGAGAGAGGCGTATTATAACCGTTGGCAATTAAAATGGCGCATCCGAGAGTTTTATTGCCAAGAGGCACGAGCAGGTTATACCTCGCGAATGATTTTAATCGGTCACTGCGATCTGCGACCGATGAGAAGCTCTTAAATGGCGTTTTGGAACAGATCAACTTCACTCTATGACCGTACATTTATGGAGAACGAAGATTTAAATTTCGGGCGGCCTGGGAGGGGGGGGGAGGGTGATGGGGCGGAAGATTCGGTCGTGGAATATTCGAGAACTCGTTAGCGAAGATTTTTAATTCGAATGTTTCGGACTTTTGATGTTACTGTGATTCTCAAGTGGAATGCTACGGATTGCGACAGACTGCCGGATAATTTACGCCCCCGGTTAATTTTTTTTTTTATCTTACATTTAATTCGCGGTTAAAAAACTCGTTTGGCAATCAAAATTCGGTGAAAGCTTTTGGAATAATCTTAATTATTATTTTGTGGCAATGTTTAACCGCGTTAATGTCGATTGCGGTATCAAACTTCTTGACAATGTCGAATGCCAACGGTGAAGAAGATATGTATTAAACGCCGAGGCGTGTTTTTTTTCCGGTTTTTCAGTACTAAGCGGAAATTAATTTTTTAACAGATAGAAAAATGTGCAGGTAAAGGACACCGAAACTTGAACAGTTTCGTATAGACAGAGCAAGTAATTATAGAATTTCAGGAACCTTTAACGAGGGATTCTTTTTTTTGGCCGCTAAAATAAAATAAAATCGCTCAATAGAATGAGCGTTTTTTTTTGTTTGGGATTAAAATTAAATAGACATTGCAATCGATTACTTTCTAATTTTCAGGGTTTATTCATTGATTCTTCATGTGTATGAAATAAAATATGTTAATAATTTTTATAAAAAATTCCGCCTGCTAACGTGTAGGATTTCGTCACTTCCGGTGAGGAATGGCCTCACGAATGGGCGTCATAAAAAGGCCATGAGATTTCCGGTTACGTGTCACTGCGAGGATATCTCGTTGGGCCTCGACGGCCGATGTGGAAAAGTACGTTTCGGATGAAGGGTTGAAGTGCGTTGCAGTGTACCGCTCACATTGCTCCGGTGGTGCATCTTGCATCGGGACGCAGACGAGAGAGCTTGCGCATGCTGGCGCGCACGGCATTGCCCCGAAGCACAATTATGCATCCGTGAAAAGACGGAACATTAATTTATGGTTGAAATAAGGATCCGGCGTGTGCGCGCGTGTCGGCGCGTCTGTTGGCGAGTCCGGACGATTCTCAGCGTGGGCGAACGATCGCTCGACTCTCTCGCGTCTTCCACGGTCCCCACATGTACCAATGGGGTGTGTTGAAAAAAAGCAAATTCTTTCGATTCTTCCGGCAGTTCGTGCACTTGAAGTAGATACTATCGGATGATATCTGCCGAAATTTCAGCTCAATCAGACAATATTTAGAGGTTCCGCTTTCACGAATTCAATTTTGCATCTGATTAACACGTGAACAATGTATTTCCTTTCAGTTGCAATTAATTTTTCAGGTAAACGAAAAATTCCGAGGATAGATAATAAGTGTAATACTTAGTATTTAGGTCACTCAAAATGAGGATATTTTTTGTTTCACGATCTGAAAAGAAAAGTTGACGACTTTCTTTTTAACGAAAATTAATGAAAACTGACGAAAAAAAAATAGTTGAGCTTTTTTTATTGCGAAACAAAAAATATTTTCATTCCGAGTGACCTCGCTACAATGTTACACTTACTTCCCATCCCCGAAATGCTTCGTTTACCGGAAAAATAAATTGCAACTGAAAAAAATAAAATTGTGTACTTGTTAGTCAAAGGCAAAATCGAATTCGTGAGAGCGGAACCTCTAAATATTGTCCGATCGGGCTCAAATTTCGACAGATGTTGCCCGATAGTATCTACTTTAAATGCAGAAACTGCCAGAAGAATTGAAAAAACTTGACTTTTTTCAACACACCCTATTAAACACTGACACATATGTCTTTGTGTGTGTGTGTATGTGTGTAGTGGACCACATGTACACATGTCAAATTGTACTATATAAGCCCGAGAGAGTGCTCTCCGGGGGGATTGCTCGGTTAAAACATTTCTCGGGTTCACCTCGTGCGTCGTCTCCCGCAACATGGGTCATGTTCGTTATTTGTACCCAACGTAAGAGGATTCACCTCTTATAATAGCACTTGTGTTACTGTATATCGTTTCATATAGTTATACAAAGTTATATACGTTGGTATACACACGTTCGGGACGATTAATAACCGAGGTGTTTCGAATAAATTAAAGCATTTACCATCCACATCCTTAACTCGCGCGAGAGCTCGTGCGGGATCCGGTAGTGGCTTCGCCGTGCTATATAGCTCCATATGCACCACAGCCACAATTATCCGTCGTGCATGTATCTACAACAACGCCGTTAAGGTTCTCTAGGCAAAAAGCCACACACACACACACACACACACAACACAAACACACACACATAGGTTATGTATACTCGCACCTCTCGACGCCCGAGCTCACCGCGCAGGCGCGAGATATTCAAGGATTCATTCGTCCTCCGTATCAACAACCTGCCGACGAGAAAACGAGAAGTAACGAATAATCCCTTTCGCACAGAACTAACTCGGCTGTAATAATTTTCTCGTTCGAGATATCCGTCGAGGAGTAAAGTTTCGCAGCGTTTCAACTCAATCTATGCTTTTCTTATGTGCCTATTTTTGGTTTGTTAATAACATAACCACAAAAAAACAGAAAAGGTCAGGAACTTTCAACCAGACGCATGTATTTGTATGTGTTTTGAGACGCTCAATCCGAATTCGACGTCACTAGCACGATTTACTTTCTACATAACCTCAATTTTTGAGGTTAAGGTGATGGTGAGATAATGGCGATGATTGTAATTGAACTGGGAGGGTCATGTTAGGCTTGATATTTTCATTTACTTTTTGGTAATCGATTGGAACCCCGGCAGAATGAAAAACTTGGACATAACACAAATAAGAACCACTCTAATGTCCATCATGTTTCTGGGCAGCCTTCGAACGATCACATTAGTAGAGTGATAATCAAACTATCGTGAGCAATGAAAGAAAACGTTAGGCGTTATGATAAGTCATAACGGTAAGCAATGCAGCAACAAAAAAAATAAACTTGCGCGCTCCTGCGGAGAGGATACCGGTACCTGCGCAGTCGCGCGCACGGCATACTCGTGGCGCTCCCCGCGGCGTGCTCGCCAACTACGCGGGGACGTCTCACTCCCGTGGTTAAGGTCATCCCCTTAACAGATCTCGGGTAGAGGAAAAGAGAAAAAAACAAACAAGTATTGTTATGATACATACGTACGAAAGAAAGACACGACACAGCACTCGATTGCGACCCCCACTACCCCCCTCCCACCGCCCGCCCTTCGTTGCCTTCGCTATAGCGAGCGGGCTGTGAGAAAACGCGCGCATCCGATCCTTCCAAGTTAGCAGGTTCAACGGGGTTAACCTTGAGGATGATTAGAAAGCAAAAGGTCCCCCCTCCCATCCGCCCGACGATGTTTGCACACTGGATCACGACTCGTCCTCGCTCCTGCGCCGCCTGTCGCGCTGCAATCGCTTTGGCTTCTAAGGTGGCCGAGATTTTCCATGCTGTAACTTTTGAACAGGGCCCGGGGGCAGGGGAAGGGGAGGGTCCTGTACAATAGTTTCGAGTCCAACAAATATATCGACTGCCCATTATGATTATCTTTTTTTTTTCATTTTTTCCACACTTTTCGACGGGTAGGGGTCAAAATTCAGAACGATGAATGTTCAGGACCATAAAAATAATAACCTAAGAATAAAAATGATTTTTATCATTTTTTTTAGTTTATGGTTGCCAGTTAGCTGTCAAAATTTTTTCGTTTTTTTTTGTGGTATTAAACTTTAAAATGAATTCGAGCAATGCGGAAGGTAAATTTTAAAATAGGAAAAAAATATGAAAATTGATTTTTCATGGTCCAGAATCATTTGGAAGCAAGGATGGGCATTCATTTCATAAAAAGATATTTGAAATACTTTGTGAAACAAATAACTGTGATCAATTATCATGCATGAATAAATATTTCAATATTTTCGTAATAATCACGACCAATTTACGTAAATTATTATTTTACTATGGCGATAAATATTTAATAAATCAGATAGAATTTATTGTCATTTAGTTCGAAAAGTATTTGAAATACACTTTTCATTGAATGAATGCCCATCCCTGTTTGGAAGATAGGTAGCGATACTTTTTTTTTTGAGAACCACCCTAATAGACATGTTATGTATGTTGACCTTTCGAAGCATTGGGCGTTCTAATCTTTTGTCGTTCTGGACAATGATCGTTCTGAATTTCAATTTTTATCGTTTTTTCTACTGCTCAGACACGATTTTTCTTTGGAGCAACGGTTCTGGCTTCGAAACAAAGATGAAGACGATGATCATCGCTGTACAGATATGCCGCTACCGATTCGGGTTATTTAGGACAGGACGCGCGTGTGCTACCCAGCAACCCGAGTGAGCTTTCACACACGGAATTTAACGTTGATGTGACGCTTCGTTTGACGCCCATGATGACGTCCAAGATTGAAAGTCGTCCGATATAATTGACGGTTCGGCTAGGGTCGAACGAAGAACGCTTCCATCACTTTTCATCCTTTTTTCACACCTGTGAACGCACACACACACACTCGACGAACAAAATGGTGAACAGAAATCACGTGCTTCGTGAGTACATTTTTTTTTCATACCTGATGCTATCACTTTTATCTTTCCATTTCATCTTCATCGAGAAGAAAAAAAATTGTGGCAACTCAACATTCTTCACTTGGCACTAATGATAGTCATTAACCGCCTATTCAGATCACCTCACATCTCACTCACGTCAGTTTCGTATCAACTTTTTTATACCACACTTCGAGAAAGTGTTGATTATTATTCGAGATAAATAATCATCTAGTTCACATAGCTCTGCTGTACCCTAATAGCCATTGAAGTAATTACTTTTTTATTTGCTTCTTACTGATGTTCCGGCTTATCGAATTTGTTTTTTTTTTTTCAACGACAGAATTTCACGAACTGCATATTTTTTATTTCAGGACCACAGCTGCACAAGTTGCATGGGAATATTTTTTTATTTTTTATTTTTAATAATTTTAATTTGAATTTCTGGGAACTGTGTTTGATCGATCGAGCTTATCGCGAATATCTGGATTAAACTCAATTTTCTTCATTCATGGTATTGATATGGTTATACATTGAACGGCGATGAGATTTTATCGTTCAACCGTGAAGCTGAGGTGCGCGAATATTGCGAGCCTGATCGTCATGGTGGTCCCAACGAAATCGCTCGCAGCCAATGATGCCCGGAGGTGCGTTCGGACACGGGAGGATCACCGTGGGATCGAGAGGGACGGAAATACGACGGGAAATAAGATCATCGTCGTCGCGACAGGAGCCCATATATAGATATATAAGGGTGTGTTGAAAAATGCGAAGACTGACGATTCTCTTGGCAGTTCCTACATTCAAAGTAGATACTATCAGAAGACATCTCCCAAAATTTGAGCCCAATCGGACGTGGTTTAGAGGTTCCGCTTCCACGAATTCGATTTGCCTTTGGTTAACGGAAACAATTTTTTTATTTAAGTTGCAATTAATTTATCAGGTAAACGAAAATTTTCGGGGATGGACAGTGAAAGCGATACACAGTATTAAGGTCACTTGAAATGGAAATATTTTTTGTATTACAATAAAAAAAAAGTGAACCATTAGTTTTTTCGTCAGTTTTCAATGATTTTTGTTCCAAAGAAAGGTGTTAACTCTTTATGTTGAGTAACCTTCATACTACGTAATTGCACTTACCATCCAGCCCCGGAATTTTTTAATTTACCTGAAATATAAATTGCAACGGAAATAAAGAATTGTTGACGTGTTAATCAAAGGCAAAATCGAATTCGTGGAAGCGGAACCTCTAAATATAGTCCGATTGGGGTCAAAATTTGGCATATATCTTATGATAGTATCTGCTTAAAATGTAGGAACTGCCAGAAGAATTGAAAAAGTTTGCCTTTTTTTAACACACCCTAACACACATATATATATTTATATAAAACTATTTTCGAGGGGGAATCTCGAAACGAGGCGATTTAAATGTATCGAGGATGCGGGGCGCGAGGATTCTGCGATTGGAATCGCGATACCGCTATGGTCCACACACGAGAGTTTCGATCAACGAGTGAGAAAGAATGTCCGCATCCACCCGCATTCCCTCGCTACAGGCTGCGCGTATATATTTTTGGATTACCTCTCGAAAAACCGGTGCGCAGCTGGAACGACGCCGGGAATCGTCGGATCGTCTTGATTTTATTTTTCGTTTTCGTCGTACGTTGAAGAGATCCCCACACGGGTTACGCCAAAAGCCGATAATTACCGATGGCGATGTATCCGCGGCTCGAGGAACTCGACAGATACCCAAAATTCATAATACAACGAACCGTTATGCATCGATGTGAATTTTTTTTCTCCGCATCAAAGTCAAATAAAACGGAAAAGAAGACTTCATTTTTTCCCGATTTTTTTTCAGAAGTATTAAAAAAAAAGTATTACTCAAATAGGGTGGAGCATATGGTGGAATATTGTATTTTAGATACAAGATTGTATTTTTTTTATTTAAAAAAATCTTAAATGGCGGAACAGCATCTGGTCGACTTGGTCCCCGCAGATTATATGTAACCTCAGATACATAACCTCTTAAGAGTCCTGAGTCACCTAAAAAATTGGAAAATTTCCAATTTTTCAGGTGACTCATTTCTTAGGTGACTCATTTTTAGGGGACTCATTTTTTAGGTGACTTATTTTTGAGGTATTTCATTTTTTAGGTGACCAAAAAATTGGAATTTTACCAAGTTTCTAGGTTCCATATGTGAGAATGAGCTCTGTTACGAAGAAAATGAGACGTCAGAATTGAAAATCCGTTGAGTCGTATGATCCAGAAATCATGTCAAGTGGACAATTTTGTGATAAATCTCACAGCGTTCAGGTGCTTCATGTGGCTATCAAAAAATGTAAACTGATAGCTGGGTATAAGCATTTTCCAAGGTTGAAATCGATTTTTCATTTGGATCGAACAAGTGACGAAAAAAAATCCCAATTTTTTAGATAACTCAGCCCCTTCAATAGACCAAAGTCATCAAAGTCTTCGACGACTGGGAAAGATATTTCGCGATGTTTTGATAAGGAAGGCTGATAAAAATATTTCCGAAGACGCTATTGTCGTCCTGTGAAAACTTCATCCAGCTGAAACACATACACACACCTGAAAAAAATCCCCACGTGTTCCCCGACGTGGCTGAGCCACCGCGAGAGCCCGATGAAAACACATACGATCCAGTCGATCCTACTTGGGATCCCTCACCGGTGGACCTGCAGCGAGCGTGGCATAAGCCGTTTTGCCTGGGACTCTCGGCATCCCAAGAGTCACGATTGATGTGGAAGGTGCAGTTACTCACGAAAGAGCTATTTCACTAACGGAAGTGCATTCTCGCCGTAGCAAACCCGTATATAGCGTCACACATATACGTGGCTGGATTTGCCGCATGGGCCCGATACTCGGCATAACAGTTTTCCTTGCTCCAACTTGGATGACCATCAATAGACCACCGATAGCCATTGGGGCCTCAATTTTCAATGCATTATAATATGCGAAAGGGTTTGAGATGTGGCAGGATTGATGTAACGTCGCTTCTTGACCCTCGACTTCCATCAGAAGAACGTTCTACTTGTACCCCGCTACTTCGGCCCCCGGTGAATCATCATGCTTGGTCGTCGTCCATTATCCAGTCCTGTACGGCGCACGTGTTCTGGGTTACGATATCTCTGCCTAGGAAATATATATATATATTTTTTTCTTCGTTTTCTTTTACTCTTTATTACATTGTTCGGTAAACGTTCGTTTATGGTAATAGGATAGGGGATGGGATAGTTGGATAACAGTCCCTTCTGGAGGCTAGATGTGCGCTCGGGTAGCTTGATTCGTCGGGTTAGGTCCGATCGAGTAATTCTATTTCGCCTTGGGTCAGAGTTAGATATCCGAATTTCCCTTAGTATCCAACGCTTCACAAATGGATCAACTTTTTGCTATGCTGACTCTTATAAGGGTTACATCACTATTAGCTTCTAATTTTGCAAATTGATGTGAGCGATGACATCAATTGATGACAGCGAATTTCTTGTAATTCTTGAGATAGTGATACTCCACGGTCTTTCAGTCGGACCGCACGACAAAAACTAAAATGATAGAAGCCCTGTGATTCAGGTGTGATACAGGGGGTCAATTATGATCTAAAAATCGACCGGTCGACTCAAGTGGTCGGAAACGCAATTTTTCACCATCTCACACGATATTCTCCGCAATTACTTCTCATTTACCAACGACTTCTTTTATTATTATTCTATCAAGGGCTGCTTTCGTGTCCAAATGACATTTCCCAACATTTTGTCTAAAAATCAACCAGTCGAGTCGATCGGTCGAGTATCGAGTCGACCGGTCGAATTTAAAATCATAATTGACCCCCAGGGATGAGAAGATCACGCAAAGCTGCCAGAAATCAGTTAATTCCATTCCAAGACGATTTCACGCAGTCATTAAAACCCAGGGAGGACATATTCATCATCATATAATCATAAAATGACTTTGTCTTCATAACCACATTCAACTAACCGTCAATTCTATAAAACTCGAAAAAAAAACTATGTGTTCATATTGATTCCCACAGAAGGTACCATAAGTGTAAAATAAACCTCTAAAAGTTTCCAGGTTTCATACTGCTGAGATTTCAAATATCCAGTTGACAAGACAATCCGTATACACAGTCCACAGGTTCAACCGACCAAGTGTCTACCTTGTCCCACCTGTCGTCACTCGCTCGCTCTTGACATCACAACGAATCATCCGAGGCCGGTGATTATTCATATATGTCAACATATATATACATAAATATATCATACATGTCAACATATAATACATACAGATCAACTCGTCCGACTCAAGATTCTCGCGCCTGAAAACTTTTTAACAACAACAAGACCACCGGAGCGATGAACAAGATCGGTGCCTCAGTGGGAATCGAAGATAGATCGACGTCGATCCGTTTTCCGCTTCGGTCCTCCGGGGCCGGGCTCTGAAGGAGTTCGCGGCCGTCGTCGACCTCCACGACGGTCGCGCGCGCTCGCTCGCGTGGTTGTCGTCGCGTTCAACCTCCGCGCACCGCGCTTCGTGACTCGGGGATCACCGAAGAATGCATTATTGTCGCGAGGCACACAGATCACCCATGCTTACCGTGCCTCGCCTCGCCCCACGACCCAAACCGTCGCCCCGGCTCGTTTATCCAGCTTCTGACCGCGCGCGCTGGTGCTCCTGCTGCTGCTGCTGCTGTTGCCGCACTGGTGTGCTTCATTTGAATGCCGCACGAGTGCGCAGGCGCGCGGGTTCGCCATCTCGTCGAAAAGATTCGTCGTGATGCACTCTATATGCGAGTAAGCGAGTTTTACGAGCTGGTACGGATGGAGAATGGGTGGCGGAAACGGAGACCATGAATTTGGATCGTACAAAGTCACAAGCCTGCAGGGTTTTCCGGTTTATTCGTATTTATTTCAATGAACACACGTCACGACTGCTGTTTCCGGTTTATCAGTATATATAAAATATATATATGCAGGACGTTAGCCGCCCATTTTTTGAATTCTCGGATTGTAAAGGTTGTTCTGAGATGTTCTAGCTTTGTTCTACAATGTTTCAAGAGGATAAGTTTCCAAAATAAAATCGGTAGCGATAAGGCGAAAAAAAACACTTTTTCTGCGTAGCCCCCGACTTTTGGGAAAAAAATGTTTGGCAGTTGTTCTAGGTTGTTCTAGTTGTTCTAGTTGTACCGCTACCGATTTTATTTTAGAAACTTATCCTCTTGGAACATTGTAGAACAGACCTAGAACCTAGAACAACTCAGAACAACCTTTGCAATTTGGGAATTCTAAAAATGGGGGGCTAACTTCCTCCACCCATATACATGTATTTTTTTCCACATCTATTGATGTAAAAAATGATGTGGAACAAAAATGTTGAGTCCACTGTCAAAAACGTCCGGGAGATCCCATGAAATCCTCCATATACATATCTATGGGTTGTTAAAAATTAGGTTTTTAGTGTCGGACCGTAGAAAGTTTCTTTTCGGTAAAATAAAACAAGGACATTTTTATTTTCGAGAAGAACGTGATGGAGAGGGGCCGAATCATGATGAGAGTTAGTTTTTTAAATAGAATTGCAGTTATTCGAGAAAATCTCATGAAATATGGATATTTAAAAAAAAATCATCAAAATAATCGTATTTCTATCACCAAAAAAGATACCTTTTACGGGCCGACGCTGAAGATTCAATTTTAACGACAACCCTAATATACACATACACAAATACATATACATATATATACATATACCACAGTTATGTACGATGTATGATAAATCCAAAAAACAGTATGTATTACACATTTTAGAGAAATATTGTGTGTAATACGAAGGCGACGCAGCGTGATATTCCACACGGCATCACGGACAAGATTACAGGGCCGGTAATTAGTATATTGAACGGTAATTAATATATTGGCCGGATCGCTGCGTGCGCGTAACGTGTTATTACGACGCAAGCGCGTTCACGCTCATGCACACTCAGCGACTCTTATAAATGCTCACACACACACACGAGTATGTACACACTGGCCACACGAGGACCCCATAAAGTTGTGGTGCGTGTATGCGATACGGTTCCTTTTTTTTTCGCTTTCTGGTTTTTCGTTTGGGCGACAGATCTGTCTTGTCGAAATACGCGTGGTGCGCTCCGTTCAAAAGTCCGATCGTACCTCATCACCGAAAAATTCGAACGCAAGACCGGCCATACGTATTGGTACTTACGAAACCATCTCTCCGCCCCCGATTTATCGGCAATAATTTCCACCCGTGTCGGTTGGTCGCTTGCCAACGGCCGCGCGCGTCGCCTCGAAATCGTGAAATTCGGTCGTCCGACACGTATCTCGAAAGTCCGTGGAGTTTATTACACGTTGGAACTATCCGTGGCTCGGTAGAGCTCCCAAATCGGTAACCTCATGGTGGAGAAAGCATGTGTATATTATGTATATATGTATGTATGAATTTATGGGATTTATGAGTCTGCGGTCAACGCTAAAACTCATCGTTGGTTATCCGCATCGTTCGATGTGCGATTTTAATCTCGCAAAACGTTCGCGTGCGTCGGCGGTCAAGCCCCATATATATGTATATATGTATATTGGGTTGCTTCGATTCGAATCATTTTTTTTTCTTGGTTTCATATCGAAATTTCGTTATGCGTATCAAAGAAGGTAATTGTGTACAAATTTATGGCTAATACAATTAATTCAAGATTAATTTAAGAAGAAACGGAAAGAAGATTCGAATCGGTTCTGAAATTTTTCCATCTAGAATACATGTATATAACGATCGTTAAGAAGAAAATAAAATAACTACCACGCAGCGATTTTTAACGATGGAAGCTGAATCCGGGAGAAAATTGGTAGAGTGTTATGTTGGCTTTAAAAATGTTAACCCAAAAATTTCCGTCGTCCGTAACTCGATTTTATTTCACTGTAAAGCGTCCAGAAATTATTTTTATCGAAAAATTAAGCTTTATCGAAAATTAACACTGAATACGATATTCATACAAGTCAACGTGATAAATCAAAGATATTCATAAAAACAGCAAGTCAACGTAACATATTTCAGGCTGAAAAAACAACTGGGATGGAAATTACCCAGTTTGATTGTAAGGCGTTAAAAGAATGCATTTACCGACGATGAAAAAATAAAAAATTGTGCGTTTACCAGTGACCGTTGTAAAATTCTCATCATCGACGGTTAGACACTTTCGGTTGTTTTTGTTTTTTATTTTTCCAACTCTCTCGTTTGAGCATGACTATACCCCATTGGTTTATTTTTCCACGAAGTACCGCTGCTGCAATGGAATGAATAAGAAAAAAAGTTTTTCCAGCCGACTTCCATGGTCTCAGAACGCCAGCGATCTATCCAGTGTGATATACCGATCGTTTCGATTGCTAGCTCCCCCCCCCCACCCCTCACTCTATTCTCACCTGCAACCGTGGTACATATACGCATCGAGTAGCGTTCAAAAGAAAATTTTCTATCCACTGAGAATTGTTGTAAAAATGTGAGTACGAGTGAGTTAGCGCGAACGGTATTTTTTTTTCCTTTTTTTTCCGAATTAGGTATGGAGAGCTCGGGGGTTTCTGATCGGTCGGTCTGCTCGGCGAGAGCCCGATCCACCGACGGCCGCACAACGCGACGAATCTACGATGTGGATTCGCGCGTGCGTATACATCGTCTTTTACTTATACGGCAAAGTGATTTGCCACGGTATTAGCGACCGCGAGATCGCGGAAGGTCCCTTAAAGTGCGGTTTGCCGATCTCTCGGTCTGTATCGAGGTTGCGCCGCTTTATGCGCCGGCTCTGTTGAGGAAGACACACACGCACGTGCGATTTATACATCTATATGTATATCAGGGTGGTCCTCATACGAGACTTGGGCAAATTTCGACCGAGCCGCCCCCCACACTTGCTGCAAATATATTTCTTGAATGTTTCCTAAATTTGCAGCCCTCTGTCTTTGAAATTGGCCATTACCAGGAGGGGTTCGTTTTTACCCCTTTTGAAAACACAGTGTTTTCTGATTTTTTGAATCTATGGTCATTTGAGTGTTCTGAAATATTCCTAAAAATACAAAATACTTCTCAATGAGTAAAAAAACTTCCGGCTCGACTTTAAAATCGTTGGGGGTCGTTCCACCCTGATACATATGTTTTTGGTTTTTATCTCTATTTTCGGCATTTGATCGAAGAAAAATTGAAGATTGGACATATGAATTTTGGAATTGAATCAATGGTCATTCCATCTCGAATTTTTTTTTAGAAGAATTATTTGGAAACTGGATAAAAAACTGAATGAGAAAAAAATGGACTCAGAATAAACTGTATTAATTTTGATATTAGTCTTTAAAATGTTAGGATCGAATATTTCTGATCTACATTTTTTTCTGTTTAAATTATCCGGAAATAGAAAAAAAAAAATGAGTCGGCACGACGCATATTAGTTTCAAGATCGGTATTTCTAATTTAAGCATTGACATTTTTAATCCTCATTCTTTATCTGTTAAAAATATGTGGGAATAGAAGAAAAATGTAAAAACATGTATACTCATCAGGATAGAATGACCCCTAAATATTTACAAGGTCAAGCGTAAGTACCGCGAACTCATTGGGAAACATTTCGCAATTTTATGAATTTTTCAAGACACTTGAGTTAACACATAGTCAAAAAATCAGAAACCACTGCTTATTTCAAAGGGGTAAAAACGTACCCCACCTGGTAATGGCCAATTTCAAAGATAGAGAGTTGCAAATTTGAGGAACTTGGAAAACAATTATCTGGAGCCAATCTAAGGGGCGACCTGGTCAAAATTCGTCTGAACCTCATATGAGGACCACCCTAATGTACATATAGATACATATAAATATATATACTAAGCCGATGAAAGAGTTTAAAACGCATGAATATTTAGCTTTGCTCGGTAAACTGCCGCAACCGCCGCCGCCGCCGCCGCCGCCGAGCGGTCCCACTGTGAAGCTCACGGCGATCATCCCGCAATGGAGTATTTATTCCCGATGCCGGTTTTATATCACTCACGCAGTGCGTATAGTGAGCTCTCCAATCGTCGTACCGTGTGTCTTGGCTACGCTGGTACTTACTGCTTGTAGGTACAATCCGTATAGTTTATACTATTCGCTTACCGTGTCCTATGCGTGTGAGTGCGTGTGTGTTTGTGTGTGTATAAATCGGCGCTTCTTCAACAACCTGCACAAACACGTATACGAACGAACGGAAAAGACAAAAAAAAAAACATGTAATTCAATGGTCACTTTTTCAACTTCCGGAAAGAGGATTCACTTGGAATTTTATGAGTGAGAATGTAGGACGTAGTTGTTTATGTTATACAGTTGCAGATATCTCTTCTACACGTATCACCCACGTGCCAGACCGGTTAACAAAAATTATATATAGATATGTGCTATCTCTTTCCCATGGTTATTGAGATTTATTTTCAATTTTACATATTTTCAATTTGTGTCCGCGAGAGACAACGACGGAGAAATGTAGTCTACATCTTAAGGACGAATTATCGGTTTTGTCCGCTAAAATCAGCGCTATTATTTTTATATATAAAAAAAAATAATAGTAACAACCTATGCAATCGATTACTTTAAAATTATCAGTATGTATCTATTAATTGGAACTTCACGTGTTGAACAACAAATTTTTCATCATTTTTATTTAGAAATTTCGTCTGCTGACCCTTCTTGCCTGGAGTGCTGAATTTCGTCATTTCCGGTAGTAAAAAAAAATCAATAAATAAAACTGTCCGAGACGATAAATGTACCCCCTAATTCGGCACGTACAATATATGTTTTTAACTTTTTGAAGAGTCCAATGAAACTTCTTCAGAGGTGAAGAAATAAAATTGAAAATTGAATTTTTTGTAATAAAAATTGCATATTTGGTGTCCACCTATAGTTTTGCCATTAATCGATGCACCAGACGTACATCTCCGGACTCACCGAAGAAACAAACTCGAATTTTCCCATCGCACACACACACGATTTATTTCATTTCATTTTATTTCATCGCATTAAGGTGATCTCCCCGACGTTCCCCGACCCGCTTACGTGCATCAACGTGCTTGTGAGCCACCCCCCGTCGAGAGGTTGCGAGCCGGACGATCGGCAATCCATTTGCCGACCGGAAGCCATTCGCCCGCGATCTCTCTCGCGAAAAGTCGCGGGAATCGATATCCATATGGGACGTTTCATGTCGATTCCAGCCGTCAAAACCTCGACCCCCGGGGAATCCTTTCATGATTTTTTTCCGGCTTTTATTTCATCCCAAAAATACCCCGGATTTTTTTCCAGATTTTTCGGATTCCCCATACGAGCCTCGAGGAAATGAAAAACCACCCCTAAATGGAGAACATTTTTTTTTTCACCTTAAAAGAGAATGAAAAATCTGTTTTTTTTTCATTCTGAGATCGTAAACGGGTCGACGAACTGCAGAAATTCTGGCGAGCCGGAACGTGATCGTTAAACTTTTTTTTTTTTTCTTAATTTTTTTACGTCATGATAGCGTTGCAAAATGTGCATGACCGCGCACGCGCGTATCTCGCGCCTTCACCTCGCCCTTGATGATCGCCAAGGGGCGCCGTTACCCCGGTTGCTCGCACACACAAACACACACACACATATGTACGTGTGTACTTCGTCCAGGGGGTTCCCCGCGATCGCATCAGCGCGCGATAGATCACACCGCACCTCAGATGCCGTTATAACTATGCTGCTGGGATCATAATCGTACATATATATGTGTATGTATATATGTATATGTTAGAGTGGTCCTTAGCACGGGACATCTTTGAATCAAAAAGGGATGACCACCCACATAGGTTCCAAATAATTTTTTTTTGATGTTCGCGAAGTAGCCTGCCCTCCCCCCCCCCCCTCAACCTATCTCAATATTACAATATTAGATCAGGGACCTCAAAGAAACGAAAAACAATTTTTCAGCGTAAATTCCATTTTTCAAGCCGCAATATTATAGTCATGCTATTTTGTTTTTTGGGATTAAGAGATTTTTTTTTTTTCAATCACCGAATCACCGAAAATTCAATTCGAAATTTTTTTCACGATTTAATTTCTAGATAATAAAACGTTGACTCTGTCTTTATCCATTAATTATCAATGAATCGATAGGACACAGTATAATCGATAGAATAAATTATTTCAAAAAGGAATAAAAGCCAAAAAAATATTTCCTATCCAATAACATCGGTAACGTAGGATTCTTTCGAACTAGAATCAAGCGTTGAATATATAAGTCTTTCAAGATCGTAGCAATAAAAATTCGTTTGTAATTGCTGAAGCTTCGAAAAGAATGACAAATCAACTCAACCAAAGCAAAATCACAATCGTGAACAAATTTAATTCGCTTCGTGAACATGCGCACATTAAAATACGTAAAAAATCGGTTGAGGAATCGGATCGTTTCCGATACATCGTCTGGATATATTTATAGCGATCGGACCGTCGACACCCCAGACCAATTGCAGTAACGAACGGTTACGAGGGAATTATTGCTCGAGAGCAAACCGTTCGACACCCTCGACTTGGCGCGAGATATCGATTTGAAATCGGTTGTTGTGGGGCTACGATGAAGAACGATCGAAGAGATGAATTGATTGAAAAAAAAAAAAAGAAAAAAAGGTCTCACGACTTTGCGATTTTGTATCCTCACACCCGGTAATTCCGAAGGAGCTGTTTGCCGTGTAAGTGTGGGAGATCGTTATCCTTTCATCCTTGAGAGTGAGTGAAAAAGGAATAAAAAATGTTGAAAACCTGATTTATGTAACCCTGAGACTAAACGATCGCCTAAGGGCACAACGATCGGTTAGCAAAATGAGGCAAGTGGCCTGAACGTGTACATTTTCCATTCGGAAATCGATGCAACATTTGCGAAATTAATCGTGAACGACAGTCCTGAGAACACGAAAAAAAAAAAAAAAATATTCGATCGGTTGGAAAATGTTAAGGGGTTATTTCTAGTCGCTTGAGAAAAAATTAAGGGATTTTCATGATTTTTTGACATATGTTAACACAATGTTAATGGAATATACTATGCAGTATTAATTATAATATGTATTAAGGTACTTGTGTGCATTTTTTAATGAAAAAATGTTTAATTTTGAGGGAACTATTGTCGTTTTCCCAAAACACATTTTTTTAAAGTTATGTTTCCGTGAGCATGATAGTTTTGGAACGGCTCATCTGAAATGAAAAAAGCAGAAAGACTTCGTTAGTATAATACTAAACGCAGTTCGTGAACAAAGGGCTTACCGAAATTTTGATTTTTAGAACAATATTGTCGATTTTCCCTAATTTTTGAAATCTCAAAAATCGAACTTTTCGGAAAAATCGACGATATTATTTTAATAAATCGAAATTTTGCTAGACCCGTTTACCACGAACTGCGTTTAATATTACACTAACGAAATCTTTTTGGTTTTCTAATTTCAGATAAGCCGTTCCAGAGATATCATGCTCGTTGCAAGTGATCTTTACAAAAAAAATCGTCTCTTGGGACAACAGCAATAGTTCCCCAAAAATTAAACAATTTTTCATGAAAAAATTCACATAAGTACCTCAATATATGTTGTAATTGATACTGCATAGCATATTCCAATAAAATAATGTTAAAATGGCTAAAAAAAATCATGAAAAATCCCTTAATTTTCGAGCAAAAAACTAGATATAACCCCTTGAAAAAAACGTTGGTCACAACGATCGGTAAAATCGTGATGCACTGTCCTCGGGGTCAGACGATTTGCATAGGTACCGATTCGCATAGTCCGATCGTAATGGAAAATCGACGCTCGACGTGGCCTCCGCGATTCGAGACGACTGGAAACAAGGACTTTGTGTGAGATTGGCCAGGTCGTGTTGGCTACCGAGCGAGATCGGTCTCACGGGGGCTCCCCCCCCCGCCGCCCCGCGTTTAACGGTTCACCGCGTTAGTCGGGCGAAGATCAAAAACTCATTCGGCGAGGATGTTGCAGTGGTATAGGTGCAATGGGATGCTGCGGGGATTAACATATCGCGTGTGCTATACCGGTCGCGTGCTCGCCAATCGTTCGCCTTCTTTGAGTCTTGACTTTTTCCCATCGTCGCCTTTCGGGACAAGTCCAGCGTGCGGTTATCACGATCAAACGGCCAACCTGAACATCGGTATTAGATAACAACAACGTAATATCACGACTTTTGGATATTCAAACGATATATAACCTTCAAATTTTTATTTTATTAAATTTATTTCCGATTTCTCTACCGATCTGTCACTCCCTTACTCTATAAATATATAGAAGAAGCTTTGTTTTCGTGAAATTTTTTTTTTGAGATGTTTATTAAAACGTGTTCAGAATGTCCCAAAAAATCTAAGAATCACATTCAGACAAAATGTCAAGGTAATTGCTCTAGTTTCCACAATTTTCGAGATTGAGGGCTAAAATTTGGTACAAAGTTGCACTACTATCCAAAGATGTTCGGTATCGAATTTGAGCAAAATCCATCGGGACGTTCAGATTTTATGGGAATTATAATCTTTCAAATTTGACACGAATTGCCCCATATACATATGTATATCGATTTCGACTCACATTACACTCACATAGTGCTCTCAACGTCACAAAAGTAAAAAAAAAGGGTGCAAAGTAGAACCTTGCACATGGCTTCCTCATTTTACACATGTGTCAAAGCTTTCTCTATGAGGAAGTCAAAACTGATCGTACCATAGTTTCTCATGGAGAAAGCTTCAGCAAATGTGTAAAAGGAGGAAGCCATGTGCAAGGTTCTACTTGCACCTTTTTTTGTATCGAATTAACCTCACTCCCTCCTTAATACGAACACAGTCTTTTTTCCCTATGTTTTATATTATTGAAAGTTGATTTAATTTAGTTGTGAATACAGAGTCATTTTATGTTTGTTCGATGATTCTCCTTAACACATTCCAGCATGACCTTGAAAACGTGGCATGGAGGTCGAGTCTTGCTGAAAAATGGGTCCATCGACAATTTACACTTTTTCGAGTCCAGTTACTAATTTTTCAGTACTTATATGCGAAAATCCAGTGCAGTGTTACCATCTCAAGAATCACTAGAAATTCTCTGTGTTCACATTAATTCCCACAATACTGTATCTCTCTCCCTCTCTTCCTCTCCCGTCTCACATCGATAATCACATTCCTAGTCCACATGAAATACAATAACAATCTTCATTTTTATTATTGTTTTAAATATTCCAATAAATTTCTACAAACTTCCGTGTATTTTCCAATGGTTCGTCGTCTCGACGACTCATCTGGCATTAATATTATCCCCAGCAGCCTTTATTGGTACACACGCCAACGGTATATATACCGCGATGTTCGTTCCACCACGGGATCGTACGTATAATCGCGCTCCAAATGAATTACGGATGGAAAGTTTGTTGTGTACAAAGAATAACGAGTTACCGCGCGTATATACGTGAAAAGTTTTAGTGCTCGCGGTTGTTGTTGTTGTTGTTGTGCCAGATGTGGTGGAAAATAATTCTCGTGGATTTCCGATCGTATAATACGCGGATCGGCAAATATCTCGATACTGTAACCCACGAGCTCCGACGGTTTGAGAATACAAACGGCATATAGTTCGCATTGGGAAAGATGGATACAGTTGAGGCAATGAAGATTCTGATGTCTGCGAAGATGCTGGGGGCTTCGGGTATCAACGAGGAGGCCTGTACCTCCGACCTTCCGCCAGTGTTCGCCGATCGAACGATAGAAGTGGCGTTCGCCTCGCCGAGCGAGCTTATTCGCAATATTCGCAATCCTCTCCCTTCTGGCCCGCCACAGTCAACGGTATACGTATTGCGATACGTATGCCATTAGCTATCGGACGGCGAGCCGTTTGTTGGCGCGTATGTTCTACGGTAGAAGGTGCAAGGATGTGCTGTACACCATAGGACCTGGGCACAGGTAGCAGAAGTAACAGCATTTAACATCAATGCCGTATCACCGACGTATACAGTGGTATTTTCCGACGATCGACATTGTTCCTCGCAGAGATCGATCAAACAACGTAATATCATATTTTAACGGTCACGCACTTTGCAATATTTTCATATTTTTATAAAAAGTTCTTTATTCTCGATCGGATGATATTTTAAAACAATTGATTGAATCGTCGCCATGGGATTGTCCAAAAAATAATTAATATCGGAGGTGTACCGTGCGCGTGCCTCTGTGGTCCCCTGCGCGCTAGTCAGGTGCAGTGTCTAGCTCATTGATTGTCGGTAGCGCCGCTACGCGACGCCCGGAGTTACTGTGTGCGAGAGTGAGTGAGAGAGGAAGAGGGCCAACGGGAAAGGCGATCGCTTTGATTTTTTTATCTTCCCGTCTGAACGCTGGATAAACAACGCCATGTAGACTAAAAGTTCACATAAGCAATGTTGTAGATAATTGAATTTGCTACAAGAAAGTCAGCGACGGCATACATCTAACTTTGATAATTCTCACGTGGGAAAGCTCGAAAGTCGGAAAATGTTGAAAACCGCGCCGACTGGTAAAGCGTTCGGAATATTGTACGTTCGGTACGATGCCATTCGGAATTTTGACGATTCGCTGCAATGTCATTCTACGCCGCGACCGTTCGTAACATTGTTATTCAAAACATTGAGTGTTCGGAATTTTGACCCTTCTGAACTTTGCTCGTTCTGAATTTCGTGTCCTACCCTTATTTTGCTTGTTTTTATTCTTCTCCTTATTATAATTGTTGTTGTAGTTCTTATGATTACCATCGTTGCTGTTGTTGTGGATATTTTTCTTATTCTTCTATTTCTTTCTCCTCCTTGTTATTTTTATTGTTATTCTTGTTGTTCTCCCTCTTCTTCTTTTTCTTCTCATTCTTGTTACTATTATCATTGATGGTGTTGTTGTTTTCATTATTGTTTTGCCTTCAGGATTTTTTTTGTTGTAAACATCGTTCGGGCCTGATGTCTCTAATAGGTCCTCGAGACAATGCGATAACTATTCCAATTGTAGGTGCGAACGGACTATTGATTAACGACTGTTACAAATTCAGGTTAATCGCACGTGTGTGTGTGTGTGTCTGTGTGTGCGTGAATATTTTTGTTTTGTGAAAACGTCGACTTATGTGCGATTCTACTGTAGCACAGTGTAGCTAGTAGCACACAATATTTTTCCTATCTCTTCCACGCGCACATACTCACTTGCACTCTTGCTCGATCGCCCCCCCCCCCCTCGCCCCATCAGCTTGCTTCATCCCGTGCTCCAAGCAGCGACCCGGCTGAGCGCTGATCTCCGCTTCAGCGAACGTCGCCAGTACCTGCCGAGTCAACTAGAGTCGTCTCGTTTCTTGTCCGCCCTTCTTCAACTCTTGGTCTCGATCGGTAACTAATTTTCCAACGCTACGGGCTGTCTCGTTGCTTTCCATGCATAAGTCGAGAAACGACAACATTTTTTTTTCTTTCCAAATAAAAAAGAGCCGCATTACAACATGAACGATCGAGACGCCGTTAGTTCGAATCTAAATTATCGAAACGATTATACAATGTATACATTTGAAATCTTCGATGTTTATGTGTTATGCATTATGTGGACTGAGGGCACGTAAACACAATAACACAAGGTAGACAACGACCTTCTGTTGTTTTCGACGTCTCGTTTTTTTTTTTTTTCACGATCTTCTTTTTACTCGTTATAAATTGCTAAATCATAACACGAAGAACTCGAAGACACACAATGCGAGATATACCTTGAGGGGATATTGGCATGAAAAAAAAAACGAAACAAAATAAGCAAGAAAAAAAAAACAAACTAGGATTAAATCGTGCGCATGACGGTCTGGGCTATTGGAGAATTTATAAATCGCTATCGCACGGTTCTATTGTTTATATATTTCTGATCTCCTTTGTCTGCGCGACTTTTCATTCACGCTGGATGTGTGTGCATGTGTGTGTGTGTGTGTGTGTGACTCGACACGACGCCTCCATACATCATCCATGATTTTTTTATATATATTTTTTTTATTCAACGTTTCTTCGTCCGCGACGTCACGTCTGATGATCGTTAATTCAATTCAATATATAGTCAATGCGCAATCGCGCGCCGATTGACGATCTCATTTGTCGGTTATGTTCGTGTCGTTCGTAGATTATGGAGAAAGGAGTGCACGATCATCACGCACACTGATCTCGCAAAAAGCGTTACAAGAGGATTGACGAAAAAAAAAAAAGTGAGAGACGTCTGTCCGTTTGATCATCCAGACGTCGTGCGAAACTGCTTCGATCCAAGGCCACGTACAACAGATCTTGGTAACCAACTTTGTATCGACGGCACGAGCGGGAGCGAGAAGAAAAAGATTAGTAGCGCCTCGCGGGTTATCGATTGAGAAGTTGTTTAATATTAATAATCATCGTCATTTTTCTCAATATCGCTGGGACTACTCGAACGATGATTGAGATCTCTTATCCATGGAAAACAAAAAAATAAAAATAAAATAAATAGGTTTTAATGTATTACTGGTTTAGCGTTCGTAGGCTAGGAGCGTTTGAGGAAGTTAAGTTTTTTGTATTTCGGACGTCTGAGGAAAGCAAAAACTCACGCGACATGTTGTAAAAATTTATAGAAATTCAAAAAATACCAACACAATATCAATTTGTGTAAATAAAAATTTATACAAATTTTTTAATATAATAGACAATTTTTCCACTGCCGAAAACTTCTTCCATTGCTTTTATTATTTGTCTATACAATTATATTGTTTGAACGAATGATCATTTCAGCAATATAATTATTTTTCCTTGGACTCGAATAGTTGATGAGATTTGAAGAATTTTTTAGAATTTTTTGGATCACTTTAGAGCACTTTTAAAAGCACCACTTTAAAAGCAGTAGTGACCAATGTTTGCATGATCAAAGATGCAGAAAAAAATAATTGTTCCAGACTAAGAGTTATAATACAAAAACCAATTTTTCGTTAAATAAAAATAAAACAAAAAATATAAATAATAAACAATAAATACTGCAATTGTTGAAGTGAAATTAGATGTTCCATGAATGTTCCAGCTGCAGTTTTCTTGATATACGATGAGTTAAGACGTTAATTGATCTAAGACAGCGTTGCTGAAAAATCGTCCAGGGACAACAATTGTTTGAAATCCCCTTAAAATCACCTTGTGACCTATGTTTCGATTTTTTCGTCGTTCTGAACATCGATCGTTCTGAATTTCGACCCCCGATCGACCTCTGCGCATGCGAATGCACACTCTGCTTCCAAACGTAATACCAGAACAAGGGCAAACTGTATAGACTGCTTTTATCTGACTGAAAAAAAAAAAAAACAATTCCTTTTCCACATGAGAATAACGTGAGAAACACATGTTCGCGAAACGAGGACACTATAACGAAGCGCTTGGCAAAGCGCTGGCAAATATATCGTCCGGCCGAACGGGAGATGCTGCGCGGCGCGCGGGGTCGCTCGACCCGATCACCTTACGATCCGCGAGATGGTTCGCGTTACGCAATCCCGACGTGAGCGCTGGTGCACGGCGCGTTCGTTGAAGCGTAACGTCGTTTATCCGAGCCGAGATGGTACTTCGATGTCGTTGCACAGGAAAAACAATGAAAAGAAAAAGGGAAAAAAAATTGATGGACCTGGTGCGCGGACGAAACGCGATACCGCGACCTCCTTCGCCCTTGCGTCCACCTCCAACGACAATCGTAATCACCGGGTCCATAGATTTGCAATGTTTCGAAAAGGGTCACTCATTGATCTGTAAAAATAAAAAAATAAAATACAATTATTAATGTATGTGTGAGTGGAAAAACTAAATATAAACTATATACAAAAAATAGAGAGTTCTTATATACGAGTAGTCCATCTATTTTTTATGCACAAACTGTATATGATACGCATGCGATCTGTATGAAATTTTATCATAATTTATCGATGCACGAACAATTGACTGAAACAAAAGTAATTTATCACTCTGTGAACGCAGTGAACTTCGCTTCGTTATAACATGAGCTTTTCATCGAACACCAGAATTCTCTTTGAAAAAAATTTCGGACGTTTTATACGGAACGTGGTTGTTCCGTCGGTCGACACTTCGTCGCTGGCTGAGAAACGGGGAATATCGAGCGGCCGATGACGTTCGAGATCATGGATTCCTTGTTGAGGTTGAACGAAGGAGAAAGAGGAAAAGCAGAAAAGAACAGCAAATCAGAATTCGCCAACGGCTTTCGCGAAATTATATATAGATGGCATATTTGCTATTTATTCATCGCACATGAACAATAAATATTAAACACCGTTTACCTTGTTGCATGTGAATTGTACACAAACCACATGTAGATAAATAATATATTGTACATAAAGAATAAACATAAATAACTTTCGGTTTTCCGTATGGATTGTACACATATCACATACAGTTCGTATATAAAAAAAATCTGTCCACTACTACATAGAAACCATCTATCGCTTGTGTGTGGTTTATATTAATTATTATTATATAAACCACATACAAGCCACATGCATCGAATATTAAGATCATTGTCCAAAATTTTCAAAAGTTAACTCGTACACCAAAAAAATTATCTCATCGGTTTACATTTTTTCATCTTCCACGGATAATAATTATTTTTTCTTTATTCAATAAAATTCCGAATGAATAAAATGTGATTACATCGATTTGATTCAATTACTAATATCTAATAATATCAAAATTAATATCTAAGTCAGTTCGTTTTGGGTTTAAAGTAAAATGTATTTGAGGCTAGACAGATTAAACATCACATTGAATTGACGCTGGACCAGTTTAACCACATCGCGAATACAAGCGAAACAACACATCGCCTCACAACCCATCGTCGAAATAAATATAATTTAATATCTATTCATCCTTGTCGCGGGTTCTATCGAAAATTCCAAAGAGTGGGTCGCGCCAGCAGGAAGATCTCGAGGTATTATTGTTTCCGTCCCACGCCCACGCCCTCTCGACAATAAAGAAGAAGGCAATGGGTACGAAGCGAACGATTCCGTACTAGGTGGAACGTCCGAAGCCCCGCAGCCTCCAACGGTGAGAATATTCTCTCGTGAAGGAAGCGAACGGGCGACTTGACTGTGCGAGTTAAGATGATCGTACTCACGGTTCATTCTGTTAAACGTTGCAGCATAGAAAGACGAAGATTTCAAGAAGAAGAAGACGGAGAAGAAGATGCAGAAAAAGACGAAGAAGGAGATGAAGAAGATGGCTGATGAAGAATCGGGAGAAAATAATGAAAAAAGAAAAAACAACCTTGAATAAAAGAAGCAACCGAGAAACGGGAGACTTGGAATTATCGGTCGTGGACCGTCACCTGTTACCGCGTATGGCGCACGCGCGCTCGGTTTCGTGCACTGGGATCGCGAAATACCTTCCGATAATATCTCAGCCTAGCCCCGACCGCAACAGCGATGAATATAGCACACCCCAGTGATACCCACGAACGTGCCGGTAAAACAACGAAACGAAATACAATATTGTGCGAATTAATGTGAATACAGAGAATTTCTTATGATGATTGTTGAGACGACCACACTGCACTGGGTTTTCATGTATGGGTACTGGAAAGTTTTTCCCAGTCGAAGGCACGATGAACAGTAAGAGACACAAGGCAATGTCGGAGTCGAATTTAGTCACTGAATTTAGTCACTCAACTCGAAAATGTTCAAGCTGTCGATGGACCAACTTTTCAGCAAGACTCAGCCCCAAGCCACGTTTCCAAGGTCATGGTGAAATGTTTTAAGGAGAATGGGATTAACCCTTCTCCATTTACCTGGAAACTCACCGGATCTTAATTCTATCAAGAATCTGCGGGAGGCAAGGCCAGATTACTAATAATAGGGGAACCACTATAAGGCATCGCGGTAATGCTCTCAACAGGAAATTTTAGGGAATATTTGTCATTTCACAATTAGATAGTTAGGAATAGAAAACTTTAAGAGGCCACCTACTCGCAGTCTTCTTGATTGAAAAAAAAATGACAGGTACAAGTGGTTGTTTTGGGTAAAGAGATAAGGAATAACCGAAATAAATGGATTTATAAGAGTATCGCTAGTAGTAGTAGTAGTAGTAGTAGTAGTGGTAGTAGTAGTGGTAGTGGTAGTAATAGTAGTAGTAGTAGCATTAGTAGTATTATTAGTGGAAGATATTTATTGACAATATAATATATTTTTTCTTCTTTTATGTGCATTAGGTGCATTTCTATATTTCGTGCTTTTTTATTTTATTGTTTCCAAAAAAAATATATATACATATATATATTTTTTTTTATATATAGCCAAAGGGTTATCGACCGAAGACCTTCAGCCCTGGCTTGTTGGTGTTAAACATATATTTTTATTTTATATATTTTATAAATATCTATATTGCGAGAATAAGTGGCACCCTGATGTGATATGTATGTATGTCCAACTATGAACTAATCCATACAAGGAATTGTGAAAATATAGTTTAATTAAACTGCGTAGTTTTAACTTTACCTTAATAGTGATATATCTGTATGTATATAAATATGTAAACATGAGCCCAGCATAATTCGTGCTTTATTTCTCGCAAAATTCTGTACTTATATTCTTTTTTAAATTGAAAGTTCCCGCGGTCCGGTGGATCAAACACGAGTACTGTTGCACTACGATATTATTAGATAAACGGTGCATTGCCAGATAGTTCGTGCTTGTGTATATGGTTTACACGAGAGTCTCGGTTAGCTGGTGTGACCCCTTCGCTCCCATCGCGATCTTCTAGCTTCTAGCAGCTACTCGTCGACCAATCCAAATGTCTTACATTGCGCCGTACCAAGTTGGAACTTATGCCACGCACACGCACGAAACGTTGGTGTGCAGACGCGAGTTTGTCGGGCCAGCATTTCAGCTTCGAACCCGTTTTGCACTTGTACACTGATTTCTTATGGAAACTATGTTGATTAAGGTGTGTTGAAAAAATACAAAGTTTTTTTATTCTTCTGGCAGTTTCTACACTTGAAGTAGATACTATCGGGAGAGATGTGTCAAAATTTGAGCTCAATCAGACAATATTTAGAGGTTCCGCTTTTACGAATTCAATTTTGCCTTTGATTAACACGTAAACAATTAATTTTTTTTAGTTGCAATTAATTTTTCACGTGATTGACAAATTTCAGGGATCAAAAGTAAGTGCATTACATAGTATCAAGGTCACTCTAAATGGCAACATTTTTTGTTTTTCAATTTTTAAAAAAGTTAACAATTTTTTTTCCGTCAGTTTTCAATTATTTTCGTAAAAATAAAGTTGTCAACTTTTTTTGAAATCATAAAACAAAAAATATCCTTATTTCAAGTGACCTCGATACTGTGTATTGCACTTACTTTTCATCTCCGGAATTTTCGTTTTTCTGACAAATTAATTGCAACTGAAAAACAAAAATCTGTTTACGTGTTAATCAAAGGCAAAATCGAATTCATGAAAGCGGAACCTCTAAATATTGTCCGATTAGGCTGAAATTTCGAAAGATGTCTCCCGATAGTATCTTCTTTAAATGTAGCGACTGCCGGAAGAATCGAGAAACATTGTCTTTTTTGAACACACCCTAATGTGTATGGATATTGCGAGGATAAGGCACGGCACAAGCGACAAGCGACAAGTGCGATCTCGGTGTTTTCTGCCCCTCGGTGGGCGAGTGCACCGGACAGATGGAGCGAGTGAGCGAACCGACGAGCTCTGGCTCGGTAACTCGAAACGTTCATCGCGGGAGGGTTAATGGGGTTTCAGGAAAATTGCCTTCGCACCTAGCGATAGTTCGAAACGCTCTTAGACGATGGTTCTGTGTGTAAGCGAGTGTGTGTGTGTGTGTGTGTGTGTGTGTGTCGAGTCGTTCTAATACACCAACGTTGAGAACACAGCCCGAGTGCTTCAATCAAGAAAGATTATATTACACTAATTTGCCATAAAGAATTATGTAATTATAATTAAGATACAAGTGTTTGGCATTACAATTATCGAGTTTAAGAACGTTTTACGAATTTCTCAGTTTATCGGTTAAACACAGACTTGAAATGTCTAGCCGTACATTACCAGTTTGGAATAATTGATAGCTTTTGCGAATTATGAGAAACACGTTATCGTATTATTATTATTATTATTTATTTTTGAAAGATAAGCAATATGGAAGTGCGAAAATGTTTTGGAATTTTTCGTTCCAATGTTTCAATCAACGTGACACTCGAATTGCTATGCAAAAAGTCTTATGAAGAATCGTCAAGTGTCCTGAATATCTTAAATAAATGATTTAAAAAACAATAATAATAGCAAACTGTGCACACTTCAACAATCCATTGAAAGAAACCAAAGAAAGTTCAATTCAAAATTATTGTCATCCCAAGGTCAAACAGGTCAAACAGGCGAAGGTCAATTCTCGAAAATTCGAGACAAAATCATCAAAGCTCGCAAGTGGAGGTAAGCAAAGGTCGAGGAAAGATTTTCCTGTGATTCCAATGGACGGTGGTCGAGTGTACTGGCCATTGATGGACGGACGGAGAACTTTCAAGTTGTGGAGCAGCGGGGCAGTGGAATAGCAACCGTCAGTGGCAGTCGAAGTGGTATAGTGGAGGTGGTCAAACAGCCAGCCCGAGCACCTTGTCCGAGCCGGTCCAGAAACTATATCGAGCGAGAGTCTCCGCGGTCTAATGACCCACGATCACTGAATCGATTAGCGCCGGTTAGGAGCAATCGATTGCGCGTACCTTGTCAAATTTGTCAACGGGTGCGAACTTGCGTCGTCGACATAACGATTATAGTATCAAAACGTACGAGTTTCCACGTGCACACACACACACACACATACACGTGCAGATAAAAGAACTATTGCAAGCGTTGCCTCGAGTTCCAAACGCACTTTTCCCAGTCTGCTCCGATCTGTAGCTGGTTCGAGCGCAGCCTGGTCAAGTACCACGACTGCATAGTCTTGTGAAACTCGATAGTCCATCGTCGCGAGTGTCCACTTGGGGTTCGTATGGAGGTGGACAACGTGATCTATAAAAAGCGATCGGTGAACATGTCAGACAAATCGGTCGTTTAAACGATACGTATATATATATATATATATATATATATATATATATATATATATATATATATATATATAGAGGTACAGCGAGAGTAATGGTATGTGAAATGTGGAGTAGCGTTAGGACTCGCAATCGAAACGAGTCGTAACTTTTTTATATGAGCCATTCCATCAGATATCGGAGAATTTTGGGCCTCACTGTCTGGGATCTGTATTTGGGTTGTTTTTTTAGAATCTTAGAACCCATTGATTCTATGAAAACTTGATGAGAACCCAACTCGAAAAATACATACATGCTGGAAAATTTTCTCAGCTTTCTGACAATAGTGTATTGAGAAAAAAATTCCAAAATTTGAGCAACGGCCGAAAAACAGATTTTCAAGATTCAAGTTCGATGTCAGCGGATTTTCGAGGATCGGAATGAAAACCGCTAATCTTTTCAAGAAGCTGAGAAAATTTCACGTCAAAAACCGATTTTTTAATATTTTTTCATAAACATCATATATAATATATGAGAAAATATAAAATTATCATATAAGTATATTAGAGAGGTCCTTTGAAAGATTATCTTTTAATTTTTATATTCTTTGCGCTCTGCATAAGTGAAAAATGATTCTAAAAAATATTCATGATGTCTTTCCAGCCTCGTGTCAATGTTGACACGTGTCTGTGGAATTTTATTTTTTCGCATTTACATAACATGGGACTGTTCATTCAGTTCAATGACGATAATGGAGTCGTCGATAATTTCAACGATAATGGAGTCGTCGATAATTTCAACGGAAATTTCTCGCAAAAGTTAATTCCAATGTATTACAAACTCACCTCGTATTTTATTGCACGATGAAAAAAAAATAACAATCAAAGTAAATAAATGTTGTTTCTGTCGAATCATAAAATTTGAACAGCCCGCTAAATTTATGAGTCTGCGACGCATGCGCAATGCGAATCCCATATAAGTCGTATTTTTTTTTTTTTGCTTTTTCCGTTCTGGCAATCGCGTTGACTCAATTAATATTCCCACAAGAACTTGTTTCGATCGCGAGTCATTCGACATCGCATAAACGAAAGACTGGGCGGGGTTGAGGCGGCGAGGGGGGGATGGGGAGGGTCATGAGAATGTTCGAGAAAATTTTATTCGTCGGCAAACTTGGATGGTGTTGTGACTGCGATATTAATATGATGGATCGATCGATCGATTTGCGAGAAGTCGATGGTTCGTGAGGATCTCGGTTGCATCGTCCGTCCGAGCAATTTACGTTCGAGACCGGCAGGAGGCGGCAGCATCGATCGGGCATCGGGCGCGTTAAACGATCGAGAGTCGGGGGGTACTTCTGTCTCGGGGCGTCGATAAATGCATCAACTTCATCTCTTACGCATTGGCACACGGTGTGAGAGCGATTCGCGCCACAAAAAAAAATGGAAAAAAAAAGAAAATTTGAAAAAAAAAAACACACACACAACTTCATATGTATATCACAACGTTGATGGGGCAGGGCCCGGTCATCAATTACTCGGAATTAAGATATAACTGGATGAAATTGACGATAATTGGCGATTGCGTGTGTCTCAATCGCGAGACGGGTTTCGCGGTACACACATCTGCCCTCCATATATATCATTTACTTTCTTTCCCTTTTGCCGTCCTCTTCTTACGGAACACCCCGATGTTGGGATCCCAAATGTACGTAATCAACGTTCGATGGCGCGGTCATCGGATGTGTTTTTTTCTCGCAAGGATCATCACGCAATAATAAATTAATATCAATTTTAATTTTTAATTTTTAATTTTTGATTTATAATTTATAATTTATAATTTTAATTTTAATTTTACACATAGTTGGTTCCAGTTTGAAAAGTACATAATACAATTTAATAATACTCAATAATAATAATACTCACACAGCTTCGATCCCAAAGCCTTACAAAATAGTTGCCCGACGTACAAATTTCGTTTTCCTATTTTCACAACATTGTAAAAGCGAAGATCCGGCGACTCATCCTGTTGAACAACTTTCCTTTTATCCTTTTACATCTAATCATACGATCCCGTCGCGTCCCAAAGTCCGCTCGACAATACAAATTGGTGATTATGCGCCGGGCCATCTCGCGTGTCTGCTACTAATTGGGCCGTGCGCGTGCGCAAGCGATTGCATTCGCCACGGTTCTATTATGAACAGCTCTGCCAGGATTGTGTCTAACCTATACATATACATATGGTATACGATCGCGCTTGGGAAAAGATCGACCGATCGGGAACTTCTCGCTGTTGACCCTTAACCCACAATGGTCCACGTTGATGTCGCTTCTGCACGCTTCTGCCTCACGTAAGTCGTTAGAAACCGATTTTTGGAAGCTTCATAGCCTCCCCACCAATCAAGTTCGAAGAGAATGACACAGACCAACGAAAAAAAAACAGTCTAGACAAGTGCCAACTGATTGTTATAGATTATTTCTCGTGGAACACCAATCTGGCTTCGAAACTTGTAGTTTTTCTCTAGTCTTCGAAACAAAAACGTGTTTCAGTACGACCCCTCTTAATCGTTCGAATTTTTTCAATTCTGTTCCACGGCCAGTCGAAATAAAAAAATTCGGAGATTTTATTTATCGATAAATTAAAATTCGAATAAAAAAAATTCGAACTCATGAGCTTTCGAAACATCGAAAATTCTAAACGACGCGTTTTCCAGAGTGGTCGAACAAAAACTTTCTCTTCAGGTCTCCCGATCCTCTTTTTTCCCAAAAACTCGAGCCAATCTACCATTCTCGAAGCCTTCTTTCAGATTCGTGTTCCACGTGAACAAAAACGTGTAACAATCAACTGTCCCTCACTTTGACTTTTGCAATCGATGAAATTCCGTTTGCCTGTACAATCACCACAATCCTGATCCAACTTTCCACACATCCTGTTCCTCTGGTTAGGGATAATAGGCTCACTGTGCTCACTGCGCTAATGGCGGTACAGAGTCGTTACCGAACACAACTTCCATCCGACCTCGCTGTCCCAACGTTAACCCATACAAACACGCCCTGCCCCCCCCCCCCCCTCCTTCCCCGTCCCTCGCCCAACTATCTCAGCTTCTACAAAATTGGAGCGAAGATGTCCGGACCCAACATGTTCAACTCGTTCGATTTCAAAGGTCTAAGTGCAAACCTGGGGGTTCGCGTTACGAACCATCGCCGGTTAGCTTTGACACCGAAGAGAAAGGCACCCAGAGAGAGACTTGAGCCGATAGCGCGACTCAGATCCTCGAGCAAAGATCGTTCGGTGAAACTAACGGACATACACATATATATGTATAGATATATATATATATATAAAATCGGATAAAATGAGATAGAAAAGTTCTTGTTTAAGCGAGATCTCGCGACAAGTTCATCGCGGGGTTTATAAAAGTGTGTTATATAGTTGGCGATGGGGCAAGCATGCCGACGAAGCCGAGATAGAAAAGTTGTGGAGTTCTTATTCGTATATCTTGTTTGTGTGTGTGTGTGTGTATCGTGTACGGCGTAAGCAAGTAGTCGTTCGTTCGTCCATTGGTGCATACCGCGAGGTTCTCATATACACACACGAGGAGGGCGGATATGTGGGTTCCATGCGAGATGCTGCACGCGGAACGTGTGCATATCCCAAGAGAACCGTTGACATATCCCGCGTCGACCGTGCCGCACGAGGCATTATGCTTGAATTTTTTTGTCCGGAAAAACTGTTTACCGGGTGTCTGCCTGGATTTGTAAGCGGCTTGGAAATCGATTAAGCGAGATTCGATCGCACGCGACTGTATCACGTGGATTTTTATCGGTCTGTTTGTTTCCCCGACGACGACGACGATGCCGACGTTATCGATGCTGTGCTTTCTCGTCATCGACAGCACGTCTTTCTTTCATCCGCAAACTTTTTTTTTTGGCGTTGCAGTTTGTTTGGATAATTTTAGTCACATTGGCTTAATTTTATTCCAGGTGGGTTTTCGACCGAATTTTTTTTCATGTTAACCTAATGAAGATTGAATTTTTGGAGCTTAGCAATTTTGATGACAGACTTTGTTTTAATATATTTCTTTTTCGCCTGAGATTTTTTAGCATGTTAAAAATTGAGATTTGGCTTTTATGGGGATTTGTGATTGTATGTATGAAGATTGTAGCTCCCGCAATCTTCACGCCACTATACCTATATACACGTTTCAAATTTTTGGTCCGCCGAAACGTTGAATCGTCGAAACATTGGCGAGTCGAATCCGTGACCCGTTCGAAAAATTGCGTTTTCGATGAATTGCATTTCGAATTTTTTTTTTTTTTTCGAAACTATGACCGTTCAAAACTTTACCCATTCGGATCAATGGACTTTCGAAACTGTGCAAGGTCGAAACATTAAAGTTCGAATAACAAAAATTTCGAACTTATGAGCCTTTGAAACATTGAAAATTCGAAACTTCGTGACCTCATCCATTTTATTAGATATACTAGGAATTATATATTCTCGATGTAGGGTCGTTTGCATGGAAAGTTTCTGGATATATATTTTGACATCGTAGCTACAGTATCATGTGAATTAATGTAAGCACGGTAAATGTCTCATTTCAATAAATTTACGTCACAACAAAAACTAAAATTACAAAAGCCGTAATTCAGGTTCAGATGAGAAGATTTAAGCAAAGCTGCCGGAAATTCATTTATTCCATGGCAAGACGACCTCGCGCAGTCATCGAATGTCCGAATCGAAGTTTTTTCCATGAAGGTGAAGTCTAAAGAATCATCGAACGATCTGCCAAAGACTAATTTCACAGATTCGTACCGATCTGGATGTCGCAAACGGTATTCATTCGATTCAAGTATTCAACCGATTGTCAACCGATAAATCAACATGGCTGCCACGCATCTGTAAACATAATCCGAGGCTCCGTCCGGATATTCTTACGACCGTGACTCGCGCGGACAATAGTCATCGATGGATCTCACGCGCACACCAACTGCCGCTAGTACGTGCATTCGTAATTGATGGACGGTGAATAAAGTTTGCGAATGTGTGGAAACGGAACGAACGAGAGAAGGAAATAACGATCGACCTGCCAAGGTTAAGCAGCCGGAATCGAGACAGTGGCGCGTAGCCAGTTATCCGTAACTCGATGATTTTGCAATCCGCAGCTTCCTGGTGCAACTGATTAATGGTGCCCGGTCGCGATGGCTCGCGGCTTCGCGATCGGTCTGGACGTTCGGATTTACACGCGCGGTCTTGGATCTCGTTGATGCGGCGAGTCGCAGCGGCGATTCAACGGATGAAACGCACACGGCTATGAGCTAGGTTTCCCCATTGTTGACCGCATGTCTATTTTCGACCGTCATTCGTTCGTCGAACGATCGTAGGAACGCGGAGAAATCGCAAGCTATATCCACGAACATTATTATTAACATTCGGTGACTTTTCCGAGCGTTTTTTATCGACGTATCGACGGGTAGGTTTCGAAGTTTCGAATTTTCAATGTTTCGAAGGCTCGTAAGTTCGAATTTTTTTCATTCGAATTTTAATGTTTCGACCTTGCACGGTTTTGAAAGTCCATTAATACGAACGGGCAAAGTGTCGAACGGTCCAAATAAATTTAAACTAAATTTTCAAGAATTTTTAATATTTTTTTATATCCATCCGGTAATAACTTACTTAAGGAGTGAGTTGACGGTTTTTTGTTTTTATTTTTTCACTTTTTCAATTTTTGCATTTTCGTGAAGTTTGTAGTCTTAAGAATGATCTCTCGATAAATAATTAACGTATTCACGAAATTGTGGGAGTTATTGAGATTTGAAGAAGCACGAGCAATGCTATCGAGACTGCACGAAATAAACTTTGAACCCATTTATCTCAGAACTGAATTATTGCAACTTAGAATGAACATATCTCAGCAACCAACGAACCGATTGACTTTAAATTTGGAGGGCCTACTGAGACCACATTTTGCCATCATCTAAAATATCATATTTTTACTAAGTTGAAAATTACGGTTTTTAAGAAAATAATAAGACTTGAAAAAAGTAGAAAACTCGAAAATATTCGAAATAGTTCTACCTTTCTGTCTACAAATTTCACAAAATAAGATTCTAGTTCAGACGATAGCGAATCATCTTCCGGATACGAATATCCGTGATATCGGTTGTTTTGGATCACGAAGATCGAGATCGAGAAACAGCAGTTCTACGACGCAGCTTGCACCACCTAAAAGCACAACAAATAAATTCCCTTACTAAAAAGCTGTCCCGATCAAACTAGAACCATCCTCCAACGTAGTAGAAGTCTGGAGTATTGAATCACCCTAGTTACTCTCCTTTACCTACGTGCCAGCTATGTTACCCGGTCTAGAGTCAACCGTCAAACGTTCGTCACTGCCTAGTTACCGATTTGTCTCCCACAATCGGAATCTTCCATTCAGTCTTCCTTCCCAGTCTTTACGATTGTTTCCCCACGAAGTTAGTTTCCCCTCTCTGCCAATTTGTGGACGCTGAACAGACGACCGGTCCGGGGTTAACCGTCACTACATTCGTCACCAAGTACCGACCGATTTGTCGTTCCACAATCGGAATCCTTACATTCGGTCGTCTCCTTTCCAATTCCAATCATCGCAATGGTTTCCCAATGAACTCAAGACCCATTGTCAATTTGCGAATGATGAATACCTTAAATGGCAAGACGAGCCGAGCCAGGATCAACACGACGACTCGTCACAATCTTTCGTACTCTCGGTGTTTTTTTTTCAAGGTCGCGCCAACTAACCGTGGAATAAATGGATTATCGGAGTACGACGGCAGCATATGCGATCGATTTAGCTCGCGACGACGGTGGTGAACCAGTGCGTTTGCCACAACGCAGCATCTCACAGCGAGAGCCACATCCTCTTTCTCCCCCAGCTTCACTGTGTGATTTATATCCGGCTTAAGTGATTCTCCGAGCGAGAGACGTTGTTACCCTCTCTTCCAGATACTTCCACTGGTCTTCTTCGAACGTTCACCGCTTGATGTCTCGTGAAATAAAAAAAAAAAAAAAAAAAAAAACAACAACAACATCACGAACGAATACGAGAGAATGCGAGCGTTGTGATTCGAAGTGAGAAAGAGATGATAAAGAGAACGAAGATCGAGAAAGACGGAACAACGACTTAGAATTAACGTTCACGAGTTGCGCCTCTCGGACTACTATAATGCGCACTTCGTCGTAAATTTTCCTTCCGAAAGATCACAGAGAAGAGCCGACGACTTCGCATTCTCTCAGAGCCGAAGCCTTGGTGTCTCCATTTTTTTTTTTTCAATTCACTCGCATCGGCGTTTCTTATTTTTTTTTATATATAAATGTTTTTTTTTTGCGTCCTCGACTTAGCTACGATTATGTCAACATGGGCGATAATTGGAGTTGGATAAATCACTGGGTTCTCGTCGGTTTGTAATTGACGTTTCCACGGTGATGCATTTGCTACGTGTGATTCTCTTAATGCGATGACTTTGAATCGAAGTGACGAAGATACGAATTAATTATTTCGTGAGTGAGATTGAGGGGTTATTTGTGGTTGTTTAAGGGGTTGGATCTGAAAGTTGGGATTTCTTGAAAATCGAACTTTTTGGAATAATCAACGGAATTATTTTGAGGATTGGAATTTTGCTGAACCGTTCGTTCACTAATCGCTTTTGAGATTATACCAATGAAATCTTTTTGGTTGTTTTTAATTTCAGATTTTTTTTCAATGAAATAATTCATACAAGTACACCAATGGACGTTGTAATTGATACTGTATAGTGTAATTTAACGAAATTATCTTAACATGGTTTTAAAGAAAATCATGAAAATCCCTCAATTTTCCAGCAAATAATTTGGATATAACCTCTTAATTTTTTTTCCACATTTCTTTTTGCTATCGAAGGTTTTAGGACCAATTGGGTCGGTTGGTCTCACAGAGGAATCTTGGAAGGAGTGAAAAAAGAAATAAAGTGTTCAATATATAGATATATATATATTTTTTTTCTTTTCGATTAAACAAAAATTATTTATTTTATCTGGCTTGTGGGTACTGGCCGCTTGATCATCACCTCTTACGCTCTAGTTTATTTACAAATTAATAGTAATTATAAATTTGAGGGGCGGGGGGGAGGGTGGAGAAACTTTATGCGCAACGCGGACGTCGAGTTGAGTACAATCTGTCGATAAAATCGAATACAATATTAGTGATAAAAAAAATAAAATTGACAAAAGAAATAATAATAATAATGAATCGTATTAAGTACTGCAAATATTATTATTATTATGATCGGTATATGTACAGTATCACTGCCGGGGAGTTCGTCGTTCACAATTAACCTCGACAGTTCGTTAAGGAAGGACATGCAGTAGTCGTTTACAATGCTCGACGTTCGCGCTCATAGATAAAAAAAAAAACTCGACTAACGAGTGAGGGGAACACGTTTACGCAGGTATTTCGTTCCCCAATCAACGATTATTACTGGCTACGCTGCTCTTAAAGTTCTATTTCCAGAAGAATAAAAAATGAAAAACAGGAGAAAAAAAAACAAAAGATATACGAATCATCCGATGTCGCACTTTCCATATTTTTTTTGTTTTCTTTCCGTTTGTTTTATACGTTCGATGATTTTTTTTTCTCGTTTGTTTGTTCGTTCATAAATATAATATAAAGGCACGTCACTACTGGCCCCCGTTATTCACGATTCCTTTATATATTCATCCATATAATATCCATCCTCACTCAAATATACATAATCAATCGATAGACTTTCGTGAATTAACAAATTGATAAAACAAAAACAAAAAAAAAAGAGAAGTTCCAAAGAACGTAAAAAATAATGAAGATAGAAAGAAGATAGATATAAAAAAGAAAAAAAGTACAGCAGATATACAAAATAGAATCAATCTCTCGTCTAACTACTGTCACAATAAATTAATCGCAATAATGTTTTTTTTTTTTTATTATTTACAAGTTGAACACATACTTTTTTTCTTATTATTTTTTTTCTCCTTTTTTTTCGTGACGGCTCGCGCGAGACCTCGACCGCAGTTTGGGATCACACATTAACGAATCATCGATGCGCTCATTATTCATATATTAATTTATTTTTCGCACGTAATTATAAAAATTAAAAAAAAAAAACAACGAGATGGTTACACTCGAGCCTCTTTCGCTCCCTCGAGAGCACATTGGCCATCTAATTGTCGGACGAGAGAGTCGTTGAATCGCGTCGAGCTTACGCAACCTTTCGCTAATTCGAAAACTGTGTCTTATTTTTTTTCTTTCATATTTTTCCCAACATTCAATTAATTACAGAGTGAGTGGAAGTTCCGCAGGCCTCTTGACCCCAAGCGTAAGATCCAAAGGTTTGCTCTTGGCGGTGGTTTCCCGATCTTTGGTGTTTCCACGATTATCGTCGTTCGTCGATGACGAATCATCAGGGTCGATGGTCCTGCTGGGCCTGGGTGAGCTTCGAGTGGATCTCACACTGAGATCAATGGGTTCGTCCTGTTCGACGGCCAAACCACCTGGACTGGGACTGACCAGCAGAAGATCGCCACCTCGTGGCGAGTGTTGAGAAGCCGCGGGTGTGACAAGACCGGGTGGTGGATAAATCAGACCGAGTCCGTGATGCGGATGATAGCTCGTGGTCAAGGTGACAGTGGCATTGATCTTTCTGGGTGGAAATTCACGTTCGGAAAGTGTGGGTGATGCGCTGGCTTTGAAATAACTGAGTGCGGAATTGCTTCGCGACTCGTCGTGTTCGCCACCGTCGACGGAGGAGGCGCCACTGTCGCTGGGAGTATCGGCAGTTCTCTTGTAAGCCGGCAAGAAGGGTCGGAACACTTCGGGCGGACTCGAAGCAATGACCATTTTTTCCTGAGCAAAGTTGACCGGAAACATTGGTGACGTCGAAGCCGGATGTTTGTATCCAAACGGTGGAGTTCCTTCGCGAGGTGGCGTGCCAGGGGGTTGTTGGGCGGCTCGTTCGCGTTCCTTCTGCCAGGCGAGAAGTCGCAGTTGATTCTGCAGTGCAATGTCGTCCGGGTGGGGCGATTTGTTGCCGCGTTCGCGTTCCTGCTTCAACATGGCCACGTGCAGAAGATGCGACTGCAGCGCCAGATCCTCCTGACTGGGTGACGCACGATCCTTGCCCTCTTTGACGCCGTACACGTTGGATCCTTGCTGGGAATGCGCCGGTGGCAGGAAACCCGGCAGGAAACCCGTTCCAAACGGACCACCCGCGTTGTTGGATCCCTGATTGCCGTTCGTCTGTTCCTGGAGCAGGCAGTGGATCTTGAACCAATTCGATCGGCGGCCGTATCTCGAACCCGATTTCGACATACCGACCATCAGACACTTGCGCAATCTGCATGCTTTGCAGGCCGTACGATTTTTTTTGTTTATCACGCAGACACCGCCGTTTTTGCATTCCGATATGCTTCCGAGATTGTTGTAAGTGCGACCGAAGAACGACTGTAACAGAAGAAAAGAAAACGAAAAAATTATTAGTTTGGTGAATGAAATCAATGGATAATGAGTATTGAAAATATCAACGTTTCTACAATGTAGTTAACTATTGGTTAAGGTAGTATCTTCGATACTGTAAGAGTCAAAGCAAGCCTAAGATATACTATCTCCTGATTGAGGTACTGGATCACGACCAACTCCTGATATAAACTGTATTTTCCCAATGTTATTATTGTTTATTGCTTTTTATTATTATCACAGTCTCCTGATCTCTACCTTCAAGTGCCCAAAATGTTCTCTGAATATTCAACTTACGGTTTAAGTGTTTTCATTAAAATCTGACGAGGACTTTTTGTATTATATCAAATTGAGCGTGATTTTCCATAAGGCTCCATGTTAAACCAACCAGTATGGCAAGTTTTATGGAAATCTGACGAGAAACTCTCTTATCGAGGGTGCTACCTCAAAGTGGGGATGTAACATTTTGAGGGATAGATTGCAATGTCGATGTCTTTGGTTGTAATACCGTGTGTGCGCATTGAAAACGAAGGATTGGAAAATATTGCTCGAACGAGTCAAAAGAGTTCGTATGGTGAGGATATCGATGAGAGTGTTGAGTGTTTCAGTTCATCCACGAAGATTTTAGCACTTTTACTAGCGCAGAGTTAGAAAACGACGAGTCTGCGTCGTTTACCAACTCTGGACTTCCAGATGGAAGATCTCTCTCTCTTTTTCCCTCGGTCTCTACCACACAGCCGTGTTTCTTTTCTCTGGTCGCCAACCCGTGGACGATCGACTCACACTGGAGTGCGCACGCGCGAGTCACGCGGCATTTATCTGCCGGATTAAACGTCAAAGTTTAATGTTACGCGCGTCACGAAAATTAGCATGCCGATCCGCCTAGAAAAGATTCAGATGCATGGCTAACATGTATAAACATATATATATATATGTGTATATATGTATATGCTAGCGTGTAGTGTGCTATACGGCGTGGTCGATCGTAAAGTTAAACGCTTGTCGGCCGGCGCATAAAACTTCATAGGCCGCTTTCGTGGATGGCCGAGTGCGCCGATGAGAATGTGAGCTTGGTGAAGACCAACACATATGGTGCTCGCGCGCATCCCTCTCGGCGCATATCGCGGGTTAGGCTCCGGCACCGGTCATCGGGCATTTTGTTTACGATCCTGTTCTCGAAACTTTTGTAAGACTCGGACTTGGACTCACTCGCGAGTATTATTGCTTGGCACGTGCGCAGTTTTCTTTTTTTAGAAGGGGGGGGGGGCATTTTTTTTCGTCGTTTGATTTTTTTATGTTGAGATTTTTTTGTCGTTTGTTTGTTTGTTTGGTCGAGCGATCAGTTTCGATGGAACGTCGTCGATTCGATTTATCGCCAGTCATTTTAAGATAGTGCGAAACTTTCTTCTCGTTCCTTCTTCGTCGCTCTGCAGCGGGCGCCGATGGCGCTGTCTCTCTCGCACCCGTTGCGAAGATCGGCGAAAATTCGACGTTGCCTTTAATCGTCGAAATTTGATAATTACTTTGGGGGCGAGCTCTTTTAAAGCTTCACGTATTTGCGTCAACGAAATTAAATTGTGGGCACGGGTTTGTACATCATTTATTTTTTTTTATTTTTTTTTGCATGAGAAGAGAAAAGTTATGGGTGGTCGAGATGGAGTTACTCCGAATTTTTCGTCACCCGTTGAGTCTCGGGAGTGGTCGGAAAGCGGGCTGCTGGGCTCTCTCCCCGGAACTCGGTGACTCTCGGGTGGCGTTCGCCGATGAGCGCGCCCGAGTTTCGCTGATAGCACGTGGGTGGGCGCGCGCGCGCACGCGGACTCGAGGCCATAACGGGGTCGCGCAGCATCCCGGGACCGCGTCCCGCGAAATCGCGAAAGCTCGAATAACGGGCCTCTGTCTCTGATCCTCAACGAAATTTATCACTCGGACAAACGCGAAATATGCGTGAGACATATATATATATACGCAACTATGTCGACCGAAGAGTCGGTAAAATATTGTTAACTTATTGCAGGCCAGTCAAAATTTTTTGTTTTAATCTTTACAGTAGCAGTAAAATACATTTATTATTAAATGTACTCATTCAAATTATCTGATCAAAGCAAATTGTTATAATAATACATTTTTTACTGCTTTCTTGAATAAATATTTTATTTATTTATTTATTTATTTATTTATTTATATTGCCAAAGGACCACGCAACAAAATTCTAATATTTCGTCCAAAAAGCATACTGCGGTGAATATTAGAGTTATCAATATTCGCGAGTGTTTAACATTCGTATCGACGATTTATGTTGAATAATGAAGAAAAATAAATCGTGGATATATCGCATTAACCACGGTCATTTATTCAAACGACCGAACCAATTAATTAAGACATGGGACGAAGTTGTGTGTGTGTTAACCCGTCGAGCGTGACGACCGTTAACGCTCTATTATCAGTCGACGATTATGATAATTGTGTAACTTTGTTGGGTGTACGATGTGTGGCCGTAAGATTGTAACGCCCGAGTGAGCGCAACGCGGTAGCAGCACAGCACGGACGACGTCGTGTGTGTTACGTCGACCGAGACGCAAACTCCGGTCGCGGATAAAATCGAGTGACGATGTTGTGACGGTTAAATTAATGCGGAATCTCGAAAATAAAACGTGTTCGCGAAATATATCTATATCAATATACATCAGGGTGTATTCTAATGCACATAAATATATATCTATATATACATTTATCAGTTATAGTCCCCGCAAGTTGAATAAACGCCGAGATAAATACGGAAAAACATTCCATTAAAAAAAAAAAACAAAAGAAAAAAATATGAAAAACGCTATTTCCTACAAACACACACCGACGACATTTGCGACTTTCGGGTGCGCTTGCGCGTTAGCCTCATACGATAAAAATGAAGTGTCGTCCTCGTCCAGTCCGAAGGAGCGTAAAAACCGCGTTTTTCGCGACGATATTTATTTTTTTCTCATTTCTTTTTTTTTTAAACGCCAAACGAATAAGTTCGACGTTCGTCGTCCTCGTTCTCACCGTTCGGTGTTGTTTCTGTCGTTTGTCGCGGTGCCGGAATACGCGAGATGGCGAACCGAGAGCATCATCTTGGATCGACCATTTGGCACACGGTCAAACGCGCATGCGCGAATGGGCGTGTGCGCGTGTGTGATGCGCGTCGTACACAACGTTGTGTGTGCACACACCGGCTTCTGTTCTTCGTTCGCCGACGACGTGCAATCTTCCGGTAGCAATCTTCAGATCGTGGACCCTGAACGAGGGACGCAGTTGGAACCTATATATATATATATATATATAAACACAGAGAGAGAGAGAGAGAGAGAGAGACGTGCCGTGTGAGCTCGGAGATAGCCAGCATCACGAGCCCCCGGTAAGCCAGATGATCCGTGGCTGTCACTGCTACTGTGTGAAAGGGGTTACGGTGCCATCGGCGTGAGTTAGTCTCCCGAGAAAATCCAAGCGTGCACCGCGAGGCAAGCGCATGCGCGAGCGAGCGAGAGCTCCGGTCTCTCCGATGGGCTTTAGCTTCCGCCTACGGGATTGTGGAGCCCCCCGGGGAAGGCATCTCTTCTTAGCTCCTCTTCTTTTTCTTCTTCGTCTTCTTCTTCTACATCTCTCTATTATCTCTCTCTCTCTCGGTCTCGTCGGTGGTGCATCGTTAAAAAAAAAATAAAGATGAAAAGAAAGGAAAGATATGGAACGAGATAACTTGAATCTCGTTTGCTTTTCATGTAATTATCGTATTACACTTGTTGTGTGGAACTGAAAACTGATATTGTTTTTTTGTTTGTTTGTTTGTTTTTTTTGTCTTGGGTTATCTTTTGATCAAACGTCTTTTTTTAGATATTGTTAAGGATTGGTTAAACAGGATTAAATTGGTATTTCGCAGTTTTTATGAATATTGATTTTGTAAAAAATAGAAAAATTTAAGTCACCGATGAGTCGACTACAATTTTGCGATAATTAAAAATATTGAAAATGTGAAATTAGCTCTTTATTCACATCTCCCTATCTTTTGGTCCCTCCGGGGCATCTTTGAAAGAAGAAAGAGGGAGAATATGCATGAGTTAACTCGGATCTCGAATTTTTTAACAATTTTTCAACTTAATAAAAAATATATACATTAGAAATGTACAATTTATCACATTATTTAATTATTATGTTTCTTTTCTTTTCTTTTCCTTTTTCTTCAATTTTGAAATTCGACGGTTTGGCAAGGCAACTGTGGAATCAGAAATCAGGTTTTTCCAACTCGTGTCAGCATCGGCGATGGAAAAAACAAAAATGTAATCGATCCACGGAATTCAATTGGAAGTCAATACGTTACAACGTCAGTTCGGTCAAGTAGATTGCAATTGAGATAAAAAAAAACAAAAAACAACATACAAAAAAAACTCCCCCATAAGCACGAATAAATAAGAAGAAGAAAAAACCGACTATTCTCCATCGGGTGTTACAGGTTAAATGCAAATTCTATTTCATTGACTCGTTTCAGGAGTGCCGATCCCGTTTCTGTCCGCGAGTCCTCTCGGAGTAATCTCGCTGGACGAGTTTTCGATTGCCTCGCTGCACAGTGTGTGCGTGTGTGTGTGTGTTCAAACGGTTCGCGGATCGATCGATCGATGCGATGCGATGCGATCGATCGATCCACTTGCCATCAGCTGCGCGAGTTACGCGTGAGAGTGAATTCGTTTCTCTCCGTTGAATCTCGTATTAAGGATCGATCGAGTCTACTCGATCCGGGGTATTTGCTACTCGCCCCAGTCGTCGTCGTCGTCACTTACCGAGCCTCGCCAATCGATCAGTCGGCTAATCGCTCTTGAGTTAGAAAAAAAAAAACAAAGAAAGAAAAAAAAAAGAAAAAGAAACAATTAAAAAAAGAAAAAAATAACGATCGATCAGCCGATCGATAGAGAGAAGCTATCTGTGCCTAATCAGGCTCGAGACTTCGATACCGATCCAGCTGGTTTCCTTGATTACGGTCCACCCCCCCTCCCCCCCTCCCGTTCAGTTCGTACTTGATGCATATATAGACTATCGGCGTCGCGGTCCCGGACAACGGGATTCGCCGATTGCATAACGCGTAGCGCCTGCGCGATGCAGTCAGGTACTGCTCCAAGAGTCCTCTCGAAGCGACGGCGCACGAGCCCAGACGTGTTTTTCAAGTTTTTTTTTTTTTTTTTTTTTTTTTTTTTTTTTTTTTCAATCGACGACAGTTGCAGAGTTCCACCACGTCCGGACACTCTCGAGGCTTGCCCATTGCACGCAGCTGAGTTCTCCGCACCCGCAATAGCTTCGTTCACTTCAAGCGTTATTTATATATATATATATATATTTATTATGGGTGTGTGTGAATGTGTTTGAGTGTGTGGACTGGGCCGACCATTTAGGGCGGCGTGCGACAAATCCGTCGTGATCCCCCGTGGGCCCTCTGGTTACACGGTTTCGCACAGCCACGTCGAGACTCTCGGATTATCGCAAATCAACCGGCACGCCCGGAATCTCGAAACGATTTGTAACTCCATGAAAAAAAAATAAAAAAATAAAAATAAAGGAATTAAAAAAAAAAAACACGGCGAATCGACTGGCCGAGTAACGAAATAACAACGGCACGCGGACTTTACTTTGAATTGTGGAAATAAAGAAAAAAACACGAGGAAAGAAGGAAAAAAAATAATGTTGACCGAAAATAATTTATTGAAGAGGTAATAGGTACGAAGATGTTTCATCGAACGATAAATACTCGAAAATGGGTTGGTTGATAATGAATATCCGGAAATGATTTATGGAAACGTGAATACTCGAAAATTATTTTGTTGAGAAATAAATATTCGAAATTTGATTTATTGGAAAATAAATACTCGAAAGGTGATTTAATTAAATTTAAATACCCGTTAATAATTTATTTTTTCTCTGTGTTTGTCAAAATATTGAAACAAAACTATTGAATATTCAATAATCATTACCCTCGTTAATAATATTTTTATCGCCAAACAAAAAGAAAAATTATTTCATATTTGATTAATTTTTTTGTGAAGTTAAAAAAAATTTGATCTAATTTCCGAGTTGTTCAGCTATAAGCACGAGTCATATCACACCGATATCGTGTGTTGAGCACGAGTGAATCATTTTTTTCCGAGAAACAGCGATGGCAGTCAGTGACTCGTTACAATTTGTTTTTTTTTCTTTATAATTCTCATCCAGCAATTTGATAAATTGTCGAGCAATGATTCTGCGAGAGAGATGAATCATTGGAAGCGATGAATAAAGATTTATAAAAAATCAATATTCCAGATAATAACGTGAGTCGATAGTTTCACCGTGCAAGGTGGAATGGGGAGGAGGGGGGGGGGGGTAATAACAGGGTCGAGATAAGCGCCGTGATGGAGAATGCCAATCGTCGATGGTATGACGTGTATTACGGTAAGTCGATCACTCCCGCTGTGACAATTTTCAAGCCATTAAAAAAAAAAAAAGCGAGTAACTCGACGCGCGACGACGACGACCGTTTTATTCTCGCACGTGATCCGAATACGCGTCGATCGAGCCCCGTAAACTCTTTTTTTATTTCTGGAACACACTCCGACGGATTTCCAAACGACGAAAAGCGAAAGACAAGAAAAAAAGTAAGAACAAAAAAAAAAAGCACACACACACACACGAACGAAGTCGTGGAGCAATTATCGAGTGAGTTGCAATTTTCCAGATAGTATCGAATTTGGCCAGAACGGCTAATGGTCGATCAGCATTAATCTGTATAATCGATCGATTTGGATCGCTGCAATTTGTCACTTGGGGCGCACGAAGTGCCGGTGAATCTGTGGAATTTGTCATAGCGAAGGTTTTTCGTGGTGTTGACGTTGACGATAAGTAAGAGCGAGGGAACACAGTGACTCGAGTGTCTTGCACTTTGGTACGTGAACCTCGCGTACAGATCGTAAACCGAAAGAGAAGTAACACTACTGGGCACACTCCAGTTACTTCGGAACGATCGAGCTTTTTTTTTTTTATTTTTTTTTGTGGTAGAGATTTGCAACACACGCGGTGCGCCAGATTTGGCGTTGCCCCACGAGAGATCACAGAGAGTCAATTGATCACGGGTCAGAAGCCCATGCGCGATGTTGTACCAGAATCAGTCGCGATTGCGCCGTAGCTATCTCGAACTCGATTCTACCGTTTCCAGACACTGGCTCTCGCGATGGACCTTCTTTATATAGTCTTTCACGATTTATCGTCACCGTCGCATTTTCGTATGACGTGAATTTTTTTTTTATCTTATTTTATTATTTTGGAACAGTTTGATATTACTTTTTCTATTGTGTTCTTTTTTAGGCTTTGTTCTATTTTATTAATTTGTGAATAATTTATATTTGTTGATAGTTTTTTTCATTTGTTCATGAAGAGTTAATGGAGAATGCAGATTCTACAATTTTTCAACGAAAACTAAATCGTCAAAATTGAATTACTTTAAAAAAAAAGGATACATTTTTCACATCACATTTTTCATATTCATCACAATTAAAATAAAAAAATTATGACATTTAAATTTTTTTATATATTATTAGTGATTCATATTTTGATATATCAATTCATGGAAAATTGATGGAGAAAGCGAAATCAAAGATTTTCAATGAAAACTAAATTGTCAAAATTAAATTATTCCCTAAAAGAAATAAAATTAGAATAAAATAATATGATATCCAATAAAATCGATATAATACAAGACTCTCTTTGACTCGAAACTCGAGTTGTATCTAGAATCTTAACAATGTAGAAATACTAAAACCTTTGTCATTGCCAAAGCTTCAAAAATCACATCAATCAGCCAACTTGACAAAATAAAAAAAGCAACAATTAATACTTTCAATTATTTATCTCACAACCGACCGACGATCGATTTGTCGAAAAATAATTGCTATAAATAATATGCGTAATGATATTTATGACAAAATGTAATTCGTCGTGATATATTTGATGGTCTGTGCGTGCGTGTGTGAAGGTGTGGGATAGGCACCTGTGCCATGCAATAAAAGTAGATACGGCCACGATCGGTAACAGATCAGACCTTTCTACATCTTCACCCACGCGTTTAGACGGTGCCATAAATTGATGCATATAAGCGTCGTCACTGTGAGTATCCGTCTCTTATCTTCGTCCAGACGTTCAATCGCACCTTGCTTCGTTCATTTCACCTTTTCTTCGGCATTACCGAGTCCCCCGTAACGCGGCGGGCGCTCGAGTCGAGTCGCGCGCGTTGCGTCTCGCTCTCTGCCGGTCCCCGTATCAGCCAATCTATATTAAGGACGTGGGAATGTGAAATGGCCTGCTGTCCAGCGTTCGCCGGCGGCGCCTTCGACGGCTTCGAACATGCGCGCAGGCGCGCTTGACCGTGCTGCGCGCGCCTCGTGGTCGCCGAGTTTTGTCCGGTAATCGCCTTGACTCACACGTTTTCACAAACACATTCAACCATCTCAAAAGAATTTGAAAAAGAAAAAAAAACGATTCCCAACGTTTTCGTCGATCGCTCAATATCTCATATTAAAATATTAATAATCAAATTAATCAACTAATTCGAAAAAAATGATCAAGCAAAAAAGAAAAACGTTCGAATAATTTTTCAAAAAGTATAAAAAATTTCAAAAACGTAGAAAAACTATTTTGAAAAAATCAAACGAATCATTTTGGACGAATAAAAAATTAATTTTACATAAATAGAAAAATAATTTTGGAAGAAAATAATTTGTAATGAAATAATTTGATGATTGAATGAGTGAATGAGGTGAAAATATGAATTAATGGAATTTGCGAGACATTTTTAATAGCGAGAAATAATTGAATAACGTGAATTAATAGAACAACTCATTCCACGAGCATTGCACCCGCGCCAATAAATTCAATCGTTGATGTCCGCTATTGGTAATCGTTCTGATATGGCTGATGCGTGACCCTGATGGCTTTGATCCACGCTACATCGGAGTGTGTCGTCGCGTGCGTAAGGAGTGCATCGTCGAGTCCCCCCCCCCCCCCCCCTCGGAGGAGCAAAAACGATCTCGTGCTCGTGCTCAAACACACACACGCGCACGCGCATGCGCGTACACATACCTGATCGCTCATAATAAAACGTCGGTACGCGTACGGTAGCTCGATCTTTCCCATATCAGCTCTTCCAATGCCCCCCCCCCCTCCTTCCCACCTCTTACTCGAACATACTCTTGTTATTTCCTTCCCCGAGCCGGAATTCCCAGCGAGATGACTCGCCGTGAGTTTCCGCGTGTAACGTTTCTCGGTGAATCTTGTTTCTGTGTACAAGCATACCCGCACGATCGTCTGACGCACATGTTCTTATTACACACGAATGACCGGCATCCGGGCACCCAGGAATTCGATCGAGATCCGGCAATGCGGCCCCACTGATGTCACTCCAAATATTTCGATGAACCGTTGGAATCCCAAAGATTAATCACTAATTAGTGTAACCGAGTGAAATCTCAAAACGTATGAATATACAGTCCATACGTAGTCTATACATATTCTCTATAGTTTATACATAGTCTGTATAGTCTACATATAGTCTACACATAGTCTACATAGTCTATACATAGTCTGCATAATCTACATGTAGTCTACACATAGTCTACATAGTCTATACATAGTCTGTATAGTCTACATATAGTCTACACATGGTCTACATAGTCTATACATAGTTTATACATAGTCTATGCATAGTCTACATAGTCTATACATACTCTACACATAGTCTACGTAGTCTATACATAGTCTACACATAGTTTATATAGTCTACGCATAGTCTACATAGTCTACACGTAGTCTACATAGTGTATATGAAGTCTACACATAGTTTATATAATCTAAATATATTCTACACATAGTCTCTATGGTCTGTATATAAATTTATACATTTTTTTCACTCGCTATCGTCGAGATATCGTCACCGCAAACTGGATGAGAATCTAGTAAGTAAGAAGAAACGATAATCGTTACTCTTTGGACTGGTTAACCGTGTGATATATGTGGCGAACCGACACATGCAACCGGGGTGGGGTAACAGTGCAAACCGTATCGCAATAGATTCGAAGAAACGTTCCGGAGAGTTACCGTTTTACACACCGGGGCTTGCATCTCAGAACCTGAGAGAAACATTCCGTTTGGATTGGGTCGGGGACTTAAATACCCAACCCATTATACCCATTTCGCATAACCCCTCGCCGCCCCCCCACCCTCCTCCCATACGTTCATGCGATAACATGTATCCCACATCATAGTTATTGCGGGTGCTCGTGAAGCCGTTTATTTTTTTCTTTTTTTCTTTTTTTTAACTGGCGGCGAACCAACTGCTCGATCGATATACTGTAAAGTCTCCCGACAAACAAACGCGGTTACGTATACGTATATGTGTGTATGTGTGTGTTTATACGCAATTGGGGAACGATCAGGCGGTAGCACGCGAACTCCGCGGATTCCCCCGATATACGTCACTCTCACTTTGTGTGTGGTGGATTGACGAGTAGGTAGACTCGGGTCAGGCATTAGCGCGGCAAACACACACACACACAACTTATGGGAGAGACCTTGCCTCGTTGTTCGCGTGTGCGCAACGTCCAGCATGCTCGATGCGGGGCACGTTTCATCGCCCCGGTTCGCCATCTTCCATCGCTGTCTCTATATACCTCTCCTTCTTTCCGCACTATCTTCCCCCGAGCTCCGTCACTCTCATTTTCATTTCGTGAGTGTCTTTTTTTTTGTTTTCAAATTTTTTTTAGTCTCCGCGTGTGTAATATCGCGACGCGACCTGCGCACGAATAATCTCTCGTACGTATATCGTCGGGCACCGCGATCGCGAGCATCTCCCCCATCTCTCGCGCTCTCTCTCTCTCACACTCTCGGCCCATGTCCGTCTACGTATTTTCCCTATCTACTGTGAGAACCGAACAACCCGGGTATTTCTGCTCTGAGTTAACTCTGAGAACTCGCCGAGAGCGAGGCCGGTCTTTGGAATAAATATTGCTACCTGTCTGAGAGTGTCTGCCTGTGTGTGTGTGTCTATATATATATGTGTGTGTGGGTTAGGGGACAGCAATGGAAACTCGTTGGTTAGTTGGTAACGTTTGTGCGGAAAACTACAATCGTGGATGTTCTTGGTTGTCGTTGATGTGGCCACGATTTTTTATTTCGTGCAATTTCTACCGATCATCCTCTTTAATTTTTCTCTTCAGGTTGTTCATTGTCTTCTTTTGGTCGCTTGGGGCGCTGTGTGAAGAACTCTGTTTGTTGGGACAAGTGGCCTACAAAGGACAACAACATTGTGACATCTGCGAAGCTTTTCACTTGTGAGGACAAAAGTGAGACTCTTGTTAGGAAAAACCTGAAGATGCAGGTTGTTAGGGTGTGAAGGGTGTTAGGGATCGCATGCTGAACGTGAATCAGAGGGCGCCACAGGGCGTGTAGACAAAATACGCCATTGGCTAGCCGCTAGCATCTCTGTTTCCTTTGATCTTTGCATATTGATCGGTATGCACAAAGATCGAAGAATTTGTCTAGCGAGTCTTTACTAGTTGAAACATTTGCTTGCGAAGTCATTCTAGTATCCTCGTCAATGCGGAGTACCGACAAGTTAAAGAAACGATTTTTTATTTCGATCGGTTACACACACACACACTGGATTGGCAATAGATTATTGCGATACGACACGTATCCATAGCACTTGGCATTGCGCGTGTTGTACCGATGAACCCATTTCGTCAGACCATTGCAACGATTACACGCAAGACCGGTGAGTTGAGCAATGAGTTTACAATGCCGATTCGATTGTGTCCTGTGCGAAAGAAATCGGCGCGGTCTCTTCTGTTGTATGTTTTTTTTTTCTTCTTCTTCTTCTTCTTCTTTATGTTTTTACTTCACGGGGGTTTCGTTGTGTCGTGGATTACGGTGACGACGAGGTTTCGATCGTGTATGGACTATATATTTGTGGGTTGTTGCACGATCGAGTTACGTCGCTCGAGCGAAGCATCGCCGGTTGAATGCTAAACGTCTTTCGTCAAGGGCGCGTTATGTCGATCCGTAAGTGGAGCTCACTCTATAGAGGTGCTCGAACTGTTCGATTGTGACAACGATCGGCATCGATCGGCAACTGTGTATAATCTTGTGCGCGCGTATTGGTGTGCTTGATAAGTGTCACACACTTGTGTAAAATATTCCCTGCTAAGAGAAATCTGTGGTGGTTTTTTTTTGCAAATAAGAATCACAACTCGTCACACTTTTCCCATGTCTTTGTCATTGTCTGACCACACCCCGGTCGGATCATCTTTCCACTTGACCATTCGCAATTCCGCAAACTGCTCACAAAGTGACCCCAAAAGTATAGTCGCTTTATCTTCTCGCGAACGAATACGCAATGGCGCCACATCGGAGTACCCTCCCCCCCCCCGCTGTCCGCAGATCGGAGGTGGATACTTCATCGATGAATACCGGGGCGTGTGACCCCGGATTGGGAATTTATGTTGGCTCGTAAAATTTGTCGTAAAGCAACGTGTGTCAGTCTCGCGTCGTGGTGTCTTGGCCCACATAGATCGCTGCGACGCATGCGTCGTTGCGGTGGAGGTGCAGCTATGTAGCTACATACATATGTATACATATATATGTGTGTGTATATAAAAATAGGTGAAGTTGTGAAATAACGACGTGAGGTCTTGCCATAGGTCCAGGAGAAAACCGTGGAGAGAACGTGGAAGAAGAGCAAGTCGTAAATCGTTTGCTTATGGACGCAATGCGGTGTTTGCGGTTTCCTCCCTGGGTCACGTATTACATATATATGCATACATATCCTATCCTTCCCGTTCACCACTACGACCGCTTCGTGTATATCCATGAGCGAATATGTCGTTGGGCGAAGTGTGGACCGTTGGGGTCCCACGCATCAGACCGATGACTCGTCGAGTTTCAAGAGGACACATCACGGACGAAACTAAAACTTGCGAATCATCCCTCATTCACATTTACCGCAATTCTCGTGATCCACAATCACTTCCGCGGGTCAACAAAATCATGACGACCGGGTCTCCGATGACCCGGGAAGGGTATGGCTCATGTATAGTCTATTTATAGACTATGTATAGTCTATTTATAGACTATGTATAGTCTATTTATAGACTATGTATAGTCTATTTATAGACTATGTATAGTCTATTTATAGACTATGTATAGTCTATTTATAGACTATACGTAGTATGCATAGACTGTATGGAGACTATACATAGGCTAGATAAATTATATGTCGACTATGCATAGTCTACATAGACTATACGTAGACTATACATAGTCTGCATAGATTATTTATAGACTATACATAGTCTGCATGGATGATTTATAGACTATACATGGTCTGCATGGATGATTTATAGACTATACATAGTCTGCATTGATGATTTATAGACTATACATAGTCTAGATAGACTATACGTGGACTATACATAGTCTGCATAGACTATACATAGTCTACGCATAGATTCTACATACCCAATGCCATATGCAGTTTGTATATAATTTTTGTTGACTCGTGACCGTACGGTAGTCGACGGACGCGCGACTCGTTTCACGTTATAACGCAATGATATATTATACATACGACCATTATCAAAACCATCGGAGCGTGTTCTGGGATTTCCAGCTTTCGTGAAGAATCTACCGAAGCATTCGCTGATTATGAGACAGTGACGTACGTTTTATCGGATGAATCTGCATTCGCAATGTCTGCGGTTGAAACGTTAATGCACAGCAGCAGCAGCAGCAGTCTCAATGCGAACGTGTACAAAGCTTTGGAGATATGTGAACGATGGTGAAGAGGCCACACGACGCGAACCAGGACTCTCGTGGCACACCCGCAAGCAAAACGCAAAAGTAGTAGTAGAAAAGAATAACGCGTTTCCTGGTACAAGAGAAAGAGAAGTATTCCGAACGAGCACATATATATATATGTATGTATATATGTGCGACTGATGGTTTTTCCATCTTCGTCTGGCACACGTTCTGGAATAAATAGCGACAGTAGATCCGCGGGCACGACGCGCGTGCGCTTCCACTGTTACACGGCGAAATCTATTCCCCCCCCCCCCCCTACGGCGCCATGTTGGGCACTCGGGCTATGGGTACCGGTATTCAAATGACTCGGGCAATTAGAGGACGTAATAGCCGACGTTAAGTGCGGGTGACTACTGCCGACCATCGTTTGCCATCGTCAAACGATGTATATATATATGTATATATGTATATGTATGTGTGTCTTTGATGGTTATAAGGTAAAACGTATCCAAAGCTCACCGACCGACAATGCATGCCACATCGCAACATTCACAAACGGTTTTACTTTATTGAGTGTTTTAATAGAGAAAGAAAAAAAACACGATCTCATGGCTTTTCCGATTGAAATTGCTGACTGATGATTTCTCGAAGCTCGGCATTTAACCGGATATGAAAATTCGGGGGCAGGCGGGGATTATTATTATTGTTGATAACAATGATACATTTTTGACAAATGTTGTCAGGCTAGACTATAAATTATATAATGATCAATGAAAATTCATATTTATTTAAATATTATTGTTATCAATTATTTTACTCGCCTATGAAAAAAAGAAAGTGGGTTTTATGCATTATACTTTTTTTTATCGAGATTTACTTAGGCTTGTTGGTTTTGTTGTGTATTAGATTATTTTTTTAATTATTTTTTTGTTTTTCGAAATAATTTAATAACCGCCGACACAGAGTGGTAAATGTAAATACAAGTGTAAATGAGTTTGGTACGAAGAATCTCGCACGATTATCGCGTTAAGATTCTCGTGGGGGACCAAACGCATTAACGTGATTTTTTTTTCTTTTATGCGCGTGAATTCTCGGCTCGTGTTAACACGCTAGCTTTTCGCTGTATAAGTGTATGTTACGGGCGTGTATTATCAAACGCGCTGTCCACTATTTTCACGTTGTGTTAATAATCTTTACGAGCGAGCTAATTATCCGTGCGAGTAAAATCCGTGATAAAATTTTCGAGTTGCTCATGTTACTTCGATCCGACCGAGTCTTATAAACGTTTTTATACATATATGTAGTGTATTTATATATATATATATGTATATATATACATATATTATCGTAACCCAGCGCTTTAAGCGATTTCGTTAAGTGCTATCGGTTTGCTAATGACGGAAGAATAGTTGCGGAATTATTTATTATTTATTTATTGCTCCTTCTTTTACTGTTTTTTTTTCATTCGTACACACTGGTCGATTTAGTTATCGAGACGTTGAAGCAACGATGCTTGGGGAGAATCGAAGACGATTGCGCCAGGTGAAGGCGCAAACGTTGCACGATGATATATGTATACATATATATATGCGTTTCGAAATCGTGAAAGACCAATCGAGATTCGCTGAACTCTATATGCTATGTATAGACTATAAACAAGCTATATAGTCTATACATAGACCGTATAGTTTATGTATAGTACATGTATAGACTGTATAGTTTATGTATAGTCCTTGGATAGACTGTATAGTTTATGTATAGTCCATGTATAGACTGTATAGTTTATGTATAGTCCATGTATAGACTGTATAGTTTATGTATAGTCTATATATAGACTATGCATAAGATACACAATCTATATATAGACTATATAGTCTATATATGGACTATACATAAACTATTCAGTCTATACATAGACTATACATAAACTATACAGTCCATATGTAGTCTATAGGTAATCTATGTATTGATGATATATGCCCAGTTCCATATATAGCTCAAATATATATATTTCTTTTACTTAAGACAACATTTATGTCTTAAATTATAAGCATATGGCGTCACCACGGTTTGACCGAAGTGGCTTGGCATATCGATTGGTAAGTTTGCGACAAAGTCGATGAGGCCACCGGAAGTCCAGGCTTCACTCGCGCTAAGTGCGTTTCGCGATCGTGTGCATCACCGGAAATCCCCTGAATTCTGGGTTACCAACGATGACCACAGCCCCACAACACCGTGAAGATAACGACAAAACAGGTCTCGCACGTGCGCAATTGAAATATGGAATACCCGAAGACCAATGCTACCGATCTTTCTGCTCACCCGTTACTACCGACGACGTCGATTCAAACATTGTCTTCGACATTAAAAAACAATGTTAAAAAAAAAAACAGTTTAAAATGTAATATGCAGCCTCCTTTCGTTTCGTTTAGCATTCGAATCTGCATAAGCCACAAACTTTCTTCATTCTTTTAGCCACCGAGCTTTGTCACTCGTCAGCTCGCGTCCCCGATCCTCGGAATTTTTCCCGCCTCATCATCGGCGTCACCGTCGCGAAACTTATTTTGAATATAATAACCGTCGTTAAAACGCGTGCACGAAGGTTGAATCATCGTAATGAAAAGCGACCGAGTGAGAGAGATCCGATGCTACGATTCTTATTAGCGAATGTGAAACGCCGATGGCGCAGTGAGTCACCCACGCGATCGGCACAGTCATTGGCGTCCCAAACACTCATCATATCACACTTCGAGATACCGCTTTGATGTCTCACGAATTCGCTCTATTTTCAATAAAAATGAAAAATAAAATTATAAAAAAATTATAAATAATATAAAAAATACTCAATCACTTGAATTCAACTTGTATCCGTTTTAATGGGTTTCCAATTGAAGAAGTAATAACTTTGCCAGCGTCTGCACTACCTGGTACCATGTTCATGCATGTGTGTATAAATAAACGTTTATATGTATATATATACGTAATTCGTCAGACTCGCCTTGTAAGTCGCGTAACCCCACAACACATTTTCAACAATGGCGCTGGCTCACTTATTTGTAATGGCATAAATTTTCGGAAGGCTATTGACGCCTTGACTGGCATTACCCAAATAAAACACACACCCATATATACATATATATATATATATATATATATATTTATATATATGTATATATGCATATGGGATGGATACATAAATGTTTCCAGGGAGAAAACAATGCCCTCCCCCGTTCACCGAGACGTACAATTAGCATGACAAACGCTACATGCGAACGCGCATTCGGACCAGCCGACCTGAATCCTTGGTACGGTTAACGAGCCCCGTTTGACGCAAAAATTTTTTGGCCCGAATGAAAAGCGGACAATAACCGAACAAACCAAGCCTCCCCCCCCTGGAACCTCCGACCAAAATTTCGTTGCATCCGTTCAACGAGTGAAAATGGAACTCCTCTTTGAATATTCATGATTGTGTGTTTTTTTTTTTATTTTTTTTCGTTTGTCGTTGATTATTCGAGTGCGTAGTTTGGGGGGATCCTCGCGTCGTTATTCAATCGTCATTACCATCGGGGCGTTGTTTCCTTAGTGCGGTTCGTCGAAAGCGAGACGTGTGGAATTGACAAAAATAAATATAATCATGCCAGAGATATCGAGATAATTGAATGTGAAGACGAGAAAATAAAGCTGGTACGATTCTCCGCCGTTATAGTTAATACATAGTTTTTTGAGCTTGGAAAAAGTATAGTTGTGATAATTTTTAACAAAGCTGAACATTTCTCAGCCAAGATTGTATAATTTTTCTGGATTTCGTGAATTTTTGTTGTTGTTGGGTGAGAAGAAATATGCGCGGGAAATATTTTCTCTCTCTCTCTCTCTCTCCCTCTCTTTTTCTTTCTTTCGTGACGAGCCGTTTTTTGGTGTGTTTTCGCCCGAAGGTATTTTGCGGGGTCACGGTTCCGTGCTCCCTATAACTCCGGAGGGGATTTTCGAAGGATGTTGGAAAAAAAACGTGGCGAACGGGAGCCGAAGCTCCCAAGACGATCCGAATCCGATGAGCGCTGAGAAAGAAAATAAGGAAATAAATATACGTTGAGAAAGAGGGTGGGAGGTAAAAGAGAGGGGGGATGCGGAACGAGAGGATGAAGAAGCGAAAACAAAAAAAAATCCAAAAAAAAAAAGGAATTCAGAAGAATCGGAAACACGCGTGTGAGCCTGAAGAGAAGCGGTGAGAAAAAGGAGGCGAACGAAGTAAAAAAAAACAAAAAGAAAAGACAGAAAAAAACGAAGAAGAAGAAGAAGAAGAAGAAGAAGAGGAAGAGGAAGAGGAAGATGAGGAACGAAGAGAGGGAGAAAAAAATAGAGATTCTGTTACGCGGTTGGGGAATCCGAGTCAGTCGTTAGTATGCTAATGAAGGAAGGTCCGCGAAGGCGTTCTCCGGCTTCGAGAAGCAATAAGTAAAGCGAGAGAGAGAGAGAGAGAGAGAGAGAGAGAAAGATGGCAAGACCTCACCACGCTCGAGTCGCTGCTAAATTATTTCAAAATATTTCCGAATGTCACTATAATTGGTACTAGTGCCTAGGGGATAGTCCACGTGTGCGACCCCAGAGCTACCGAGTGTCTTTCTCCCTCTACTTTCGTCTCTCTCTCTGTCTCTCTTCAACAAATACCGCTTTCTTCGTTCATTCTTCTGCTTTTGTCTTCCTCGCTCGGAGATACGATTAATTTTTTATTTTTTATTTTTTATTTTTTTTTCATTCAACATGTATCGTTTTCGAATATCGTCGCCAGTTGGCGCCGATGAATTTTACGATCGAGTCCCGGGCGGTCCTCGGACTGAAAAACTTATTTTTACGTTTTTTTCTTCTTCTACGTTCATGAAAGTCACCTGGAATAGTCGACGAGTTATAAGCGTTTAGGGAATACGGTTTCCCATCTTCTTATACCTGCTCCATAATATATGTGACCCTGTATATATATATATGTGTGTATGTATATATATATGTATATGTGCGTGTAGGGGGGATGGGTAGAAGACCGAAAGACGCGCAAGGTGAGAATGTAAAAAAAAAAGAAAAAAAAACACTTTTGTGTAAGATTATTATTTTGAATTGGGGTTATACAGTCGTGAAACGTCGCAGGTGGAAAAAATAATCCAATAGTGCGGTGCTCGTGTTGTATTTTGTAGAAGTTGATGTATTTATGAGATCCCATTTCGACGAAAATAAGAAAAATAAAATAAATTAGGAGGAATGTAGGACTCGAAGAATTTCGGGGCAAAAGAGATGTTTTTTTTTTTTATGCTGTCGAATTAAATGGCGGCGTTTCTCCTCTCGGGGTAAAGATATTCATTATTTCACTGTGTGTATTTGTGTAAATTCTTTTCTATCTCATTCATAGAAGAGAGAGAGAGGGAGAGAGAGAGAGAGAGAAAAAGAGAGATGGTCGAAAAAGCTTAGTTCCAATTTATTTGAAACGCGCTATATCGACCTCTTCGCGTTTCAAAATGAGACGGAAAAAATAAACTGGAGGTGGAGGGGCGTAGCTGATGAATAACGAGAACGATCACAATTGTCCGTTTTCGGTCTAATGAGGCCCAATTAACCGATGCGCGCCAATCGTCTCGACGGAATGCGAGTGAGTGAGGTCCCACACGTCAGAGTTATCCATAGAAGGGACACAATCGAATGCAATCAATTTTCCATCTCGTCGTGCCACGTTATTTGTCCGCCCACGTGAATGTGAAAGGGTTAATGGGGCTCTTGGGACGAAACTCAATCTCAATCACATCCGGCTTCGTTTCGTTCACTCACTTTCATCATTCGATTATCACGAAATCATCCATTTTTTTGTTTTGTTTCAGAAAAATAAATATAAATCAATCGATTGATCGATGATTTTTTTAAATGATCGTTGTTTGCTTGGAATTTTCATTCAATGTTAATTCCAAGCACTGGCATGAAACATGAGTTTATTATGAAGAACCCATTTCATTTAATTAAACTCGATTGCAAATATCTACTTTTTATTATTATTATTATTATTATTATTATTATTATTATTTTGTTTTTGAAATTTTAAAATATTTTTTTGAAACTTCAACAACGTAGCTGTAAAAAAAGACATATATATATATATATAAAATCGTGATCGCCAAGATTTCGAAAAAAAAACTTATTTAACCAAATGAAATCGTAATAATAATAAGAATAATAATGATCATGATAATATTTTTTTCGGTGAATCAAATTTCGACGTTTAATTGGAATTTCGATAATTCACTAGGACAAAACGGTAAAAATATTTCGACCCAAGGTCGATACCGACGAGGTATCTCGGATCCGGTTTTAATTGGGAGATGTAAGAAAAAATAAAAAGAAAAAGAAAAATGATCGCGCAAAGTTGCGGCGTGTCTCCGGTTTCCGTACACGCGGCGACAAGGACTCGCGCGGCGCGAGCACGTGCTCTCGCCGCTCGTCGTTTCTGCTCGCGTTGATGCGCATCCGCACCTGCTCGCTGTCACTGCTCGCCGCTACACACAGTATATGTGTACCATCGCAACCGGTCGTCCAGATTACGGTTTTTTTTATCAGCTTCCTGGGTGAGCACACACACACACACACACACACACACACACACACACACAAACACATATTTACACACAAATGTTCGAAAAGGGAAGAGACGAGTTACAAGAATTCGAGATAATCAGAGAAAAACCCTTTCACATCGCCTACACCCCGGCGCCATTTGTTTTGACCTTTCTTTATCAATAGCATCCATTTATTTTTCGTCTATATACATATATTTATATATATTTATTTTTTTGCCCCATTTTTCAAAAATATTCTTCACACTCGAATTAAATTAAAAAAAAAAAACAATGTGCTTGTGAAATGCCATCAACAACTTTTTGGCTCTAAACGAACTTTCGTTTAAATTTCACCCACAATTTTGAAAATTTGATATTACAACGAATGAAAAATTGAATATATATTCGCCCCCACACATTTTTCCTTCATTTTATCGATCTCTTTTGGACATTTTGGGGATTAATAAGTGACATTGAAACTATAACACGATTTTTTCTTAATTCGCAATCTAATTATTGTTAGTTCAACAATATTATTTTTTTCCACGTGTATAAATATCTACGATGATCCCTCATCAGCTGTCCCTCATTCATTAATTTTTTTGCCATAGTGTTTAGTATTTTAAGATAAATCATTTTTTAAACTTTTTTTTTTCGTTGTGATCGTTGTTTACATTTTGTGATTGCTCGGTCGATCGAGTTAAACGTCGAGACGTAACTCGGGGCATCATCATCGAGGGCAATTCTCGAGTCTCGAGAATAATCAGCGCCGTGTGTGTCTCAAGCTCACACACGTACACACACACACACACACACACACACACACACACACATACACATAAACTGACTCTATAATTATAATTCGAATGAAATATGGACCATTTCCCGTACCGAGCTCATTTTCGTACAGCTCAAAAAATTCACAGCCCGCACGTACTTATAGATTCAACCAATAACCAACCAACCGAGCATTATACATATATAAATATATAGATATATATATATATATACATATCGAGTGATTGTCCGTAGGTTAAAACGAGACAGATAGTGAGAGAGAGAGAGACAGAGATGGAGATAGAGATAGAGAGCGTAGAGTCACGGTGAAAGGATTCGTGAAAGTGTATGCGGTTATGTGCGCAAACGCAAAGACCGGGCGGGCCACCGTTGCGCACAAGTGCGCTTTTGTTGCGAGACGATATGTTTGGATTCGAACCCGCAACTCGCGGGACTCGCGGTCCCCGTATCTACCCACAGACACACGAAACACGCATATACACTCACAGTTATTCGACCAGGATCATCGAACGTGATACGCCCGTTCGAAAAAAAAGCGAAAAAAAAAACCCTCATGGAAAACGGCCAATAACAGGCGAGCGATTGTGCGCACATGCGCGTGTGATCGCAGTCGGTTCGATGATAATTATTGTCGTTGCCGAGTGATAATTCATAATCCACGAGATGCAGACGCATAAAAAAAATTTAAAAAATGGTCGAGCCAATGAATGCTTTGGCAAGACGAGACGCGTATAATATTGGCAAAGTGAAGATGAATTTATATACGAAGCCGGAATCACGGTGCAATCGCTAGATCGATGCATTTGAGTGTGTTTCTTCTCGCTCTCTCTCTCTCTTTCTCGCTTTTTGCCACGCTGGCCTTTCGTTAATTTTTTTTTTGCTTTTTCACTTTTTTTTCTTTTTGTATCCTCCACCGATAGTGCCGACGATCCTTCCTACCCCCCCTCGCGATGTGTCGCAAGTGTGCGACAAGGTACACACATGCATACAGATAGATATAAGTGTGTGTGTGTGTGTGTGTGTGTGTGTGTGTGTGTGTGTGTGTGTGTGTGTGTGTGTGTGTGTGTGTGTGTGTGTGTGTGTGTGTTAGTTCGTCCGTGTCATGTGCAACGTGTTCGTGGAAACTATCGAGAATATAATCGATTTGTCGCGGTCCATTCTCGCTTCGAATCCACTTACAAATTCGTTCTCGTTTCATTTATTTATTTATTTATTTATGATTATTTTATTTTCATTTTTTCAATTATTTTTGTAATTCTTTTTTTCGCGATTGCGGGACTGTTGCATTAATCTTCGCGTATGGTTTACCGATTGTATTATGTATATCCCGGAGTCACGTGGCACTATGTCGTTATGAATTTGTCATAGATGGATTTATATTATATATATATACATATACACTTATACAGTGACTATTTCGCACGGAGAAAACGATATCTCACTTCCTGGTGGGCTGACCCACACCAGGTGAGTTATTCCTCAACGGCTCATCATTTCTGTTCATGTTCCAACGAATTATTATCGATAAGCGACCAGAACCTACAACTGGTTCCAAGAAAAAATAATAATTTCTCGAGTAATTGAGTCTTCCCCTTTTTATAATTTTTCATTGCTCCAGTTACGTTTTTTAATTAAATAACATTTTTTCATTCTTTCAGCATTCTCGATGGGATCCGTAATTGATTTAAAAATAAAAAAAAACACTCGACGTGATCGCATAATAAAACTAATTAGTTTTGTTTCGTTTGGGCGGGTGGGACGGGGGGGGGACGGGGGTTGGCGTGCGAATAAAGGATTTTGTTGAAAAATCCAGGAATACTTATAAACATGTACATATAGATATGATGATTACACGAAGTAGCATAGGTATATATATAATAAATATATATAGATATGCATATATATAGAGAGATATATATAACGAATATGATTCTTACCTTGCAACCCTCGCACGTGAACGCCCCGAAATGGAAACCCGCCGCGGGCTCGCCGCAGACCTTGCACTGTTGGTTCATCTGCAATTATAGAAATTATATTATACGAGGGATTGCGTGATATGTGTATATCGTTACAAACCCGAACCCCCATATATCTATACACACTACACTCTATATACACTCGATCCACATGGGGATCCACCTTCTCGCATTATCCTTGAAAAAAAAACAAACCAAAAAAAAACAAAAAATCGTTTTAAAAAAAAAACGATGTGAGGGGTTAAAGCGCGCGGGTTATGGGAAAAGGATGAGAACGAGATCGGGAGAAATACACGAGAGAGAGAGAGACAGACCGGACGCTCGAGAACACATAACGAAAGACGCGAGGAAAAAAGATCGAGGAAGGTCAACCGGTTCTTGGTTTATTCCAAAACCGATTGTATTTTCTTATTTTCGTGTATTTCATTCTTTTTCTTTCAATTTTTTCTTTTCAACACATATAAATCCTTTCTCTGTGTGTATATGTGTATGATGATAATTTTTTTTTTTTTTCGTTTTTTCCACAAAAATTTATTTTCGTCGTTTCGAAAAGCAAACTCTGGGGACTCGAAACTTTGGTCCAAGGGTCTATACGGGGACTCTCGAGATTGGTTTTTGAGGCGGATGAGCTCACACCGGACCCGCGGTAGCTAGAAGCAAAGGGGGGCGGGAGATGTTGAAGAGGTACTCTCGAGACGCATTTTGTACGTGAAAAAAAAAAAAAAAAACAAATAAATGGGTGAGAAGGCGAGGTTTGTCGAACGATGAGGACGAAGGTGAACCGAAAGAAGGTGAAAAAAAAAAACATCATGAAAAAGAAGCCCAGCGAGTCGGAGTCGTTTATCGGTGAGTATGTCGGCCGTTATATACATATATATAACGATCGGTTCGACATCACAGTCCGACGAAGCTGGATGGAAACCATCCAAATGCCATTAGGCGATTTCTCGCGCAACACACTCGAAATACAGTCGCGCGCACCTTTTCGTTCATTCTATTCTGTAACATTTTACGTTTACCTATATACACGCCTCTCTATGGGGACCGAAGCGGAAACTCGTTCCATCGGGCTCTCTCGCCCCCGATACCGTCCCATAAATCAGCGCTATCTCACCGTCCGGGCCATCTGCCGGGCGTTAAAATACCGTACCCGTAATATATATATATATATATGTACCTTTTCTCTCGTTTTTTTTTGGTCTGCCCTTGATGATGATGGCAGCTCGCATCGTCTTTTCCGTATTTCCTTATTTTTAAAAAATTTCTTTTTCGTTTATTTAGTTCTTTAGTTTTGTTAAATTTAATTTCTCGAGTGAAGTGGACCAAGTATAAAAATTGTACATAGTTTATGTATAGACTATACATATACAGTCTATGCATAGACTTTACAGACTATATATAGACTATGCTTAGACTATACAGGCTTCATATTGATTTTGCATATACTATACAGGTTGCATACAGACTATGCATAGACTATGCAGGCTATAGATAAATTATGCGGAGACTAGACAGACTATAGATCGATTTTGCATATACTATGCAGGTTATATACAGACTATGCATAGACTATGCAGACTATAGATAAATTATGCGGAGACTAGACAGACTATAGATCGATTTTGCTTATACTATGCAGGTTATGTACAGACTATGCATAGACTATGCAGGTTATAGATAAATTCTGCAGACACTAGACAGACTATAGATCGATTTTGCATATACTATACAGGTTATATACAGACTATGCTTAGACTTAATTTTCTCACTCAGGAAACTTAAATTAGGACCTACGATCTGGATAAAAGTCTAGAGACTCTTTGAACACAGAGTTCACCGACCTCGTCCAAGTTTTTCGGACGCACGCACGGGACGTTTGTTAACTCGTTGTTATTACAGTGACGAAAAAAATGGCGAGTTATCTTTGGCTAATGATTGTGGCGAATCAAAGGGAAAAAAAAATATTCACCTTATATCATGAGAGTTGAGAGAAGGGTTGAGAAAAATGGTTTTTGTTCTCGGATAAATAAAGGATGGTCGCATTTTAACGGACTGTGAATGCGCTTCTAGCCTGGAAGGGCTTGTGCAATCGACTGCCCTTTCATAAGGGCGAGGATTACTCGGGGAGGAGGTTGTTTTTGTTCGTCGGTACGGCCACGAAAGTTATTTTAACGAGAATTCAGAGCGACGTTAATTAGAACTCGGACAGTCGTAGCATCGGTTGCACCGATAGCCGAGAGACACTTGAGCCGCACTAATTGCGTTAAGCCGTGCGTATAAACTCCCGGACAAACGGGGAACCCCGCCATTGGCGCGTTGAATCACGCGCATGCGCGTTTGAGAATATCCGCGAAAACGGGGCGCATGCGCGAATGTGAATTCCCGTTTGATGCGCTCGCAAGACGCACGAGGGCAACTTCGGCTTGCTTCGTTAACGGTCGAATGGCGGTTTTTTTTCCATCCGCGTACAAAAAAAGAGTGCAAAGTGCAAAAAAGAGAGCGCGGGCTCATTGCGAGTGACTCGTTTATTTATTTATTTATTTATTTATTCATTTATTTATTTATTTATTATCGTAGGAACCATTTGTTCGAGAAATCTTTTCTATTTTTATTTTCTCGATCGAAGTTTTAACGTTATTAAAAATGATAACGAGTTGAAAAAATGTATTTTTGATCGAGTTTTTTATTAAAAAATAGTTTAATTAAAAAATAGACACGTGGCATTGATTCTGCCACTTTAATGAGAGTACAAATATGTTTTAACTACATATATATATATGTGTGTGTGTGTGTCGTTGGCTCACAGTCGCTATCTCTGATGCCTACGTACAATCTGAAGATCTGTCAGACAGCAGACTCGCACGTCCGAAACAACCGCTCGAACTTTCTTACTAAGAGGTCACAACGGAAATCTAGTCGCAGATTAGCCAGAAGAATTTCGAAAAAATCACGCATACACGAAAAAAAAATTGTATTTTGATCGTCGAAACGAACCATTCCCATCACGTCATTACCCCGGGGCTGAATGATACGAAAAAAAAGAAAAAAAAATAACAAAAAACCAAAAAATAGCTCGGCTCACGTTCGATGCGTGAGTACTTTTTTAAAATTCATGTTAATTTGACCTGTTTCTCTGTCGTCTACTTTTAATCTCTTTTTCCAAGTTAATCAAGATAATCGCGTTTTGAGGTTGTTTAAAAATATATATATACTTTTGCTTCATACATTTTTCATCTGCCATAAGTCTGAGGTCACAGTTGCGATCTCCATGGCACTTGCTAACCGCCGACCAACAAAAAATTATAATTCATTCATTCTTTTATTCATAAATCATATTTTCATACGATTATCTTATTTATTTATTAATTAAAACAATTTTCCATAAAATACATAAATCATTGTGTTACAAATATAATTATAAATGATATGTAATTATATCCCAATTATAATTCATCATTTTCCAAAAACGTCTAACAAGAAAAATAAATGAAAAAAAAGAATTCTTTTCCATTAGGATGTAAAAAAAAACTATGCATAGATATTTCCCAAGTCCGCTAATCGGTGCTCCAGGAAAACCCTCGACCGATACCGCGCATGCGCAAACGCTTCCGGCCGCTCAGGACCATCCGTACCCCAGTTTCCACGGTTCTCCGCGTCGCGGTCGAGAGTCAATATTTGTCGACACTTGTTCGTTAATGAAGTCGATATAGACCAAAACTCTCGACACTCGCTCGGTCTTTTTTTTCTTTCCCGGCACCCGAAAATCGACTCTCGACTTACGGCCGAGTCGACGAATAAGGACCCCCCCCTCCCCCCGGGAAACTCAATCATCAACGTGTCTCCCAAAATGGAAACAAGCTTCTCTCGGAGTTTTTTTCCATCGAAACGACCCTCAAGGCAATGGTGAAACCTTTTTCCGTTCTCTCTATCTGTCCTTCTCTCTCGCTCTGCAGCGAGCGTCAATAGCGCCGTCCCTCTCGCACTCACGGTCAAGATAGGAAGGCTTCGCATCGACTTAAATATTTCCCGGTTGCCAAACGGGCCGAACGAGGACACGCATTAGTCCCCAAATGTAACAGACAATCGTTATTTGTCTGCGTGTGTGCGTGTGTCGCCGTTCACGCACCGGATGAAGAAAAAAAAATAGGGCGAAAGGTAGACTCGATTACCACACACACACACACACACTCAAACACACACCACACTTCTACTTTACGCACCATTAAATCCGACTCCTATGCGACGTTTATCCCCTTATGACCCTTTTTTCGTTTTTTTTTTTTTTTATCTTTTTTAATTTTTTGCCACGCTCGACTCTCGTCCCTACAAGCCGGCTGACTATATTTGCCGCCTTGACTTCTTTCGCACCCCAACCAGCTCCCCCTCCATCCGGGCCAACAATCTCGATCTTTCGCAACCCTTTATCGCAAGTCCCTTAGTCTATCTCTCTCTCTCTCTCTCTCTCGCATCCAACGTGATGGTTTTATTTTATCTTTATTTATTTTTTTATTTTACTTTTTCCGTCCTCGTCGCTCCTTCTCGACCCTTCGGGGTGACGATCTCTCTTCGACTCGATTCGACTCGAATTGTCGCAGAGCCACTCCAGATTTTATCGGCACTCTCGTTCCGCATTTTCCTTATGGATATATATATATATATATATACATATATACACGAGTGCGTTCTTTATGATATGTGAAGTGACGTTTTTGAAAGAAGAACGTTTTGGCGAGGGTCAGGGAGGGTGCGAGGGTACCCGATGAATTGATGAACAAACTTTGTCACGCTTTTGAGTTGATAAATGGGAATAACAGTAGATATTGTGCGAATTAATGTGGACACACCATTTTTTTTTCTTCTTCTATGTTTGATACTGTTGAAAGTTGGTTGAATTTATTTTGTGAATACAAAGTCCATTTTACCTACTCACGAATTATGAGAAATGGTGATGAGTTATCTTATCCAGGATGAATATTTATTCTTAAAAATGAATTTTGGAAAAAATTCAGCGATGGGCCCTAAAGGTGGACTGACAAACTGACCCGAATATGATGAGGGCATGAAAAAAAATGCTATCGGGGCGAACGATGAGCCGGAGGAGGTCTGGCAATTATTGCGCAAGAGGCCGTTTGAGGTCGGTTTGTGTGTCTGTGTGTGTGTGTGAGAAAAGCAGTTTGGTTCAGTGTTGCAAACATCAGTTTTCGGATTCGGTAACGACCGGATAGCACGGTAGCCCACTATTTTTTTTCATTTATTTTTTTTTTCGCTATCGCTTCTCTCTCTCTCTCTCTCTCTCTCTCTCTCCGTGTCAGAGTGATTTATGCATTCCGCTCAAAGTAACAATAAAAAAAAACCATACTCTCAACAACAACCAAAAAAAGGAGTGAAACGATTGCTGCACCATCCCATTTCGAGAGAAACACAATTTCGAGATTTTTTTTTTCTTAACTTCGATCGTTGAACTAATTAACTTGAAAATTAACGTCGGTTCGTCGGTCCCATAGGATTATTTCGTTGTTCGAGAGTTTTCGGTGCCACTTCGTTCGCTCTTCTTTCTCACTGTGCCTATCGCACTCGTAACTAGTATTTAACTCTTCACAAAGTCGTACAAAGTCATGATCGTCTCTAAAATGCTTCTTCTTTCGTAACTGTTCTTCATTTTTTTTTGCTCGCCGCTATACAATCTTGAGAATAAGTAAGACGGTGAACTAAGAGGTAAGACGGTCTTTATATATATCAGTCCGCGGATTGTTAGTAACTCGTTCAAGAATTTTTTTTTTTCAATTTTCGTTTCACAGTGGCTCTCAATCTGGACATCCAGAGTCGTCCAAGGTGTTAAAAGTGTCCATGACACGGTATACCTATATATATATAGGTGTACAGATCATTAACGGTTATATCAAAGACGAAATTTACGTTCCATCACAGTTGCGTTGCTTAACAGACGAAAACTCAAACTTTCTACGAAAAAAAAAAAAGAAAAAAAAATTCTTCCATACGTGAAAAAAAAGTCATTGTCGAATAATCATTTACAGAATGGCGTGACAAATAATAAATAATCACTCTTGACTTTCTTTTCAATAATACCATTATATCCCCCCTCGACGTTGCATGTGAGTCACACACACAAACACACACTCACACGTCACGACGAGTGCCAAAAACCGTTTCATCGACAATCGTCGAAAAGATGATGAACTTTGACGAAATGGAAAGAAAGAAAAAAATGCGTCGATGGTATTGGCCCCATTGGATTGCAATATGTGTGACAATGAACAATAAGAGATCCCTCCCCGCTCCTCCCCCCGGACTGGTAGTCGTCGTCCTCCGTGACCCAGAAAATGTGGAAAAAATTGTGGAAAAAGAGAAGAAAAAAAAGATGAAGGGGAAGAAGGAAGAGTCACAGACGTCACGAAGAGAGGACGAGGCCGGTCGTTCGCACTGAAATCGAGAGAGAGAGAGAGAGAGAGAGAGAGAGAGAGAGAGAGAGAGAGAGAGAGAGAGAGAGAGAGAGAGAGAGAGAGAGAGAACCGATGCACCGGCAAGAGAGACCATTGTAGAAGCCTCATGGGCTTTGCGCAATTTGTATTGGTGGATGCGTTTTTAACGATCGTCTTGATGGATGGTGGTCCGGATATATATATGTATATATCTTTCTCTCTCTCTCTCTTTCTCTCTCAGATCTCTCGAGACTGCTCGATCGCCTCCAAACACAAACACACATACACACACATGATGGCAACATATTCTTCTTTATATATATATATATATATATATATATATATATATATATATATCTCACTGATTCCTCCCCCTTCCTCTCTCCCTCTTTCTCTCTCTCCTTCTCCGTCTCCCGAGTCCTTGAAAAATGATCCTCGGGGAACTCGGAACCTTTCTCGGTTAATGTTTCTTTCTTTCTTCCTTCTCTTTCTCGTTTTTTTTTCTTCTTCTTCTTTCGTTTTTTATTTTTTTTTTTCGCGATCCACAATGCATCGCCCCGCAGTCAAAGACAATTAATAACCTTCAACTGGGAAAGATCATTTATCGCGACAGTTTAGTCCCCATTCGTGGAACGACAGCGGGGGAAGTTGAACGAATATAACGAAAGAGACTTCACGATGAGAATATGAAAAATGCGAGAGAAAGACACACGTGGGGAGGAGGGGAGGGGGGGAGGGGGGGGATAATGGGGGATGGGCAAAGTGGAAATGCGAAGCTGTGAAAGGGCCACCCATGATAGTCGGTGCGGGTTCTTGAGACGAGACCAACTCTGTACACCTCTGAATCCACGTCGTTCTACTCAAGTACGATCTCATTCTCAATTGTATATGTATAAGCACCAACCAACCGCGAGTTACATTGTTCGACTCCTCGAGCCGTGACCGATTCGATTTTTAACAGCGCTCACACACATATATATATATATACGTAACGACGAAAATTCAACATTAAAATTCCGGACGGCAGCCACTCGAAATCGTACGTCCACACATACGTATATATATATATGTGTGTGTGTGTGTGTGATTGTATTATGTAACCGACGGGACATTGAAACATTGGTAACCCTTTAAACTTGTGGGAAAAATCTCCAGATACGTTATAACGTCTTCGTCGCGATTCGTCCTGCCTCAGATTCGTATAAATTCAACGAGGCCCCAACTTGGGGGGGGGGGGGGGGGGGCAGCTGCACTGCACTTTATGCATTCACCCGAGTCCATCGTGTATTATTGTTGATTGTCGTGTAGCATTGCTCTTTTTTTCCCTCTCTCTCTCTCTCTCTCTCACACACACACACACACTATCTCGTTCCTCTCTCTCTCTCGCTCTCTCTCTTTCCAGTTGTGCGGATTGCACACGTTTGTAAATTTGTAAATGCCGTGGTCACGACGCGTGTAAACGATTCGACGCCCCCCCCCCTTTCATAACCCTTTCCCGAGCTTGCTCCTCGCTCGAGATTACCCTAATTACAGCGGCAATGCACGGAGCAACATGCACACGCGTTTATGATGTGAATTTCGAAGAAATTCGTTGCGATCTTCGGAGCTCACACAGCGTCCGGCAACGGAAGAAAAAAAATGCATGGAAAATGATCCGTAAACCGTTGCCAACGAATTTAACATTTTATCCCACTCGTTTTTTTTTTTTTTTACAGGAATTTCAACGAAAATGCAATGTAATGTTGCATGGAAACTGTATGATGAATATTGTGTGTGAGAAAAACTTTTGACGATGTCAATATGATCAAAAAGTGGTGGAAATAACTTTTTAACTTTATATTCAATGATAAGCCAGAATGTTTCATCTGAAATATTGCTGTGAAAAATAATTAGAGTTGATTTCGTCGGTTTTTCATAAAATTGATTCGAGAAAATGATTAAAATTGATTTCGCTATTTTCATAAAATCAATTTTTGAAAATGCACTAATTTGTTTTTTTTAATTCAAATCAATGAAACTGATGATCGCTTAGTTTTGATAAAATTACTTTGAACAAACTTAGAAAATTGATTTTTCAATTCTAACAAAATTACTTTTGAAAAAAATGCATGACATTAATAATTGAATTTGAATTCATAAAATTGACCTTTTTTATTTCAACAAAATCATTTTATAAAAAAATAACAAAACATAAAAATACAACAATATTTTTTTCGTTGCATTTTCTTTGAACTCGGCCCTTTTTTGTGAGTAGCGGAAGTGCTAAAGGATCAATAAACTTCGCGGTGAGTGTCGCAACAAAAGTGGTCCAGATTGTTCGAAGTTGCAACCGAGAACCGAACCGGAACTCGACGCCTGTGATCTCGCGCTTTCGTCGGGACTCTAACGGCTCCACGCGGGGCCGTCTTCCGTTATCGCGTGCTTCTTATCTGCGCGTTGGGTCCGTCCGAGGGCCGCGCCCCGTCTCATCGCGGCTTATCCCCGTGACACGCGACCAGCTCGCGAGCAACAATGCCGCCACTGCGCGTGTGCGCGAATGTGAATGCGCTTGTAACGACAAAACCGATGGCAGCGCACACCTACACGAGAAGTCACTTCCACGCGACTTCCGGGGGAAGTCGGTGGCCTCACATTCGAGCGCGCACGCTCCATTGCCGACCACTATATCGCTCGCCACTTCCAAGGGACGCAGTTCTGTCTGAACGCCCTTGCACGCGAACTTTTACCGTTATGCAACATATTTTTTATTTCCTCAATTTCTTTAAACATCGTTTTTTTATTTTTTGAAGAATTCCTTGTGAAAAGTTTTTCGACGCAATCGCGTCTGCGCACGCGTGCTTCAACGCCACGCGCCACCCGGAAGCACGAGGAAACTCGTATGTAGATTCGAAGACACGACACTTCATGGTCGAACACACGATAGATATATGCTTTTTGATTGTGGCGAGTTGCTTTGGCAGCTGGAATTTTTTTTTTTCAATCATTTTTGGTTGGATTAATTTGGGGCTATATAGCTTTGACGACGAACGACCCATATATTTGTTTTTCTTTTTCAAAATATATTTTTTTTAACCTACAATGATTGCCCAATTCCAAATTATTTTAATCCTAGAATTGTCGAAAACTTTCATGAGGGGCTTATCATTCACTTTTTCTTTTCTTCTTGAAATTTCTCATTCGCAGATGAATTATATGAAACCTATATTTGGTATTTTTCACTTCGATATTTTTAATGCAATTGACATTGTGTCAGATCGATTTTTCTGTTAAGAGGCTACGGAAAGCAGAAGGTTTAAATTAATTGTTCCTTCATGTCCTGATTCCTATTATCCCAAGTAAAAAAGTTATTTTTTTTTACTTGGGATAACAGTTTATGTATATAGTGTACATATACATATTTATATATTTTATATATTTTTTTTACTCGGGACGTTGTTACAAATTCGAAATAATAACCATCACTCGAATAATATATATATATATATATAACATACATACATAATACGTGACTACAATCGACATTTCGGAATCAGACAGACAAAAGAATCGAACAGCAGCAACATCTTTTTAAATTCAAATTCATAAGTTGCCATTTTTTTTCAATTAAAATAATTTTTTTGATTTTTTTTCTTTCTTTTTTATATTTAGCGACAAACCGATTTGCCAGCGTACAAACAATTGTCCAGGGCGTCGCTGCTCGACAGTCGGCGAATAATCCGCCGTTGACCCTATCCCGGGTCCACTCACAGTTGGAACAATGTTTCACGCGTATGAACGAAGATTGCGTGACGGTGTTTCGTCTCGCGGTCACACATACACACACATTACTGCAATGTCGTCGTGTCGGTGCGAAGCGAAGAAAGACGGAAGACGAAAGCGTGGAGGATGGCGAAGAGGTGCCCGCGGGCGCATGGAGCGGGGACAAAGGGTCCATCGGGCGAAAAGGCGTTAAGTCAGATCACGACCCTACGGCGGCCGGGGCCCCCCGGCCCCGCGCGCGAGGGGGGTTAATATGCAAATGTTTTCGGAGGCGCAGGACGCGCAGGCGCCTCGGGGCCCGAGCCGCACGCAACACCACGCACGAGAGACCCCATATACGACGAGCGCTCGCGCGCAGGACGATTGTTACGCGCCCGCCGCACGGCGGACTCACCTTTATTTTACTGTGGGTACCTACTCGACATACATGGGCGACCCAAAAGGCACACGCGTGTATGGTTACCCGTATACACACGGGGGCCCCATCGCGTCCGAATTTTATTATTATTATTATTGTTATTATTATTTATGTTTTTTTATTTCTATTTTTTTAATTTCATTTCCTTACTTCCTGATCTCGCTCCGACCCGAAGGCAACTTGTGATTCTCAAAGGGGGCAAGATGGCCCTGCTGAGGTGGAGCATATGCACGAAATGAAAATTTTGAACTTTGAACATTTTTTTGTTGAGGTTTTGGAATTTATGCAAAGCTGATTGGTGGATTGATGAATTGAGCATTCGCGATTGATGGTTACACAAATTGCTTTGTGGATAATTTTTTTTTTTTTCAAGTTTTCTGATGATTGTGATGTCAGGTTTTGGAATTTATGCAAAGCTGGTTGATAAATTGATAGATTCGAATAATTCACGATTGGTGATTATACACAAATTAGTTTATGAATGATTCTGAATTTTTTTTCGACGATTGTGATGTCAGATTTCGAAGTTTATGCAAAACCGATTGATAAAATTGTCAAATCGAATAATTTTCGGTCGATTTTATACAAATTACTTGACAAACCATTTGAGTGTCAATTTAAAAAAGTAAAAACGAATATATACAAAAATATAAGAATTCGAATTTCGAATGCTTTGGCTGAACCGTCGGAATTAACCGAAATTGATACATCAAGCAGGTCCATCTTGCCCCATCCACCACGACTACACCCGAGTGGAACAAAGTCCTCTACAAGTGGGGAGAGGGGAGGGGGCCCACGTAATAACCGTACGAAAGGGTTAAGACGAACGGGTTGACAAAACCGCAGTGGTGAACGGAAGCGACCGAACGAAGAAGTAAAAAATAAAAGAGGATGCGAGGATAGTTGGCCCGCAAAGGAAAATAAAAAGAATCATGACGAAAGATATTAAAAAAAAAAAAAGAAAAAAATCAAACAACAAAACAAAACAGGGCAATAAATATATTTTGACATGGGAGCCTGTGCGAGATGGGTATATGCATAATAATTGTAACGCTTTATATTCCTTTGGGCAAAGTGTCGCACACGCATGCCGGAAGAAGGGTGAGTATTATTTGCTTTGGTGAAGAACCTTATATGGTACGGTGGTTACACCTATATACATATATATGTAGAGGGAGAGACAGAAAGAGAGAGAGAGAGACGAAAAAAAGCGTGAATGCGTATGACTTGTGCACGCGGTCTGTGACCCATTGTGACGACGAATTACGCCACTGTAGTTGGTAGGCAAATATTATAGCAACAGAATATCGTCGAGGGGTGATGATATAATGTTTTCATTTGGCCTCGACAACCCGGTACCCATATGTACCTATACATAGATATCTAAACGTATGTATATGTATATATGAGTACCTATGTACTCATACATGTGTTTATATATATATATATATATAGGAACTCATGGGTTGGGTGTAGTCTACATCCCTAGACACTCTAGTAACTATATAATGAAACAAAAATAAAATAAAAGAATGAACCACGCACGTGTGGAAATTTCAAAGATCCGAGATTGGCTTGATGCTGCTTTCCACGTCTTCATTCGCCACCGGTTCAGACGACAATGAATTTTTATCGACGTGAAAAAAAAATTGAAAAAAAGATAATTTGGCTCAAGTACAAGCTTCACATTGTACAAAAGAGAAGACTAGGAAGGAAGAAAAAAATTTTATTCGAAACGGTAAAGAGTGGAGCGGTTCTGGCTAAAATAATTTTTTGCTGGAGAATAAAAAATGGTTTGCGATGAAATAAAATGTTTTTGTTGTGTAATGGTGAGAGGAAATGGGGAAAATTATATTTTTTTATATAAAGATTGTGATGCTATGGCGGACGAAACGATCGTCGTAATTTTTTGGGAGTTTAGTAAAAAAAAATTGAAATAATTTTGAGTTAATTTCCGGGTGAGTTGAATGAGTAGTGAGATAATCGCGGTGTACGAAGTCGGAGATTTCGACGCCTGGGCTAGAAGAACGCGCTACGGAGACACGATTAGGTGCATATATAGACTCGCTGGTGATCTAGATGCTCGAACAAGCGAGCATGAAGCCTCGGACTGTGATTGAAGACGTATGACATATAAAATCCCAATGAAAATTACGTTAATCTGATAAATATCGATTACAACTGCTTTGTGAATGCCAGAAAAAGATGTAAAATCATTGAATATGAGGAATAAATACGTGTTATCACATCTTGTATCATGTTTTTTTTTTTGCACCTTTTTTTAATCGCTGATATTAAATATCGAAAATCGAAAGTCAATCGATCTCCATTGTTTTTGTGGATCCATTCCTCAAAATGAATTCGTCTAAATTTTTCCAAAAAAAAGGTTGTCCAGCTTATAACTTTCAAACGAGTGGATTAATCGTTTTGAAATTTTTCAAGTTTTTTTTTATGATAAACGCTATTGGCTGTGAAAATTTGTCATACATCCTTAAATATTGTTTGATATTGACATTAAAATAAAGGAGACTTTAACTATCGCACAGGACAGAGCTTCTCGATTTTTCGAGATGAAAAGTTTGACATTTTTCCATCGTTTCAATATCATCGGATAAACAATAATTCGTCGACCGAAGATCACAAAAAAAAAACCGACACTTACCCTAACGTTGTGATTATCCCAGCGACGTTGAAACGAGCAGCACGACCGTTGTTAACTCTTCACTTTTCTCAAACGATAAAAATTATAATTTTTTTTAATTTATAAATCTCGGTCTCGTGAGCGAAATTGTACGACAATCGGCTCGAGTTCGTTAAAACACGTTTTACACGATTCCTCGATCACTGGTTACAGAAACAACCACTAAAACAACAACAACAACAACAACAACAACACACGTGTAGTCCAAGAACAATATACAAAAAAAATTGTAATTTCCACTATTTTTCCCAATCACTTGTGTTTGTTCAATGTCGTCGATGATTATTCTTCGCCGGTTGCCGATTCTTCTGCCGATCACGATCTGCCAAAACTTGCCGATTTTTTTCAATTTTCCAAACTCAGTCGAAAAATAAAATAGTTGGAAACAAAATAGAAAAAAAAACTATCGTCGAACTACCGATCGAACTCGTTGGAATTTTTCTTGTTGTTTTTTCCGTACGATCTCGTGACCGTAAACTCCCACGATAATCAATCGCTTACGAAAATCGGTTTAAATCGGTTTAAAAAAAAACACGATTAAAAATCGTTATCGATCTCGTTACCGATATGTTACAGATATATAGATATCTATTAATCATTCACGTGACAGACAGATTATTATATCTCACGATCGTGGAGCAATTTTTTTTTTCACGATCAATAACCGACGTCAATTACTCGCACTGCGCAAATCTTTATTATTATTATTTTTTTCGATTCTGTTTTTATTTACATATATCTACATATATATAGTTATGTATATATATGTATATAAGTATATAAATAAATGTATTATAATACTTGTGTATGTGTTTGCGAACTATAATATATATATCCGTGGCTGCACGAGGACACACCGGTGCGGCCACGTCGATGGACGGGAAAGGACTAGCGCTTCAACGATCCGCGACCTGTTGGTCTCCGTTCGTCGTGAAGGTGCTCGAGAGAGCCGGTGGGTCCGGTGTACCGATTTTCCATGTGGCAGGGGCAACGTGTCCTGCCCCCTTCGAGTTACGCCCATTTACCGACGAACCAATCGTCGATAGGCGCGATTGAACGCACGACCAATCGCGACGGGCGATCGTGCGGTAGCCGGCACGGCCACGCCCCTTTTCTCCCTCCACGGGCGCGCTCGGTCGTTGTCGGACGCGGTCGGCCGGGGCCGAGGGGTCCCCTCGTGGTGGGCCTCTCGGCTTCACGTTCACCGGCGTTCGCCGGCCAGGTGAACATCGAGAGCAGTTCGCGCGACGATTCTCATCGTTGCCGAGATGTACTTCCTCGAACGATTTTAACGCGTTTGGAGATATCGTTTCACAAGCTTCTTTGTCTTTGTGATGGATTAATGACATTGATTTGTTTATTGTTGGATGATTATGAATGTTTAAACAATTATGGGAGTTGGAATTGTTGATTTTAAGTTAAGGAAACTTTAGGAATCAATGTTTTTTTTCGCCTATGTTTTATAGAATTGAACGTTGGTTGAATTTAGTTGTGAATGCAGATGAGTTATTTTATGTTTGTTCGATGATGAATATGTCCTAGCTTGATTTTAATGGCTGCATGATGGGATTGTGATGTGTTTGGTGAGTTTCCAGGACAATCCAGAAGGGTATAACCTCATTCGCCTCAGAATATCTCAGCATAATCTTGGAAACGTTGCTTGGGGCTGAGTCTCGCTGAAAAGTGGGTTCATCGAAAGCTCGAACTTTTTGGAGTTCAGTAAGCATAAGTTTGACTCCAATATTTACTTTTATGGCTATGTCATGGCTATTTTGGGCTCATGAAAATTATACAGTTTACATGATCTCGTGTTCGATATAAATTCAAGTCATAACTAATACTTTCTGATTATTCTCAAATAAAAAAATTAATTATCGATTAATATTAATCATTGCGCAAAAAAATCTTCTGCAGCTGAAATTATGAATATGTATATAGGTATATGTGTATATATTCTTCATTTCCAATTTCGATTCGACTAACTATAGGTATCTTTTTCCCGGAAAAGCTTGAGCATCCATAATTGGCACCATTAACGGCCGAAAAATCATCGGAATATACCTTATATATATATACATATATTGCGGAAAAATCATTGGTAACCAGTGACTATTATGCTCCAGTAATTTTTTTATTTGGGTCAAATTTTTGCACCATAGACACATTTTACCGAGAACCGTCGGTTAATTAAATAAACCAACAATGACGAACGGAGTGAAGCTGTAAAGTAAAAATATATATGTAAAACATAAATATATACGTTTTATAGCATAACAATAATGTCCCAACAAAATTGTACCGCGAAATCGTAAAATCTGGACTTTTGTTGAGTCTCGGGGCAGTCCGCAGTGTCCAGTATATTTCGTCCACCGTGAATGGCGGCCAACCTTCGTCCGGTTAATCCACAATTTTCACGTTTTTGGTTCGGGTTTGACTGGCAAATTGACCAATTGAGGTCAACTTTTCAAGGGCTGTAAAATTTTTCGAGAAAGAAATTTGCTCCAGTTTATCGCGAATAATTTTTTCGGTGGCACTTTGTTACGACAATGACCGAATAAATTATATGACGACCGTTAAAATTAACCCTCAGCCACCGTAGAGAGAGAAAAAGAGAGAGGGAGAGGGGGGGGAGAGGGACGATGTTTCGTCCTGCATTGAGCATCGGGTCGATGTACCGTAATTGTTTTATTGACGGAAGCCAAAGTGAAGAACAATGTTGACCGGTAGGTTTGAACAATGGCCGACCGACGGCGAACGGACTGGACTTCCTCGAAGGGACCCCCTTCCGCGGTTCACCGATACAATTCACGGTTATACAGGCACTCGTGTGGCTACCGTGGAACTTTTTTTTTTCGTTCACGAAACCGCAAGAATTAATGCAACCGACAGATGGAATTCACGATTCAGATTCAACATCCATGTGGTATATGTATGTCTATCCGCGTTTGACCTTTTTCGAAAAGGATCCAAGATGCCAATGGCCATGTACCTACCGAATTCTACCCTCCTCTAATTGTAAGTTAATTTTTTTACATGGAATTGTATATATGCAACACACACATGTATTAATTTATATATACGTATATATAACTTATATATGAAAATCGTATTATATTGGAGTGGTCCTTGTGAAGGTCATTTTGATTGATTTTTTAGCTTCGATTATTTTTAAAATCAATTATTTTGAAAATAATTGAAAAAAAAAATGTTTCTCGGGGAATTAGCGGCCTATCTGAATGATAAAACGTATCTAGGGAATTTTGATTTTTTGTTTATGTAAATAACATGGAATGTTCATCTAGTTTATTTATTATAGATAAAATATCAACATGACAAAAATTTGCCTCATATACTTTCTTCATCAGCAAGATGTGTACTTACTTAGAAAAAAAAAGTTAGTTCCCTATAACAAAATGGCAGATCTAGTATGGCGGCTTGAAAATTGAAAATCATTAAAATTACGGTTCAAACTTGTTTCACCGTTTTTTTTTTGGCCACTGGACATGCATTTGGAACTCAAAATGCAAAATACACTGAAATAGAGTTATTATGACATCCTAAGAGACAAAAACTTTGGAAAATTTGCTCCAACGATTCTTATCCATAGTTTTTACTGTAAACTTATCAATTATAATATTATAAATTATACAAGAACTTAACACAAAAACATTATCGATAAAAATGGTCGAAGTTAATTTATAAAGTTCTTGTATCTTATGACGTCATAATAGTTCCACTTAAATGTTTGATATTTTGCATTTTGGCCGTCGAATTTGCATTAAAATTCAAAAATGACCTTTATAGGGACCACTCTCCTCTAATATATAAATATATATATATATATATATATATATATATATATATATATATATATATATTCGTTCGAGTCGACCAAGCTCGAACGCGGCCATTAGAAGATTCTCTAGTGAATTTCGAAATCGATTTTATGTTGAATCTCGATGATCTGTTCGCACAACCATGTGCCTACGAGCACGTATCGCCATACATATACATACACGCGTTATCGAACACACCAAACCTATACGTATACAGATATATATATATATATTTTATTCATACGATTTCTCGGCCTTAGAAACTGGGTAGATCTAATAAAATGTCGAAACGCGTTCGAGAGAACGACGTAATAAATTGTGGATGATGTCCAACCGTAGAAATTAAACGATATATAGAAAACTGGTTATTTTTTCTTCTTCTTTTTAAATTCTTTTTATATATATATTACACATATATATTTTTTTTCTTCGAACGTGAAACGACACGATAGAGCGAAAGAGTGATGGAGACCGAGAAATATCTTGCATACGATACGCAGGCCTGAATTCTGTTCTGCTCTTTCATTCTTTCGTTCCTCTTCCCTTCCCCCTCTCACCTTTCTCACCCCTTCACCTCTTGGCTCATCTTCTTGTGTCGTATTCGACCTGAATCTTTCTCTCATATATATATATGCATATATGTAGTGTGCCCACACACAATTATATCCCGCACGTCGCTGTACAACCCAAACTCCCACGTGTCAGATAAACATTTCCTCGGAAGATGATTTTTTTTCGTCTTTTATTTTTCTTTTTTTCTTTTTCTTCGTTTTTCTTTCTTTTTCGTCGTCGTTCTTATCCTTCGGTGGTTGCGCCTTACTCGTTCACCGTTTAACGACCTTTCCGGAATTATAAAACTCGTCTTATCTCCGGTCGGAATATTGGACCACAGCCAATTCGTTAAATCGCATAAATCTCGAGATAAACCGCCGCTCTTCGATGGCAACAGATTGACCGACAAAGAACTTTCTATCCCTTCTTAAGCCCTTTTCTTTTTTTTCGAACGCCGTGAGATGGGCGTGATGGTTGTTTCGTTGAAACGAGGGGAAAAAAAAAATCACGGACGAAAATTTCATTGATGAACCAGATGAAAATGAAAATTTTAATGAAATTTATATGGAAGTAGATCGCAATGAAATATTTTTACTGATCGAAATTAACAGTATTATTTTAATGTGATGAGGGCAGAAAAAATTATAACAATCGTTCACTGACAAAATGTTATCAACGAAACAATTGTGAAATAACTATTTAAATTAAATTTATGTAAAAAATTAATCGCAAACCAGAAATCATTAAAATATCAAAATGGGCGAAATTATTTTGACGGAGAGAGTGCAAAATGATAATAACAATAATTAACCGATCAAATTTCCTCAATGAATCCAATGAAAAATGAAATTTTCGTGAAAATTCATCGGAAACCAAGAATTTTTCACAAAACCAAAATCTGCGAAATTATTTTGTCGCAAAGAAGTGCGAAACAAAAAAAATTATCATTATAACTCGTCGACCGAATTTCATAAATTTTATAAAACAAAATTAAAAAAAAACGCAATTTCAACGAAATTCAGTTCAAAAATTATTCCCAAACCAAAAATCCCTACAAAATCAAAAATCACCAAACATAATTTAATCCACGTAAAAAGTGCAACAACAACAAAAAAATAAAACAAATAAAGTCACCGTATTTTCCATCGATCAAAATTCAATATCCATATAAAATAACTCGATCCACCAAATTTTTCTCCATTCCAACAAGTATCCAAAATAAATTCCGGATGACAAAGCCCGACCCTCATTACCCCGGGGCCGAGGTTCGTCGTCGAAAATCTCGTTCGAACGTCTTTTCCGGTATTTCTTCCATCGCGCTCCTTTTCCGATGCTATGCTCGATGGTCGGTCTCGGGTTATTATTTATTAGGGTGTGTATCGCACGTGAAGATTTCCATCGGCTTATCCGTGTTAAATGGACGAAGGACCGATGCTGGTTTTGTCGGAGTTAACCTATGGATGCGCGCGCACCGATCGCCCGACGACAAAAACACGGGAGGCGCGTTACGTACCAAATACGATTCGTGATCAATTGGCCGTAAGTTAATCCGGATAAAGCAAAAACGTGTCCGCGATGTGCCCCCCCCCCCTCCCCCCTTCACAAACATTTTACACACGGTTCGAAAAACACGAATCACGGACACTAGTTACATAGTTTTTACGTTCGTGTGTGTGTTTCGTGGCTGCGGCAATGTGTCTCACAATTCTACCTACCTACATATATAGCTTTCATGCTTTGGGTGTCTCTCTGGGCCAGTGTGCTCGTTCGTTCATGCGAAAACGTTCGTCCAAAGGCAGATGGGTCTAATATGAACTCGATTCACCGTTCTGCCAAGATGAACTCATTCTTCATATGTTTTTTTTTATCCTTCATTTTTTATTTTTTTAATATTTTTTTTTTCATCTCTTACATTTTGGGTGTCGAGGACTAGATCCGAGAAGGTAACGACTGTGGGGCATGTAAGTCGGTGGGTCGACCATGTTCGTGTGTGCTTCAGGGTGGAAAGAAATTAGATTTATCGTTCGTTGCTGTGTAACTTTATGCACTGTCATATACGAAATATATGACATATATATGTGTATGATTGTAGAATATTGTCAACGCGTTCGTTGACGTGTTCCAGTTGAGTCCATTATTTATTGGGAGATGAATAACCTGTGTGAGATTTTTTTTCGACGCTCTTGCCACACGCTAGAGTGTGGATGATGGAAAAATCCTGATTGTGAGTAAACTTGTGATTGAAATGAAAATTGTAGGAATTGGAAAAAAAAATATTTTAACTCGGCGACCTGATAGTATTTTGAGGTTTTCGAGACGTTTGAATGTGGTTTAACATTGTTCAGCATGCATGCGTCCGTCGGTACGCGATATCCCAACGATTATCAATGATGATTAAGAGAAAAGTGTGTATCACGTGAAACTTAAGATCCCTGAGTGTTACGTCGTGTAATGACTGAACTCAAATGCATGATCTATAAATGGCCAAAAGTTAAAAAAAAATTGTTCCTTAATTTTAAAACAATGTCATTGTGTGGCATTTGTATTAATATTTTTGCTGGATGTACTCCTGTTGATGTATTGTTGCAAAAAAAAGTTTGAAAAAACATTAGGTTAAAAGTAAAAAAGTAATGCATCAGGCTAAAATTCTGTGGTTTCCGGTTCGACCGCGCAGGCTCTGGCAAAATTTTTTCACGATTTGTTTTTTATTAAAAAACGTCGATTTAGATTTTTCCGATGATTATTAATTTATCCATGGGACGAATAATGATCGACAAATGGAAAATTCTTTTCTAAAAATATTTTTAAAAATGCTATCCGATAAAAACGGCAATGTAGGATTCTCTTCGACTTTGTCAGTAAAATGCCATGTTAGAGATAGAATTTTAAGAATGTAACAATATCCGTAAAAAGATTTTTTTAATCAATATATATATGTATATTAGGGTGGGTCAAAAAAATCGACTATTTTTTTTTTAACTTCTTTACCCGATAAGTAGGTTTCTAGACACCTTTAGATAATTCACAGCAAATTTGAGCTTTTTATTTAAATGTTAAGATCCTCCGCCACGCAGTTTTTCATTTTTTTTGCAGTATCAGAAGAAAAAATTCATATCGCTCTATCAACTGATGTTTTGAAATAGCCCTCCTTCTATACTGGTAGAAAATTGTCTGCTCTACAAAAAAGATCTCTTACAATTTTTTCGTAAACCTCACTGTTTTGAAGATATTTACGGTTCAAGTTTGATCATTTTTAGACAAATTCCTCTTTTTCTTATGAATTTTGTAACTCGTTAACAAAAAATCATTATGGAAGGCGCAATGCTTATTTTTGTAGAATGTGCGCTGCTCTACAAAAATGGTCTCTTATGAATATTCGATTGAATTAAGCGTTTCAAAGATATTCGTCGTCGAACTTCAATGCACGCCAATTTTAACAGTTTTTGATTAATAATTCGGAAAATTTTAATTTAATTTATGAGTTTTAGGGAAATTCATACAAATTTGAGTTTCGATCGTAAGATTAACTATTATAGAAGTTCTTTGTTCGAAAATTTATTTGAAACTTTTGTTCTGATGATATTTTTATAAATTATATCTCTAATAATTTAAAATGACGATCGTGATGTTATTTTATTTTAAAGCGTGTGTTCAGAACGTATTTCAAAACTTTTTTCTACATAGTATACGTAGAATTTTTCGTTCTAGGGGATTTTTGCTTTGAATTCCATTAGATCCTAATCAGATTCTAATGAAATTCAAAGCAAAAATCCCCTAGAACGAAAAATTCTATGTATACTATGTAGAAAGAAGGTTTGAAATACGTTCTGAACACACGCTTTAAAATAAAATAACATCACGATCGTCATTTTAAATTATTAGAGATATAATTTATAAAAATATTATCAGAACAAAAGTTTCAAATAAATTTTCGAACAAGGAACTTCTATAATAGTTAATCTTACGATCGATACTCAAATTTGTATGAATTTCCCTAAAACTCATAAATGAAATTAAAATTTTCCGAATTATTAATCAAAAACTGTTAAAATTGGCGTGCATTGAAGTTCGACGATGAATATCTTTGAAACGCTTAATTCAATCGAATATTCATAAGAGACCATTTTTGTAGAGCAGCGCACATTCTACAAAACTAGGCATTGCGCCTTCCAAAATGATTTTTTGTTAACGAGTTACAAAATTCATAAGAAAAACAGGAATTTGTCTAAAAATGATCAAACTTGAACCGTAAATATCTTCAAAACAGTGAGGTCTACGAAAAAATTGTAAGAGATCTTTTTTGTAGAGCAGACAATTTCCTACGAGTATAGAAGGAGGGCTATTTCAAAATACCAGTTGATAGAGCGATATGAATTTTTTCTTCTGATACTGCAAAAAAAATGAAAAACTGCGTGGCGGATGATCTTAACATTTAAATAAAAAGCTTAAATTTGCTGTGAATTATCTAAAGGTGTCTAGAAACCTACTTATCGGGTAAAGAAGTTAAAAAAAAAATAGTCGATTTTTTTGACCCACCCTAATGTATATATAATACGGTCGTCATCGCCGGAGCTTAAAAAAAATAACAGAAAAAAAACCGAATGTTTACTCACATCGATAGATTGCTCAAGATTCTTATTAAAACCGGTTGGTGAATTAAAAAATGTTCAGAAGAAAGAAAAAACCCAAAAAAAAAAATTTTTTAAAAAAGAAAAAACTGCGAAACGATTCACAGTGATATTCCGTGCCGGAAGCTGGTTAGGACCGTCGAAATGCTTGCACGTGGACGACATGGAAGACGTCTCCCGGCCCGCCGGGTCCTCGGGTGGCGCGGGCGCGGTGGGGGGCGGGGGGTGGTAATAAAATGTTTGGAAGAACGGGTCACACGGGACTATCTGGGTAAACCGAGTGCGTAGGAAGGCCGCACCGAAGACGCTCGAATTGCGCGTTCCCATTCTTGCCACGATATGTGGATGAGCAATACAAAAGAAAAAAAAATACACACATATGTATATATATATATATATACGAACTCGGTGAAAACGGTCATACGGTTTTTTTAATTTATATCATTTTTGTTTTTCATTTTTTTTTTTTCGTCGTTCGTTACCGAATATAAAAGCCACGGATGTGTTACGTTTTTATATAACAAGGTGGCGACTGGTTACGGGCCAATCGATTCCAAGAATAAACGAAAATGAAATAAACTTTTTAACACATTTTTTTTTATTTTATTATTATTTTTTTTATTTAACCGTGTTGAGGTCACATACTCGTGGCGACCGTCGGACGACGAAGAACGAGGCTGAGAACGATGACGCGCCATTCCGAAAGACGTAGGTGGATGCATCACTGAAGGCGAAAAAAAAATAACAAAAATAATCACGAAATTGAAAAAAAAAAATACAAAAAAAAGTATAAAAGTGGCAGAGCAATTCGTTCTCGATAGAAGCATCTCGTGGGGGCAAACTGTGAAAGACTCGGTGGAATGTGTGCGACGCGACGGTTGTACCAAATCTTCGAGGTCCGATTCCAAATTTTATGAGTCCTAAATCCTTTCCACTCGGATCCGTTGTGTGTGCCCCGCTCGACTCTTCGTGGTGCACCCCAGTCGACTTTACAGCTATTTCCCTTTTGACTGAACAACTTGTGTGTGCGTGTGTGTTAGTGAGCTCAAAGACATGCACACGGTCAAACCCACATGCTCGAGGGTTATACCCTTTCGTGGTGTGGAGGTACTTCAGCTACCAGCTTCTTCTTTCTGATTCTCCATCTTAACTGTGTATTCTTTCTCACATTCTAGCACTGTACTCTGGATTCGAGAACTAGCTTTTTCCTCCTTCTTCTTCGCTTTTTCTATTCTCGAAGACGCCTAATTTTTTTTTATTTTATTTTTCTTGAAGAAAACTTTTCATTTTTTTTTTAAATCTTGTATATTTTTTTCGATTGGGCTGGATAGTTTATTCTAATATCGAACGATTTTCGTAATATTTGTTAAAATTTTAGGGGAATGCAGAAATTTTTATCTGCCATCAATTCAATGTCTTCGTTCTTATCGTATCGTTCGATAAAACTAAAGTGTTTTCATTTTTATCATTAGATGGATGAAAAATGAAGACTTTAAATTGTTATATAAATCGATCAGCATTGGAATAATCTAACGAGTCCAATCACAAAAATAATGATGATCAAAGTAATTGAATAATTAAAAAAATGGTTTCTGTGGAATAAGAAGAATAAGAAGAAATAATCGGATGAGATAAGAAGAAGTTTACTTAATTTGCATCTTCAAGGTTACGCCTACAAAACTAATTTGAGGGGAAAAAACAAGTTCTGAAAACGGTAAATTTCTTCATTTTCGACGTATCATTAGATACGATAGAACCGAATACATCTAAACAATCTCATTACCATTGACGCTAATGATAACGTCCAGATCCGGCATATCCAGGATCACTTAAGTATTCCAGTTCCCATTGGAAACAAAACTTTTACACGAAGCTCAAATAGCAGAATGCAAACCAGAACAAAAAACAAAAATAGGTTATCGACCCTTCTCGACAGTTTCTAATTTTTTTTTCTTTTCGCATGAGTCAAATAAAAGAAAATCTTTTTTTCTTCTACGTTACAGCTACCTACGTCGTGCATATGCTCATGCAACATAATCACATGAGTAATTCATAAGCCCAGGGAGAATATGGTCGTTTTTCGTTGACGCTCATACTCGACTCCAGATCATTGACGAGTGCAACGAACGTCATTCTTCGGTCACCGCCACACGAGCACACTGTACAGATACCATGCGACGAAAGTCACACCGAGACAAACGACAATGTGTGTGTGTGTGTGTGTGTGTGTGTTGAAAAGCACAAAACGCTAGGCGTGTCGTGCACCCTTACCGAGAGCCTTGTAATGTCGAGAAACATTCTGTGGGCAAACATTCTTTGGACACGGTCACCCTGGTGGAGTGGCTATTCAGAACACGTTGACCCATGGGCCTCCGAACGGTTTTTCATCGTCGCTCCTTCCCTCTCGCTCGCTCGCACGACAATCACCCTCTCGCCACATTTTCATTTTCCCCTCTTTACGAATACACATCTCTCTCTCTCTCTCTCTCTCTCTTCCTCTCTCTCTCTCTTGTTCTCATCAGCAGTCATTTATTCACAGTGAACTAACGATGTCTCGACTCTCCCGAGTCCGAATTTTCACCTTTATTTCAACTTATTCCAGCATCACTATTCGGGTGAAGAAGGTTGAAGTAGGGGAAAAGTTATAAGCAATCGTTATCCGCGTTTTAACTTTTATCCTAAAAAATGGTAGTTATTTCCCCTTTTTTTACACGCTAACTTAGTGCTCAGTAACGGACATATTATTGAAAAAATAATGATCGGTTGGAATTTTCATACGCTTTCCAATATAGTGCTTTCAAAAAAAGCTTCTAGCTTTCTTTGTCGCGAAGTTGTCGACGTTCAAAGACAGAAGTTGTTTTCGCGAGCGCGCATGGCAAGTGTCCTGATAGTAGGGAACGGTAGTGTACATGTAATTACGTTCGAATGACGATCAACAGGATAAGAGATAAGATTTCATCTTCACTCGAAATCTGCAACGATGATGGACAACATTTTTACACCACGTTGACGTTAAAACGAAGGTGAAAAAACTATTTCAACCTCACTTTACCTTTCAAATCAAACGTATAAGCTGAAATAAGTTGAAATGCAAGGCAAAAATGTCGTCTAGGGCTGTCGCGTCCTTTTCCCATTCGTCCAGTGCAAAAAGCTTTGTATTGTCCTTGCCGAATCTTTTACCACCACTTCCCATGGCTGTAATACACAAACTAAACCGAGAAAAAATAACAAGAATAAGAAAGAAGAACAAAACAAAAAAAAACATAACTGCAATGTGTTTGCAAAGTTTGGTCCATGCTGGTCGCAATCCCATCGAAGTTTTCTCTATGGGGTTCCATGGATTTCGTTGAAAGAGTTCGAAAGCACCACGACTATAACTTATTACAATTCGTTAAACCTGCATTTTTCGTTTCTTCGTTGAATTGAATTTTCACAGTGCCTGTGCCGCAGTCTCGTGCTACTTTCCCTTCAAACCCGATGTGTCCTGTCTTTGGTTTTGCTTCTTAGCTTTCATCGCCCTGCGTTTTTCCGTTTGTTCCGTGAGATCACAACTCCGGTGGCTTTAATGGTCGAACGAATTTTTGCGTCGAGCTGTGGTGGTAACCCAATGTGCGAGGCATCACGATACGGGGGCGCACAGTTGACGGTCAAAATGGTTTCATGACTCTCGCCACAGGTTTCAAACAGGACTCTTTTCAAACCTTCTTCTTCATCTTCTGCTTTGGCACCCGGAGACTTTGGGCTCTCGAGAAAAAAAGGCTTATGGAAAAATCTTCTCTCTTTACATTCATCCAACCACGATTGGATCGCAACCCGTTTCATCTTCCATGAACAAAATTTAACGAATTATGACTGAAAAACAAGTTTAAAAAATATATGTATTTGTTTGTTTTTATTTCATTTTTATTTTTTAGACTGAGACATAGAATACAAAAACGTGTCCTATATCATAAATTTAAAGTTTACTATTTTATAATATCGAAAATTACGAGTTTACACACAAAACTTACCATGGAAAATCGTAGATGAGAATTGTTGAGGTAAATTTATGAAATTTTTGAATTTTATGTCGTAATTCTACTTCGACCAAAATAAAAAAATGATGTACAAACCATATATGAAATTGACCATTTATAGTCCATATATACAGATTATATACAGTACAGACTATTCATAAACCATAAATATAAATATTATATAGTTTAGATTATACATGAACTATATATATATCTATATATATATTTATGTGTGTATTTATAAATTATATAATTTAGATTATACATACATTGTATACACATAAACTATATATAGACTATATTTCAACTTTATAAAAAAAATTACCCCCAAAAATTGTTAATTTTCATACGACAGAATTTTCCCTGGAAGAAAAAAAGCATGATTCCCTTGAAAAAAAACATGTTATCCACCATTTTTCATTTTAGCCCCAAAAAAATAAAACTTTCGTGCGTCTCCCTCTAAACCCTTCGAAAGTCCTATCACACCCAATGCTCGATCGTAGTACTTTTTCGAGATAAATCGGGTGTAAGATTAAAAACCCGACACCCGTTATATTCGTACATAAATATAGTATAAGGTGGGAATATCTCGCGGACACCATCGAATAATCGTCTCATAGTCAATCGCAAACAGTTTAGTCCTTTTCCCAAGCTCGAAGCCCGGGGAACAAATGGGCGGTTAGCCCGATACAGGATACGGCCAAGGAAGAGCAGGTCCTTTCCATCCGATGTCACACACACACACACGCACACACACACAAGAGAGCTGCCGTTCCGTTGTTGCCGAGAGTTGTCGAGACAGACTTGCGAGCTAGTGAAGCGTGGGCGAATCTCCGATCTCGAGAAGTCTCACGAGAGTTGCGTGGAAGTGAAGTTCGAGAGCGTGCGGCAAGCGCGGGTGGAGGGAGAGGGGCGGAAGGGAAAGGAAGAGTCTCGACCCCACGGCAAAACTGTGGAAGCACCACTCGCGTATCTCGAATCTGCTTTATGTCCCTCGTGGACCCAACGTGCGCGAGTTTTCTTATGCCAGAGTTGAGTGCAGTTAACAGGTTACACGCTTTCGTGCACCACGAGGCGAGGGGGAGGGGAAGGGGGGGGACTCTTCGTCGCGCACGCAAACGCCGCGGATAGATTTCAGTGATGTACGTAACGTTATGGCGCGACATCTGAGGAGTGGTCGGAGAGGAAGCTTGGGCTTCGCGACACGTGCTGCTCGATCCTCCCGGAAGTTCCGGTATGGCCGTTCACAATCACCCATGCGGAGATGGGCATTCTCATTCGGTGAAAATGTATTTCAAATACTTTTCGGACCAAATGATAATGAATTTTATCAGATTTATTAAATATTTAAGTTCATTGTATAATAATAATTTACGTAAATTGACCATCATTATTGCAAAAAATGTCAAAATATTGATTCTCTCATGATAATTAATCGAGGTTATATTTGTTCGAAAAAGTATTTGAAATACATTTTCATTCATGCAATGGCGACGGAAGCTCAAGCATCGCATTGGCAACGATGGTTTTGGGAGGGGGGGGGGGACTGATTACTGCACCGGAACATCGATGAATTGGCTTGGGCTTGAAATTCGGAACGAACAATGTTCTAATTTGGGGGTGGTTTTTAATTTATTTCGAAGTTGCAGAGGAATTCGAATTTTTGCAAATATCAGAGGGTTGTCTTTGGAGTCGAACGAAAGTCAGAGATTAAAAAAAATCATAAACCCTATCGGCAGGCGTCAAGGTCTTGACCGTCTTGACCTTATACATATATATATATATAAAATTATATACAATACAATTTGAATGTAATAACGCATTAAACTATAATTTGATTTCGTCCTGACCTTTTTGTCGAGAATTCTAGACTAAATTGTAGCATTAAAAACAGCTGAATGATAAACAAATGAATAATACTCCTCATAATAATAATTTATTACTATTATAATAAATTAATAATAATCATAATAATAATTCATCACTAGTATGATCATAATAATAACCATAATAATCATACCAATATTTATGTTTTTCATTATTATGATTATTATCGCTGTCGTTGTCGTTCTCGTTATCGGTACAACGAAAGAAAAAAAAAATCTAAGTACCGAGCCGTCAATAACACAACTCATCTCGTATATAATTCATATTATTGGCACTGAATCCACAAACGTTAATTGTAAATACACGGTGTGCAACGGAATACACAAACAAGAAGCGTAAGAGGTTTTTTCGAGTCACGCAAATGTTATTCATGAGAATGTTTTTTTTTTCTTTTAAATGAAAAATGGCATGCGTGGCTGACGAGGTCGTAGGTTAGCTTGGGTTATACATGCATCGACCATATACACAACTACCCAAGTGTGTATGGATAATTTTTCCTAACGCCATTGGAGGATATTGATGAGCACGATTCACGGGGTGGCGCATATCGACATCGATCACAGACCAAACCGATGAGCCCAATGAGCCCAATGAGCCCGCCATTACCATTGGCCAAGCTTACGCACAATAAACGCATATATATATCTATGTATATATGTTATGTTAGACTTATACGATATATATTTCTATGGTTATGCGTTATAACGACGCGAACCAAGTGTCACATGGTATGGCAAACTTATGCCAACTAACCACGATCGACATCTGCCGATTGGTTACGGCTCGTCGCGTGTTACCGAAGTGTTAAGCACATCCGGTCGATATGCATTATCGTGTAACAGACACGGCGATCGGTTTCGGGCGGTAAGGGTCGCGGGTTTTTGAGGTTAAGAGCACCACTTCATAGTCAAGCGTGTGAATAATTGCGTTGAATGACGCTAACGAGACTAACGGAGCAAAGTCATCTACCGATGATCCGCTAATGGTCGCGCGTACGTCCGGATTCTGAACCGTGCCGAATTCGCCGGAGCCTCTACGGACCCCCGGCCGAACTCAGCGGTTTTTTTTTTTTTTTTTTTTTTTTTTTTGAGGGTTGCTCGGGGCTTGTGAGATACAACGTTGAATCTCGACAGCATCGTTTTCACGATTGATTTATCAGCTGATACATTTTATGCATATCGAACGTGAATACTTTTTGATTTTTGAGACTTATTGTTGAGGAATGATTATTTTTATTTATTATTATTATTTTTTTTTATATCTTGGACACAACGATGACGGTTTGGGTGACGGATTTGATTTGATATGTAAGATTTTTTGGTGTGACTTACCGAATCGTCGATTTTTTTCATTAATTATTATTGAGATTGTTTGTTATCATTTTGTTAATGTCTTAAACTTTGTACTTTGTTGTTGTTTTTTTTATTTATCTATCACCGTCTAATTTTGTCGATGTTGATTAATTCATTCTTGAGATTGTTTGTTATTATTTTTCTAATTATTCAAACTTATTTTATAGTTTTTTTTCTATTTTGTTTATAATCGCTTAATTTCGTATATTTTTGAAATCTTTATTCATTGTCGTCTTACGCGGTGTTTTTTTTTTCTACGTCTTGTAGAAATTCGTCGACGGAACTTGAGATTTTCCATTCTCATAGAAATGTGTGTGAATTATTAAAACATATATTTTTATTTTTATTCTTTTTCGATTGTAAAATCTGTTTAAATTTATTTCTTAAATTTATTTATTTTATTTATTTCGTTGGCTGATACGGGGCTACCGTTTCGCACCCGAGTGACAAATAGTCGTATTGATATTATTTTTTTCTCGAAAATTTGTAAAAATTTATGAGCCTAAAATGAACGATGATAAATTACTCATTTATTCATTTTATCCTACTTTATTTATCTCTTCTCGTAACACGCTCGGAATTGCTGCTCAACGCGGTTGAGGCAGTCATTTACATTTTGTTATTTCCACTGGAAGACGTTTCGCAATGGCGTGAATATGAGTGAATATGAGAATATAGAAAAAAAAAACGATTTTTTGTTTTTTTTTTTTTTAAAGAATTTCTTTTTTTTTCGTGTTTAACCCGGAAACAGAACGGAGCAGAGAGATAACGCCAAATGATATGGTACATTATGACGTCGTCGAAAAAAATTTAATCTCCGACGGCGTAGTGAAAAAAAAAAAAAAAAAAAAAACGACAACGAATTTGTCGTTGGGCATTATTTCGTCGACGAAACTCGCGCCACGGAGCCGGGGCACGCCTGTAACGCGATACCCCCCGCTGGTTATACTCTCCGCACTGCCAAGCGACTACCAAGTAAGAGAGAGAGAGAGAGACTCGCCCCATCCCGTATCCGCGGAAATTTAATATCGCTTTAAAGACCTCATTTTCCGTCTCTTTCTCTTTATCGCATTGCTCAGTTTGCGTTTGCCGAGATAGAAAGAGAGTTTTTTTGCGATTGCGATTTGGCTCTCTCTCTCTCTCTCTCTCTCTCTCCCTCTCGCTATCTCTCTCGAAATGGAGAAAAAGAGAGAGAGAGAGAGATAGTTGTTTGCCACCCACGTGCTCACCTCGCCATTGTTCATGCACGCAGCCATAATAATACTTAATTACGGATGATTCTCGCGTGTTGCCGAACCAGTTCTCACATATTTCATTCGGAATTCGCACATTCAACGGATTCCAGGACTCTCGGAATCACGACGGGAATAATCAGCCCCGGTATATCCGGTTCGATGCTATTTCGATCCAGAAGATCGAAATCCATCATTCGCCGATTATGCTTGTACAATTTTCTTTCGACTGTGACCTTGAAGGGTCATTACGATTTAAAACGGAAATTGTCAGTTCTTTTTTTGAATCTATATTTCGACGATGGTTAAAAACAAACGGATAAAAGGTTATGTTTGTACATTTTATTTCGAGATCGACCCTGCACGCGCTATTACGATTCGAAAAATAAAGTGCAAGCTCGTTTCATTAAAATGTTTCGATGTTGAAAAGTTGGCGTGAGTCGAATCGGTCACCCTTTTTCAGGAACAAGGTTAATTTTAAGTCGAACCCATCAGTTAGGATGATTTTTTTCATTATTAAATCTAAGATAGAAATAAATATATTTAAATAATGTTAATGAAAAAAGCTTTTATTAAAAAAAGAAAAACAATTCTGTCGCACTTTTTCAGATTCGTCATTCGTGCTTGCCACGATGCATGATAAAAGGTCGCCATTGTTTATATCCGATGAGAGATTCGTCTTTTTCATGCTTCTTCGGTCTGTCCTACTGTCCGTGATTTTCAATGTGGGCCCGGGGAAGAAAATCCACCCCGTCGTACCGGGACGCGACCCTCTCGGGATCCCCGTCGGGGTCGGACGTGGCACGGGTCAGCCAGTTTCGTCGTGTCATGAATAAATTTCTTCGGGTCCGGTTCGCGCGAGCAAAAACCCATTCTCGAACAAGGTACGTACGACACAACTTTGCCGCTTCTGGGTGCTGCTGCTACCCCCTCCCCTCCCCCTTCCCCTTCCGTTAACCTTACCGGTAATACGATCTCCCCTTTCGCAAGAGGGAGAAAAAATCTCTTCGGGCGTGTCGAAACGGTACCCCGTAACCCGGCATATCCACGCGATCGCCATCAGCAGCAGCAGCGACGATAATTATTCGTCGAACCGAAACTCAGTTGACCACAGGACATCAGACATAAATAACTTGGGCAACATCGACAATTCTATTCAACGATAAGTCATCTCAAACGTTTTCAGGTCACGGATTTTTAGTCATTGTTTTAGGTTTTTCAACCTAAAATATGTAAATATCTGGAAAATTCTATAAGTTATAGCAATTGTGGTGGAAATCTATGAGTTTTTTGATTTTCCATTGAGAACATTTTGTTTAGCATGATTGAAATTACATTTTGGCTATTTTAGAAAATTTGTAAGTGAAAATTCAATGTAGACGAAAATTGTTGAAATTTATTTTTCTTTAGTCAGTAGTTTCCGAAAAATAATCCGAGGCCAGATTATTCTTAACACCAAAACTTAGTCAATCACACGACAGATATAAATGATTTTAAGCAACATTCACAATTCGATTCTACAATAATTCATCTTAACCGTTTTTAGTCATTGTTTTACGTTTTTTTTAACTTAAAATATGTGAATATCTCAAGCATTCAAACATTTCTGGCAATTGCAGTAAAAAATTATAGTTCTTTTTCAATTTTCTATTGAAAAGATTTTGTTTAGGATGTTTAAAAATTACATTTTGGCTATTTTAGAACATTCTAGTCATTAATTTTCGAACAATAATCCGAGGCTGGATAATTCTAGACATCACTGACATTCCATCACAACAGTCGATAATAATATCCATCCCTCGTCGAAAATAAAAAAATCCTTCTCGATCCTGTAATTTTCATTTTTTCAAATCTCAAAAACCATTTCAGCGATATTCAATCTTATCCTCAATAAATCACGTGACCTCTTTTCATTCCCATAAAACGTTGCGCAACAAAAAAAAAAAAAAAAAAAAACAGAAAACCGCAGTTTCCTCGCAAGAACGTCAAAAAAAGCGATGATTGTTGCACGTATGTCCATTGTGAGTTTCGGGTGTCGATGAGGGTCACAAAATAGTGGCATTTTGAGACAGCGGCCGCAAAACCATCGATTTAACATCAGGGCCATTGATTCGATGTCTTGCGTTCGTCGACAACAGATCGAAACATTGTTGATTTGAGATTTCAATGACGCCACTGAGCTTCTAACACAGTGCCAGGAGCGTCCCAAAATGTTCACGGTCGAACGAATCCCACGAACAAAGTAACGTAATTGTCGACTCTTTTGGACAGTGTCGATCGAACGACGCGGTCGAGGTTCGAACGTACAAATAAAAATGGAGGTGCATGGTTTCGATTCAACCCCCGTGTGGACCTCAACAGTGTTGCAGTTCGGGTCCCGACAACAAAGCCGCAGAAAAGCCACAAATCTGACCGCACGAATGCACTTTCGACGGGCTCGAAGCCAGAAGCAGCAGCAGAAGCTACCGGGAGTGGAAACAGCCCCCCTCCCCCTCCTCGTCCCACCCCCGGGCACCGCGTGTTGAACCCGGCGACACGTCGTTCGATAAATCTGCCCGCGGTCTCTCTCTCTCTCTCTCTCTCTCTCTCTCTCTCTCTCCCTCTCTCTCTCTCTCTATCTCTCTCTCCCTCTCTCTCTCTCTCTCCCTCTCTCTTCGTGCTAACGCGCCAGAATGAATGGCGTTACGGACCGGCGAACAGACTCAATGCAATTCAACAACAACGCAGTGACTCTTGTCGTTGACACCGTAGTCAAAATATTGGGGGAGTGCTTTGGGCTATCGTTTATATGACGTCGTTGATGGTTTTTTTTTCTTCTATTTTTTCTTTCTATTTCGCAACTTTGTTGCAGAGCGTATTGGGATTGAAGAATGGCCTGTGGTTGGTGTGTATGATCTAGTGTTAGTGGCTGTATCGCTTGATAATGGAGTTCGAGCAGGAGAGTGAGAAAAAGGGGGGGGGGGGAGGGGGGAGGGTTAACAAAGTGTGGGATTGACACAGATGCTCCGAGTCAATTTCGATGGACGAATAGTCATTTTCGTTTGGAACCTCGTCGTTGGATATGACACGATGGAACGTAACGTCTGAACCTTGGATGGAGCAGAGGGGTCCAGATGACCCCCAAGATGAATTAATTGTTGTTTATTTCTTCGTTGTTTGACAAAAAAAAAATTGTCGAACAGCGCGGCACAACCGCGAACTGATGTCACTGACGCACGCATAAATGAAGACAGTGCGGGAAGATCGAATGACATTTTGGAAATCTTCTCGCTCAACGTTCCCCAAAACCGTTAAAGGAAATGAGATCGCAATAAATTCGGGGATATTTTATTGTTTCTTGAATCTATTTATCATCGAGCAAAGTAAACACGAATTATATGTATGTTTATATAAATATATACATACCTACAACAAGATGGGCGGAATCCGTCGTCGAAAATAACCGGACGGTTTCATCTCGTAAATTATTGTCGAAAAAATCGTCGAGCTCGAGAACGCGTGGACGCGACGCCGGGCGACGATCTCTAGGGGGCTCTTTAACGATCGTCGTGAAACTTTGACTGCGGCCCTTTTGTTTTTTTTTCTCTTTGTATTATTTTATTTTATTTTTTCAACGGCACGACGATCGACACGTTTATCGAAAATGTGCGGTACACCGACGCGCCGTTGCGGTGGCACGGCGCAGAAGCGATAAAAAAAAAATTCGGATGACAAGGTAAGAAGCCTTTAACGACAGGAGTGTATGGCGGGGTGTGTTGAAAAAAAGCAAATTTTTTTGATTCTTCTAGCAGTTTCTACAATCGAAGTAGATGCTGTCAGGAGACATCTGTCAAAAATTCAGCCCAATCGGTGTATATTCAGAGGTTCCGCTTTCACGAATTTCATTTTGCCTTTGATTAACACGTAAACGATTTTTGTTTTTTCAATTGCAATTTTCTTTTCCGTCAAGCGAAAAATTCCGGGGATCAAAAGTAAGTGCAATGCATAGTACTAAAGTTACTTAAAATGGGGATATTTTTTTTAATACAATAATTTAAAAAATTAACAATTTAATTTTTCATCAGCTTTGAATGATTTTTGTTAAAAAGAAAGTTGTTAACTTTTTTTCAAATTCTAAAACAAAAAATATCCCCATCTCAAGTGACCTTAATACTATGTATCGCATTGATTTTCCGTCCCCAGGATTTTCTGTTTACATGAAAAACAAAATTGCAACTGAAAAAAGAAAATAGTTTACGTGTTAATCGAATGCAAAATCGATTTCGTGAAAGCGGAACCTCTGAATATCGACCGATTGGGTTCAAATTTTGACAGACGTCTTCCACTAGCATCTACTTCAAATGTAGGAACTGCCGGAAGAATAGAAGAAATTTGCTTTTTTTCGACACACTCTCGTGTATATAGAAAAGATTTGGGTTCGCGAGTGCGGAACCGGACGCGCGGACACCTCGGTTTGTGACACTCCGAATCGAACGGTCGTTCTTGGGCGAGCACGAATGTCGGAGACGACAAGTCGTTTCGCAAAGACTCCTTTCGATATATATATATATATATATATATATATATATATCTTCGCTCTGCGTCTTGTGCGCTCGATCGGCTGATTCGCTTCGGTACCGATACCGAACCAACATCACGAACAATCTACACAATTACACCTCGAGTTTATATTGTACGTACACGAAGCGTGTAATGTGCGCGGGAGAACTCGTTTCTCTCGTCGTTCGTGTAAACCCAACAACTTCGAATATCCACCCCCCGCCGCCCCTCTGCCCTCCCCACTTTTTTACAAACGTAATTATATGGAACGACGAGAGAACGACGATGCTGCGAAATTATCAATTTACGGGGTGATTACCGATAGAGATTGGCCGCTGCGTTACGAAACATCGATGGCGGGTGGGGGCGGGGGAGGGGGAAGATGAGCTGAGAGACGCGGCGATGAGTGCAGATGGCAGCTAAGCGTGTGTCTATGTATCGCAAGTTTCACGTCAAATCCATCATATCGCTATCATCATCCATTTTGTTATTTATTTATTTATTTATTTTTCAAATTCACTTTTGTTGAGACTCATTTTGTCTCGCGAAATCGCAATTAGTATTGCCCATCATTATTTTTCTTGTATTTTGGAATTAATTTTGGGTAAACAGAAACAAAATGGCGTTTCGATAGTGTTGATTCGAAATTAAATAGCCCATACACGTACGAATATTGTAACATGTTAATGGTAGGCTGTATATATATATATATATATATATATATATATATATATATATATATATATATATATATATATAATGAATGCATGTAGTCCGAGCGACGGGCGAGAACGAATGAGCCACTGGCAAAGCGGCGCAGCAATCTGGGACTCTCGAGCGAGTTATGAAGATGGAAGCTCACTGGGTTAGAATGTTAGACACGCATGAGTGAACTCCGCGGTTAGCCACCACTCGAAAAACCCTCCCGACCGTTGGCCCGCTCGAGGTTGGACTATAAAGTGGCGATTTGTAGCTACCACCAGAACGTATATACACACACACATATATATGTTTGTCTTTTGATGTCTAATGAAACTTTTTTCAATGGTTTTAACGGTTTTTTTGTTGGTTAAAAACTTTTTATTATTGGAATCGATCATGGAGATCACTGTTAACGAAATACTACCCGGATATTATATTTTCATAGATTTTTCACGAGTATATGAAGGATATAATCTGAAGTGGTAGTTGTGAGGACATTGTCTGGTTCTTGTGTATACAAATATATACGCTTTTGATCTATGTAATATGTTATTATAGAAAGATAAAATTGAAAGTTTTGTATTTTATCTTCTTATACCAGTTTCAATTCATCGTACTCTTGCTTTTATAGTTCCACATTCATGTCCAGTGACCCAAACAAAAATCGAGAAACAAATTTTTAATCGTATAATTTTAATGATTTTCAATTTTCAAGCGACCATCTTAGTTTCGCCATTTTGTTTTTTGGGATTAACATTGTTCTCTTTTTTTTCAAGAACGCATTTTTCTGACAAAGAAAACTCAAATGTTCATTCCGTCCATATTTCAGTCATAATACATTAACTTCATAAGAGTGTTCCATGATATTTAACTGCAAAAAACTTAAAATTCTCTAGGCTCGAGTTAATATCGAGATAGGTTGAGAAGACCTTGCGAACACTTTTCAAAAATTATTTGGAACCTATGGGGGAGGAGGGGCGTCAACATTAAAATCTAAAATGGCATTTATGATGACCACTCTACATGTAATATATATTATACATATACATATTCATTTGTATGCGTATTTTTCGTACATTAAGCGTGAAAAAAAAATATGTGTAACGCTTTGAAGGATCAAGGTGGTATTGTCGTGCCTTCGTTGGTGCACCAGGCCCATTGAGACCCTTCTAATGCCGATATCTCGTGACCGCTTCGAGAACCCCCAGACACGACCTCAATAAAGCTCACGGTCTTTATACATATTTTCTTTAACTCGTCTGATCACCAACGTAGTTGCATAAAAACCCTTCCACGACGATCGAGTGAGTGAACGGCTCGAGAACGTGTCTATGTGTAAATATATAATGTATTAAATATAAAAAAAAAAAAAAAATACCTTTCTCGCCTTGGCACTCACGGACTCATCAGCACCGACTACTCGGCCACGGCCACGTCTAACTATTCCCGGATAGTTGTTGATGCTGTGTGTGGCATCGGTCGTCATCTCACAGTCCCATACGAACGAGAAAATTGACGTGTGCTTTGACACATACGTACATTCGTTCCACCTAATTATTAACCAACGACGATGAAATTGTTATTATTTCGACACGTAATTCATCGTAATGACACACACGCCAAAGAAATAACGTTTATTTTGTCATGTTTTTTTTTGTAGTTTGTTTGTTTTTTTTTTTTTTTTTTTTTTTTATGATGCGGTAATTGTATTGTGACTGGTCGTCGATCGATTTTTTGTGGAAAAGTTTGTAATGTCTAATTAGTTGTTGCGTGTAATTGAAAGGTTAATGATTTTTATTACGAATTTAATAGTGATGAGAGACGGTTGTAGTTACGAAAATTATACATTTCGAAAATGTATGCATTTGTAAGAATATATTTGAAATTATAATATGCAGTGATAATCCATTGGTTTTGAAAAGTCTCTGGTGTGACATTTTATTGCTTGAAATATTTTATTGCAGGATTTTTGTTATTACAGTTAATCCCTCCATTCATGAAAAATTTAATTCGGGTATTTAGAAGCATTTTCACATTTTTAATATAAGAATGGCACAACAATGAAATCCTAAATTTGGAAAACAAGTTACTTTTTCTCGTACAGTGTTGAATATTCTGTTGACCCAAAATTTATGATTCGATTCTCAGTAATTTTTGCGAAACATCTGCGGTAGGATGTGGTCACTCACAATTTGTATGTAATAAACTGGTCGTCGATCGAGTTTTTGTGAAAAATTTCAAGCATCGAAATATTTGTTACGTGTAACTGAAAGGTTAATGATTTTTGTTACAATTTTAATATTAATGACAGGCCGTTATAATTACGAAAATTGTAAATTCAAAAAAATCCGTATTCTGTAGAGTCTATTTTAAATTATAACATTCAGTGATAATCCTTTCAAACTCTCTCGTGTAAAATGCATTGCATAAAATATTTCACAGTGATTTTATTTATTACAGTTAATCCCTCCATTCACGAAGAAATTTAATTCCAGTATTAAGCAGCATTTTCGCGTTTTTAATATAATAATGGCACAACAATGAAATCCAAAATTTGGAAAACAAGTTACTATTTTTCGTGCATTGACGAATACTTTCTTAACCCAAGATTTACGATTCGATTCTCAGTAATTTTGCTGCGGAACATCTGCGGTATAATGTGGTCATCCACAATTTCTGTGTAATAAACTGGTCGTCGATCGAGTTTGTGTGAAAAATTTCAAGCATCGAAATATTTGTTACGTGTAATTGAAACGTTAACGATTTTTGTTACAATTTTAATTTTAATGAGAGACCGTTATAATTACGAAAATTATGAATTTAAAAAAATACGTATTCTGTATAGTCTATTTTAAATTATAACATTCAGTGATAATCCGTTCTAAGTCTCTCGTGTAAAATTTATTGCATAAAGTATTTTATTGCAAGATTTCATTTATTACAGCTAACCCCTCTATTCACGAAAAAAATTTAATTCCCGTATTAAGAAGCATTTTCACGTTTTTAATATAATAATGGCACAACAATGAAATCCGAAATTTGGAAAACAAGTTACTATTTTTCGTGCATTGACGAATATTTCCTTAACCCAAAAGATTTACGATTCGATTCTCAGTAATTTTGCTGCGGAACATCCCCCGGTAGGATGTGGTCACCCACAATTTGTATGGTCGGGTAAAATTGTTCGTGCGTTGTTCGTGTAGCAAGCTTGACCCGGGATACACAAGTGCGCACGCGATACGGTGTGTATCGTAAATTAGGAAGTGGGCAGGGCACGCGCTGTAGGTGGCCCTTAGCGAACGCACGTACGGTAATACTCGTTCCGTACGGTCTCTGCCCATTGGCTTCGTCGTGTCAAGGGTTGAAGGTACGTACGGCCCGTATAATCGTTCGAACTACGGTGCCAACCTCCGTTGCACCGTTGGTGTCACAAAATGTTTTTCAATTCTGTGTCCCAGCTCGGGGTGCGGGGGGAGGGGGGGGGGGGGGTTAAGTACTCGCCCTCGATGTACATCGGGTCCAAAAGGGTTTGCGTTATTTCCCCAAATGGTCGGTGGGAGGAGCAGCTCCGACAAATTTTTCGGTCAAAGATTTTTGAAAAACCTTGTTTATGCACAAATGCTCTTCAAATGCCGTTGAAAAATTTATTTCATCGTCGAAATTTCACCACAAAGTCACATTTCTCCGTTGCTTTTACGATGGATCTGGGGATTCTTTGTTTTTTTTTTTGTCAACAGCCAATGAAATATTTGTAACAAATTTAAGAAATATTAAATTTCATTGATATGTATATTCGCATTGAATTATAATTTTTTTATATTGTATTTGAGCCTGAAAAATATGTGTTTGGAGACCATTTAATATTTAATATCGTCTATAATAATAATAATAATAATAATAATAACTCTTCAATACTAAAAAAAATGTATCTCATCGTCAAATTCGGCAGCATTATTATTATTTGTTGATTGCGTTTGCGTTGCCTTCGAAATATTCTTGTTTTGACAAAAGTCATTAAAAAATCATGAAAAATAATATTTGTATTCGATAATTATAATTTTATGTATGTTTTATTATAATTTTTATATATTCTACAATATTCTATTATAATTAGTAGGAGTAAAATGAATGTATTAACATAATAATACAATCATGCATCTTTCTGGTATTGCTGTTCGTATAATATTCGTATTCGTGCTATTATTTTTTTTTTTTATTGTTTCCATTATTGTCAAAGAGCCATCGAATGGAGTCCTCCAGCCCTCAACTATACTTATTAAATTATTATTTAATACATTCTATAATATATTACAATAATTCTCAATCAGATGTATCAGTTTAATTAAATTAAATTCAATAATTCGAGTCTTAAAAAATATTTAACCTCGTCGAATAAACGTATGTGCACTGTAATTATCATTGTTGCGTAACGCTTAACTGTTTCTCGTTACATATCAAACACTTTGCATATCTCTCCAAAGACACCCTCTCCGTTATTCGACTTCCGACTAGAAGAAAAAAAAACTATTTGCGAGTTACTGCATAATGCTTGAAACACAAACCCCGGTACAAAACAAGGTCTTCGTCTTTGCAGTCGAGCAGTCCAGTACCTGAAGTCAATGCGGGCACATGTTCTCGTGTAAAACCGCTACATCCGATACGCCTTCGAAGACACTTCATCGAGTTCCTGTTCCGATAGCTCGGATACTACTTACTTGGAGTTGCATTCGAAACCGCGACGATGGAAACGCTTCCTGGAAACGCTGAGAGTGCGATTCGACAATATCCGTTCGTAAGGTTTTCGATGTCCGTACATCGATCTGTACTCACACACGTTCCGAGACCTGCATCTGTCACATTGACACTGTTATCGCGTGGCAATTGCCGTTGACCGTCGATAAAATTTATTCCGGAAATTTCGATATTGACGATCGATGGATTTATAAAATAAAAAAACATGGCATTTGAAATACTTTTTTGACAAAATGATTATGGATTATTTTAATAGCACTTATTCAATATTATAATAGATTATAAGCTGATAACTCGATAGTGTTAATTTTTACATAATAATTTATCAGAGTTAATTGTTGGAAAAAGTATTTCACATACGATTTTTATTATACTTCGAATTAGTGCTTTATAGTCAGAAAAGTATTTTCACACACATTCTCATGGTACGTATCCCGATCCTTATCGTAGATGTATTGCCCAAGTAAAAAAATTATGTCTACCCCAATGTCATGTATTATTTGTATCTAATTTTTTCACTGAGGTACTCTTGTTCCATGTAGCTACATTAGGGTGGTCCTTGCTTGAATCATTTTTTAATTTTGGCGCTCCCAGAAGATAATATGGTTTGAAATAAAAATATTTCCAAAATTTTAGGTCCCTATCTCAATCCTTAACCCTGCCGGATTAACGGCGAACTACAGAAGGCTGACGGCAGGGTTGAGAATCGAGATGGGGACTCCACACTTTGAGGATATTTCTTACAATTTATTTTAAATTTTATCATCCTGTGAAAGCGCCAGGATAAAATTAAAAAAAAACCAAAATAAGAACCATCCTGTATCGTATTATACATATACAGATAGTCCTTATCTTAGATTATTCTTTATTTTGGCATTTTTAAAAAATAATATGGTTCGAAATCAATTTAAAACGTAAGAAATCCCTAAAATCCAAAATTCGAGGTTATTAAAAAAAATGTATTTCGAACCGTATTATCTTCTGGGAGCGCCAATATTCAAAAATTCCCTAAATAAGGACGACCCTAAGCTACATAGCAACTTAAATTAAAACGAGGGGTCAATCGCCAAATGTGCAACAAAAACAAGAATTTCCCTCAGCATTTAAAATGCAAAGAAAACCCTCCAACCGAATCTCCTACTTATTTAATCCACCCTCAAAACAAAACAAGAGATCGCCAAGAAAGTACAAAACCCAAACTATATAACTTCGAAAGACAAATGTAAAAACGACAATAAAAATTGATTCGTCGAGTGAGAATAGAAGAGAAGAAAATAATCGTCGATTGGTGGTAATCGTTTCGCGTTGGCAAATTGTTAAGCCGGGTGAGTTTCGGGGTTGTTGACGATTTCACGGTGGGCCAGAATAGATCTTAACCGTGAGATTAGCGGCTAATCTCGAGTCTACGAGTGCACCGCCCACACTCGGCATACAGTTTCATTTCGTTTTCTCAATGCATTCCAAAATGCTCATGGGTGGTTTCCCCCCCCTCCCCTCGCCCATATAACTCCGAGTAGTTCGTCGTTGTCGTCGTGTCTCCGTCGCCATTGTGCGACGAATCCATTTAAATTGGGATTAGGCTTAGGTCCGGGTGCCCGGCGTGTGGTCATCGCGATACTCTTTCGCCATCTCTCTTTCTCTCTTTCTCTCTCTTTCTCTATCTCTTTATCTCTATACGCTTCATCGAGGCCGCAGGTTGCTTCGAATTTGTTCTTTTCATAACCGGGCGAAAAATCGTTTTTGTGCCGGCATCGTTGAAAACGCTCTCTTTTCATCCCGCTTCATTCTCTCTTGTCTTTCTCTCTCTCTCACTCGTTCAATGGCCCATTCGCGATATTGGCCACGAGATTTGGTTGCACGATGCACGAGGAAGACAGTAGCAGCAGCATCATCCGACCGGGTGCGAGAGCGCCCACGGATTAGTCGGACTTTCGGTCAATCGCATTCGGATTAAATCGTGAACCGAGCGTCGGAGCTAACCAGATTGCTGGTTAAAAGTCTAAACGATAAGTACGACGACCGCTGGGACGAGTCGCTAGTACAGTTCGCGTATAACCTTCTTTTCTTTTTTCTTTTTTCTTTTTTTTTCATTCTTGCCCCTCTTGCCATACTCGGCCGTGATGACCTTTGCGAAACGTTTGAGGCAAGATGAAGATAGGAAAGGGAAAAAAATTTGGGCACTCGAAAAGATTCGGTGGTTGCGAGATTATCGGAGCTTTTGTCATGTTGGAAAGTGGATTAAGGTCGATTATCCGCATTTCGTGATAGTGGCGATTCGGAACTGTATCGTTCATGACACCAGCAGGCGGCGGATTTTGCATTACCGTTATAGATATGTACATATATATATTTTTTTATTTTAGGATGCTTGGAATTAAATTAATTTCTTTTCTCGCTCTTGTAGCGAAATTTCGTTGTACGCATCAAAGAAGTTATTCTCTAGAAAATTTTTTTTTTTATTTATTCTTAGAACTCAGATTCTGGTTTTGAAGTTTTACCATCTAAAATATATGAAATGATGATACTTTTTTTTTAATTACTTATTATTCAACTATTTTTAAAGATATAACTTTGAACCCCAAATAATTTTTGTAGAGGATTGAATTTCCTATAAAATTGCTGCTTGAACTTTTGCTGTAAGAACAGCAGTTTCAACGTTATCATCAAAAACAGCTGAATTTTCAGATACAAATGAATTCTTGGGTCTGAACATAAAAATGAGCGCAAGTTACAACATTTTTTCGATAAGCATTTCCGAAAGCAAGATAACAATCTAGAAAAATGTTATGAAGGTTCAAAGTTGTATCGTTAAAAATAGCTGCACAATATATATATATATATATATTTTTTTTTTTAATATGACCATTACATGTATTTTAGATGAAAAAACATCAAAAGCAAAATCGGGGTTCTAAGAACTTGTATAAAAATCTAAAATGTTCATAGAATTACTTTTCTGATATGTCCATCGAAATTTCGCTACGAGAGGGAGAAAAGAAATGTTGATTTAAATCGAAGGACCCTAATGTACATATGCATGTATGTATAGAGATGTATATATGTGTATAGCAGAAGAAACCAGAAGGTATAAATCATGAACGATCTCGGGAGCGATCATGGGTCGTTTGGAGGACTTTCTCGACCAGCGTTGTCGACCTTGCTTGTGGTCGAGAACTCCCAAGACTTTTATTCGACATTTGGTGTTGGAATCGCAAACGATATGAAAAAAAAATGTAAAAAGGTCGTTCTTAGCTGGCTCATACGTTCTTAGAGATCACGTTATTAGCAGAATAATCTTCGTCGTTTCTATATGTATAGATATATACATCGATATATTATCGGTAACTGTGAACACATATAGTGACGTGTGTGCGTGTGTTGAAATCTACCGAGCGTCGCGAGATCTCGAAAAGTGCGAAAACGAAATGGGCTATAAAAAAATCGTATCGCTCGTAAATTGCCACGCCTTATTTCAGCGAGGATTAATCCACGAAGATCGGCAACAACATTACCGTGGCGTTTATATATTTTTATTGTACATTTGGCATATGATGAATTATGGTGACAATTTAAACACCAAAATGTCATTCGAACGATGACCCGTTATTACAAAATGGTGATGGAATTTTTTAAGACTATTCGAGGAAAGATTGTGATAATTTTATCACGAATTTTGGTTAATTTTCGAGTCGGATAAAACATGAAAATTGGCAATTTTTTGTCATCGTAATGGGCTAACGAATTTTTCATTGTGACAGTAAATTTTTGATTGAGAAGTAGAAGCAAGAATTTTTCACACTCCAAAATTGCTCGTTAAAAAAATACGAAAATTCGTAGCAACATGGAATAATTTATTGAATTATAGAATTAATTTAAAAGCGATTTTTACGTGTGATAATAAATGTTTACGTTATCACTGTAATTATGTGTAAATCTTTTTTTAAAATAAAATAATGGTTTGAACGAATCCCTGTGAGTTCATTTTACGTCCACAGAAATATAATTTTCATTAACACAATGTGCAATAATTTAATAAAATTTTGATTTTTTAATTCGATTTTAATGAAAGCAATTATGTAAAATATGAAATTTATTACAAACTCACGTACATTGAAGAGCCTCCAAAATTAATATCGATTGTATTGACATAAAAAATATTAATTTTCAAGGCTCGCACAGACAGACCACGATTTCACATCGGAGGTATTTCTCCAGGGGCACCTGAACAATAAGATTAACCAGAAGACGAGTCCACTGTGGTTATTGTGAATTTAAGCATTCACGTTGATCGGGTGAACAGTCGAACAGTCGAAAAGTAATAGCAACAGAATTACGATTATACCCTCTCGATTTATGCCTTCCCTGGACCGGTTTATTCAAACAGAACCGAAAAATCCGTAAAATCATTCAAAAGATGCGTGTGTCAGTCGTCCCGTGAGCATCAGATCCGTCGGCTTCTGTAGTAAGCTGTAATACGCCCCGGCAAAGCGTTCGGCAGGTCGCTTCGAAAATGGGATTATCATAAGCCCATGGCGAACAACTCATACTACTCAAAAACTCGAAAAAAATAGAAAATAAATTGTGATTAACATAATCGAATCAAAATTATTCGAAGGAACAATAATTGGATACAATTGAGTTATATAAGTTTTGAATATCCGACCTTGATCGATTTTAATTATGTATATTCAATTGTACCGATGATGACCTCTGAGGATGATCGACTCGAAGCAGCAACTTTCTCTATTGCAAGATTTCGTTCGAGTAAGATGTTCAAACACCAGAAAATGCTGGATACCCTGCAAAAGCTCTGTATAACCTCACAAAACCCAACAAACAATAATTCGGTTTAGAAACAGACGAGCATGCTCATTATTTCATCCGTCGACTGCAGTGCGCACTGCGGGTGCGCCTGGAGCTTACGAAGACCCCGAATGCCAAAAGGATTTTAGTTTCAACTGCGTATAGTACAGGGTGTGTTAAATAAAAGGCAAAGTTTTTCGATTCTTCTGGCAGTTCCTACATTCGAAGTGGATGCTATCAGCAGACATCTCTTAAAATTTGAGTTCGTTCGGACAATATTCAGAGGTTCCGCTTCTACGAAATCCATTTTACCTTCGGTTGACACGTAAATAATTTTCAATTTTTCAAATGCAATCAATTTTTCCGGCAAACGAAAAATTCCGGTGATGAAAAGTAAGTGCAATACATAGTATTAAAGTCACTCAAAATGAGGATATTTTTTGATTTACAATTTGAAAAAAAGTTGACAACTTTCTTTTTCAACAAAAATCATTCAAAACTGACGAGAAAAAAATAGTTAACTTTGTTTTATTGTAAAACAAAAAATATCCTCATTCCAAGTAACCTTAATACTATGTACTGCATTTACTTTCCATCGCTGAAATTTTTCGTTTGCCCGAAAAATAAATTGCAGCTGAAAAAAAAGAATTGTTCGCGTGTTAATCAAAGGCAAAATTGAATTCGGGAAAGCGGAACCTCTAAATATTGTCCGATTGTGCTCAAATTTTGACCGATGTCTGCTCATGGTATCTGTTTGAAGTGTAGCAACTGCCGGAAGAATCGACAGCCTTTGTCTTTTTTAAACACACCCTAAGTAACACCCATTTGAATATCACCGTCAATGCAATATCCTGTGCTCGGCCTGCCCTCTGTACAACCAAGCTGCGAAACGCGGTGGTGGGGACGGAGGCCCGAAGGACCAGGGCTTGATGGCAATTTTCGGGGGAGCCATTATATTACAGGGCGCAAACCCGGCCCAGTCGAATTTTCCGTTCAGGGGGCCGGGTCTCTGAGTCAGCTCGTTGCGACCAACGTGTCGGCATCACCCGGGGCCCAACGTAGTTCCACCGTACAACAACCGCATCCCCTTTTTCGGGAGCCTCGACACTTCGAATATACCCGCGCCGACGGCATAACGACAATTTTCGAACGAATAAACGAACGGGGTGCAAAAGGTGGAATAGACCGTAACTTTCGCGGTTAGGGACTGCTAATCTCTGTCTCTCGGGGCCCGCAACTTTTATTTACGACTTTGCCAAGCAGTTTGCGAACTGTTGCAACTGTATTTTCGCTCAATGAGGTTTCGGTCGGCGGTGGGAGGGTTGAAGGAGAGCTGGGGGGCAGGGGGGGGGGGGGTTGCGGAGGATCCCACAAGCGGTCAGTACCACCGCTGTTTCACATCATTAGTTATATTTTTCACTGGCACTTGCCCACCCACGTTTTACAATTTTCTTCACAAATATTTTCGCTTCGTTTTTCCATCGGGGAAAAACCGACAACCGTTCACTCTTGTAAATTGCCAGATAATTTTGTGGGCGTTAAACAAGGTTTTTCTTTTTTTTTTTCTTTATTTTTTCTGTTGGGAATATAATGACTGTGGATTTTGACAGTGTGGTCGCGAATATATGTGCTGGCAAGTGACTCCTTTTTTCGACGCAAAATACATATATATATATACATATTCACAACGCTCATTTTGTCGGAAGGCTGAAAAAAATGTATGATAAACAGTTTTTCTTATTACAAAAATTTATATTGCAAGGTTGGTGTATCTTATTTCAATCCAATTTCAAAATACATTGAATAACAAAATTCTGTTGCGTATTTCTGTCATCCTCGTGATCAAATTGACATAAGCTTATTTCATACTCGAGTAAAAAAAATATACAAAAACTATACATGGGATTGAGCATATTAAATCTATATATAGACTATATATAGACTATACATAGGATTTATATAGTCTATATATTGTTTTTCACGTGGGTAATCTGTGCAAAGACTATATAGATACACCCAATCTGGTATATAGCTTATACATAGACTATATAACATTTTTCCACTTGGGTATCCATTAAAACATTCATATTTTTCAGTACCACACATACACTTTCACATCTAACAATAAGTAAGTTAAAAAAATCAATGAGTTCTAAAATGTTCCATATCTCAGTTCTAATGAAAACTGATCTCAATATCCATGTTCCAATCTTGTACAAATCATGACGCAATCACTAAAACTCATCACCACAAACGCGGTCCCAGGATCCACCCATACACGCAAAAAAACCAATCCCGTTAGCACAAGTACTAAAACTTTCACCCACGACCGTCAAACAAAAAATGTTCACATCAAATTAATCGACGACGGTAGCAATCCTCAGCAGTGCGAGATTTTGAGCTTCCGGAACATTAGACATAGGCGTATACGACCTATTTGTCGTACCGCCTCTGATGTTTAATAGCACGTTGGGTTCACCGTTTTGTAAGCGGCAACACAGCAACAGCAACAGCAGCGGCAGCAACAACAACAGAGTCCGAAAGTCGGTAAAATAAAGCCGGAGGTACGGATGAACGGACAAACGGCTACAGGTGACCCTCTGCAGTAGCTAGGATCATTAGTCACGACGCGTATAAGGTGAAACGTTAATGATCGCGGCAATGGCCTATCGAAAACTTCTCTCCATAGCTTCTGCTACACTTACGTCGTTATCTCGTCGAAGAACCGCGCCGAGAGTTTCACCGCGCCACACACACACACTCACACACACGTATTGTGTAGGTAAAACATTCATACACGAGAAATGATCGATCTCGAAGATTTGGACCGAGCGTGAGAGTGAGAAGATAACCAAAAAAAAAAGATGTACCATATTATAGCACTAGGGTGTGTTGTAAAGAGGCAACATTTTTTTATTGTATTGGCAATTCCTACAGTCGAAGTAGATACTATCAGGAGATATCTGCCAAAATTTGACCCCAATCGGACAATTTTTAGAGGTTCCGCTTTCACAAATTCAATTTTGCCTTCGATTAACACGTCAACAATTATTTCATTCAGTTGCAATTTTTTTTCTCAGGTAAAAGAGAAATTCCGGAGATGGAGAGTAAGTGCAATACAATGTATCGAAGTCACTTGAAATGGGGATATTTTTTGTTTTACAAAAAAACAAAGTTAACAATTTTTTTTCGTAAGTTTTCAACGATTTTTTGTCAAAAGCAAAGTTGTTAACTTTTTTCAAAATCTCGAAACAAAAAATGTCTTCACTTCGAGTGTCTTTAATACAACGTATTACACCTACTCTCCATTCTCGAAATTTTTCGTTTACCTGAAAAATAAATTGCGATTGTAAAAAAAAAAATGGTTTACGTGTTAATCAAAGGCAAAACCGAATTCGTCAAAGCGGGACCTCTGAATATCGGCCGATTGAGTTCAAGTTTTGTTAGATATCTCGTGATATCTCGTGATCACTTAAAATGTATGAATTGCCAGAAGAATCGAACATTTTTTCATTTTTTCAACACACCCTAGTGCTATATACTGGCTTCCAGAAGAACCATTAGCGATCATTTGTTGGACGAGAGCCCGGGCGACCAAATTGGTTTTCACTCTCCATCAACGGGTATCCCCACTTCGATCACCGAGTTGGATTCTCTCTCGACTTGGTCTCGTTGCGTCGGTTGCTTTTCGACACTTATAAAAAAAACCCTCAAAAAACAAAGATGTATGATGAACGAAAAATAACCGTAAGCATTGATTCGGAGCAGAAGACATTAAGCGAAAAATGGATCGTTACGAGTCCCCGGCCTGAATTTTTCGAGACTCCAGATTCTCAAGTGGGATTGACGTTGAGTAGGATTTTAATGGGGGACGTTGTTGGGTCCGTCGGATCGGTGCGTTGTAGAACATTTTTAGTGAGTTATTCTTGTAATTAATCCAGATGACTGTGTGATTGCCAAATCGAGGATTGGTCACTCGAGTGGTTCCCGGTTTTCATCATCCAGATGTGAAAATTGGATCGTGCATAATCATTTCCCGAAATTCAAGTTGGGTGTAGTGGAAAAACAACGCATAACTTTTTTATCAGAATCATTTTACCTCAAAAAATGTTACGGACGCAATGCTTCGCACTCAGATCCTCTTTTAACACTCGAACTCATAACTGGGGTCCGAATGGACCCCACGCGAACTTTGAAAAAATGGGCTTTTTCGCCCATGTCTTCCGTTTTTCAGTTTTTAAATGGGTTTTTTCATCAACTCAAAGTTGATATTAATAATAAACTCTCAACACTTCGAATGATAATTGGAACGGATAGATAAACGTTTCAATACCGGGTGTACCAAAATATACCGAATTCCGAATGACTTCCATAAATAGACACCATATGCATCTATAAGCTTCGTATTGCATTTCACTTCTGCCCTCATAGTCTCGAAAGTTGTTCAACCGAATCACAAAGAACACATCAAACTTTCTCGTTAGCATCCGAACGACTGTAAATACCAAAAAAAAAATCAGGATCCCCAAAATCTCTGTCCATTCTACATCGAAGGTCAGGAATTCTGAAGAATCAATTTTTTTTTCTTCTTTCAACAATGACGAAGGCACGACGAAAACGAGCCCCACATGGACGATGGTGACGATTATCCGATGTATCCGGTCAATCACGTGAAATAAAGACGATCGTGACAAAGCCAATCGGTAAACGATTGAGATCGATAAGGTCGAAATAACAATTTTCCCATTCAATCGTTTTGTGCGTGTGCGTTTGTGTGTGTGTTTGCGTCACGGATTATATTATTATTATATCGTGGATCACAGATCGACGAGAGTGAAGGCACGAAAAACGTAATGCGTTGTGCATTGTCGTGTGCGTTGGTCTGACAACGCAGATAGCTGCGTTGTCAGCAAACACGAGGAATTATTATAATCGATCGGATCTTCATCGATGTCAACGCCAAAGCCGGATTTATCAAGTTTCCATGGGCTCAGTGCGAGGTGACGGCCTCGCAGCCTCTCTTTCTCTCTCCCTCCCTCTCTCCTTGTCGTAGGATAGCAATAATGGCGTGATAGTCGTCGTACTGTGCAAAGTAAAAAAGGACGATGACAAGGAGATTGATGGATCGGTTGCGCGGTACACACTCTTCTCGTGAATATCACATAAGCGCACACACGAGACGGGACTCGTGTGGTAAAGCTGACGGTACACCCAAATGCCATGGAAAACTTCTCGCAACGTCCGAAATTCGTTGTGAAAAACATCCAAAAAAATCTGAGGGCTCGCACAAGAATAACTGTGAAAACGTTTGACGACGAATTCTCGAAGCTTGTCAGTCAATGTAAAATTCTCATCCCTATAGAAAAGTTCTGCCCGTATCGTGTTTGATGAAAACTGGACATCTTTAAAATAAATATATGAAAAATATAATTTCGTTTTTCCTAAAAATCAAATTTTCCGTAATGTGTCAAAGAAGCTTGAAAATAAAATAAATAAATAAAATCGCAAACTCAAAGTTTGTACAACGGAAAAATAAGAAAAAAATGAAAAAAATAATAAAGATATCCGATCATCCGTGAAAATTTAATGAAACTCGTCTCATAATCCCCAGCACGGAAAAATTTCAATGTGAAATCAATTATCTCGTTCGAAACAGAAAAAAAAACAGCGAAAAAAAAAAAAAACAAATAGAATCCGACACACGTCTATTCCCACGTTGCAAGTGATGACTATCTCTCGTACACGTTGTGAAATAACCCGTCGGTATAGATAGAGATCGAAAATTATTGCGTTGCAATACACCGCGGTCGATCTGGAAAAAAAAACACACCCAACAAAATAATAATAACAATAATAATAAAGTGTACATTGCCGGGTACGTTAATAAAACGTACAACGCGTATCAAGAATCATTAGGGATCAATAAACGTGACGTTCACACTATACACGATATCGCTTAACGTCGATATAATTAATCGACGAAATCGTTTCATTAGCCATCGATTCACCGTCACGATAATGCATTGACTCGGGAGGGGGAGAGAGGGGGGCTCGTTCGCGCATGCGTCGAGAGATGTGTATGAGAGATATTGGAACTTATCGACTGCGGGACGTTTTTACACACGTTCTTCGAGGCTAGGAGTCGTGTCTAATGAATTTGAGATGCGTGTCCAAACGCCCCGGTCACAATAGAACGCGTTTGAACCGTCCGACCGATCATCCATTTGTGTGTGCAACACACACACACACACATATCCGTCGATAAATTCGAATCGTGTGATGCGCGGCTCGCGAGCCAACGCTCATGAATCTATATCGCGCCCCGTGGTCCGCGTGGGGTCGATTAACCGTTAGATCGATAGCGTATATAAATATATATATATATGAACTAACGTATGTCAGTGGTATATATGTAGGAGCTTCGAAGATTCCGATACGAGAGATACTTCTCACGCGGATAATGGTACCATTATGGTTTACCGTGTAGCCAATACTTTGTAACATCCAAGAAGCAACAAATGAGTATCGGGTAATGTCACTGATGACTGCTATTGCTCGAAACTTACTCGTCGACTCGACGTAAACGCCGGTGCGCGCGCATATGCGCAACGGTAGAATCCTCGACACGCCGATGTGGAAGTACATGTGAGGTATCGGAGTCGAGCACGAGAACTCGCTGGGGAGCTTCACTCGCACGCTTTTATTTTTTTTTATTTGTTAAAAATGCATACACACCTACACAGATGCAAACAAGAAAATGGAGATTCTTCGTGGAAGCTGTCAAGTTCGTGGAAGGTGGATTTTGGGTTAAACACTGTTTCTCGCCGTGGAAGGCACGGCATACGACACGGTTCTAGAGTTGAATACGAAAAAGTATGTAAATCATTAACTGATGACAATGACAAAGAAAAAACGGAAAATAATGATAAAACGATGCACGAAGGAATAAAATGAGTCATGATGGAACCTGGCAAGTCCAGTAGACACCCACAACAAAGTTAACCCCAAAGACGTTCACGTAACTCAGTCGCAAACCGTATCACAGTTCCGTTTTCTCGTGAGCGACCAATCCCATCTTCTCACACCTCACCCGAGTACATCACCCGGATTGCCCGGACTGTACGTGTGTACACCACCCTGGTTATCGCATCTCCATCTAAAACGTTTTACCAGCGCGATGAAGCGACCGAAGAGAACCAAAGCTCCAGGCATCGGACTTGCTTCGGGAACGTTTGTTTTATCCGGGCTTCGCGTATAACACACGGGAACCAGCGAGGCCCCGGACGAACACGGGGCCCTCTCGGTCGGGAGAAGAAGGATGCTCACTCGGGATGAGTAAAACACGACGAAACCACCGCTACTACCTGTGTGCTTCTGCTTCTGTTCGACTCGATGGGTACGAGCAGCCACGCAGCCGCATTGCTACTACGTGAACATTGCACGAACCGAGAAAACCAAACGGCAACGGCCATACGTTTTGTCGGACGTAGGAACCATCGTGGATACAGTTGAATCTTTCATAACTGACTCGTGAAGCGTATGATTCCTTTCTCGGTTTTTCGTCGTCACGAGTTCACATCTGGGGGCGTTGAAAATAGGAAACAAATTCTTCTGGCGGTTCTTGCTTTCGAAGTAGATACTGTTGGAAGATAACTCCCGAAATTTTACCCAAATCGGACAATATTTAGTGGTGCCGCTTCCACGAATTCGATTATAACTTAGAATGTAACATAACCCAATTCTTTTTTTTCAGCTGTAATTTATTTTTCCGGTAAACGGAGAATGTTGGGGATGGAAACTGAGTGAAATACGTAGTATTGAAGACACTTAAAGTAAGAATAGTTTTTGTTTTACGATTTGAAAAAGGGTTAAAACCTTTTGTTCTAACGAAGATCATTCAAAACTGACTTTGAAAAATTGATAACTTTTCTATTATTGTAAAAAAACAAAATAATTGCCGTTTCAAATTACCTTGATACTGTGTATCGCACTTACTTTCCACCCTCGAAATTTTTCATTTGCCTGAAAAATTGATTCAAAGTGAAAAAAGAAATGGTTTACGTGTTTATTCAAAGGCAAAATCGAATTCGTGAAAGCGAAACCTCTGAACATAATCCAATCGGGGTCAAGTTTCGGCAAATGTCTCTCAACAGCATCTGCTTCGAATACAGGAGTCGCCACAAGAATCGATAAAACCTTGCTTTGTTATAGCACCCTCCTAGTGAACATGAATGCCCCTAAGCGATTTTCGTGTGTATCCATTTCGCGATCCACGTTGATCGCACGATGGATAGATAAAGGGAATAACCGAGTTACCGGAGACTCTACTGTACTGTTTACGAGCGCCACAGGAGCCGTAACATACTTCAACCATAGATTGTGCTCACGTAATAAATACATACATACACTTGTGTATGTGTGTGTGTGTGGGAGGTTCGGGGTACAGGTTGATGTCGGGGGTGGAGAGGCTAACAGCAACATCAAAAGCAGGAACAAGCTCGCGGTGATACACCGACCAAGAAGCATGTGGCCCAACCTCACGAAGGCTAGTTAAGATAGCGATCCTGGCGTACGTGAACAATGCCGTAAACCATTGGGAAGCTGGCAGTGAATGAGGTCTTATGGCGAAAACGTGAACGATTAGCGCGCGCCCGATCCGTTCGTGTGTCTACACCGGATCCAAGGAGACACACACGCGGTAGCTCTCCAGATTACGAAGCGCATGCGCGCGCGCACGCTCCGCGGTTTTAACGTCGTTTCGATACGGCCGGGCGTCGTCCAACGGGCTACCGTCGGGGCTCTCATAACCGCAGGGCGAGCTTGTGTACGAGCAATGTAATTGCCAAATGACCGAGTACTCAATTGAGACGATCACCGCACGTACGATAAATCCTGAGTGCTTGTGTGGTCTCGATAACGATTATTTTTGGCTTGGTTTGTTTCCTTTTGGTTAGATTTTTCGGAGCTTGCTTTCTGAATTGTAGAAACTTGGACTAGGATGACAAGATGCAAGGTTGATAGTGATGTGTCGGCATGTAGGTACGCAAGGGTTATTGCTGGCAATTGTGATGTGCTTTTAACTGCGGTGGGATAGAAGGAGATACCGTGATGCACGAGAGGGGATTAGTTTGGAAGGGTTGTCAATGTTTCTAGCGGGGATTGTGGAGTCGCAGATTTTTAGGAGTGCTATATAACGGAGGTCGTAGTGTTTTCAAATTATTTTATATAGGATTTTTAATCTAGTCGAACGGAAATCTTCTGGGGGAGAGTTGTTTTAATTTAATTTTTTTCCGGAGTGAGATAGAGAAAGAGAGAGAAAGGATGACTCGAGGCGACTGAACTTTCATACAGCAGGTGGAAATTGATTTCACAAACTCGATTATTATATTCCTTTTTTTTAACTCCAAATTAATCTTCGTTAAAAAAATGGGAAGCACATTGTTGCTTTGATATCTTTTTCTCTCCAGGCACTTTTTCAAATCTAAAACGAGGGACGAATTAAATTTCAATAAAAACGATGGGCACGTTATGGATCACGAGGTTTTCTCAGATGCGTTGAAAAAAAAACAACATTACCGACTGTCGGATTTCCGTTGCAATGTAGTATTTTAAGTCGTCATTTACTATTATCCGTGCATAGATTGATCGTCCTCGCCACTGTTTAGGCGTAAAAAAAAAAAGATCAACGCGAACACAATACACACCCCAGGGGGGATCTCCGATCGGGCCTTCCTGACGAGACCGGTTGCGCATATGACACTCGTAATAATCGACGTCGATATACCGCGAGCGAACTCACGGAAAAACTTTGGTCGATGCTGGTGCCGACGCTTCGTAACCCAGTGAAGAAGCGAAAAAGATTTTAAATGAAAAAAAAACGAAAAAAAAAAGAAATGTCATGGAGCGAAATAGAAAGAGGGAAAGAGAAAAAAAAAACGAGCAGGGTAAAGAGCTCTCGAGAGCCGCAAAAGCCAAAGGACAATCGTTCGTCAACCGGCCGTCAAAACATCCCCCAAGGATCCGTGGCAAATCGTCATTCTCACAGTGAATATCAGCGAGCCGAGCCAGACCGCCAATGACACTCGCTGGCCTCGTTGGCACAGTGATTGGCACCTAAAATCCTGGCCAAATGACGATCACAGTCACATCCGTGTCTTTCTCCTTTTGATGGGTATTGCGGCCATTGCTAAGCAGCCAATTTTTCAGGACCAAACCGAAGGAAAGTGGCCAACGATTGTCCCAGGGCCCGTTGAATTTTTACAAGTAGTTATCGTTAGCCACCGTGGCTTTTGGCCTCGAGAAGAGAATAAAAAAAAAAAAACTACGACGACGACGACGAGGTTGCAACGCTTGGCACATACGAAAAACCGACAATGTGTGACCGCAAACAAACGAGTAGGAAGCGATAGGGGGCGCCAATGTTCATTCACCAACCAGACAGACTGTCATTTGTCACGTCTTTCACGGTCTCTAATGACACGCACTGCTTTTTGGACGCCTTCTTCTTGCACGAAAGGCACCTGGCCATCGACTCTCTTTATTATTTACCCTCTTTCTCGCTCACGTCCCTCGGGGTCCCCGTATCGACCGTTTCTCGATATTTTTATTCGTATCTCTCTTTCTCTCTCTCTCTCTCTCTCTCTCTCTCTCTCTCTCTCTCTCTCTCTATCGCACTCACGGAATCTGATCTTATTCCGTCATACTTTTGACGTTGGATTCTACAGTCAGTCGGATCTTCACTTTTTTTTTTGTCGTTTTGTTTTGTTCTTTCTTTCTCTTCTATCCCTATGTGTCATTGCCATGTGAATCTCATCCCGCTGTTCTCTTCGGTATATGCCCCGATGAAATTTTCGATCCCGGTGTCTTTCGTTCGTCGGGTCTATCCGGTTCTAGCTCGACGGTTGAACTCGATTTGTTAGGATTAAGGAAATATTCCGTGGGTCACGTCGTTCTTGAATTGCATTTTTGAGTCCTCGGTGATTGTGTCGCGCCAACTTTGAACCACGGTGAGAACCGGAAGACGACACCATTTCACCACAATTTTCTATGCATACTTTCTTTTCCATTAACGTTCTTTTTATTTTCCGATGGCGTTAGTTTTCGATTTTTATTTTTTTTTCTCAGACGTCGATCCTGGCATAATTCGTCGGAGGTTGTAGTCGGGGAAAAGATTCGGAATTTAAGATATTTTTAAGGTGCTATCGCTATGTAGTATTCAAGCTATGCATAGTATACAATAATAAACGTATTAGTTGGGAATTTTCATTTAGACCAAAATTAATATCTTTTTGGGTGGAAGATCTGATTTTTGAAAACTATAAAGATCGAACTTTTCGAAAAAGTCGACGAAATTAAATTAAAAATCAAAATTCCATCAAAAAAAATTATAACAACGAAATCTTTTAGTTTTTTTTAACAACTCCAATAGTTCCCCTAAAATTGAAATTATTTCCATAAAAAAAAAATCATACAAGTACATAAATATATGTTGTAATTTATTCCGCACAGTGTATTCCAATAAAATTATGTTAACATGCCTGAAAAAAAATCAATAAAATCCCTCAATTTTCCTCTAAACAACGGAATATAAATCCAGTTCCTTAATCCAAATTTCAACGATCTCCAACTTCAAAATCAACGTTTCCTCAATCTTTTCGATCTCTGGAACGAACACCAAACGTCGTCACACCATTGGTCGGTTCTGTTCGTTCTAGAATGCATTCAATGGCTTCCGAACCATCGACTCGCAATGCTCTGCCGCAAAACGATGCACCAACGTTTTTTTGTTATTTTTTTTTCTCTATTTTCTTCCCGTCTTTTACATTTCGTCTTGTTGCTTCTTGAGCGGTAAAATAACCCGCTGGAATATGATTTAAACTTATTGGGTGCCATATGAGTGAGCGAAGTCCTTGCGTTTGCACACTCGCGCGTACCCCGGTTGCTCTTTCGCCGAGCGGTCTGCAAGCCACCGCGTTGTTGCTGCTGCTGCTGCTGCTACTTGTCATTGGCCTCTCTTCGAGTAAAGCGGTTATGCACGTTTTCCCCCCTCCCCTCCCCCCGCGTTCTCGTGTAACCTCGACGGGACCGCTTCGGAGCTTATTCAGATGCGCCACCCACATGGTCAAACGCTGAATTCTCGTCGTCGAGGTCGTTCCCATTGTTGCGGCTTCCTTACGACAGATGTTCACGGAAATAACGCGAGATATATATATATAATGTATACATATATTATTTATATATACATTATCGAACCAATAATTCACAAATCCGCCTTTTCAAATTCGCTCGATCGTTAATTTGATTTCGTCGACGTTTGATCTGCCTCGAGGCTCTTTCGGTCGACCGGTGACGTCGATAAATCAGACAAATTAATTTGGCGCACAACGAAAAATAAGATAAGTCATGACAAAATGAGTTAGGGTTGAAATTACCAATGGGTGATATTGCGATTAATGCCGGAAGCTTACGAAATGCTTTCCAAAATTATCTGCCTTCGATTATGCAAAAATAATTTGAGAAATGTTGAACCACCGAGAACAGCGTTAAGGTGAGACAACAAAATATTTGTAAGTACAATCTTCAATCTGCGGTAGGAGGGTCGGAATTTTTTTTAGAAAATCTCATCATTTTTGCTTTCGGATCATCGGTTTACGTCTACATACAATTTTTTATCTCAATAGTTGAACTGTTCTTAGTTAATAGTTGAACTAGTTAGTAGGAAGTATTCGAGTAGTTGAATACTTCCTACCGAAGTAAAGAAATTATATATAGACTGTAATATCAAAACTATATACCCCTAATCATATATATATTCAAAATATATAATCTATGAATAAACCATATATTCCCAATAGCATATATATAGTTTATATGAAGAGTATACATAATTTTTTTGCATGGATAGACTGCCAAGAAACCCTAAGGACATTGTCGTGAGCTCGTGACTCGAGTCATTACAATTTTCTTATCATATCTACAAAAAATCACCAGTGTCAATAGAATCCAAAGCTATCGACTTACAACCTTGCTCAGACTCCGGAGGAAAGTCGGTACACCGAACGGCCACGAAAAAAAGGTACCAAAGGGTACCAAAGGGGTGAAGAAGAAAATAATCGACCGAAGGTGGATGAACAGAGTAGCCAGGTTGTTCTCTCGGTAAACTTTGATCGTCACGCCAGGAGCAACTGTATTTTCTGACTTTGCTTATTTTTCCCGAGTTCCTGTATTATTTTTTTTGTTGCTATTCTCTCCCTTTGTCGTCGTTCCACGTCCTCGTCGTCATCGTCGTCATCGTCGTCATCGTCGTTGCCCTGCCCCAGTCCGTTTTGGCCATAAAACCGGGAGTTATGGTTATTTAAAAACTTATTGGCCCGCCCATGAGGGCTCTGCGGTTTGCATGGAGGCCGAAGCGCCGTGACCCAGCCGAGATAAATCAAAGGATATTAAGACCGCGAACGGAGCGAGCATGCGCGCACACGGGTGCTCTTTTGCCATTGCGCTTTCTTCCCGCGAGAGACTTCTTCGTTCGCGCAATGGTCCTCCGAATGCCCCCCGACCGAAATGCATTACCGCGCGGGAGCAAGAGGCCTCGCATAAAAAACTACAACCATGCACCCCGGAACGTCGGCAATTTTCCATCGACAAAGGGTTGAAGAACAAAAAAATGAAACATTCCAAGCTGAATTCTTTTGTGATCAATTTTACAATTATCTTACGACAACCTTGAAAAATCTTTTTATTTATTTTTTATTTTTTTTAAATTTAAAAACAGACATCAAGTAATTGATTTTTCAAAAACTTTTAAGTCTCTGTTGTCTTGATGGCCCGGACATTTGTGATTATGTTCATGGATTTTTTTTCGTCGACTCGATCGGTCTGAAAGTTTCATTTGTGTCGTCAAGATTTTTCTTCCAGCCTGTGGTTGGATTTTTTTTTGTTTTGGTTTTTTCAATTCTCACATTTTTGTAAAGTCTTGTAGTTTCGAGATGAATCTTCATAAGAATTATTAAGGTATTTACGATATTGTCGGATTGATTGGGATTTAAAGGAGCATTAGCAATGCTATCGAGACTGAACGAAAAAAAAAACCTGTAAACGCGTTTTTTCGAATCAGTCTTTTTGCAACTTAGGACAACAATATCTCAGCAACCAATAAACGGATTGGCTCTAAATTTGGCGGACCTATTGGGACCACATCTCACTAACGTCTGACTTGAAAATTACGATTTGTAGGGAATTAATAAGACTTTTGAAAAATGGGAAAAACTCGAAAAAATTTCAAAATAATTTCACCATTCTATCAAAAAAAAAAATTCTAAAAATAAGATCCTAGTTCAGACGATAGCGACTCATCTTCAAGACACGAATATGCCCGGTTTCATTTTTCATTTTTTCACCCCTTAATGATTTAATATTTCGTGACAAAAAAAATTGCCAGCATCTTTCAATAGTATTGACAAACATATTAACTCATTTTCATTCTAATAAGCCCAACCACTTTCTTAAAAAAAAAATCCAGAAGATCAACTCGGAAAAATGTCCGGATAGCAGACAACTCTCCCCTTTTAAATAGATTCATCGACGGTTAATGAGCCAAGGCGTTGAAGATGCATGAACGATCGCGGGTTTCGAATGTTTTAAGGTGCTTTGAAAAGTTTCACGCGCTCCTCGGTGCGCCACGCGGCCACTATGTGCTCTTCATATTCTCGCGCGATACACGCGTGTAGTCGAGAACAGAGTATGGTGAACGGGCGCGAGTTGTTCAGCAGCCACGAGCCCAGGATTAATGAGTGCATCTCAATCCAGCTATTTTTCCACGTCGGACGAGTAATGCACGAGCCGCGGGGGGCGACCGGGCTATATTGCCTGATCAATCAAAATGAGCCTGCCAGCTCGCGGGCCAAGACGCTAACGCATACATATACATATATATACGACGTGAGGTGCGACGTAGCCATATATCTATATATGCTGATTGTAGCACGTTGGATATACAGTAAAACCTCTCAATAGTCGAAATCGCAATAGTCTAAAATGTATCATGTATAATTATTATTGTCTCTTTATTTCTCATTAACTATAGTAATATTTAATACAATTTTACAGACCTGCTATTCGAATAAAATTATACTATGCTAACTATAATCATTCTCTTTTGGAAAAATGTTCTAACTTTAGGACCATTGTCTATTATGACCAAAATGTGGCGCCGTGTCGCTGAATATTTTGTGACTGAATGCGGTATTTCTAAAATCTTGAGTAACTGGAGATGTATCTGAAAAAAAGCTCGCATTTCAAAATTCCAATTCAGAAATACTCAGTTCTTTCCCAAATTTTCCGCACTTTTATTTCAGACAGCTGTAGGTTCCAATGGAATAATTAGAGGTCCATTACATATTTGAGAAAATTATTCACGTATTTTTAATGTGCTTGTGCAGTTGACTTTTCTTGAATAGACAATTTGTCGGTGTGGTTTTCACAATATCGAACAAGTTTGAAACAATTTTTTAAAATTTGTAATTTTTTTCTTCTTCATAACTCTGCACTTATCTTTCGGTCGGTTTACCTGGTATATCACAATTTGTTTATGACTTCAGTCGGTATATTATATTTTTTCTGTAAATTCACAACCGATCTAGAAACTATCAAATGCTTTGAGCCAAGAGTCACTGGTTTCATGTTAGTAGACACTAACACAAATGCATTTTGTGCTGTTTTTGTGCATTTTGAACTGTTTCGCCATTGGTCAATCGATCAACCTCGCAACAGTCCAAATCCGCCATTGGACCCCCGATTTTGGACTGTTGAGAGGTTTTACTGTATGCACATAAACACCGGGTCTCACTAGCTGTCCAGGGATCACCATACGCGTATCCCACCGGCGAATCGAACGATGATATCCTCCGGGCTTCGTACGATAGATCCTTCCTTCACACTTGCTCCCCCAGGTCGCACGAATTTCGCGCTGTGAGACCTCGAAATAACCTATCCAACAACAAAAGTTGCAAAAAAATAAAATAAAATGAGCAAATCTCATAGATCATTCGCTATTTGTTTGAATAATGGTCTAGGGCAGCTTGTCTTCCATTTATGGCGATCTCGTATGATACAAATTGAAAATAATCGCAGGTGGTCAATGCCACGGTTGGCCTTGGTTCAAACGATCTACATATCAAAGCGGGACATTATTCCAAAGTACGACTAACGGTTTGGATGAATGAACCATTTTTTCTATCGCACGGTGATGATGGAATAATCAAATGTGTGGTCGAAGAATTTTGGATGCTCATAATCATAAAAATTGAAATCCCATTAACCCTCGTTGTAGTCTGTAACGTTACTTTTGGCACCTCTGCTCTGTAACCTTGATCACTTGTTTATTGACGCCATAAAAAATACTCTAGAGTGCTCTAAATAATTTCCATAAATTAATGAAATCTCATCAACTATCCTGGCATAAGAATCGATCGTTATTTAAATATATTACATCTTTATTAAGCAATGTAATTGTGTAAACAAATAAAGACGTGAATAAAGTACCATTTGGGAAAAGCACGAGTGACCCATATGGCTACAGACTATATATAGCATGTTTTCGTGTATGTTATTTTTTATTTTAAAAAAGTTATATTTTTTCGTTGTAAAAAAAATAATTACATTTGTGTTAACAAGAAATCACCCATATAATTCACATCATCACCCGGCAATAAAAAAATTCCAAACGTGTGACATTTTATTCTTGTGAATTGTAAACACGAAGATTCCAATTCCTAACTTGTGATACAATATGTAATCATTCGAATAGTGTTGATGTTGAAAGAGAATACAAGTTCGTAGCGACGAGTAAATCGACGGTGGACCGTTTCGGGCGCTTGAGTCAATTTTGTACCTTAATGAGCTAACTAATTGCGGCTGGTCGTTCAGTGATTAATCGTTGAAAAACTTTGGGAGTGAGGATAGAGCCACGCACAATATCACACTGAACCACATGTATTACACGTGGCGTTTCGTGCCAAACGGCTATACTTAATCATTCGGTGACTTAGAAAGTAGTCGAAGTATTTCTAAAAAAAAAAATAAACTCAAGGTGATCGACGGTCCACGATTTGAAAAACTTTTTTTTCTCACGATTTATCGAAAATTGAATATTTCGGAATTCGTGTGTAACTTGTTTTGTGATATTTTTATTTTCTTTCGAATAGCATTCACGACGACGACAATTTGCAATTTTTTTTTTCAATTAGCGACACACGTCACACCTGATTTACAACGGAACGTTGTCGCGTTGACAAAAATTTCCCTCGAAACGGCGTGTTGACGAAAAAAAAAAAATGAAAAGAACGAAAAAACGAAAAAAAATAAAATGGCGTCAACAACGGCGAACGCATGGAAGACGCGTGCGCGCGTCTACGCGTGAAATCGCGTGATTCGAATAATCATTGGGGGCGAGTGTGTGTGTGTGATGGTTGAAAGCGCGAGAGTTAAAGCTGATTATATATATGTATATAGCTAACGTGCCCGAACGACGGTACGGACAGCTCTCTTGCTCGGGGTTGCCGGATATAATTGGAAGCGCACCAACGAGAGAGCCGAGAGAAGGTGTACGTAGTATACGTATGGGCCCGCGAGCGCGGGCGCGCGCGCGCGCGAGTCGGTGCGCTTCAAGCGATCGTTAAGTGAGTCTCATTCTCTCGGCCAATTAACTTTTCGTTAATTGACTTTCCACGAGAATCCCCCAATCGACCGCCACGAGCGACTCGCGTTAGCGCCTCATTAGAAATTCTTAATGATAAAAGTTAATCTTTATTACCCAAAGTGTGTTCGTTAAATTTTCTCATTACTTTCTTATTATAATCCCTAAATACATTTGTTTTTTTCACGAAATCTTTGAATCTGATTTTTTTTTTGTTTTCCACCGAATAACGGAAAAAGTAATCGGCCATCGTCGTGAAAAAAAAAAAAAACATATATTATAAATTTTTGTCGTTAATTATTTAGTAAAAAATAACAAAAATAGAATGCACACTGAGTAAAAAAAATGGACTGACTTGAAATCGATCTTTTTTTTTGTTAGATCATTTTTTTCAACTACGTTGATTTTGAAATAATTTATAATCATTGTTCATTCCTTTTTTTTCGTTTCTTTTTACGTCATAAAAAAATACGTATTCGAAAAATGTTATATTTTTACGAAAAAATTATTTTCCAGAATAAAATAAATTCAAAGAAATTAACAAATAGAATTTGTCGGGTTGTTGAGGTGCGTAAATTGTTGAATATTGATAAGACAATTTTCTAATTTTGATAATAAATACTCGTGTATAATTTCTATGGAATAAATAAATCGCAAACGATGGCGAATTGAAAAGTAAAAGTGGGACTGTGTGCATAGTGATCAAAATACATATTCCACGGAGTATATGCAAGCTTGTAAGGAAGGGCTGAGAAAGGGGGGGGGGGGGTTGATGCGCCTTCACGGTCAGCTGAAATCGATTTCTTAATTCGATTTGCGGTCGCGCGGGGGAGCCGCAGAACTCCGGGCAGCGTGCAGACGGAAGGTCGGGGGATCCCAGATAGTTATGCATCCATCTTTTTTTGTTGTTCGCTTTTCGATCCTCCTCGCACAGACGGAGCAGACTCTCGGGATGATGAGACGTCAACGTATATCTATAATATACATATACACACACATGTATAGATATATATATATATATAAATAAATATATATCAGACATTCCATGTTAATTCGATCGATCAAAACCCTGACTCCCTGCCAATCTAGTTCACAAATTTTTCTCTAGTTTCGTATAACCTCAAAAACATTCCTGACTTTTTTCACAATTTTCTGACCTCCCCATAACCCCCCAAAAAAAATCAGAAACTACCCCCAAATAAGAAAAATCGTACCTGGAGGTAATTTAAAAAGTGAATTTTTTTTTCATCATTTCAGTAGATGAAAAAATAAAGTTCGCCAACAATATCAGGGTGGGATCTTTATTCCAATATATATTTTTTTAATGTCTAAATACATTTTTCCTTATTCGGGGGGGGTAGTTTTTTATTTCTCGAGGGTTGTTAGAGGATCCGAAAATTCTGAAATTAATCAGGGGTACTTTTGGGGTTGAATGAAAAGCGAAAAAAAATCGTGAACCGAATCGGTAAAGGTGGGGGGTTTTGACCGTCCGAATTGACATGGAATGCCTTATACGTATTGCACAGGGTATACTATGTAGTAGATGCATCGTCCTCCGTCCTTCTCGTGGGGTATTACGATCGTTCTTCTCTGATTGATCTGATTAGTCTTCGGTCCAGAGCGGGCCACGGAAAGAGAGAGAGACAGAGAGACAAAGAGAGAGAGAGTGAGATCAAGTCGACCGGTAAATGATCCCGAACGATCTCAATCAGCTTCTGAAAAAAACTAAAACTCCGAGGTATTCGTTGTGTGTCGGGTCGAGCGGTTGGCCGAGTCGATGCTGTGGCATCGGGTCCCATCGGTAATGACCGCCTCCCACGTGGAAACCAATTTTTTTTTGTATCGAGAAGACCGAAAGAGAACAAAACGTTCGTGAAAAGGGATGAACCAACAACCAACAAAAAAAAATGAGCATCGAGTGAGCAAAGTAGAGATGGACGAAGAAATGAAGGGAAAAAGTTGAAAAAAGGGATGATGGGCGCGAGGGGGGGGGGGTAAAGGGAAATGGTTACAGATGAGCGAGGGAATGGAGAGCAATGGAAGGGGTTGACTTATCGGATCCACGATTGCATCTCGACGACGCATCACGATTCTGTGATCACGTTTCGCGTTAATTCGTGTGCTGTTGTGTTATTTGTGACGATTCGCGAATGTTTGTTCGCAAATTTTTGTGATCGAAATTAATGAATTTTCGTTGGCAGCAGGATTGAATTCAGCATCTCTGTTATCGGCGGTGAAAAGAATTTCACATTATGGTACATATTTGCTAGAGTTATGTGCAATGTGAAACTGGGAGTAGAATTTTTAGATCGTACAATTTACTACAAATAATTATATCGATTTAGAAAAAAATATATCGAATGACTAGAAATCGATTTTTTCTTTTAATCATTTTTTTGAGATAAGTTAAGTGATTACTCTATTCAATACACTTTTTTCCAACATATCGCTCCTTTATAAATAATTAAAAAAATATATAAATTGGAAAACATTTTATGATTACAAAATACGACGTAATATTTTTGCGCAAGATTTTATAGATTATAAGATCGATTCCAAATAATAAAATGAATTATTTTTTCTTATCGATTGACTAGGAAGTGATTTTCTTTCAGAACCATTTTTTAAAATATCAATAACTGAATTTTGATATCAGTTTTAATTGCCTCTCAGTACTATTTTTCGAAATATTTTTTTTTTCTTTCAAATGATAAAAACAAAATATATATAAATATATTGCAAGAATGTTACGTTTCCAAAAAAAAAAGATTTTCGAGAAGTAAAAATTAAGAAAAAACATTTATCGCATTTTTGAGTTCCGTGAGTTTCGTTACGATTTCAAAAGCACACACACATTTTTGTCCTCAGTCGTGCGAGAGAGTTGCACGGTTGTGGGGCGCTGCTCTCTCGGAGTCTCATACACGTATAGCCGTACGAATGCACGGTGTATTATTCGTCTGACTCTCGGGCGTTGTACACTCGTTAAACCGTTAGCCACGGCTGATTATTCGCACGTGCTTGCGCATACGTCCGTGGTTTAATGTAGCACTCTCGGATGCATTGTTCAACTCGAGTGTCTGGGTGCCGCGAGCGCGCGCGCGCGCGCGACGCTCTCTTACGACGTCCGAGCTTGGCGCTCTCTCGTCAACCGAAGAATTTTATCGGACTTTCGAAGAACGCGAAACGTTACGTACACACTTATAGTTCGTACGCGCGAAAAAAAAAAAAAAAAAAAAAAAAAACAACAAAGAAAAAAAAATCAACGTCGCGACGGGAACCGACGAACCTTGGCAAAGTGTCCATTATTTCGAGAGCCTGGGAACAAAACGTTTGCGTACCACTTCCTCGTCCATGATCGATATACACGCGGAAACTTAATGGGACTCGCGATAATTATTAACACTCTCTCCCCAAGTGAAAAAGAATTTAAGAAAATAAAAAAACGAAAAGTACACCGTATACAAAAAAAATAGACAGTTTCTGTATTAAAGTGTACAATCTATATGAAAATGTATCATGATATATCTATGCATAAACAAGTGACTGAAACAAAAGTAATTTATCGCTGTGTGAACGCAGTCAACTTCGTTTCGGAAGGCTCTGACATTGACAGAGACGGAAATGCCATTGCTGGGAAAGTGTTTGGGAAAATTAGTTTTTGATAACGACACGGACGGATCACCGAAATAACGTTCGCGATAACGAGGTAGGTTGTAACATGAGCTTTTCATCGAACACCAGAATTCTCTTTGAAACAAATTTCGAACGTTTTATACGGAACGTGGTTGTTCCGTCGGTCGACACTTCGTCGCTGGCTGAGAAACGGCGAATATCAAGCGGCCGATGACGTTCGAGATCATGGATTCCTTGTTGAGGTTGGACGAAGGAGAAAGAGGAAAATCAGAGAAGGATAGCGAATCAGACTTCGCCAACGGCTTTCGTAAAATTATTTATAGATGAGATATTTGTTATTTGTTTATTGCTCATGAAAAATAAATATTAAATACCGTTCGCCTTGTTGCATGTGAATTGTACATAAACCCCATATAATTTAATAATATATTATGCATAAAAAATAAACATAAATAACGTTCGGTTTTTCCGAAAATATGTTACCTCTGCTATATAGAAACTGTCAATTATTTGTAAATAGTTCCTATACATATTTCTCCACTAGAAAAAACATTCCTCTACTGTATCGAAGACCAAATGCCACAACGCATGCGTCCAAGATAACAATTCAAAGAAACAGAATCACATTTCACGTTTCATCATTTTTATGATAATAGAAAAAAAATGAATGATTCATTTCGTTAATTTGTATTACAAATATGATTATTCATCTTTTTCTTTCTTTGTATCTTGTTTTGTTCATGAGTACAAGGTGTGAACGTTTTATAGCACGTTTACGTTTCTGTTTTCTTTTATTTTTATATATACATATATATATATATATACATTTTTTGTATGGGATCAGATTACGATGGTTTTATCCCGCGAGAAACGAAAAGATTGGAGGGCCAGTTATGAGTTACACATGTGCGAAAGTAAGACGAGATAGTTTTGTCCCACGAGGATGAGAACTGCTCGGCAAGACTAACTGGACGCGTGTGGAAAATAATGCCCGGAAAGGTCGCGTGGGTGCGTGAGAGCAATGTGCATCTTCTCTTGTGGCCCCCGCGAGAGTCTTTCGAGCTTTAATCCTGATGATCTTGCCCCGCAGGAATATCTGCGTTGCTGCGTGGCAAACGTGGATATAGGCTTTCCGACACCTCGACCGAGTGGCCATGCGTTAGACATTATATCGGCGAGACTATCCCCCCCCCCCCCCCCCCCACCTCCTCCAACTTCATCTCTCCCCGAGGGGCAATTTCTGTGAGTTTGTATGTGTAATTGTATGCCCGGATCGAAGTCACGATTTTGTTGCAAATGGCAATTTTTCTTTGTACTCAACGAGCATACATTTTTTCCCGACCTCGATTAATAAATTCGATGAAACATTTTTTATTTTGAGCAATGGGTGAGTTCTCAAGTTTTAGAGAGTTGGTTGATAACCATTTTTTTCCTTTCGTTACAATGTTCGACAATTTTTGTAGAATTAATTTTTTTTTAAATTGAATTTGGATATTAAATATGAATTTTAGTACATACGTGTTATTCAAAATTCTATTTGATGATGAAAAAGAATTGTTGGATATTTTTTATTACAATGATTTTATAAATTAAAAATAAAATAAAAAACATCAGTCGATGAATTCATTCGAATTCAAATTTCTATTCAGTAAGGAAAAATAATTATTAAACATTTTTATTAACAATGACTGTGGAGCTTAAGACTTAATTAAGATAAATAAATTCATCAATCGATTTCAATCTAAATTCAATCTATTTAATAAGAGAAAAAATAATTAAATATTTGAATAAATAATGTTTTAATTCTACACCAAGTTGCAATAAAATTTTATTCTTTGATTCAATAATATAACAATGATGGAACTGAGCTTCAGTCATATAGATATAAACAATTCAACCTAGCTATGCATCTGACCCGAAACTTCTCATGAAAATTCAAGCTTACCGATCAATACATTTCTTCCAATTTGTCATAACACAGATATAGAAAAATACTCACTCATTTCGAAAACAACGAGATTAGAGACAAGGCCAAAAGATTTATTGAATCTATGCCGATGCATCTAGTCAGGCCGACCCCGATGCGTGCCGTCATTCAAAGTCCGAGCAGATCAAGGCAAAAAAACACAAAAAACAAAAAAAAGCGATCAGGGTCAGGAAATACGAGAAAGAGAGAAATTAAAAAAATAAAAATAAATTTGAAAAAAAAAAAAAAAACGTCCGAAGCGCGAGCGAGCAAAGGGGGTAGCCGGCGATAGCCATTTCGTGGATTAAGAACGTTATATACCGGGCGGTCTCACGGTGAGCCAGCGCGGTAGGAGTCTAATAAGATGTAACTAAATTATGATTGGATTCATCATTTCGCTCGGGCCGTATACCCGGCCTGAAATTGTCGAGCCACGGTTAGGAGTCCGGCCAGGTTGGATTCAAAGGTTCGAGGCCAATAGTTTATCCCTCTACATGGGTTTATATTCTACATGAAGCGTGATATACCTAACCGTGATTTCGAATGAGCGATTGCCAACCCGGGGGTAGGTGGAACGAGACGGAATTGCACCAACGTGCACGTCTCGTTCAGATATATATATATATATATATATATATATATATATATATATACCACAATCGCATATTTCGTTATGGTATATACGGTATTCATCGTGCAATATCATATCTATGTCCTCGCAACGTGAGTCCTCGACTATTCGCTGCCCCTCGTCTCATCAACATTTTCTTGCACCAGTTTTGCGTCTGATATCACTCGCCGAAAAAAAAAAAAATTGAAAACAAAAAATAATTAAATAAAAATGAAATATTCATTTGATAATTGCGTGAAAAACGTTTTGATGAGCTTTATTTTTAAATTGGCTCTTTCAATAATGGAATGAACGACTAATTTCGTTGAAAACGAAAGAAGAATATTTTATATTGATATAAATAAATTATATTTTATTCTATATATATATATCTAGTTGTTTGCGAGAAGGTTGAGGATTTTTCATGATTTTTTTTTCAACCATGTTGACATAATTTTATTGGAATATACTATGCAGCATCGATTACAACATATATTGAGGCACTTGTATGAATTTTTCTAGGAAATAATTTTTATTTTTCGGGGAACTTGTTGCCGTTCGAAAACAATTCTATATTTTAAGGTCACTTACCGTGAGAATAATAACCCTGAAACGGCTTATCCGAAACTTAAAAAAAAACCAAAAAGATTTCGTTGGTATAATGTTAAACGGAGTTCGCGAAGTAAGAGTTTGACGAAAGTTTTATTTTTGAAATAATGTCGATTTAAAAAAAAAAGTTAGATTTTTGAGATTTCAAAAATTAGGTTTTCGACCCAAAAACATAAATTTCGATCCAAGTGAAAAATTCCTCGTTCCCGAACTTTTACTCACACTGTACAGTTTCTCTTTCGAAAAAAAAACCTGAAAAGTCGAGACCTCCCTTCAAATTTTGTAAACATTCCAGCGTTTCAATAATTGATTCTAGAGTCATCGTTGATAACCCAAAAGACTGTGAAGAGCGTTGGGTGAGAATTTTCATGAAAAAAATTAATTCCCCGAAAAGTAAACGCCAGAGGGGCCACCCGGTCGAAGAAAAAAAAATGTCCGTCTTTTCGAATGGATCTTCGATGAGCACCCTCGTTTCATTCGTCAACAATGGAACCGTTTGACTCCGCGTGGTATCACATACACCCTGGCACCATTATTCCGTTCGTTGCATCCGAGTTTTTGGACCGTGGTGTATGTGTGTGTGTGTGTGTGAAACGCATCGTGACTCTGCACTTATGCAAAACGAGGGTAAACGTTTCGTTTTGTTGGTTGAATTAGTTCGTCGTGAAAACGTCCGACAGAGCCCGGTCCCCGTATTTCGGTCGGGTTTTGGTCCGTACTTCGGTCCTTGGGGGCTCGATCGCGACGCCAGTCATTCCCTCGAACCTCGCCAGGTCAAAACCCGTCGAAGATAACTATTCCGACCCTTTTTTCACAAAACCCCGTGGCGTGAGTGGAAGCGGGAAAGAACGAAAAAAAAAAAGAAAGAACGAATGAAAATAAAAAAAATGTATGCTTTACCGAAGAGCTGTTCGGCTTTGAGGGTGATTTTTGCATGTCACGTGGGCAAACGGGCGCACTCTGAATGCCAGTCGTTAGGATCTCGTTGCTCGTCGTCTGTGTTGTGTGTGTGTGTGTGTATGCGCTAGCGTGACTCGGATTTACGCAACTAAACGAGCTTTTCCATATCCTATGCACACTGCAACGATCCCACAAACACGCAGACTCGCTCACTTGTGTTTAAATATTTTACTACGATCCACAAATTTTCCAGGAACTTGAGCTTCAGAAATTCCACAAATGTCTGGGGAAAGATAAATCGATATAGATCGTTCGACATAGCGTAGATCATAAATAAAAATTTATATATGTGTAAGTATACACTTATAGACCATATGTTGTTTATATATTATTATTGCTATCTATTTGAAGTACACAGTCTCTATACGATTTATAGAAGAATCAAACTTATATGGAGATTTTGTAAGTTACCCAAGTAAAAAAATTATATATAATCTATATATAGACTGTATATAATTTTTTGACTTGGGTATATGCAGTCTACTTAGATATAATTTATCTATTTACGTATAAGCTATATATAGCTTATACACAATTTAATTATAAATTATCTGCAATCTATATAAAATTCATATACAAATCATAAACTGGATATATATATACAATTTATTTATAGATCAAATACAGCCTATATAAACATTCGATAATTATATATCACCTATGAATATGTACTGCATGTTTTTTTAAATTTTTAACAGGTTATAAACAGTTCATGTACAATTGTACAGTCTTCATACAGAATACGTAGTATGTAGTATATGGCAAATTCAATACAGAAACGATATGCAGTCTCTGCACAGTTCACATACATTTTTTTCTGTCTTCAAAAAAAAAGAAAAAAAAATGTCATCCCCCATCCACCCAAAAGCACAACAACAACACGAAAAATCAAACCCAAATATTGTGCAACCAAAGATGGTCATACAATGAGCAAGAATAAATTCGAAACACTTCACAGTTAAAAGTGAAGTTAGTTCTGGTTCATTTTTTTTCTTTCTTTCCTCGTTTTTTATTTTTTTCTATTTTTTAAAACTTTTTTCGTTCCGGGGAGAATGACACGAATAATTTATTAGCATGCGAGGGAGTGAAGGTCCTGCGCCCGAGCCAGCAGCGAAACAACTGTAAATGGGCCTCACGCTGGGTGCATCTGAGCCCCCGCTGGTCAGGTGGGAAACCCCTTCGACTTTTTACCATTTTTTACGGCTTGACCCATATTTGTGACCCGCAAACTCGGGGGGGTAGGCGTGGACTTTGGTCGGTGGGGTAGGTACACGTTGCACCGGGGGCTCGTGGGCGACAAGTGAAAGAGAGAGCAAGAGAGAACGAAGGAAAGAGAGAAGAATACTATGCCCTTTCGTCTTTCCGCAGCATCGACAATCACGTTCCATAAAAAAAAGGTGACAACGGTGAGTTTTTCCAACGTGACCGTTTTCCTCGAATGACGAAGCGGGGGGAGGGGGGTGAAAAATACAGGGGCGAAAAAAAAACAACACGACGAAATAGGTAGCCAGAAAAATAAAAAATAAAGAAAGCGTCGAGCTGATTTTACCGTTGCGAAAAAAAAAAAAACGATGGATGAAGAAGAGAGAAAGAAAAAAAATATACGCGAGACCGTTATAAGGGCGACTGTGTTGAAAAACCGTTCAAAGTCCGAGGGAGAGAAACGTGTACGAGCGTCGCAGAGGTCCTGCAGACCCAGGTTACTCCGAGTGCGCCCCATATCCTCCCCAACGAGGTTTACGACCCTCCCCAGACGGCTTAAAATAAAGCCTCTCGTATTGCTCGTTAACATAAAAAAAATAATAATAAAAAATAAAAAATGAAAATCATCAAAAACCCGAATTTTTACTCTACGAGCGAGATATTCGGTGCACTAAAAAAAATGAGGGACGTGAAACAATAAAGTTAAAAAATGAAACTTTCGGAAGAGGATGATTGGGATAGCTATTTCCACGGATTATCCGACGTGCTTGTTCATCTTGTCGTATGTAAAAAACAGTTTTATTTTATTGTCCGGACGAAACGACGATGTTTTTTATGTTCTTCAGAAGGTTTGGGAATGACGACTGTATTGTGTTTAGTGTTGCTACATCAGAGTCAGAAAAAACCTTACAGATGTTGTTGGATAGCACATTTTGTATCTCTTTAACAAAAAAAATAATTATTTTCTATTTGTCGATCATCCTTTGGTCCATCGATTCATTAACAATTCATGGAGAAGGCAGAATCAATGATAATTTTTTTTTGACGATTAGTTTTTTCATTGAGAATCGACGATTATGTCATCTCGATGTAAATTCTTAATTAATTGAAGGAACAAAGTATGATCAACGAAGGGGGAATTGATTTTGTTTTAGCTAAATAAAATGTGCTATACAATCAGATGGGTTGTGTAGGATTCTTCGTGACTCAGATCTCGAGTAGAATATACAAATCTTGAGAATTTACCAATATTAAACTTATGATAGTACCCTCGTTAATAGAGTTCCTCGTCAGATTTTCATAAAACTTGGCATACTTATAGGTATTGATAAGAAAAAGCTTCAGTTAAATTTTCATGGCTTTCCAGAGCGCGAGAAAAAAAGATATCAACACTTTTATTTTCATACGTTTAACATGGAGCCTTATGAAAAATCACGCTCAATTTGATATAATACAAAAACTCCTCGTCAGATTTTAACGAAAAAACTTAAACTGCAAGTTAAATATTCAGAGAACATTTTGGGCACTTGAAGGTAGAGATCAGGAGACTGTGATGATAATAATAAGCAAATAAACATCGGGAAAATACAGTTTATATCAGGAGTTGGTCGTGATCCAGTAGACATGGCAACGTTGGGCGTTTGTTTCCCATCTTCTCTTTCTCTCTCTCCCTGATCGACATCATAACACGCGACGTTGCCACATCAAAGTACTACGTCCCTCAATCAGGAGATGGTACATCTTAGGTTTGCTTTGACTCTTACAGTATGTAGGATACTACCTCTATACCCTCGTCAACTGCAAAGCTTCTGAGTAAAAAAGTTAAGAAATATTTATCAATGCACTTCATACCTCTCTGGAAGCTCTTTTTCTCATTTCCATTTTTTTTCCTACACAGAATTTTACCTGTGAATCTTTTTCCTCACTGTGGATTTTCAGCATTACACCTCTTATCCTCTGTGCTAACCCATAGCGTTGTTTATCCCTCGTTCGGTCATTTCTTCATTTTTCTTTTCCTTTTTTTTTTTTAATTTTTTACGATAGGTCGTCTCGTCGTCATCAAGCGTAGTTGCCAGCAGTGAGCCTGTTGGTTGCGCTTGCGCCCGAGAGGAAACGGTGGAGAGGAGGCCCTCGTCGTAAAGTTATTACTAATGCCACGGACAATGGTGAACAATGGGCACCGTGAATGGGTCATAATCGATTCGATTGTCGTTGAGGGTACGGGCTGGTTTTTCGTTGCCGTACCTTTCATCCTCCTCCCCCCTCCACCCCTCCCTTCGCCCCAGACCTCGCCGTATCTTTTCTTCACTCTCGTCCTTCCGCTTCTGCATTTCTCATATTCTCAAGTGCTACTTGAAATGCTCGGTGCGCACGCCTCCCGTGCGCTATCGTCAAATTTTCATCCACCACGGCCCGTGAGGTCGAACGGTGCTCGAAACAGGAGTAAAACGACCACTTTTTCGTCCCCCATTCGTTACAGTCCTCGTGGAATAAAACTACCTCAATACCGCTTCCATAAATGCAAATTTCGGGTCGCATTTTTATTTTTATTTTTTCATCTGCATTATTTATTGTTATTGGGCGTGATCAACGACCCGGAGGCTCGGCTGACGATGAGAGGAAAATAATTTTATTCGTATAATTGGTAGGAAAACAAAAATTTGGCAATAATAAATTCTAAAAAAAACATGTTTCGGAACGAACGGTATATGTATATAGGTTCGTGAACGTGGAAATGCCGAGAATGAAAGATTAAGCATTATTTTCGTTACAACTTCGAGGCCCCCGGTCGGGGATTTTTGGTCCGGGGCCACGAAATCCCCGGACGATAGTTTAGGCCGAAAAAAAAAATGATTTTCATTTTTTTCTTCTTAGGCAATAAAAAACAAAAGAATGTAGAGTGTTTTTTAACAGTTAAAGAGCTCGTGGAAATTATTGTTGGTTCGATAAATGTACCGAGAGTGAAAACGATTAGTGTTTTTTTTCAGCTGCTCGCTAATCGTTTCGCTCATTTTTTTAAACGCTCCTATTTTTTTGTCTTGCAATAGGAGAAAAAAAAGTTGACCACCTTCTTTTTAACAAAAATCATTGAAAACTCACGAAAAAAAATAAAAAATCGTCAACTTCGGTTTGATTGAAGAATAAACAATTTTCCCATTTAGAGTGAACTCAGTTCTACATACTGCACTTACTTTTCATCTCCAGAATTTTTAATTCACCGTAAAAATAAATGGCAAAAAAAACCACGAAAAAAACAGTTGGAACAGTTGAACAGCTTGTGGAAATGATTGCTGGTTGGATGAATGTACCCTGTGGAAAGGTTAGTGTGTGTTTAGATGTGTGTGTGTGTGTGTAGAGGAAGGACAAGGCACTCAGGTTCAGCACGAATCAGACTCTCGGCACGAAATCAGAATCGGACGAATGACGAAGCATCTGAACGCTTGCCCTGTCGCTTCCTGATGAGCACGACGTGAGACATCGTCCGTCGATTCCCGATATCGATACACTCGACCTCCACGACCCTTTTCCCTCGTTTAAAACGATACACACACTCGCACAACGATATACAACGATACAACAGACGTGGGACAGTCGATATGTGTACACTCTATACGTATATACATATATACATACATGGTATAGGTGAATTACGACGAGTGTACAGGTCTGATTGGGCCACAAATGCATGACGGATCGACGATATCTCTGCGGGACACGAATTCGTTGATCCACGAACGATATCGATTTGGTGTATATGATCGCTGTGATAAAATTATGTTTTGTAAATGTTATCACTGCTCGTTTGACGATGCAACAAGGGCGTCTAACGAAATAAGCCGATGCTATCGTAACGCTCTTTGTTGGCCGTAGCTGACCACTGCTGTCATGATACCTCACACGAGACAACAAAAATTTTGTGACTCGTCAGTGTTGGTACTGTCAAAATAAAAAAAAATAAAAAGAAAAAGAATATCTGAGATCGAGTGGAATTTTGCTCAAACGAAATAATAATTTTCAATAATTGAATTAATACAATTTTGAAATAACCGGAAATTACGTCCAAGTGAATTTGAGAAATTCTGTAAAATTCCTACGAAATTTCTAAGATTTTTAATTATTCCAGAAATTGTTTTTAAAAATGGGAAAAATATACTGATATGTCAGATTTGTTTTTTTTTTTTTTCAAATTTGTCTGTGTTGTGAAATAAAAATGGCGATGATCACATAATATCGACCTGCCACACGAACATCGTGTAGAAACAGCGCCAATTTATTTATTAATTTTTTTTTTCAAAAAAATCACTCGAAACTCTATATGAATGAATTTTTATCGTGGAAAAATGATTAATGTTCAGAAACTTTGAGAAACAGGGTTAAAACTTATAAGATGTCTATTATTTACTCAAATAAAATATTATCGTGGGAAAAACAAAATATATAGGTACGGAAGGGTTTTTGAATTTCTTATTTTTATTGAAAACAAAAATCACTCAAAAATCGATATATTTGAATTTTCATCGTGAAAAAATGATTAATATTCAGGAACTCTCTTTCTAATGTTCAGGAAATTTTTTATTTTTTATTGGTTCAACAAAATCACTCAAAAATCCATATATGTGAATTTTGATCGTGGAAAAATGATTAATGTTCAGAAACTTTGCGAAATAGGGTTGGAACTTATAAGATGTGTTTTTTTTACTCAAATTAAATATTATTGCAGGAAAAACAAAATATGTACGGAAGGGACTTTGAATTTTTTGTAGTCTAGCGTTTGCAACCGGTAGAAGCCACTGTGGAACCAAATCCCCACCCCTAGCCGCTCGACTCCGTCCGACTTTCATTTTTATTGACCTGCGCGATCCGTCAAGCCTGTCAAGCCCGGACAAAAAAAAAAACTGCATAGTCACCGTGCGCATCCTTAGACATAGATTCGTCGTCGTTGACGACACGACAGTGACTTTTCTACGTGGGCGTACGACGATCACCTTTTTTTATTTTTATTTTTCTTCTTTTTTTACCGTCGATCATCTCCGTCGCACTCTCTGCGACGCAAAGCGAGAGCGCAAAGTTTTTTCTTTTTCTTCGCTGGCCGATGCCCACCCTCGCTGCAAAGCAAACGTACGTTCTTGGATCCGCTCTCAGAAGACCTGCGCCCCACCGCCGACGAGCTCGGAGGACACCCACCTGCTGTGAAAACTCTGCTTCGCGTTGTCCCGTCATCGGCCCCATTGCATCACTGCGCATTGCGACAGGTACTTCAAGGTGTGTTGAAAAAAAGTCAAATCTTCTGATCTTTCTGGCAGTTTCTACATTCGAAGTCAATACTATCAGGATACTTCTGACAAAATTTGAGCCCAATCGGACGATATTCAGAGGTTCCGCTTTCACGAATTCGATGTTGCCTTTGATTAAGGGGGGGGTAAGGTATTTAATTTTTATTTTTTGCATTTTTTTTTTATTTTTGAAATTGAATCCGTAATATCTGAAGAATATTGTGTCAAAATGTCAAGTCAATTGGAGCAAAATTGACGAAGTTATGAGTATTTTTATACCTGCCGCTGACTCCACACGCATAAGCATTTAAAACTTTGAAGCGTTTTCCCCACAAATCCCGTTTTTAAAGTCGGTGCCCCTGATAACTTGAAAACTACTGCACCGATCCTTTTGAAATTTTAAACACTATTCCTGTACATCATTTACGAGGTAACGCTGTCGAGTTTTTTTTTTTTTTTGTTCATAATTTTGATTTCGCAATAACAAATTAGCCGATTTTTTCCCGAAAAATTGTGTTTTTCACTTCAAAGTGTTCGTAAAAATGAAAAAATTGGAATTAAAAAAAAAACTCGACAGCGTTACCTGGGGAAAACTATTATCTAACGAATGAACTTTGATTTTTTGATTTCGGATGATCCAGCACCAAGTTATGAGGGGCACCGCAATTCAACTTTTTTTCGAGACAAGTCCAAACAATTGCTGCCATTGCCGTATTTTTTAATATTTCTTTGTACAAATTTCATGAAACATTCTTCGAATGCCATACTTCAATGTACCATTGGTTGAGTAAAGAAGTTTTAACCGCGTCGCCAGAAAAAAAATCACGAAAACATGGCTTTTTCCGTATGATTTGACCTTACCCCCCCCTTAACACGTAAATCATTTTTGTTTTTTCAGTTGCAATTTATTTTCCCGGTAAACGAAAAATTCCGGGAATTGTAACTCAGTGCGATACATAGTATAGAAGTCACTCAAAATTGCAATATTTTTTGTTTTACAATTGAAAAAAAAATTATAATTTTTTGTCAGCTTTGAATGACTTTTGTAAAAAAAAAAAAAATGGTCAACTTTTTTTTTCGAAATTGTAAAACAAAAAATATTCCCATTTCAAGTGACTTCAATACTATGCATTGCACTTACTTTCCGTCCCCGGAATTTCTCGTTTACCGGAAAAATAAATTCCAACCGAAAAACCACAAATTGCTTGCGTGTTAATCAAAGGCAAAATTGAATTCGTGAAAGCGGAACCTCTAAATACTGTCCGATTGGGTTCAAATTTTGAAAGATATCTCCCGATAGTACCTGCTGCGAATGTAGAAACTGCCCGAAGAATTTGAAAATTTTCCCTTTTTTCAACACCCCCTAATGTGTCACTCTTAACATTTCACCCACCGTCCCAGTCATCGACCAGTGCAATCCAATTCCGATTCCCCAAAGAACCCAAAAAAAAAAAAAGAATCCCGAGATACATTTTTACCGATCGACCTTAATGTCGATTCTCAACCATGAAAAAAAAGCAAGCAAAGGAAAAGGAAAAAAAAATTCAAGTCACGTTTCGGACGGTCAGTTCGAGAGTATATCCAAAAGGTAAATATCTCAAAAAAAAATTTCGGTCTACATATACCTGGAACGAGATCCGTACGTGTGATCGTTTCGAAGACCGGCACAGTTATATTTGCATCATCCATCAGCCGAAAGGCGGGGGAGGGGGAGACGCGAACAACGAGGGGCCGAAGGGGTCACGAATAAAGAGAGATGAAGAAGAAATACAAAAAAATAAATAACGAAAAAAAAAAACGGTAGAAAGGACGAAGAAAAAGGTGGAGAGACGATCGTTAGAATTTTTCTGGTGAAGAGCACACCGTGCGAGAGCACAGATTCTCCGTCGGGATTCGCCCGCATTGTTGGCATCCTCGGTGATATTTTATTGGGTTTATGACGTCATTAATCTGATCGCACGGAATCTCCGCCCACTGTGCGGCCGAGATCGCGTCGCGAGACGATCGACTTCGTTGACTTTTCTCTCTTTCTCTCTTTCTCTTTCTCTCTGGACCTCGATTTTTTTTCAAATACTAGTGTCTGACTCTTTCTTACATATTTCTTCAGGACACACATATTCCATACCTGCTTTGTCATGTGAGAATCTCGAGCAAGCGATGCTGCGGATTTCACGAAGACATTGTATTGCGTAGCGAATAACTGGAACGACGACAACCATGAATTTTTATCACGACTTCCATCGAAGGGCCATCACGACCCAGCCGCTGTGACCGAAGTATATCGATTTTGGAATCAATCAATAATAATAATGATCATTGTATCGTTTGTCTTTGCAAACAGAATAATTAAATTCGTTAAATAATCACGAAGTACAGAAATATGGGATTTAAAAAATGTTTAGAATTTTATAAATACGATATTCATTTTTTAAGTTTCATTTTTGTATCAGTTAATAGTAATAGTAAATATAGTACCGTTTGTCAAACAAACAAAATAATTACATTTATCAAATAATTACCAAGTACAGAAATATAAAATAAATTAAAAAAGTTTATAAAATTATATAACAATCATTATTCTTTTTAACAGTTCTTTTTTCTTAAAATCAATTAATAAGAATTATCATTATCATTATAACGTTCGTCTTCACAAACAAAATAATCAAATTCATCGAACAATCACAAAGTAAATAAATGTTCTATTTCGTATTCATTTATCATTTCCAAATTAATTTTCCAATAATAACAACTATCATACTATTCATCTTAACAAACAAAATGATTGAATTTCTCGAATAATCACAAATCACACAAATGAAAAAAAACTTTAAAAAAGTTTATAAAATTATATACAATCGATATTCATCTAAAAAGTTTTTTTTTTTATTTCGTTATATTCATAGGATGTGATAAAGCTGAAACGGAACAAGTTGATTGGGCGGGGTAGAGAGAGACAGAGAGAGACAGAGGGAGAGATGGAGAAAAAGAGAAAGAGAGAGAGAGAGAGAAAGTCGTACCGAGTGTAAAATAATCCCACGATTTTGCTGTGCGGGTAACGCCCAGTTTTATGGCGATGATTACGGGATATTCGTCACGCGCGCGTAGAAACACGCGAGGGGGAAAAAATAATCAAGCGTAAGAACGAAAGAGTGAGAAACATTCCGAACGTATATCTCGACTTTCCTTCGATCGTTGGACCAATGGACCATACTCGATATCCGACGATTGCTCGGCCCATCCGCACAACAAAGTCTCTCATTTTACATGGGGCAACACAACCATAGTGCATTCTATGCGCGATTGCTCAGTCTGCGGCACCAAGATCGTGAAGACCACATGGCAAAACTCCCGTAGCACACGCGTGGCTCTGTGAACCACCGTTTGACCGAGATCACAATGAGAAATTAAGATAGGAATCGACACCCGGTTGCCGGATGACGGCTCTCCGCTTCGTAAAAGACATCTCGAACCACGAAATAGAAAAATCTCTTCCTCTTCTTCGTCGTCCACGTCCTTCAAAACGATATATCTCCATCGCGGTATCGACCAAGTGTTGAATTGAAGGGGGGGGGGGGGGATCGAAATAAACAAACGTTTGAGATAAATCACTTTCAGAATTATCTAAACTTTGAATCTCCGTGTTTATGCCTTTCGACAAAATGAAAAACTATTTTTTTTCTTCTTTTTTTTCAACAGGAAGTTGTGGACTGTTGTAGAAAATTTTATTCACAATGAACACACCAGAAAAAATATATATATTGACAATTGAAAATATGAACAAATCGGAAATTCGAAGCTTCCGGATTGTAGAATGCGTAAGAATGTGCAACGGACAGAAAAAAAAAATAAAGGAGACGGTTGTGGTGAGAAAATTATGATACGATCTGATGTTTCGGAAATTTTGCATCGTCTTGGGGTCATCTTTGTCGAATCGTTTTTGAGGTTTGTTCTCTTGGCAATGTGTTTTTTTTCTTTTTTTTTTTGTGGTGAGGCAAAAAATTATCGCCTTTGAGAAAACTTACCTCCCCCGTTCAAATTTCCGGCTGTGGAAATAATAAAGGCTTGTTGGGTATGGTTGTTGTATCTGCGTTCGGTTTGTCGAATGAAAATCAACGAATCCATTCGTGGTTGACGGAACTACCGGATCTCAAGCGAAGCCCCTTGCCGATGCTTACTTGGACTCGGGGATATCGGAAGATCACTGATAATGAAAAAAAAAAAAAGAAAAAAGAAAAACAAAAACTTTGAAGGCCAGTCAATTGTTCTGTAGGTACCCAGAACTGTCGCAACGAGATTTATTTCGTCGAAACCAAACGAAAACGATTGAAACTGGATACTTACATTTTTTACCTTAAATTCGTTTCAATCGGTTGTCGCTTGAATAGCTATATATTTATATCATTCGCACAGTTTTATTTTCAAATCTGCAGATTTCATGAGATATTAACATGAGATACTAAAAACTCAAAGTTTTACAATAAAAATTATCTTTGATCACCAATTAGGCTCCAATTATTAAGTATTTATATTTTTCTTCACAAAAATAAAAATGTCCTCGTTGTATTTTACCAAAAATAAATTGTCTAGGTGGGGACGCTAAAGATATAATTTTTAACGACCGACCTGATCAAATATTACTCGAGCGCAGTACAGTCGTTCTTTATTTTTTTCCAGCTCAGCTGCAAGGAAGCCAATCTTAATCCTTCGGAGCATTGAAAATCGATAAACGATTCGATCGACCAGAGTCTCTCCGGATGGCATTTGAAGGTACGAAATTTTTTTCTTTCTCCTCATTTTTAGTTCTACAAAAAAACTAAACCCATCCAATTTCCGACATGACAACTCAGAATTTTTTCTTCTTCTTCATCGACAATCACATTGTTCCACATTTTGCAAAGAGATTTGCCGATCAGTCGTGGTCGCGGCAAGAAAAGACGGCGACGCCGAAGCCAGTAAAAAGGAGCCGACGAAAAATCTCTGTGCGCGCGAGAAATTCGGTGTTGACTTAGGTTTTGCCCTTCTCCGGCGAAGCTCTTCGAGGATAATAAAATTCTTGGCGAGAGAAAAAGAAAAAAGGTCTTCGGTCGTGACGAGAGCATCGTGAGGGTTTCACGTGACCCGCGCGGGCACATTCACGGGGGTGAAATTTCTTTTTTTTTTTCTTATTCTCATTCTTCAACTTCCTCTTCTTCCGTTTGTCTTTCATTCTCTCACCTTCTCTCAGAGTCTCCGTCTTTTACTCTCTCCTTGCGGAAACAAAACAAAAAAGAATACACCCTCGCCGCTCTGTTTACTTCGGATAAACAGTGAGGCACGAAACGCCCATCGAAGGGTCTTACGGACCAAACGTTTGCGCCTCAATACAAAAAAAATCTCGTCTACTTCCTAATTGCTCCGAAATCTTTTTTTCTTCTTTCTGGGTTCGAGATCATTCTAGCTTGGGCGAGATTCGAAAAAAAAAAGAATTCATGCGATGGCAGTACCACGAACAATGCGTTCTTTTGTCATTTTTACATCAAAGTGTAATATGTGTCGATTCGAGTTCTCAACTATTTCAACCCCCATCGGCTTAACCCGTCAACTCAACTGACTACAATGAAACAAAAATCATTGAGCTTTCGAGGTACCATCCGAAGTATAGAGCGTCATGCAAAAAATTAGAAATTATCCTAACCGACTAAGTCCCCGTAATAACCCTTTGTCAAAAATCCCGAAAGTAACAAGTTTTTCCACGCGTGGAAAAAAATTGAGATTACTTTCATGTCTTATGTGCAGGGATGGGCATTCATTCAATAAAAATGTATTTCAAATACTTTTCAAAACAAATAACTATGATTAATTATCATTCGTAAATAAATATTTTCACATTTTCGTGATAATTATCACCAATTTACGTGAATTATTATTTTACAATTAATCAATATATTTAATAAATCTGTCCAAATTTATTGTCATTTAGTTCGAAAAGTATTTGAAATATATTCTCATTGGAAGGCCGCATCCCTGGTTATGCGAGACTGAGATTCTGTGGGCCACGTGATACGCAATGATGGAGAACATCGACCAAAGCTCCCGCCAATTAAACAATCCCAAGCCAATACAAGTTCATGCCAGTCAGCGAAGTCAAGTCCAGAAATATCAACTCCATAAAATCATCAAAACCCTCAGTCTTCATAACAAAATCCAACCGACTTTCAGTTTCACGAATCACAGAAGAAAAAATTCTGTGTTCTCATTAATGCGCCCTATCCCGAAAAACCATCGTGCCACACGACAGCGTTGCTCCCTCACCGCGACAGTACGACGACGCGACCACATGGCCGACTGATACTGGCCCAGCGCATCTAAGTGAGCCCAGCCATCGTTATTACCATTTACAAAGCACAAATGCGACGGTACCGAGGATCTCAATGAGATTATATACATATACATATATATATCGCATGGCCGAGCCCATAGAAGCGCAGTTATTGCGCAGCAACAGGAATTGCATAGTCCTCATCGGAGTTCCAATGACGCAGAGTTGCCGCATTACTACGACGACTCTTCGGCCAACCGATATGCGCTATATATACATAAACATATATATATGTATGTATATATATATAATATATATATATATGTATACGTACATCCATACGAACGGCCGTAGAGCACGACCCTCTCCGGCGAGGCCTCGAGTAGGGTTAATGGGTTCGCCACAACCTGTCGCACGCGGAATTAACGTTGGGTTCACAGTGAGAGATCGCCCGTGTACGATGTGAGAGCGACGACGCCGATGGCGTATATACCCTCCGGGCGGGCCCCGCTCGGAGCTCGAAGTAACGCGAGCTTATAGGTATCACGAGCCGAGGTTGTAGAAATGAGTACTCAAAAAAATAATTTTCCCCCTCTGCGGACGTTGGCGCAGCGAGTTCATGATGACCCGACCGAGTCTCGAAAGCACATACACGTCGCCACGTTTCCTGGATGCAATGTGCCATTGGTTGGCAACGTAAAAAATAAAAAAAATAAATAAATAAAAAAACGATCTTTCCGAAGGGCAAGGGGGTGGCACGAATTAACCGTCCCAGCGTGGACGGTCCGGAGGGTCCCGCGGGGGGTGGGGGGTGTGGAGGGGGTTTAAGGGGCGCGCAGATTCACGGGGCCAAAGAGCAAACTCCTCTCGCCGGCAATATGGCGCCTGTTCTAAATTCAAAACAAGGCGCTACTTAGCATATACATATGCCATAGCGGTGGATACGGGGACCGGTCCCAACAACAGCCACGAGGCCGCCACCGAGGCCCCTTCCGCCGCCCTCCCGACGGACGAGCGTACCTCGTCGCCACAAACTTCCACTGCACACGCTATGACATTCGCAATTCAAATGCTACATTTCTATTAACATTTTAATTCAAGGGCACATGAGCACCGCGCGCGCTTGCATATGCGGGTTATGGGCATGGTCGATCTCTTGTGGTCCATGAACGATGTAGTGTATTGGTTGTGTCCGTTTTGTTGATATATGTGTGTATATGCATGACTGCGTATATATATATATATGTAGGCTATAGATTAATGCATTCGTATATATATGTATATGAGTGTATGGATTTGCAATTACAAGGTGTGCAGGGTCCCATTAACTTTTCGAGATATCGAAAATCACTTAAAAAAAATTATAGTCTATGTATATAACCTCTATATATGCCCAGTCCTATATTGAACTTATATATAAACTATATAGATCATTTTAAAGAATTAAGTTATTTTATTGGAATGTATTCACCGAGTGCCGATTTTTTAAAAATATTTCTGACTGTTTCATCGTCAATCAATGTTTTTTCTTTAAATTTTTCCATTCAAATGGCTGTATCTTTGGGAGGATTTGACGTATCTACATTTGTTAAAAAGGAAAATGTGCGTCTTTTTATGGTCTTCCAGAAAAAAAATATTTTAGATTTCATTGAGCAAGTTGCACGTCCATTTCAGGGTAAAATAAGCAAAAATATTTTTTTTCTCAAAAAATGCACTGGCTATTTTAGTTTTCAAAGTTTCCCCAAATTCTAAATATGAAAAAAGAATTTTTGATATTTTTTGCATCGTGGGATCGGTAATCGGTAATGCGTAATTTTATCGATTTTATTGATAGATTTTGTTCAGTTTGATTTTTTTTTTTCATGTGCCCCAGTCGCTTTATGGTTCAGAGTTCAGAAGCCTCCTAGAAAGAGAAATCAATGATAATCAATGCTCGAGAAATAAATGACAATCTTTTTCACTTGGGAATATTTTTGGATGAAAAAAGCGAGACTTTTCGTATGCATCATAATGAAATGGCGCCTTGTTATCAAAGTTAGGATGATTGAGACAACGAAACGACCATGTTGGATTCTTGATCGGACACAAAAACGAACGCCTTATCGCAATTCTTGTAATTTAACGTCCAATCATCGTTTTGTGTTCCGAAAAAAATATTTAACATCAATGTAAATATGAGATAATGCATAACGTGTGGAAAATCTTGTGGGAAAATGTTGTAGCCACAGCTGGGAATTTTCTCGTCCAGTCCGATGACACCTCTATCCGATCGAGCGTGCGTGATGGTCCTCGCACATGCGAGCAAAATGTCACCAATGGAATAACGGCACGAAAGGCAATACCGGGGTGCATCATCGTGTGTCGTGATACTCTCGATGTGATTCGAGGATTAGTTTGGGCTAAAGTTCGGGCATATCGAGCGAGGGTAAAGTTCCGACAGTGGCAACCCCTGTAGTTAATGCTTAAGCGGCGTAACTAATCATCGTCGTGAAGAGTATTCACCCTCGATGAAACTCGACGAAACTTCGAAAATCAATCTGCGGGATAAATCCCGTCATTACAACCCTGCGTATCCGTCGGTTACACGATTTTTCATGGCGCTTAACAGAACGAGGAAAAAAAATGGCCGATAATTTAGCTACTTGGACCAGCAGAGGCAGGTGATGCAGACGATTTACCACGCAAAAAATTTACATTCGGAACCAATCTTACACGTATCACACTTATCAGAAGGGGTGAAAGCTAAACATTTTATTTGATTTCGAGTCAACTGTTACGTTTCTTTTATTTGAAAAAAAAAAATTATTATGCTCGAAGCTTTCTTATCGTAAGCTTGATTTTTATTATTTCGTTATAACTCACGACCCCCATCGTCTGTGGGTCGGTCTCGAAGTTTCGAATTTTCAATGTTTCGAAAGCTCAGAAGTTCGAATTTTTTTAATTCGAATTTTAATTCATCGAAAAATCAAATCTCTGAATTCTTTTATTTCGACTATACATTGCATTTCGAATTTCGTTTTTTTTTTCCGAAACTATGACCGTTCGAAACTTTGCCCGTTCGGATTAATGGACTTTCGAAACAGTGCAAGGTCGAAACATTAGAGTTCGAATAAAAAAATTTCGAACTTATGAGCCTTCGAAACATTGTAAATTCGAAACTTCGAGACCTACCCTCGTCTGGGTGTGTGTGCGTGTGTGTGTGTGTGTGTGTGTGTTTGTTGGTTATGCGTTAGTAAACGATTTGGACCCGACTTACATTCAGACTCATGACATATATATGAATAAATGTCTATGCATGCAGTTTCGTGTTTTGTTCGAACGACACCTGGCGCAAAACCCTTTTAGCCACGCCACCCCAGATTTTTTGACTAACGAAACTGACTCGTTGCCGCGAATTTATGTGTCCCGTCAGATTAAAAGACCCTTTTCACACGCCCATTGTACGAACTTCCGTATACTCGGTTACGCATAACGAGATCGTAAACGAAATTTCCACGAGATCTACTTTTCTAAGGTTTTTCGTGCCTCTGGCCCAAACCCCTCGGTCTGTCCTCGTGTCGGTGATCTCTGTTATAACTATCGGGTCGTGTATCTTTCAAACTTATCGATGACCGCCTAGCGATACGAAGAAGATAGAAGTTGTGCAGTTTACGGCAGGGGGGAATGAATTACAGACTTTGTCAGAACCTTCTGAGGAATTCCAATTGGCACGAAAATTACAATTTTTCAAATGTTCCGTTGTCCAACACAGGCCAACAACAACGAAGAGTCAAGAAAATTTAAATTTGATTCTTGGAGATTTTTTTTTTTGTAGAACACAGTCCGACTTTGAAAATAGTAGATTGACTTTTTTTTCATCAGATACGTTAAATGAGCAAGGTTCAAGAGTTCATTTCATCCAATATAGAAAAAGATTCTTTTCGCTCGCGTCATTTTTCTACGGGCCCCAAAAATGTACAATCAATCGATTCTCACTGGTCCTGACTTTTCACATCGACGAAATTTCGCTGGCCTGTAAAATCTCACAAACTTTTATATCAAGTGACTATGAACAGTATAAAAATCAATGAATTTACAACACCTAGTTAAGTGTAAAATCGTTCTACTCATCACAAATGGACCGATAGATCGTTGTTGTTTTTTTTTATGTATCGCTCATCGGCATATATATATATATATATATATATATATATATATATATATATATGCTGCAGACGTTTCGGTCCTAACGATCAGCGATCTTCGATAAAGATTTCTGATGTACATATATTGTACCTATGAACAGGCAGTGTGTGGGACGAAGTCCCGATCTCCCGCATGGCGCTGATGATGGTTTTTTCCTCGAAGCAAAGTGACGCCTGTTCACCGGTCGAAAGATCCTAACAATGTTCCTGATGTTCACGTCCTAAGATCCATCGTAATGGCAGATGATTCGATCGCCCCTGGAAAAATTACACGAGATCAATCGAACATGACGACAGGATAACCTCGCATTACCGATATTCTCTTGTCGTCAAGAGACTCTTATCGGAAGTAACAACACATTAAGTCTCCCAGACTTTTCGTCAAACTAAACTGTAATTGATCGCTTCTCTCATTTCATTTTTCTTATCACGTTGTTCTCGACCGATTTTCAAGTCATTACTGGAAGATCGGTATACATGGAATCTGGGAAGATCGGTCCCGAGTGATATTCGAACGTCGAACGATCCAGTCACTGGCCGCCAGATGGCGTCGGTATCAACGACGACGGACAGATTTTTTTTTTTTATTCGAGAAGTCCGAACAGACAAATGGTCACACGCCAAAATCGATCTCGAGCTATTCGAGGTCGGGACGATCGCGTGGCAATTTCGTGATTCTTGATCCAATTTTCGAATGAATAAGGATTGATTAATCTCGTCTAGTAAGCGCCGGTTCTGTGGAGAATATATTATGTGTGTATACAGGGTGTCCCGAAATTACCACCGCGAACGAAAACCGTGATAACCGTGATTACGATTTTTCTGGAATTTATTATTAACCCGTTGCGGTCTATCGGGGTCCACTGGACCCCAGGCCAACTTCGCGGTATTTATGCAATGAAAATACTATTTTTCGACATGATTTTGTCTATTTAAACGTACTACTTCCATCTTTCGACATCGACCAGAAGTCTCGAGTTCAAACTTCAAAATAAATATACTTTTTTCAAAGTCCCATAAACGCTCGATTTTTTTCTCAAAAATATAATATCTCAAGAGAAAACGGCCTAAGATTTTTTGCCATATGGTAGAAATTAAATTTTTCACGATTTTTTCCGTAAACAAGTCACATTTCGTGAATTTTTTTTTTCATGGTGTTTTGACTACTTAAAAATCTCAAATAGAAGACGACGGCTATTGGATCATTTAGGGAACATGTTAGATTAAAGTTTGGCGCGGGATTCAAGTCGATACATTGAAAAGAACGCGGATGGGTTCGATTTTTGTGAGTGGGGTTGCTTGGACCCCATGTGACCGATGAGTTATTATTCGGAGGTGTGACCGCAACAAATTAAATGATATCATTTGAGTTCAACATTTTTCAATATCTTCCCCCCATTTTATTAGAAGATATATACTATATTATGTATTTATCTAACTGAAATGACGTCCAAATAAATTTTGAAAAATTAAAAACTCAAAAAATCGTATTTGACAATAAATCACAGAAAAATCATTATCTCCATGGAAAAAAGTTGTAGGCCAAATTTGAAGGTAAGGAATTCTTGTTCTAATGAAAATAAATTACAAGGCTCGGTCCTCGTTTGAAAAAGTTAGAGCCAATGGAAGTAAATCAGAATCAAAATCATGAAAAAAACGTTATAACATCCCATACAAAGTGAAAATGAGAAAATCACCCCCTAATTCTTTCGCCTTGAAATTATCCAAGCTATCCCATGGTTTTCGTTAGCGGTGGTGATTTTGGGACACCCTGTATATATACACATACATCCTGCATCTCAACTCTCAACACGGCTCCGTCCTTACCGATTTCCGTTTAATTTCGATACCCCCAAGAACCCACGTTTCGCTTTCGGTATAATTAATGCGAGCATCAATCGATGACAGAATTATTCATATACCATCGAGGTTACATCGGCGTCGACGCGTACATCATCTGTGAAATAACCCGTTGGCGATTGATAACCGGCAACCAATCACTAATAAACGACCCCGAGTTTATTGAATTCGAGAGCCTCGTTCGGGTTGTGCGCCGAGTGGCCGGGCCTATCATCGCCGTCGCGTCTCGTACGCGTTCGATTTATCCCGGCCTATACCCACAACATCGTTACGTGATCACGTGTTATGCACGGATCGGTCATTTCATTTTTTTTCAATTTATTTTTGCATTTTTTTTATAAATTTTTTTGCACGTTCCAACATCGCTTCCTCTCTCTCTATATTTTTCTCCATTACACTCACATTCCCAGGATTTATGATATTGACAGAACGAATTTAATCGATAATGAGAGATTCAGGTAAAAAAAACTTTGTCGAACGAGACGTGAGCTAAGAAACACCAAAGTGATGTATGATGAACGTCATTCGACAGAATTCACCTTCACTCAAAATAAATAACTTTGCCACAATGGGTTCGGCTGTCATTGTTGACGTCCCGCAACGGTTGAAAGTCAAATTTTTCCAAACTCCCTTCGGTGAATTTTTTTCGATCGACCTGGAGAATTTTACCCCATAAGTTGTTTTCTTGATTGGACCGCATTCAAACGATTCAACAACAACAACAACAACGAAAGAAAAAAAACGCTCTCCTGGCTGATCTTTACCGATTAATCATGACAGTCACTCACAAACGACCGTAATGTCTATCTAGCAGACACAACATCGGCCTAGTCGATTACGTGTTTGAACCGCAGCTTTGGGGGGTTTCGAAAAAAAATGGCTACTAGTACTTTTTCGTAGAGAATGGAAATTCAACGGATTTTTCAAAAATTCACATTCTCAGGACAACGTTGTCACATCAAAAAATGCAAATCCATTTGATTCCATCATCGACAATGTGACATTTTTTTTTCGTTCTTCCAAATCATATATTCACAATTTTTTTCGATGATTTTTACGTGAAAGATTAATAATCATATTTTGTTGGAGCAGCTAATCAACGAAAAAAAATTAAAAAAACATCATCAGTCACTCAATCGCCCAGCAGCACAGATCGTTCTGGATTTTCTCGAATAATACACACAACGTTCGATAATTCATAACAAAAAAAAATAATAAAATGCGTTCAAAGAAATTTCAAACAAGTTTTCCATTGGCAATCGCAGCAGGCTCTTCCACAATATTTTTTCGTTGCTTCTCATGATCATTATTATTTTTTTTTCAGATCAAGATTTATCTACCTGTGACGTTGACTACTGGCATCCAGGTTGAGGGATGAAGTATCCGTGTACCATTCGTCGTCCAGTTTCACGCGAACAATCAAACGCAAACCCGAGTAGGCGGGTCCCACACCGCAGAACACACTTAGGACCAATAATAAACTACAATGGTCAGTCATTCGGTTCGTCGTTATTCGATAAAAGCGACTTGCATCGAACCGGCAGATACCGGAGCATCGCCGAACACAAAAGAAAACCATATGAGGAGCGACGAAAAAAATTGAAAAAAAAAAGAATAAAAAAGAATAAAATTGCCAAATAAATCGTTTGGTCGGTCGAACTGATTCTTCGGTGATGTGGGATCATTCGTGAGTCGATGACGATACCGAAGCAACGTTTGTTCGTGTATTCTCGAGCAAGAGGGTGGTAATTTATCGACTTGGCCTAGAGGTGACGCCCCCGTTGAGTTTTTCCATCACTTTTCATTTTATTGGTTCGTATATTTCTGTCTCTGTCCGATTCTTCGGCAATCGCTCACAGACACACACACATGGACTCTTCGAGGGTGGACACCTCCCCACAGGTTACTCCCGCACTTTGATTGTTGGATCGCGAACCGTGGCAATGAGACGACCCAGCACGAGAGTCCTCGAAAAGTCGAATGGGGATCCTTCTAAAAGAGATAGAGAGAGATATATATATATATATTTATACAGATAGAGGGAGGGAGAAGAGTGAGAAAGCCTCTGTTCTCGCCAACGTGTTGGACGTCAGAACCACTCGAACGTGTCAGCCACGCCATTCATAAAAAAAAAAGAAGAAAAAGGACAAAAAAAAAAGAAAAAACCAAAACATTCATTTTCGTATTTCTCCGGAGTTGTCTAGCCGCGACAATACTCGTGGCTCTCGTTGTTGACCGGTGGTTAACAATGGGGGTCAGAAATAATATAGTACATGGAATAAAAGTGGCGTTTATTGTCCGGCCCAGTCGGGTCTGGATGAACGGAAATAAAGAGAAGCGAAGTGACCATCGCGCGAGCGCTCTGGACCAACGGACGTACGCACTCGAGACTCCCGGTCCCCGTTTCATCCCTTCCATCTTCTTACACCATCTCTCGCTCTCTCTCACTATAGCTCCGTGCCACGGAACCAGATCGACGCAGATAAATTTCGCATTTGTAAGGGATCATGGAGGATTGTTGGGACCGTTTCACTCGCTCTCGCAGACACTCGCCGGCTTCTTGCCCAAGTTGCACGCGCTTCTTTGACCGTGCGCCTTCCTCGTGTCCACACAGAAGGAGAATCGTATGAATCGCTTTAGTCCACTCGGGGCCCGCTTCTACCTTTTCTTTTTTTTTCTCGTCTTTTTGTATTTTTCATTTCGAAGGTGGACGACTGTGTGTGTTGCTACTGGCTCGGTTATACAGCGCCAGCGAACGATGAATAGGCACAATAGGCTCGCATCCTTTATTCTCGTAATTGTCCAGTTAGAAGTGGCTACAGCCGCGGAGAGTCTGCGTTCCTATTTTATATTTTCACTCGTTCGTCGTGTATTTATCGCGCGAGATGTTTCACGAATTTTTTTTTTATTTCTTTTTTTTTTTCTTTGACCGGAGAAATGGTTGGAAATGTAAAAAGAATGAATTAGCACGAGACCCGGAATATATATATATAGATAGATATATATCTGTTGCAGATCGGTTGGGATACGATACGTATCTTGGAGTACAATGAAATTAATTTGTATTTGGAATTGGACGAATGGTCGGACGAACAAAAAAAATATTTTGCTTTACGTTTCAATTGACGAAATATTTATTGAATTTTCTATAATTGTATGACGAAAGTGAAAATAATGGAAATAAATTAATAAACCTAATTTTCATTTGGAATAAACTAATTGGTTCGACAGAAAAATAATTCTTGTTTGAGTTTCAATTGACAGAATATTTATTGAATTTATAATGATTTAATGACGAAAGTATAAATAAAGAGAATAATCTATTCAGGTCCATGAATATCTAATTTCAAAGTTACCACGCAATTTTCACATTCAATTTGAACGAAGGATATTTATTAAATAAATTTAATAAAATATTCCATCTTAAATCGCATTTCAAAACTTTGATTTATTTCCAATCAACGATACTTTGGTCACAATGTTAAAATACATATATATTTATATATTAGGGTGGTCCTTATTTTTGGTTGTTTTATTTCATTTGACGTCCCTATCCAAATTTTTACCATTGCCACTAATGACTAATATTATATTTTCATACAAAATACCGACAAAATTGGATTACTCAGATCACAAACTTTACAACGAAACGACAACTGACTTGAATACATTCCAGTATGACAGTTCTCAATCACTGCACTCAACCTACGTAAGTTATTTTTTTTTTTGTTTTTCATTCATTCCCAGCTGTCACAACTCGAGAATCCATATTTCCCAAACACTCTCGCGAGGGTTCTTCAGGCTCGTATGCGTGCGTTTCAGGTGCGTAACTCGCGAGATAGGACAATCCGGGTGGGCATCACACCTCCGCATTTTCCATCAACATTGGACCAGCCTTCACTCCACATGTACACTCGAGCTACAAAACCAACCTCTCTCTCACAATTGTAATACACTCGTCTCGTCTCAATGTTATGTTAGACTCGGTAGACGTAACACGTGCTGAGATACATAAACCGTTTTGGTTTTTTTTCTTGGGTCCTCTTCATCCTCTGAAACGCGTTGAATATCGAGATCGATTTCTCTGCGCTATCGTAACACTTCAATGCTCGTCCCTCGTATCTCTCATCTTCGCTTCGAACGCGATCTCACAGTCACGAGAAAAATATTATCCGAGCACTTCGGACACTGCCTACGCATAAACGTATGGATATATATATAAATATATATATACTTTGGGGTGTGTCGACAAAAAGCAAGCTTTTTCGATTCTTCTGGCAGTTTCTACATTCAAAGCCAATACTATCAGAAGACATCTCTCAAAATTTCAACCGGATCGCACTGTATTCAGAGGTTCCGCTTTCACGATTTCAATTTTGGCATTGATTAACACACAATTTTTCCCTCCAGTTGCAATTTATTTTCCAGGTAAACGAAAAATTCCAGATATGAAAATTAAGCCTAATACATAGTATCAAGATAGCCCAAACCGGTAATATTCTGTTGTCTCACAATAAACAAAAAATAAACATTTTTTATTTCATCAGTTCTCAATAGTTTTGATATTTTTTCGTTGTATAATGTTTATAACGTGCCTTGACGAATCAACCTTGTTGTAGATGTAATTTCGTAACATTATTCTATCCTCTCTTGGTTGTGAGAACGAGAACCCTACCTTACCGATATTATTTTTTCTCCATTTTCTATATTTTTCTTCAAATTAAATCAATTGCCCAATTAATTCGTGAAAATCAACGAATCAAGCAAAATCAAAAAATATAACAATAATACGACCAAAGCAACTAACTTACAAAGCTCAATGATTTTCGTTCAAAAACAAATTCGTAAAACTGCAACCTCCGAAAACAATCCGATCAGGGTGAAAATTTTCCAGACATCTCCCAACAGTATCACCTTAAAATCCAGAAACTGTCGGTTCAATAGTAAAACTCTATTTTTTTCCAACACACCACACATACCCACACACCAATACAGATATATACACATACATATAAAGTGCAGAATGTACGGATAAGACCTGTGCTCGGTGGACTCGACGTGGTTCTGACTCGTTGTCGGTCCGAGCTCACGATGAGAGGGCTATAGCTGTGGAATATAGATAGGAAACCGAGAGCAAGAGGATCGAGCGTGGAATAAGAGAGAAAAAGGATCGAGCACGAAATAAGAAAGAACGAGCGAGCAAGAGAGAGCAAAATCAAGTACGAGTAAAAGAGAGAGAGAGAGATAAAGATAGCACGAATAGGAAGAGGAGAACACAGCACGCGCAAACCGGTAGGTACCAACACCAGTGTAAAGGGACGACAGGTGTTATGATAATATTTTCTCGAGAAATAAAGGCTAAACCCGGGACCCGAAGAGCGATCCCGTGCACGGCGTCCACGCCGTGGGTGGCCCCGGGTACAGCGCTCGGTTCCGAGCGTTATACACCCTCCTCCCCCCTCCCCCCTCTAACTCATACGGCATATGCGCTGATACCGCGCGCAGCAGCTCTTTCCGCGAGGGGGTTTATATCTATCGACGATGCTCCCCCCCTCCCAGAAACTCGCTACGCGATTCTTCGCCAGTGCCTATTCCCGCCTCTCGCTCCACCCTCCCCCCTCCCCACTCCTCGACGTTATTATACGTAAAACTTCCCACTCGGACGAGATGATTAAAGCCTCTTTTAATCGACTGGCAGGAGATCGAGCAAAATCCTACGGAGAAAATTCACCTCTGACCTCCACGGGTGTTCACCTCTCTACCCTGACTCCCCCCCCCCCCCCGCCGCGCCGCCGAACGAGCCAAAGGCTGCACTCGGTCTCTGTCTTGGTGAATTCACATTCACTCGAATGGCGAATAATTTAAAAACATTTATTGCGAGTCGTAATTCATAACTTAATTCCTCTTATGTATAATCCTCGGATGCTGGGGACGTGGGGTGGGGGTATGGGGGGTTGTAAGAGAATTTCCACGGTCGAGATTCTTGAGATATATTGCTTGGTTGATACACGACGATTGGGCGAGTGGGGGGAGAGTGAAGGGGAAGGGGACGGTGGTTGCGTTAATCCAATTTCGTCAGCTTTTGTTTGTACAAGCATGGTTAATTTTGGATCGGTGATGTAGGAAAATATTCACTCTGCTAATTGAATCGAATAATGGATATATTGTCATGTTTTAACTGCGGACATTATAAACGTTGAAGAGAAGAAAGAAAATGATCGAAAGATAAAGTATCGTTTTATTATGAGAGTAAAAATTTATTTATGATTCATAAAGTGTTGCAATGAAGAATTGATAATTAATGATAATGATACATCGACGATTATTTTTCGAACATTTTATAATTTTAACAATATTTTTATCGGGAGATTGGAATATCGAATTAATAATAAATAATAATACTACATTGACGATAATATTCATATTAAATGGTTTACAGGAAGAAACCCAACGAATCCTAAGTGACCAAAGAATCCAAAGCATACAACCAACAGCGTAAGATGGCAGCACAGTCGAATTGGGGAAAATTCAACATTTCCGAGGTCTTCTTGCCGTTCGGTTATTTCGTCCTTCTGGTCATTTTTTCGTAGTAATTTTATTCGCGGTTCAAAAGACGTGTCGCCAAACAATGTGAAACGTGATTTGCCTGAGGTCACGATAAAAATAAATTAATCAACGTCAACAATATCGGAGGCTGTATTTTCTATTTTATTTCATGTTCACAACACTTTGTTTTCAATTTTATTTATTATCATCGCTATTTCCCAGTTTACAAGCTGAGTGCAATTGATTTTTCGTAGGAAAACAAAAAAATACATGCCTGAATCAAAATTAAGTTGAAATCAATTGGAATGAAAAAAATCAATAAATTTGAATCGAAACGATCGATCGTGAATAACGCGAAAATGTCACGTCGAGCCTCGAGGAAAACGCGTTAATTAGAATGAATCGAACGACGTGCGAATGCAACAAAGTGTTCCGCGTTCTGTAAACAACTATTGCGATGGTTAATCAATTTCGTGGGAGAGCGGTTGGACTTTATTGCCAAGCGTCTCGAGTCTGAAGCCTGTTAACGTTTGTTTAACAACGCATACCCGTTGTACGCGCGTCACAGCATCATCGCACCAGCCAAGGACGAGATCCTCTCACTCCGAGGATCATTCGTCCAGACGCACGTATTCTCACATCGCTAATGTTTGACGATGCGTCATGTGGTCTGAGTGAATGCAATGGATAGTCACTGTAACAATTTGTTTTTTTCAAAGATATACATGTATATTTTATCATTCATTTTTCCATTTTTTTAGCTGTATCAACAATTAAAAGAATAAAAATCAGAAAAATATATATGTTTGAAAAAACTGATTGATACAGCTTGTCGGCGAGCACACGCTTTGAATGCACTTACGACACGCACCCCACCGGGTCCATCTTCTTCGTTGACCCCACGTAGGGTTATCATACTAAAGCATTTTTAAATTTTATGACATGTAATATTTATTTTCCCTCCTTCGTCTCTTTCCAATAAACCACCAATTTAGAGAGGTTTCACCATGCACTCAAAAACGCAACGACCGCTCTTCCACAAAACTGCAATAACGTGCATTTTTATTTCATTTTATTTTTCATTATTATTTTCATTCTATTTTTCATCTTCAACTTTCTCAATTCCCTGATCGACAAGACAAGGGACGCCTGAAATATTGTACGAATTAGTGTGAGCACACCATTTTTTTCACACTCTCTATCACATAAAGTCGAAAGTTAGTTGAATTTATGAATGCAAAGTAATTTTGTAAATTTTTTATGAATACAAAATCACTTCTATATATGATCTGTCAATTGTTTTCATCTTTTTTTTCCACTTGGAAAAAAAACCCAGATAAAAATTATCGACGGTTGACGAGTCAATGACAAACGATATGGCAGCGAATTCTGACCCTTGACCTTGATCCGACGTCTTCGAAGCGAAACGTACGCGCGAGAGGATCGTCGCACCGCTTCGGCAGTCGTTACAATCGTCAATTGCCACTAACCCTGCAAATGGAGAACCCTTGCGAGTCACTTGAGAGAGGGAGAAAGAGAGAGAGAGGGAGGGAGCGAGATATGTATGGACGAGGGTAGAGTGGGAACTTCGTGAGCGCAGTTTTTAACGTTCGAACATTATCTCGCGCCGTGTAAAATGAGATGGAACATCACGCTCTTTATCGATTAAGCCTCGATCCGATCGTGCGATGCGGCAGCGGCGGCGGCGTCGGCGGCCTACCATGATCGCCCGCACTCCTTACAAGGCATACGCGAATGCAAGGTCGTTGCTGCAGGTGTCGTAATTACTCCCACGTCTCTTGCAATCGAACATCATACTGCGCACGTCGATTATCGTTGCAATGTTTTTTCATTATTATTTTTTATTATTTTTTTTCATATTTGCGACCGATGAAATGTAAATCGAGGTTTTCATGATATTTTGGAAACATCGTCATACTTGATCAGTTATTTTGTTTCTAATTCGAATTTCCAAAGATTGATTTTTCTGGATGTGACGTGCTGCCATTCACATGTTATTATCATGCAGTTTATTCTGAACAAGATGATACAAATCGAAACTTTTATGATTCTCAAATCAAGACTTTTATGATTCTGGAAAACTTCGTCATACTTGATGCATTATTCTTTTTTTTTTTTTTTTTTTATTTCGATCCTTCAAATTACTGACTCCTCTGGATGTAAGGTGCTGCCATTCACACGCATGTACTTCACCCTCATCTTAATTAGAATTATGTGAAAATGCAATTGGACCAGTTAAAATGTCCTAGAATAAGATTGAAGCAAATGAACTCACGTCAGAGTTTCACGTTTCAACGTAATTCTAAATAAACAACATCAATAAAGTCTTATAAATCGGTCGAATGACTCAATATCACGATAGAAATGTCCCTTTTTTTATCTTCCAGCCTTTCTCGTTTCTTGTTGTAATAACAACTACAATAATCATAGTAATGTATGTGTTGAACGTGGAAAAAGCAACGTTTTTCGTACTCGGAGTGAACAACGACGATTTATCGCACAACGTACAGTATCTAACGTCCACATAGTCGTTGTTTCGATCGGAGAATTTTATGGACGCAAATATGTAGTCGAGTAGTTTGCCGAGTTTCGCATCGCTATGTGGTGCTATTAAAAGAAGGATGCAAAAGACCGAGACAGCGCATGCTCGAGGAGTAGGGCAAAATCGTTACCCGTCTGACGCGAAACGATCTCGAGACTTCGGAATTATCATCCATCCCTAATGTCCCGGAGTTGCGTAAAGAACAAGAAAAAAAAAACGACGAAGAAGAAGCTGCATTAGGCCCGTGATGCGCACAGGACGCACACACACACACACGGACACAAATACGAACACGCACATCGTAACTGGAAGAAGCGAGAGCGGCCGCGAAGATGACGAAACGTTGGGATGCCACCTGGCGGTGGCACGAAGTAGACGGACACGAGATGCGCGCGCATCCCACGTGTGGTGATGGGCGCAAGTGTGTGCGATCTAGCATATGGCCAGTCTTGTATCACCGGATGATCTTGAACTAACACCTTTCGGGGCCATATTCCCGCCATTTATTACGGGCACGAGGTGTTCCAATAATTGCACAAGCGTTCGTGGCTGCGGCAGCAATGGCAGCACCGTACACTTCACCTAGGGGCGCCGGGGAGAGGGGGTGGGGGACGATCGTGGAAATCAGTTATATGAAAGCGTAATGGGAAAGAATGAGATGAGGATGAAGAAAAAGATTGCCTTTTGCATGCATAAGTCATCGGTAATCGCTTCGTGGAAGAAATGACGTGTTGGTGGGCATTATATGTGCTTCCTCGACATTTGTACATGGCGAGTGATCAAGTGCGTTATCATGATACTGGGACTGCATGAGAGCACGTTGGATGTGTGTGTCGAGGCGGAGATATTGGCAACTGCAACGTCGAACGAATCGGTGGAAGCTGGGGGCCGGAGTATGCGTTTGTCAAACCGACATATACCGGGTGTTGTAGGAATATGGTTTTCGACACAGTGTTCGAATTAATGTGAACACCTAGTTTCTTCTCCCATTTTATATAATTGACAGGTAATGCAAGATTCTATTTATCGGACAATAGTTGCCAGATCACGTTGAAACAGAATAAACCTACAAGGTTTTCTCTCCGGGGAGTTTTGCCCTAGACATGGTTGCATTTATAGATTACTCTCGGATGATTCGAAATGGCCACACTGATCTGGACATCTACCGGCGTTTCCCAAAAACATTGGACTTCTTCAATGATTTCGTTGTTTCAATAATCTCGTCTGGTCCGTTAACTCATTTGATCTTCTAACTCGACATTCGGTTTTTCCAGAATCATCTCGTGATGCATTTTACAGTGAGCTACATAACAGGAGAACGAAACTTGATCAATAGTTGTTCGTTTCTCATTTTGCAAGAGGAGGTAGGATTGGAATCTCAATGGAATTCAATCATCCAGCTTCTGTACACTTGCGAGTACTTTCTTTCCAGCTTCTGTACAATTGCGAGTACTTTCTGTAACTTTCCTCACAAGACTTATACAACCGGAGGTTCCTTCTTTTACTCCACAAAAAGGTAAAAATCGACCCCCAAAAAGTTCGCGTTGATAACAGCCAACAATCGTCTACAGTCCATTAGGCCATCAAGTTGAATTGTCACATCATCATTCCCAACCCAAGCATCGCACAGGCTCCCAACCCACGATATTCCTAAAACCCACTAATTTATCATGAAATACGTGGAAAATACAACTCCGAATTATCTGAAGAATTTACGCGTGGGATAGTTTTCCCAATACGGTCGCTTTAGGTTTGTTAATGGAATCCCCCAAACTGTATATATGCAGATGAAGATCGAAGTGAATTATGTGTCGTTGGAATGGAAATTTTGGAGGCGCTTCGTTACTGGATATAGTAACATACAGGATACCACAGTGGATTGTATGTTTCTACCTGTAGATATATATATACAACAAAACCTATTATCGAACTTTCTCGCGTGAGTCACAAGTTGACCGGTTGATCGTAGAATCGTTGACCCCGGGAGTGACTATAATGGGCCTGGGCTCCCTGAAACGAGATCTCTCTCGTTACGAGGAAGCTTCGTGAATTTATATTATACACTACAACGTGAGTAAAACGCGCCATGCGACATACACACACACACACATACACAGTGTATCGTCGGCACATAATATATCGTAGCTGTTACCTTCCCGATCAAACGGTGCAGAAACGTTGTCATCCCATAAAGACGATGGAAAATGTATTCCTAACTATACAGGGTGTTCAAATAATAATCCCCATCAAAAACGGTCCTAGGCGACAAAATATTATCTTTTACAATTAAAAAAACAAATTTATGTCTTTTTCTTTGTTAAATTTGGATCGACAACGATAATGTTGCAGCTTGTAAGAATGATAAAACTGTTTGAAGCGTGTGAAAATGTTTATGGCTTGAATTTCGTTTCCAGGTTGTTTATCGAGAACGAAATTGGACACCCTGTATGCGACAGTAGTTAACCTTATTTACAGTCCGACGATTCACGTGCCAGATCTAAGTCCCACACGTGAGAGATGGAGAGAGAGTGAGAGAAGACGAAGAAGAAGAAGAATAAGTGTCCTCTCGGTGAATATTCGAACGTGCGAGTTTGCAAGTGAGTATCGCGTGCAGTTTTTCACCCCGACGAGTCAATCGCGCGCGCGCGCGAGCGGACTCGCTCGGGTTCTGCTCTCGAGCTCGCGATCTTGGTAATGGGTTGTGCACTCGAAGCATTTCAAGATGCGGTGACGCTAACGCGCCTATTTGCGACGTTCGACGGTGCATCTTCCGACCACTCGCCGGACTATATTTTTTCGTTTCTCTCGTGCCGGGGTTCTTCGCGAAGGACTCTTTTACAGGATAACCGAGCACCCGGTGCTTGTACGTTCTCGCGTGTGCGACGATTTATACGTTCGTGGGACAGCCGGGGTCGAAGGAGGGAAGGGAGGGAAGCGAGCTACGATGAGAGGCGAATAAATCGAAGGCAAACTCCGATGCTCCGGAGTAAAGCGATCGTTGGTTCGAAGATCCAAGTTTCGCACGTACCAAGAGTTATCACTTGAAGATGTTCCTGCGGAGTCGACGCACTCTGCTGGGGTTGTGGAAGATTTTGAAATTGTTCCAACCCTTACTTGTGAGGAGGTTTATCAAAATAATAACACGACAATCATTCTGGGTTCGTTCTATCCAGTCGGTTAAAAAATAAAAATTGTGAACAAGGTATCAGTCCGAAGTGGCGGTAAGAAAAATTAAAGAATATACTTTGAACCTTCTGGATTGATGAACGAAGGATTTATTTTTGGGAAATAAAATGGCAATGCTTTAAGAAATAATTTTCCAAAATAATCCCGAAGGAAATATTAGAAGCTTACGCCGAAAGTTGATCGACTCAAACGGGTCGATTCTACCCACTGTGACTTTGGAGGGTTAAACTCTGATGTATTCATCGTGCGAATGTACACTAGGAGGTGTTGATGTATGACTGAGCATTTTGATTTTTCTGGCAGTTCATGGGTTTGGAGTAGATGCTTTTGGGAGACATCTGCCAAAATTTGAGCCTAATCAGACTATATTTAGAGATCCCGCTTTGACAAATTAAATTATTCGAAACCATAGATTAACACGGGGGATATTTTTTCTACCAGATAAAATCAAGGGAAAGATTGTCTTTTGCATGAATAAATCATCGGTAATCGTTCCGTGCCGATTTTTTTACGAATTTTTGGGTATTAATATATTGTGTTTTTTAGAATCTTTGGCAATCGTGAGCGTATTATGATTTTAATATTAAAAACATTGAAATTACTTCGAAAACCTCTTTAAGATTCTACATATTCCACTCGAGATATGAGTTAGAAACAATCCTACATTACCGATACTATTCCTTAAAAACCTTAATTTTCTATTTGTTGTTTATACTTCATTCCATCAATTCATTAAAATGATGTGAATACTTTCTCGCCCGTTCTCTCTCGCTCCGCAGCGAGCGTCGATACCACTATCTCCCTTGCACCTACGGCGAAGATCGAAAGATTTTACATCACATTAAAAACTAAATGGAGAAAGCAGAATCAACGATTTTTCATGAAAAATAATTCGTAAAAAATTAATTAATTAACAAATTAACTAGTCTGGTGACCTCAGAATTCTAGTCTGTTACAAAAGTATTTTGTTCTATCGGACGTTCGGAGTGTCTACCTTGGAAACTAAATGAGTCGTAACGTTAGTCAGAAAGAGGTGGAAGATCGTATGAATGTAATATATAATAGTGGCACAGTGGCCTTAATTAATTGCGACGACTGTTGTTGTCAGACGAGTCGGAGAAGGACGCGAGCCCCATCAGGATAATATTCCGACACGGCGAGTGGGAGTCTTTGCGTTCAACCAGCGCATTCCAATGTGTGCCATCTCTGTGATAAATCTTTCATCCAATATAATACTCAAATGCGTGCTCGCAAGCTGAATCGTATGCTGAATGTTACGTCGAATCGCAGGTATCGCTGCTCTTGGACCGTTGATCTTGCTGTGAACGCAATTTGTGAAAACAGATTTTATCTGAAGCCCTGGAAATAGTTTTGGCTACGTAGATGACACGTTGGACGTGATAAATATCCAACAAACACATTCTTTGCTACTCGTTTGTAAACTTCTGTGAGAAATACGAACTTGCTGCGAATGAATAATGTTCGAGTTATGATAAATGCCACGACTGTTTTTTTTTCTTTTTAATAAACAGAGACATTGAAACTTTGGATGTACGACACATACAATCCCAGCCAAACGTACGATAATCTAAATCCCGATTATATCTAACTGCTTTGTAAATGCCAGAGAAATTCATAATCATTAAATATCACCAAATTTATTTTATTACATGTTGTATCATGTTTTTTCACATTTTTTATTCGCTAATATTGAGTATTCAATATCTAAAGTCGATCGATCTTCATTTTTTTGTGGACTCTTTACAATCTCTATTCCACACACTGGATTTGTTTTGAATTTTTTGAAAACTTTATTTCTATGTGTTTATCTTCGTTATTTGCCGCAATGTGCATATTTTCCATAAGAACACATGCTAAATATTATACAGCTTTCAATTTTTTGACAAGTGGATTAATTGTATCGAATTAAATTTTTTTTTTTTGGGATGATAAAAGAAAATGACTGTGAAAATTTCAGAATTTCATTATTATTCTTGACACGTGTGTCATACATTCTTAAAAATTGATACTCAACGATGATATACACGGCTTTCTTGTAGTTAAGATCCGAAATAATTTGAATCATAACAGAAATTTTCGATTTAATTAAGGTCAATGTATTTACTAGAGTAATGTAAAATATTTTCAACCAAAAACAAAACGTTATGCCTAACAAAATTTGTTCGTTACTATTCGTTATTTTTCGAACAGATGGCGCCAATAGTTCTCGGTTATCGTTTTCGTTAGATCACATAAATCATAGCCGACATCCGAATCTCGATAAACTCGAAAAATTATTATCTCTGAAATCTCCTACCGTCCATTCAACGTAACCAACGACTCGGGTTTGCTTGTAAAACATATCGACCTACGACAGACAAAAAAAAAGCGTCCAAGCAACAAAACTGCCACAACAAATATGTGCAAATGCACATTACTTGCATAGCTTGCACAATACATCGTCCCACGGATTGGCCCTATAGAAAATCAGTCCCGATCGATTGGATATCCAACAATAATTCAACGATTTGCAGCTTCTCGTGCATCGTATCCAACCAGGAGCGATATAATCTCATTGCTTCGTTCACATCTGCGACAATAATCGTTATCATACACACCGCAATCTCAAATACAAGTACAATGAACAAGTTGAAACTTGCAATTTGCTTCCTTCGAATTCTACGAAGTGAACTAAGTTGAGAAAGCATTATAATTTTTTTGTTTCATCCTTTGGGCTCCTCATGGAAGCAAATTGCGAATTTCAACTTGCAGCTTGTCTTTGATATTTTTAAATTGATCATTCGAATTATGAAATTTCAATGTCTCCTCAAATTTTAACGCGTCAGTGGATTTCCACCGAATTGCGAACCAAAAAATCATGATTGTTGGTTCATGTGTGTCCAACTGATTGAGCACGGCAAGTCAATAATTTTTGATCGTCACAGGTTGAAACTTCGAAATTCGAATTTTGTTATAAAATCCGATCCGCTTGGGCGATCTTCAAACAATTTCACAAGTATCACGGCTAAACGATATTCCATACTTGTAAAAAATTACGGTTTGATTGGTTCAAATCAAAGGTAGTTGAAGCGGAAAATTTCATTTTTCATAAAATTCAAAATTATCATAAAATCCGGACTCATCGATGGATTCGGCTTAAATGCGATATCAAACATCCATAAGCATAACTTTACACGTGACGAACTATTCGGACGATAATCTCAAAATTTGCTGACGCTAGAGTGGTAAACCACTTTTAATTTTTGGAAAATACCAAAACGCTGTCAAATCGGAGCGGATGCGTCAATTGTTGTAAAAATTACGAATAACATGAAAATCATAAGGCACTTCAAGTGTGCAAAATTTGCGGGTTGTAGCTCAGACCGTTTCCGAGTTATAAACAATTAAATTACGGAAATCCACACTGTAAAAAATCGGTGTTGATATTAACACCGTTTTAACACCGTCGCGGTGTGTATATAGGTCCATCAATTTAGTGTAAGAAGAGCATTTTGTCGTAGTGTAAACTGGCGGTGTAAAAAACTCGGTGTAAATTAGGAATGTCATTTTAACACCGTGGTATCAACACTATTTCGTGTAAGACTAAAAATCAAAATGGATCGTAAAATAGCACCAGGTGGTGCTATTATTTGCTCATTCTGGTGCTAACATTAAATTCTATAAGTTTCGTTATAAGCACATAAGGGTGTCATCCACCAGCATTCCCAACAGCTCGAAAACACCGGAATGTGTCGACTATTGACACTAGTCTGAGTGAAAATGTTCACCTGTGTGTGTCAATATGAAATCCATAAAAAATATTTATTCACACATTATAGGTATTATTCCTAAGCTGTAAATAAATAGCTTGCATATTTTAAAGAATAATGGTAAATCCGGTGTGTTTTGTCTTCTTCGCCGCAGATTCACTGTCACTCTCGTTGGATCGATCACCGACATCCATTTCTTGTTCTGTTTCGAAGCGTACTCGCGTTCGATCCACGTCCGACCGTCGATAATTTCTGACTATGACTATTCTTCCCGCTTGGACTACAGAGTTATAGCTATAGGTATCGTATGACGATGAACCAATCAGGGGCCAGAAAGCATATTTTCTGCTAACTTGTCGGTAGTCACGTGATTGCCATAGAATGAGAGAGGGGTTCAAAACAATTCCGTCCGGTGTAAATAGATCATCACCTCGGATTTATCAGAACGGGAGAGGTGAACTCACAACAGTGTCGAAATCGTAGAAATGTTAACACAGAATTGATGGACCTATATATACACCGATATTGGTGTTGAAATGGTGTTTATTTTAACACCAAATTTTGACAGTGATATACCCATATGGCGTTAATTTCCTTCTAAACCATATGGTGTCAGATGGAATAAAGTAACACCGAATTTTTTTCTTACACTTTACACGGAGTACATTTTACTCTATAGTTGTGTTGTTATCAACACTCGAGTTATTTACCCCGCACACCGTGGCAGTTTACACCGAACTATTTTTTACAGTGCAATCCCCCCCCCCTTCCACAAACATCCATCCATTCTCCCCAAACATAATTTCCGAATGTTCCATGACTTCATAATCCCAATTACCATAAAAATCCCAATAAAAGAAACGATTTGACCTTCACACAGCTTTCTCCATAAGGAAGCAAAAGTGACCTCTGCATTCCTGATCAATAATTCGCTCGGGCTATTCATCCCCCGAGGATATTATGTTTATCCAACCTTAAAACACAAACACTAAAAACGTTCCCACATCGCGCATAAAAAAGAACGTGACGGCCATCAGCCATTCCACAAGCTGGTTCAACCTGCATCGACGTTCGATAATAATCCTACGAACGAAGACACCGATAGAATCCGGCTCGAAGGATCGAACAGTTTGCGGAATTGCACGACGCGCCAAGTCCGCGACCAGGCAAAAAAAATGTGCGAGGCGATGATTGCGGAGGCGTCGTGAAATCAACGATGTGGCGTCAAACCGTCGACGATGGTTGAAATAACGTTCATTCGTCTGGCTCGAACCATTCGCCACGACGACTACGACGACGACGACGACGGTGAAGTCTTGCGATGTAACTCGTAGATAAGTAGCTCATCGCGATCGACGCAGCCTCTCGAACGATTATTCTCCACTTGTTTCATCGCCAGTTTCCCCACTTCTGATGTCCGATGTTGCATTGACGAGAACGTTGTGGCTGACTGCCCGTTGACTTTCCATGTGTTTATCGCAAGTTTTTTCAATACCGATTCGAAGATCTTCACGGGTATTAGTTTATAAATAGACAAGTATGTATATATGTATATGGATATAGATATATAGCGTATGGTCAAACGGACGAATGGATTATAACTCTCGTATAACACACGACATTTGCATGCGCAGACGAGATGAGACAGGCGGCGCAACGGTCCAATCGATTCCGCAGTGCATATATTTATCGTTAATATGCGCCGACTCGACCGGCAGCGACCTTGGATCGCGCAGGCTTAATTGACACACAGAAACAACATGGCCGCGAGGGGGAGGAGGGAAAATCATTACGCGATGATACGTGTATCCGGATAATTCGAATTGGAATAAAATTTGACCGGGCTCGGAGATTGGCGATCAGGCGATTTGGATTTCGAGCAGTGTGTTGATGGGACTTATGGTGGGGTTGATGCATGGTTGACCGACAACGAGCTTAGGGCGAGAGTTGCCTGTTATTTCGACATTTTAAGATTTTTAGGAATTTTTTTAGAACAACATGTTTGGGCTTGTCACAAATTTAATTAAAAAGATTAATAAATAAAAATCAGAAAGATAAATATTTTGTACAATTTCTCAGAAATCATTGGAGCTTCAGTTTGTATCTAGTTTTTTTTTTATATTCCAGAATTGCAATTTTTCGATCGTTTCCACAATCCCAACGAGTTCCACTAAATCAAAACATTAAATTAAAACATTTCAATTTTTTTGCAAAAATAATTTTTGCGAAATCAATTATTCAATCGCAAATAGAAGAAATATATTTCGATGAAATATTCATCGGAAATTAAAAATCCGCGATAAATCAAAAATTCGTAATATCGAGTTAAAAATCTGTCAAATTTTTCGCTGCGTCATTGCGCGCTCCGTAAGGAGCGCATCAACGTGATGTGCTCTTGTCCACAATCCGCCTTGAAGAGACACACAATCGCCCCCCTCCTCCCCCTCCCCTCGTTAATTTGTCAGGTGGCCCGACCGCTTTTTGCGCGCCCAAGTCCGCGCGTGGATCTCGTGGAACTCGAGTTTTGACACATTTTGACACGAGGACCACACAGATCGTTCGGGGTTCGAATTCGACGTTTTGGGCCCGAGTGTCTGGCGCGACGGTTTAGAAAGAAAACATTCGCGAACGGATAAACGTCGTGCGCCGCCCGCGACGAAGTATTTCAAACGTTTGGGAACAACGAAATCAGAGTGAGACGAGATTGTGGCGAAGTTGCGGGTGAGAGAGTGAGACGACGAGACCGCGGGTTCTTAGACGGGCAAGAAGCGGACTGTGGCGCGCTCGCGTCCCGGATAAGTTATTAGCGGGGAGCACGGTGAAGAAGAAGGCTCCACCGTATATATCAATAAGAGCGATCCCGATCTCTTGGTCTTTCACGAACCATCGATGTATTTATTATCCCGATCGAGTTTTTCGAAGACTTCTATCGGACCTTTCGCTCCCTCGGATCCAACCCCTCCTTTGCGTTTTGTTCCAGGATTTTCTGAGCATTTGCACTGATCCTCGTGAACTTGACCGAATCACCGAGCTAACCGGTGAGAATTGGAAGGAAGAAACGACTGCAGGCCCGATCATCCCAAACGTCTCGCCACTTTTGTCCCTTGCACTCTTCGTCGTGCTATCCCATCCTGATGACGTACAAACCAGACAAGTCCGAGAGGATACATTGGTCATCAGCAATGTTTATCTATCTGTCTGTCTGTCCTGCTGTCCGTCCGTCCAAATCAACTCGCATATAGGTCGCTATAAAGCATCACGATCATTATTTTTTCGCCTAGTTCAATGACCGGCCGACTGATGGCGCTGCATGTTCATTTCGCTTACTCCTAACGTCGCCAGCCATAACAATAAAAATATACGAGTACCTACATGAGAAAAAAATGATTTATGCACTCATGTACGTATTTTCATTGTTGCTCTCTTCGTTTCAGGGATGGGCCCTCATTCAACGAAAATGTATTTCGAATACTTTTTCACTCAAATAATTATTATTAATTATTATGAAAAAATCAATATTTTCACATTTCTGTAATAATTATGACCAGTTTACGTAAATTATTAGTTTACAATGGATTGAAATATTTAATAAATCCGGTAAAATCAATTATCATTCAATCCGAATAGTATTTAAAATACATTTTCATTGAATGAATTCCCATCCCTGCTTCGTTGTCTTATCCCTTCTTTGAATCATTCAATCATATTTTCATAGTTTTCACGGACTTTTAGCACACATGCACGATTGTAGTTCAATAGGCGGTCAACAGTTGGCGCTACAGGTCGACTGTGCTTCGTCATATTCCTAGCATTGAGTTAGCAGGGCCTGTTCTCCTGTCTGTCCGTCCGTCCGTCCGTCCGTCTGCCCGACTGTGTATGCTTTCCACAAAGTTGCCCCGTTTAGTTTTTCCGCACAGCATCATCCCGTGGAGCCACTAGCCAATGATTTCTTGCTGACGTCCCGGTCATCCCTCGACGCTGACTCTTCGACCGATTTGTCTCTTCGCTGTATTCGTACGTTATCCTCGGTGGTCAATTAATCCCCGAGTAGGGATCTCATTATTTTTCTGCCTTTGGAATTGAAACGAATGCCCACACAGGCGCGCGCACGGCTCACAACGAGTTTTACGACGAAAAACACGAACTTTCAGCTCCCGTTTTGCGGTAAGGCTGAAAATGTGCTTGCTTCGGGATATCGCTATAGGCATGGCGATTTTGATATTCACGGACCGCGCGTCCAGTTAGTCGTATCGAGTAGTTATGCTCGTTATGTACGTACAGGCAAGATTTTTTGTGTCTACCTGGTTGGAGATTATTTTTAGCTCCAAGGAAAGTAAAAAAATAAAACTCATTTCACTCGTTCAATGATAATTCTATTATGGGCTGCCAGACAAATTTGGAATTACAGATAAAATTTAAAGAATAAATAAAAAATTCTACGAGGATGTGTTTATAATTTTTTATTTAACACGCGTAACATTTTGAGAATAAAAATAAAGATTAAACAACATCATGTGTTTTCAAGCCTCAACAAAAATTGTAATTGAATGGATAACGTTTTTATTTCTATTTTTTTAGTGAACTGTAAATGCGTTGTTCTGTTCAATATCATAAATTTTGATGTTGACCGGTGGAATATAGGCCACAATGGCGATTCCACGAGAGGCAACTCTTTCGGTTTTTTTATTTTTTTATTTACCTTCTGATTCTGGATAGAAACTAAACTTCGCCGTAACGTTTGGGAGAAGGGTCTTTTGTAGAATTCGTCCGGTGTCGAATGATATACGATCACTAAAATGTGTCGGTCTATATACGGTTCCAACGTCCACTTTCCCTTTTTTTTCTTCATTCACATTTAACGTTCACGTATGTAGATTTCTTTGTGTGCAGCTTCACGATCACCGCCCCAACACGGCCGGCAATATATTTTCGTATTAGTTACAATGTAAATGTCAAGTGATCACGAACACAGTTCTAATTCTTTCGAGGATCCATCTTTGAAAGAAAAAATAAATTCTCTGCTACAAATTCCATGACCTTCGTGCCCTCGTTCAAATTTATCACACGGATCGTAGAAACGACATTGTCGGTCTTGTGGATGTTCGAAGCTGTTGGTAATCGTTTGGCGAGTTCCGAGAATCGGTCATCAGAGTGAATGCCAATTTCAAATGTCGATCAAGGATAGATGAAACAGCATTGTGGTTAAACTTTCTTTATTTTTTAGACCATAGATCTTCCGGATGGAATGGAGTAAAACCTCTCAATGGTCGAACTCGCAATGGTGCAACATTTGGCGCCCATCGCGGAATGTCTTGTGACTAAATGTAGGAAACTCTCAAATCGAAGTGATTCAAGATGTATTCCGAAAAAAATTCACTTCAGACATCCGTAGACTTAAATAAAATGATCAGAGGTGTATTACATATTTAAATCATAATCATCTATATATTTTCAATGTTGAAAATATATAAATGAAAAAATAGAAAAAAATTGTATTTTTTTCCATAATTCTGCATTTACCTCTCAGTCGGTTTAACTGACTTATCACAATTTGTTTATCACTTCAGTGGGTATATTCATTTTTCTCCTGTAAATTCACATCCCATCCAGAACCTATAAAATTCTTCGATCCGAGATTCACTAGTTTCCCGTTAGCAGACACTAACACAAACACATTGAACCATTTAACTATTGGTCAATCGATCAACCTCGCAATAGTCCAATTCCTTCCATTTTTACCCCTGATTTTGGACTATTGAGAAGCTTAACCATATGAGCAAAAAAATTAAATTGCGTCTTAGGGTTTCGCAGTTCACAGAAACAAAGAATAAATTGGCACGTACCCTCGCAAAATACTCTTGATCATCGTCATCGGATTGTCCACACACTGACCATCAATGACTTTGATACATCGAACAACTTTTTTTCGTTCGTTTTCGTATCTATCAAAGATTTTATCCGTTGTATAACCTTAAACGTTGCAAACTGCTGCCGTTAATCCCCGGTCCGTGAACAAGAAGATGGCCCGACCAACATCGTATACGTTCGAACTCGCGCTTTCCCAGGGCCTCGCCCACGCGCTCGTCCGTTTGTATTAGGTTCTCACGTATGAGTGTATACGACGAGTGGAGATACGGCGTACGGATAGTTACGGCTCCGGATGAAGGTGCCCGTGCTTGCGGCGAGTGTCGTTGTCGCTCGTCAGGGACATAAAAGTGTCGGGCAAGAAGACCCGAAGATCTCACCGCGCGGGACCACCTTGCAGCCTCAGCAACAACGCGCGCGCGCGCGCGTGCGCTCGGCACTCGCGCGGTCTCCAACGTGGGCGAGCTTGCGCAAGCTTTTCAAACGTATATCGCTGAGAAAGACAACGACCGGCCGGAGATGGTACGAATGAAAACTCGTCGAGTATAAAGCGAGATCAACGCGGTGGAATAATCGTGCACGCGAGGTTTAACGGTTGAGAAATTTTAACCTCAAACCTTAGACGGAGTAATTTTTATTAGGAGTATTAAGAGCAGAAGGTTATTACGAATCACGTGTATCCAGTGACGGTGATTTTCGTAGTGTTGCTAGTTGAAAAAAAAGTGATGATACAATAAAAAAAAGAAATAAGAAAGCGAAAACGCAAACGTCTCCATTTTTAGATCTAACACTGAACTGGTACCAGTTGAAGGCATGATGAACAGTGAGATATACAGGGCAATGTTGGAATCGAATTTAGTCACTGAACTCGACAAAAGTTCGAGCTGTCGATGGACCCACTTTTCCAGCAAGACTCAGCCCAAGCCACGTTTCCAAGATTATGCTGAAATGTTTTGAGGAGAAGGGGGTTAACCCTTCTGGATTAGCTTGAAAACTTACCTGATTTCAATCCTATTGAGAATCTGTGGGCCATGTGCAACGTCGGATCACAAAAAATGGACTGCACGACAAAAACTAAAATACGAGAAGCCGTGATTTAGGTGTGATGCGGGGGATGAGAAGATGAAGCAAAGCTGCCAAAAATTAATTGATTCCATGTCAAGACGAGTTCATGCAGTCATTGAAACCAAGTAAGGACATATTCATTATCAAACAAACATAAAATGACTTTGTATATTTATAACTAAATTCGACTAACTTTCAATTGTATTAAATATAGCAAAAAAAAGGTGCGTTCACATTTATTCGCACATTACCGTACAGTGTGATGTACATACTTTGCGATGGTTACCTGTAACATTTTCGCAAGGAGATGTTCAAGGCCGTTGTACAAGTTTATAATGTTTTGTTACAGATTGGGTGAAATTTTAATCTTCTCTTTTCAATCTTCGTACATCAGTCCGCGTTTTTGTAATATCAATCTCTTTGCCCCACATGAACTTATAGCCAATGGTATTCAATCAGCTTTCCAAAATCATTATTTTCCAGTCCCAGTAATCACCGTTACAGCATTTGCCAAAATAAAAAAACAAACAAACAAACACCAAAGCTGCTCGACGTCCACAATGATAACTGCGAAGCGTTACGAAAACACAAAAAAAAAATCATAAATAAAAATTACCCAATTGAGTAAGTGTGTGTCAAATGGAAAGAGACAGGGTGGGTGAGTTTCGTTGATATAAAAATTACGGAAGATCAAGAGTCGTGCCCCAACTGAATCCCAGCGAGAGAAATCATCAACGCAATCCGACTACGTGACGAAGACTCATCCCCGAGACTCAAGCGTGCGCCATCGCACCACCACCATCGCCAACATCGCGTAAGTAATTTATCGTTACTATTAAAATATAGCCGCGCGCGCGCGCGCGCATCTTCGGGTGTGTTTTCATCGTCGTCTTATTGGTACCGGTGGTCGTGTTTCGTTCTTCGTGGTAGGTATGACCGGGCGTTATGGTCGAATATAACAATTTCTATGGGTGCACGAGGCGTCCACTGTGATTTACAATGCCTTTGGAGTTATGATGGCGAGCCCACTACTCGCGCAACTCGCTTACCATCCGTGGTCCGTCTTCGTTTTATACATTCGTACACCTTATTTTCTTCTACCTAACGTTTTGTCTCTCACTCTTTCTCTATCTCTCTCTCTTTCTCTCTCCAACTGACTGCTGCATAGCACGTCGGCACGTACGTGCATCGTTGATGCACATATATATATACATATATATATGTTGTAGATTCACAGAAACTATATGAGGACCGAGGGGAATGTTGAATATTTATTTCTCAACTGTGCATCGATCGCGTCTCATGGAGCAATTTCGAATCGTAGAATCGTGGACGTGGTCGCGCCCGAGCGCGTCCGGGCATCCCCGATCATCGTCGTAGTCGTTGAACACAACATAGCGACGTTTCGCGACGTTAATTCACGTCCTCGTCGTGAGCCCGTCATCAATAAAAGAAAAAACGACGAGGACGAGGATAAAGAGAAAAAAAAGATTGATCGGTTCTCCGACCATCATGCCAGCAGGTCCTCCCGTGAAGTCCACCGGTCGATTGGAGACATCCTCGACTCCAGATCGGATGAGGGAGGTGGCTCGTACGTTAACGAGTAACTGGGGCGATTCGACACCCCAGACTTGTACCACGTGGGATGATGGTTGTGAGGACTTAGGTGGGACAATTTTGAAGTATTTCAATTTCTTCGTTTTTCAATAAGAAAGACAAATTGTACCAATAACTTTCTGTTAACTTCGAATACATACTTTTCCACGATTTAATGTTTATTTATGAAGAACATTATTAATAGAGGAATATTGCTCCGTTAATTCTCACGAATTAACTGAGTTATTAATTTAATTTCAAAAATAGAAAATCGGAAAAAGAAAAAAATAATATCGGTAAGGTAGGGTTCTCGCTCTCAAACCAAGAGAGGAAAATAATCTTACGAAATTACATCTATAACCAGATCGCCCTTCGTCAAAGTACGTTAAAAACATCATATAACGAAAATACTATGAAAATAATACGGTCGAAGCAACTTCGAATATATGTGGAAAAAGTTGTCGAAACGAAATAAAAACGTAGAACTTTTGCGAATTCGACGTTTTTTTCCAAAACGTTTTGTAGTTTTTCGATGATTTGATTGATTTAAAAAATTTCAACGAGGTTGAAGAGAAGAATAGTCACACTTCGAGGTATTACAAGCAAATTTTTCGTTTCTTGAAAAAAAACATGATTATTTATTTACGAGCGATAGCCCAGCTGATTTGAATTTTTGTACACTGTACACCCAAGGAACTAGTTCCGTCGCTCACCGACCGAGGGCGACAGCCGAACGAGAAGTGAATTAGGGTTGAAGTCCCGGACCGAATGCGAATCTGGCTGAGCTAGGGGCGTACTATGAATTTCGCGTGGGGTTACGTATGACCCCAATTACCCGTTCCAGGGGTAATTCATCGTCCGGTGATGCGGCACGATGACGATTGCCGGCGCGCAACACTCCGGGCTCATCTCCGAGCCATGCACGCCAACTTCAATGCAATTCTCGTCTCAATGCGCGAGCGCGCGTGCGCACCCGCAGACTTTCTCATTCCGCATGGAAACTTATCGCAAAGTGCATTTGATCAATCGCTCTTCTCGAATTTCCAGACAAACGACGATTGACCTTTTCCCCTCTTCGTTCAACTTATCGAGCTGTGGATTCTCGGTTCAGAAATAACGCAGCTGACTGAGAGTGTCGAGGAACGTTGAATTTATAACTGCACGAATGAGAGAATGTGTTTTTAAATTTTTTTTATTTAAAATTTTTTTTCGTGAATATCATTACATTACAACGTAATTAAGAGTTAAATACCGAATGGCATTGCGTGTTGTTGTTTGATGATTTTTTTTCGATTTTTTTCTACATTAATTGTGTGTGAATAAAATGCGATAATCATTTGTACAACAAAGCGATCCCCCATTTAAGGAAATTGTAAATAGTCTAAATATAAACTATATAGTGTATGTATAGTCTACATATAGACTGTATAGTCCATGTATAGTCGATGTATAAACCATATATAGACTGCATAGTCTATGCATAGTCGACATATAAACTATATATAGACTGCATAGTCGATATGTAAACTATATACAGACTGTATAGACTATGTATAGTCGACGTATAAACTATTTATAGACTGTATAGTCTATGTATAGTCGACGTATAAACTATATATAGACTGCATAGTCTATGTATAGTCGATATGTAAACTGTATATAGACCATATAGTTTATGTATAGTCTATACATGATCTATATATAGACTATACGTGGACATAGTCCCATCCATAGTTTATGGACAATTTTTTCACCTGGGATTTCGCGTAATGATGGAAATTTATTTTGCCGTAAATTGAATGGCGAAATGTTTGAGGATTTGTGTTGAGTGAAGTGGGTACACAAGTGACGGACGAAGATGATCGTGTGTGGTCGTCAAGTTTTCTTAGGCCTCGGTCCATGGGAGAAACGACTGGAAATTATCCCGAGGAATCGGGCTTTAGTACCTTGTGCGTGACTCGCTGGCCATCAATGACACTTCGGCTATAAAAGTCGCGATCGGGCATCGATGTCTGAAGTGAGCGTGTGTGTGTGTGTGTCCTCGTACTAACAGGTTCAGTGCTACGGTAAACATCTCCTTACCATTTTTTTTTTTTCGTCGTCATTTCTATTTGCGATATCGAATGACGTATATTATAGTTCTTGACCCCTTCAAAGTCAAAAAGTCGTCGGAGGTGATTTCAGAAAAAAAGGCAATTGAAAAAACGGGAATTTAACCCTAAAACGTGTAACTGGGGTTATACGTAACCCCACTCGACATTCAAAGTACGTCCCTAGACACACACTGCAGGACCAGTTTGATATTCGTTGTAAAAAAAAAGTTCAGTCCAACGACGATGAAAGTAATTTCAAATGAATGTAAAATGGCGTAGCTTTGAACGCATGATTGCCAACAGGAGAGTCAGAAGTGTGCGAAAAACATTTCCAGACATCGGCACGGTCGTATAAGCAAAGTCCCTTCCGTCGTATTTCACAATCGTTCTCGTGTGAGATTTTAAGCCCTCGATTTGTATAATTTAATGGATTTTCATAATCCGATCGTTTCAATTGCGATCGTAAATATCACTTTACAGGCTGCACATACGATCAATCGTCATTTCGGAACTGTTGGAAAACATTTTGATCGTACAAATCCCCCAATTGCATCCGCTTCCGAACATGGATTAAGGGGGATAATAATTCATGGCTGCAAATTAATCTGCTAACAAGGTCGTTAATGGGACATTTACACCCGGAAAGCAAAAAGAAACGCTAAAAATTCAACCAATTTCTGTAACGAGATGGATGAAGACATCAATACCATTTTTTTTATTGTTTCAGTTTTTTCAAATTTATAAAAGTGGGAATAATCATTATAATTTGCTCCGGTCGGATTATTTTCATTCCTTCTGAAGCTTTGGCAAGTATGAAATCATTCCTATTTTTTTTAAGCATAGGCGATCATGAAATTATTTTTATCTCTTTAGCAGCTTTACCGATTGTTGAATTATTTTTTATTTTTCTTGAAGTCTAAGCATTTGTGAAAGTATTTTTATTCATTTAAAAACTCTGGCGATCATTGAATATCAATAATAATAATAATAATAATAATAAAATTATCAAATCGTATAATAATCTCACAAGTGTTAACGTTTGTTCATACCCCCCCCCCCCCTTCTTCCCTCCGCGAGATTTCCGAGTGCGACGAGTCGCGCGGAGAGTGGTCGATCGATCGGTGTTGCAGGGGCGACACGCTCGGTCGGTTCGGACTTGCAGCTCGGAATCCCCGTGGCGCATTACCAATCCTGCCAATCACCGTACTGTGTAATCGATATCAGGCAAAGGGGGAGGGGGGGTTACGGTAGGTGGGTATCGATCGATACCATCGGCTCCGCCCCGGGCGTGTCGCCGTCCTGAACGATTTATAATGTTAATACAGCTGAGGCTCACACACACACACACGCACACAAACAATGATAATCACCGCTCACCGATTAAACTCACCACCGCTGTATATGCATGCCAGATTGCAATGGACGTTACAATGTACAACGGCTCACAATCATCGCCAGCATACCGAAACTTTATTTTTTTTTTCGTTTAATCATCTTCGTACATTATTATTATTTTTTTAACATCAGTTTCTTTTGTCTGTGTTACGTTATTTGTTTCGTGCTGTTTTCATTGAATCCTGGCATGGTAATAAATTCGCAGATAATTGATTTATTACAAATGTATCATGTATGATCAATGCATTCTTTTTCGTCTGAGATATTTGGATTGATTTGGATTTTCGTACCGGTTCTTGTAATGAGCTCTATTTGATTCAACTTCGATACGAGCAATGTGTTCAATATTCATACGTGTATTCTGAATAAAAAAAATTCTATGTAGTTTATGCATGAACTATACATAGTTTATACACACACTATGCGTATACTGTACATTGACTATACATTGACTATACGCAGACTATGCATAGACTATGCACAGTGTATACACTGACTATACAGAGACTATGCATTGACTTCACATCGACTATACATTGACGATACATAGACTATACGTCGACTATACATTGACTATACATAGACTATACATTGACTATACATCGACTATACATTGACACTACATTGACTATACATTGACTATACACACACTATACATAGACTATACATTGACCATACATTGACTATACACATACTATATCGAGTCTCTGTACAGACTATATATGCCCAATCCTATATCAAGTTTATATTTAATTGTTTTCACTTGGGTCGTGAATCTCGAATCGACCCACAAGGGCTCATAACGTCAAAATATAAATACTCTCTAGGTCGAATTTCTTTTAGTTTCTCGTTCAAGGATCGCAGAAGCATCTTGGCATAAGCGTCGCTCCCGAGGCTCAGACGAGACCACAATGTTTGTCTTTCTCACGATACGGTTACGAGTGACTTGCGTGTTTCCTCCACATGGCATATATATATGTATGGTATATGGCATTTATGTATAGAGGTACCATCAGAGTCAACTTCCATTCGTCGAGTATATGCCATACCCCTAGCACACTGAACGCAGTAGATATACATACGTGTATAGTCCAATCGACCGCAGCGCCTCATTTATCTCACAGCGAAGCTTTTATAGCAGATCTCGCACGGGAGTCGTCAACTCGATCCATATATATATATTAGAGTGCATTGAAAAAAAAAATCAAGTCCAAATCGACTATATTTTGATGATCCGCTTTCACAATTTCGATTTTGCCTTCATTAAAAAATTACCAATTTTTACTCTTTTAGTTGCGATTAATTCTTGAGGTAAACAGAAAATTCCGGGATGGAAAGTAAGTGCAATACATTGTATGAGGGTCACTTGAAATGGGGATATTTTTTGTTTAACAATAAGAAAAAATCAACAATTTTTTTTCGTTAATTTTCAATGATTTTTGTTTACAAAAAAATGGTTGACTTTTTTTCAAATAATAAAAAAAAAATATTTCCATTTCAAATGACCTAGATACCATGTACCGCACTTACTTTCCAACTTCGAAATTTCCTTCGTTTACGGAAAAAATCAATTGCAACTGAAAATAAAAAGAAATGGTTAACGTTTTCAATCGAAGATAAGATCGAATTAGCCAAAGCGGAACCTCTAAATATTGTCCGATTGGGGTGAAATTTCGTCAGGTGTCCACCGATAGTATCTCCTTCGAATGTACGAACCGCCAGAAGAATCTAGAAACTTCGTTTTTTCTTTCAACACACCCTATTATATACTTACATATTCTTTTATGTTCGATCTCGTGTGAAGTTCGGTGCGAGCTCGTTTATCGCTCGGTATATACGTTCGTCATAGACGTTCCTCTTCGGGCCTGTCCAGAGACCTGAATTCGAGCCAATGATATCCGAAGCATTCCGGACGAACGAAGAGAGGTCTCGAGTATTCAGAGCTCACCGGCTCTTCGACCTCAAGGTCCGTCGAGGGTAAATAAAAAATAAAAAAAAACGTCGAGGATCCGAGGCGACCGAAGTAGAAAACGATGGGCGAGTTTACACATCGAAGTGCCTCATCCTCGTTGCCGTGCGCCTCGAGACCGAATCGTCTCGATGAGTCCAAGTCGAGTGTGTCTTTTACCATCGCAAACGACTGCTGTGCGTGTGTCTCAGGCTTCGAGCCTGCATAAAAGAGCCGTTTTCGAACCGTCAGATTCCGGACGCAAGACTTTCGAAGAACTAAGAGCGAGAAGGATGCTCGATAGATTGAGGAACAAGTGGCAGAGATGGAAAGCAAAAAAACAAGATTGTTGCTGCAACGATATTGCATGATTTCAAATTTTCCCGCGTGTCCGCCGCGCATGCGCGTGGACACTTTGCATCCAGAACATTGTGGGTTTTTGGGGAGGAGTTTTGTCCCAGGATTCCCACAAACCACCCCGCCCCTCGACCCCATCCCCCCAGCGACATTCACACACGAACGAGTCTGCCTAATGGCACATTGTGTGGCAGCTAGGAATACTCGCTGAAGTACTGACAATAGAACAAACACGGGTGAGGAAAATGCAGCTTATCCTGGACCGGAAAACATGGCTGGCGAATACGTAAACGGGTAACTGGGGTGATTCGTCACCCCAGACTTGCAACACGTGAGATGATGCTTCGAATTCGGTTAAGACAACTTTTAGGTGGTGCATTCAATAAGGAAGTATGCTGTATGAATTGTATGCGATGTACAATTCACGTGCAACAAGTCAAACGGTATTTAATATTTATTTTTCATGTGCAATAAACAAATAACAAATATCCCATCTATAGAATAATTTCGCGAAAGCCGTTGGCGAAGTCTGATTTGCTGTTCATCTCTGATTTTCCTCTTTCTCCTTCGTACAACCTCAACAAGGAATCCATGATCTCGAACGTCATCGGCCGCTTGATATTCGCCGTTTCTCAGCCAGCGACGAAGTGTCGACCGATGGAACAACCACGTTCCTCATAAAACGTTCGACATTTTTTTCAAAGAGAATTCTGGTGTTCGACGAAAAGCTCATGTTACAACCTACCTCGTTATCGCGAACGTTATTTCGGTGATCCGTCCGTGTCGTTATCAAAAACTAATTTTCCCAAACACTTTCCCAGCAATGGCATTTCCGTCTCTGTCAATGTCACAGCCTTCCGAAACGAAGTTGACTGCGTTCACAGAGCGATAAATTACTTTTGTCTCAGTCACTCGTTCATGCGTAGATATATCACGATAAATTTTCATATAGATTGCATTCGGATTATATACACTTAAGCATATCAAGAATATACTGCCTCTTTTTCATAAAAACTTTTATGTTCCGTTTTTTCCACTTGGCTGCCACCCATCAGAGTCCTCGATCACCGTCGCAGCCATTTTTATTTTTATTTTTATTTTTTTTTTTTTTCGATATCACAGCGAGCGAGTTGTCTCTTTGCGTTGATTCGATCGTTCGAGAGCCAGAAGCAGTGTCGCCATATTTATTCATCGACAACTTTTCACGATGGCTTTTTGCCGGTCAAATATATGAGCGTGTATGCGTGCCAGAGTTCACGTCGGAGAGTCAAGGTCAAGCCTCTTACGGGGACCCCGGGTGGCTGCTAATGCCCCCGCGAGACTGGACCTCTTCGTACACGTACTCGTACTATTTATATTCGTTTATGTGACTCGCATATACACATATATATGTATGCTATACCGATATACATGCTATATATATAGATATATATATATATATAGATATACATATAAAATATCTATGGACCATTCTGTTATATGGTATACGGCTGGTGGACTCGCGTAAACGGTAAATTAGCATTATGGTCGCATTACCGATGTTGTGACGCGGTTGTACACGATCGTCGGTGATCGTCTTCGGTGAATCTCTCCGCCAGTGCTGCGTACTCTCGCTCGCTTTTATGTTTTTCGATGCTTTTTCGCCATCTTCGTCTAACTCTGATTTATGTCCCGCTATTATAGTATACACTCGGCGCTAGGGTGCGCGCGAGCGCGCATCGACGATGCCACAAAACGGATATCTTCGTGGAAACTTCGCAAAAATTCCGGGTAAATTAACCGGATTTTGCTTGCGTCAGAGTACGACCGATGAATGGCCACGTGTCAATTGTAAATTTTGTTTTGATATTTGCGAATAAATTATTTTTCAGTTATTTATGATCCACAGTTTTTTTATTCCTTCGGTTATTTTTATTTGTTTTTTTGTCTTTTTTGTTAATCACTAATCGAGTCAGGTAATTTGATGTACATTGTTAATGTGAGTGATAAATAGAAAAAGAAGAGAATGTATAATGATTTATTTAGCAAGTTTTTGGACTGATAATATTGATTGTACTTTTGGGACACGAACGATTTTAGCTCGTGCTGTGTGAAGAGGGCCTTCGACCTTTGAAGCTTTTGAATTCTCGGCAATTGATAAAGGAGGATCGAGGCGAGAGGGGGCGATGGGCAAGAAAGGACGAAATTGCAGGACTGGCTATCTCGAACCGAGTAATTAATTAAATACAATAAAGTTTGGTCGGCCCTCTCGAGTATCTCACATCGGCCACTCCTACTATCTTCAGAAGGCTACGATATTTGTGAGCTATATATACACACACTTACACACACATATATATCTGTATATATTAGAGTGGTCCTTGGTAAGTGTAATTTTTAAATTAAAATGTTGTCACGTAGATTCCAAATAATTTTTTTTCTCAACTCAATATTCACACATTCCTAAAAAATTTCAATTTTTCGAAAGTAAATAACATGGAACGTTTGTCGAGTTTACTTATCATAGCTAAAATATCAATATAAGTCAAATTTGTTTAATATGCTTTCTGCATCGAAAAGATGCGTAATTTTGTGTAAAAAATTGTTAATCCCCGAAAAATAAAATGGCAAAACTGATACAGCGGCTCTAAATTTTGATTTAAGAATTACCCTTGAAAAGGACCACTATAATATATATGTATACACCTTTCTCAGTGGCTCCCCAGTGAACGATGTCTATAAGCTGAGCTGCGAACAAACAAATTGAAATAAAATTCCAATCATTGTATTACCTTTTTTTTTTCTTTCTTCCGAGATGTAAAACAATGAAGGCCCTTCAGAAGCGATGAAATGTCGACGATCGATAGCAGATCGATAGACGCGCGAGGCGGTGCGCACAACTCCGGAGCGATTAAACACGAGGGGATAGTACTCGGCGTGGTTGGCCGTTGCATCGTAGACAGCTGGGGCGAACTCAACGAAGGACCTTTCGGAACGATCTGATAAATCCGAACTCCTAATAATCGGGGCGCGCATGCGCGCACGAGACTCCTTCGTACGAGAGAGTGAACGGACCCGTATAATCATTATAATTAAACGATAAAACGATAATTAATCAACGAGCTAATTGCGAATTATGGTCAGCGAATGGCTCACGCGAGTGCGCGCGCACCCTCGCCCATAGTTCGAGGAGCACGAGACAATGCTCGGAGCCATTGTTTTCACGATGTAACCGGTGCGACGGCGAATGCCCCGTGTGGCGTGTACTAGGTGTATATATATATATATATATATATAAGGAAATCAACTGTGGGAAGCTTATGATGGCATGTAGAAAGTTATATGGGTTTCAACGTAAACCATGCAAACGCTGCACCCTGAATATTAGTTGCAGATTTTTATTTACACATCAACATTTTTATTTATTTATTTATTTGTTTATTTATTTATTTATTTATTTATTTATTTATTTATTTATTCATTTATTTATTCATTCATTTATTTATTTATTTATTCACCCATCTGGAGCTTTCTTTATTCATTAGTTCTTTTTAAATTCTATTAAAAATATTCTTAATGAAATAGGAAATGTAATTTGGATTTCAAGATCTTCTGAGGGCGAGGTGATCATTCGACGCAATACTTTTCAGCTTTTTTTGGTCTGTTTGTATTTATCCAATATATATTTTTCCTTAATTTAATTGTCGAATTAAAATATTAAATTTTCTGTTTCTTTCAGTCGATCCAACTAGTGTCATCAACATTCGTTAGCTCTAATTTTTAATTAAAATTATTGTGTAAAAAGAAAATATTATCAATTTTTTAATTTTTCTGAGATCCAGGTAATCATTTACCATGGTCATTTTGACCTGTTTTTTTTTGTATTTGCCTAAAACGATTCCTTCCATTTAATTCCCACATTAAAATATTTATTTTTAGATTTTTTTTTAAATCGAGGTAATTTTTTATCCTTTCCAGATTTTTTTTTTTCATTTTCCCAGAATAATTCCGTCCATTTATTATGATAAACTGATCAGGCCACTTTCTTCCTCGGCAATGGCCACGCTGAGTTTTCCGCACCGACGATGTTACCTCATCGATCTATGGGATCCAAGCCACACATATAAAATAATGTTGCGCCGTGTGCGCTAAGACAATGGAAGGCTACCGATAGGCGCAAGATCGTGAGCCAACTCGAATACCCGGCTCCACAGCCACCCAGGAATGAAGGAAACAAGAAGCCCCCGACAAACGGCCATGCGGAAGACGCAACGAATGACCGAGCAAGAGCGGCAAAGACAACGCGCACCTGTACAACAACCGACACAGAAATATTCCCTCGTTCGAATATCTGGAATGAAACGTGCGGTTCTAAAATGAACAAAAAAAAGAACAAACAGATATCAAAAAAGAAAGAAATAAAAAGAAATACGAGAGATGAATGGGAAGAGAATGAATAAGAGAAAGATGGTGAATGGCATGGGCTTCGAAAAGTGTTGTCAGACAGTGTAGAGCATATTGCAACGTGAGAGATGGAGGACGACTACTAAAATAGCTCTGGTCGAAGCCCGTAGGTGCGGCGTCGTTCAATCAAATAAATAATTTTTAGGACGAACACGGAACAACCGGGACATAAATTATACGCCGACGCAACGAGGCGTAAGGGTGAATATCGGGACCGCGTGTGTTTCCGTTCAACGTGCGTGTTGTCTTTCTCTTTTTTTTCTCTCTCTCTCGCTCTCGCTCTTTCGGTGCTCGTGATGGTATAGCTGATGCTGTGGCTTCCGACTATGTTTGCCATTGCTCGAACATGCACGTACAATGCTCACCCTCGAAGCTTCGGTATAGTTGAACTCGGCAAAACGCTTCCTCTCGCCCGCGAGAAGGCCATCCTCTTGCACATCGTTGTTTTCTGACGTTGTTCCTGTTTCGCTGGTTCACGATCGCTGATCTCGTGAGTTTTGCCGTTTGTGCTCTTGGCAGACTTTTTTTTATTTATTTTCTTTTTTATTTTTGCCTTGGCCACGTTCGCCCCCGAAGATTCTTACGCTCGAACCAAAGTCGTAAACTCTTTGGGTGTGTGTGTGTGTGTGTGTGTGTGTTTGTGTGACTCTCGGACTGAAGAGCTCGAAACTCGTCCTTCGTACGATGCGGCATGGTTTAAGGGGTTACACCTCCTTGGCCCTCAGAAAAAATGGTCTAAAATAATTTTTGTGTTTTTTTTTCGACACTGTTATCGACTAGACAAAATCATTTTCATTTCACAGAAATACATCATATTTTAATTGACAATTGATAAGAAAAGGAATTCAAAAAATAAAAAAACGTAGGAGATATGAGTAATCGAGAAAGACCCTCTTCTAAAAATCCTCGTCGATGGTGGAATTGTTTACTTTGTCAGGCGTCATTTTAATAATAAAAAAAAAACATTTCCGATTCAGAAAGCTAAAAACTACAATGCAACACCTGAGGAATTCAACATTTCGCAAGAAAAAAAATGTCAGCATCATCTAATAATATCGATAAACATATTCACTGATTGTCAGTTTCATTTAAATAGACCCAAAAATATTCCTCAAAAAGAATTTCTAAAAATCCACCTAAAATTGCCCTAATAGCAAGCAACCCTCCTTCTTAAGGTGATGGACTACATTTCTGAGTTCAGCAACGAGAGATTGATGTAACCCATCATCTTAATATCCGTTGAACGAACAATTCGTAACGTGAATAAATTTTTTGTTGTTGTTGTAATCATTAATTCGACGACAAAGAGACGAATGTGTGTACCCACTTTAAGGAAGCACCTTGATGCCCGAAGACCGCCCATTCATGGGGACCCAACGGTCCCGAGACCAGGCCCAGTGTCGGGCCATGCGGATACCGTCAACCTCGCGCGTTCGACCGTCTACATGTTTCTCCGGCCATCGACAATGATGCGGCAAAAGCCGAACTCGTCTCGACCAAACTTTATTTATTTCTTTTTTGACACGTTATTCCGCTACAAACGCACGTATAACACACATCACCGAATAAAACGTTAAGCCATTGGACTCGTGTTGTCTCGGAATGTCGAAGACGATGTTCGGATGAATCACGAACGTGAGAATGAAGCCGCGGATGCGTTCTAACGTTCTTGTTTTATGCAAAACGAAAATGGAACTTGTGATCAGCGTCATAAATCATTTTGGTCTTGCGATAGACACCAACGGATGGTTCCATCGGAACATCTCCGGTCGACTGGTCCAAAATTTCGTATTATCATTTTGTAGCGTTGACTCGGAGTTGAAAAAAAAATTCAAAAAATTTCAATTTCAAATTTCAGTTTCCGGTGATATAAAAATTAAAAATGAGGCATATTCACATCCATGAAAATGCAAAAATTGGAGAAAAAAAAATGATGTGCAAGCAACTCTGCCCTCGAATCTGACGATGAGGATAAATTTCTGCTTCAAGAAAATTTCGATAGCATTCAAGCAGTGAATAATTAAGTCAATATAGCTCAGAGTTGATTCCAAGACCAGTCGAAATTTTCACATTCCAACTTATGCCAACATCACTTCCAGGGTGAAGGAGGTTGAAAGTAGGACGAAGTTAAAAGCTATTCATCTGTGCGTTTCAACTTCACTTCACCCTAAAAAAACCTGCAATTATTTTCCATTGTTCAAGCTTGGAAGTTGAAACGAAGGTGAAATAACGAAGAAAAATATATTTACCCCCACTCGAAAGACGACACGAGGGTGAAACAACGAAACAAAAAATTTCACCCTCACTCGAAACGGTGTAACTATGGTGAAAAAAAATGTCGACACCACATTGAAGTTAAAACGAAGGTGAACAAATAATTTCAATCTCACTTCACCTTCCAATGCGGACACAAGGTGCAATAGGTTGAAACGTAAGGTAAAAATTTCGAATTGGAATGTTTTCATATGTATATAACAACTTCAGTAAGCTATCTGTTGGTTTATACACATAATAAAGTCGTGGGTATTAATTTTTCGTTTCTCCATTTCATAAAATCGCCATTCAAAATACGACTTCACAGCACGTAGCACCGAACACATAGCTCGCTCAAGTGTGTGCGTCTGTGTGTAATTTTAAGAAAGCACATTCACGAGCTTGCACACTCTGAAGCAAGATAGTCGATGAAGAGTTGTAAAAAAATAAAAAAACAAAAAAAAAATCAGACGCATTGTTTGCGAAACGTTGAGAGTTCATGTGCGGCTTGTCCAGAGCCGATAATTCAGTAATGAACGTAACGGCGAGGAGTCGCGAGGCGCGCGCGAGCGCGCGCGCCCGGTCCAGACTCTTCGAAGCCGTGAGGGCTATAATTACCGATACCACGTCGGATAGTGCGGCCCCGGACGAGCGGGGATCCCTTAACTCGTATCGCGGTGTGTGCGCTCTCGGAAGGAAGAGAGAGAGAGAGAGAGAGAGAGAGAGAGAGAGAGAGAGAGAGAAAGTGAGAGCGAGAGACGAAGCGTTGAATCCCTTCGCGTCCGCGAGTCCTTCTCGCGCTCCGTCTTAGAGAACATGGGGCAGCTCTAAATTAATAAATCAATGGTCCCGGGCGCTTGGTCGAGCAGCATCGAACGCCGTGGCCAGCAACCCCCCCGAGCTTATCCGATCAGCCGTGGGTGGAGTTTGTTTGTTTAAGAGCAGGATTTATTAATTTTTCGCTGGGTGGTATATTCACCGTCGTTTCGTTCGTGCATCCGGCCTCGGCCCCGGCACTCACGGCTCGCCTACTTCGAACCAACGTCGTTGTCGTGATTCCCTTACCCCATCCTTCTCACATCCTTTTGCTCATTATTCTTCCGTCTTCCTCTTCCCCCACCCACCCGGTTTCACCGCCGTCCGGACGTTTCATCGTTCCTACCGTACTCGTTCGGTCCATCGCTTCGTTCCTCACTTCCGACGCATCTTGTGTCATTGTTTGTCATCGAAATATCGTTCCCTTGTTGGATTTTCGTAACTTTGTTTGTTTCGACTGTTTGATTTTCGATGAAAGAATTAAAAGTCGGTCACGTGCGAGATCGACTCGACCGCAGAGGGTTCAGTACTGTATTCTGTTTTGCGTTATTTTTTCTAACACCCTCTTTCGAGCCATCTGGTAGCTCGCTTCTTCGCTGTCGACTTTGCTATCCGCTGTCAGTGACGAGAAAAACAATCATAAGATTGTAAAATTATTTTTTTTAGAAATCTATAAGAATTGGGACTTTCGTTGTAAATTTTCGGTATACTTTCGAGATCGGACTTATATTTACCGATTTTTTTTTTCCAAATTATAGGACCAGAAGTTTCGAAAATGAGGGAAGGGGGTTGGCGGAAATGCTCTATTTCCGCCTTTTTTCCAAAATACCTTTTTGAATATGCTGTTCAGAATCGTGAAACAGATATTTTCGTATTCCACGGAGCTAGTGAAAATTGCTGCCAAATCTAAAGTTTCCAAGTCGTATGGATTCTAAAAAAATCATCTGTGACAGACGAACAGACGGTCAAGCACAAAAGTGATCTCATGTAAGTGTTCCGTCTTTTTATTCTCCGGGGGTACTAAACCCTAAATAAAATATTGGAATGTCGCCTTTGAATTAAAAATTTTCAAGTTGAAAGCTATATCGTGCAAATTAAAATTGTCGTTCATAACCCAATTCAAAGTTACCACCGTCGTTCCCAATATCAGATCTATTATCGAATCATCCAAAATCCCTCATTTTAGCGCCCAAACATTAATGAGGAACTTTTGCGCTTGTCAAATCAATTGAGTCGTCTAATGTGAGAAAAACTGATGCGACGTCGATGATTCGATGTTTCCATTCGGTAGCTCAGCCGGGCAGGGCGCTGGCGAAAGCTTTGGAGAAGGGGAAGGGCCTGAGGCCCGTCGCGCCTTCGGTCGCGGAACTCGTGCCCCCAGTGCCATCTCTTCGCAACTTGTCCAACTCGGTCGCCTGCTGCTGCTGCTGCGGCGGCGGAGCAACGGGAGATATATTATTGCGCACATCGTCGACTTTCATTCGCGTAAAAATCACTCAAGCTTGTCACCTTAAAGTGCCTTAATTACCGCGTGATAAATATCTTTGATTCACAATCTCCGTATAATAAATTTACCATTCTCTTCCTCCTCCCCTCCCCCTTCGCCCCGAGCATCCTACCGATGGCTTTCAAATTATTTGAAATAAGAAAATTAAATTTTACTGCTCGAGACTCGCGCACGCGCGCGCGCGCAAGCACATTGAACGATCGCCCGCACGATGTAAATTAAATTCTTTACACACGCTCATTTCGCCCACGACGTCGGGACGAGGAGCGTCGGGTCATCGCGCACGCTGCGCAAGATCGTCGAAGAGCTTCGTTCGGTATTTTGCAAAAAAAAAAAAAAAATAAATAAATAAAATAATAATAAGAAGAAAAAAAATCACGTCATGGTTTCGTCAAACGTTGGTGTGTACGAGCAATGTGTGTGTGTGTGTTTGTGTATACGTTTCGTCTCGCACGAACGCCGGTTAATAACAATTTGCCGCTACGGGACGTTCGACGAGAAGAGTCAAAGTCGCCACAGGGCCCATGGCGTAGGACCTGCTGGGCCACCTTTTCCCACCTCCAGACCCGGAAGAATCAACGTTGCACTCCAGCCGGTGCAAAACTTATTGAATTTGTCCATAAATACGCTATTCTCGTCCGAGATTTAACATTTATTTTTAAAACCACATTTTTTTGGCTATTGTTATTGATATAAAAAGCTGGAAGGAAATTGCAAATTCTTGAACCTTGCAATTTGATTTGTCAGAATGTTACGTACTCAAGTAACAAAAATTATGCATAAGCTATGTACAGACTATCTGTAGCTTCGATATAGTTTTGTGCACATATAAACTATGCATATGGAATGATTCTGGACCATGAAAAAAATAATTTTCATATATTTTTTTTAAGATTTAAAAATCTCAAAGTTCTTTCATAATATACATTTTTTTCAGATTTTTTTCGCCACTGTTTTTGTATTAAACTCGGAAATATGATATAAATGATTTTAAAAACTTTCAAATGAATTCAGGCAATGCAGAGGGTGAATTTAAGTATCGGACGAAAATATGAAAAATCCTTTTTCAATGTCAAGAATAATTTGGAAGGTGGGTAGCGAGAGTTTTTTTTAAAGCCAAATATAAGGACCACCCCAATGTATATAAATAGTTAACGAAGACTCTTCTATGAGAAAGCCCTTTTTTTTTGTAATCTTTGGCTTCCTCATAGAGGAATGTTCGATAATTACGTAGAATTCGGAGAAAGCAAATTGCAAGTTTCAACTTGCAGCTTGTTTTTCATACTTTCAAATTAATCAGTGGGTGTATAAAATTCCAATTTCTTCTTAAATTTAAATGATTGTTGATTCATATGTATTCAGGAGATTGAACACGGCGTGTCAAATATTTTGAAATCGTCAGGGGTTAAAACTTCGAAGTTACGAATTGCCATAAAATCCGATTCGTTTGGCCGATCTTTACAGCAAAATATAACACTCACTACGATCTATAGACGGTCATTGAAAGCTTCACTGAATTTGAACGCTATTTAACTCAAGGTCGTTAATTTTACGGTGAGATTTTCATTTTCATGACCCGTCATCGAGGCGCGCGTGGTATTTTCATCGGAACTTCGATAACTCGCGATTTCCGTCGTTCAACTCGAATTCCGAGGATTCCAAACGCTCGGTTCGCCGCGTGTACGCGATAACGTTTGCAATACCGACGCGATGACGCAGGCGCGCCAATTATAGCCGACCGATTGCATCTTCCTCATTTCGTGGTCAAACACATGTGGCAAAAACGGAATTACTCTCGATTTCTCTATTTCTTTTTTTTTTACTACCAAATGAAATAAATGTATCTACGCTATATATATATATGGGATTAAGCATATATAATCTATATACAGTAGATATACTATATACAGTCTGTATGTGGCCAATCCCACATACAGCGTATGTATAGACTATATATCATTTTTTTTACTTGGGCTTTATTGAAAAAAATGGTATCGCATATTTATTCCATTCCCCTTGGCAGTAATCGTCATTCTAGATGACCACTTGTTGCATTACGAATTGGAGTCGAAGGAAGAGTAATAAGTCTGTGCGCACAAGGATTGAAACCCAAGGAAAATGATTATATATTTATATATAAATTATAAACAGGATTGGGCATGTATGGTCTATATATAGTCTATGTACCTATAAACCGTATATAGTCGATGTATAGACTATATATGCCGAATTCCTATTAAAGTATATATATCGACTACATATAATTTTTTTACTAAGGATCATTAGCTCCTCGCACCTGTGGCCCCATAGTGTGTCGCACGATCAACTTTACGTGCATTATACGCTTCCTGAGGAAACGAGCCGAGAGCACTTAACTCTATCGCTTTCAGGTAGGTCGTTTCGGTTTCGCGGTAAACGTATGCACCGCGATATTTCGCAGTCACGTGTACATAAGGGATTTAACGGTGCTACACCTAGATAACAACAAAAAGGTGAAAATAAAAAAAAAGTTAAAATCGTAACAAAATTAACTAGCATGTTGGTGTAATTTGTTTTCATTGTTACAGTTATTCAATCACTATGTCCCTCAACTATGAGGAATATAGTTTGTAAATGAAGAAAAAATAAAAGAAGTGACGACGTTACGAAAATGTGTCCGTCACGTTTTTTTTAGCATGGTGTTCAGTAGTCGAAGATACAACGCTTTGAAAAAGTTCAAACAAACAAAAAAATATATTTTCTTAGTCTGTGCACCCTTTTCAAGACAATACATTACACCTAAGCAAAAAAATAAAAAACAAATAACGTTCTTAGATTGCTAGATGCTTCCTCAATTCCTTCTTACAACCGAAATTTTACTCACTTATCTCACTAGAACTCAAAAATGGTAAACCATTTCGCCATTTTCATTTTTCTTTCTCGACCCCCCCCCCCCCCAATAACATCCCATCAATTACAAATCCTTTACGATTTCCATTCCAAATCTGGTCTTCATCATAATTTCTCTAACGCTCGTGATCGGAAAAAAAAACAATGAAAATAAAACCGAACATTAATAAAAAAAAAAAACAAAAACCATATAGCTCATCAGCTTTTATAAAATATACCGTATACGTGCAACGCAGTTAAATACCGCGAACAATGGATCGCCATAGCCAGAAGCAACTTTATATAGCCTGCGGAACATGCTACGTAGCAGTTAATCCGTGGTAGCTGAAGATAGAAATTAGAGTCTCATCGTAGCGGTTGGTACGACGATGTTTTCTGGAGTGAAGCTCGTTCGCGGTCGAAGCCTGATGATAATGACTGTAACAGGTGCTGGAAAGTCTGGTGCCACCTTCGCACCTCGTCCCTGATCCCCGAGGATCGTTGATCGACGTTGTGCTCATGCTACACATATATATATATATATATTATATATATGTATATATCTACCTGAGCATCATCCAAAGCCGGCTTCGCTCATTCCGCGCCTCCGGGTCTCGTCGTACACTATAATACAACCGGCTGGAATGAACCGGACAATCTCGCCGCCTTCTGTGCTGCTGCTGGTCATCGTCGCCCTCGGTTACCGCTGACGACGATGGCGGTCAACAATCTCTTCGTTTCCCGGTACTATTCTGATTCATCTACGAAAGTTCACGTTCGTACAGTTTTTTTTTTTTTTTTTTTTTTTTTTGTAGCTGGTGTAGGTGCCATCGGTGAATGACACACAACATTATTCCGGGTAAATCGTATTTTTATGTCCCACGTATATATGCAGTATTGTGCGAATTCATGTGGGCATACGGTTTTTTTCCCACGTGTTTTGTGGAATTGAAAGTTGGTTGATTTTAGTTGTGAATACAAATCCATTTTATCTTTTTGCTTCCTCATAGAGGGAGCTTTGTTCTCGCGAATTTCTTTTTGGAGATGTTCATGAAAACGTGTTCAGAATTTCTTAAAACATCTAAAAAAACACACTTAGAAAAATTGTCCGGAAAAAAGCTTCCTCTGTAAGGAAGCCAAAATTGATCGACACATACTCATAGAGGAATCTTTGGTGAATGTGTAAAATGATAAGGAAGCCATGAGCAAGGTTCTACTTTGCATCTCAATAATTTAAAAACGGTGAAAAATTATGAGGAAGCAATGTGCAAGTTTTTACTTTGTTTAATAATGAATATGTCCTTCCTTGGCCTTAATGGCTGCATGAACCCGTCTTGGCATGAAATCAATTAATTTCTGGCAGCTTTCCTTAATCTTCTAATCTCCGTATCACACCTGAATAACGGCTTCTATCATTTTAGTTTCAGTCGTGCAGTCAATTTTTCGTAATCCAGCGTTGCACATGGCCCACAGATTCTCGATAGGATTGAGATCAGGTGAGTTTCCAGGCCAATCCAGAACGGTTAACCCCCTTCTCCTCAAAACACTTCAGCATAATCTTGGAAACGTGGCTTAGGGCTGAGTCTTTCTGCAAAAGTGGGTCCATCGACAGCTCGAACTTTTTCGAGTTCAGTGACTAAATTCGACTCCAACATTGCCTTGTATTTCTCACTGTTCATCATGCCTTCAAATGTTACCAGTTAACCAATACCCATACATGAAAACCCAGTTCAGTGTTACCATCTCAAGAATTATAAAAGGTTCGCCGTCACCACATTAACCGGCACAATACTGTATATCTAAACACATGCACATCGCACATAATTTTCCATTTGTATTTCAAAAAAATGAACAATTCCGATGCTTCGAAATTCACACGGATTCGCGACACGAGTGTGCCAAAGTCCCATCGAATACCGCAACTTAGACAGCGGAAGCCATTGCGGTCACAGCTAAATTGTTTGGAAGCCCATTTGACAGTGGCTTTTAGCGCGGAAATACGACAGTTTAATCGTCTCGGGACAAAGCGAGAATCTCCACCGCAGAACATTGAGAATCCGGTCCATTGCGGAGATCAGGCGACTCGAACGGAATATAGGCATCAGGAGCAGCGGTGTGTGTGTGTGTGTGTGTGTGTGTGTAACAGTAGAAGCAGTGGATACGTTAGGTTGGTCATCAAACTCAAGACTCAAGCCTACCGCAATACGCGGTTTATATTAGTAGCTTTCTCGTGCATTCATAGTCGAAGGTGGACTCGGAGGAAGAGTCAAGGGACACAACCTCAGTTAAGGTGTGTATGTTGTTGACCGTGTGTGCGTGTGTGTGTAACACGCTTAATATGCCTAGTCAATTTTAGAGCGCGCACAAGAGCCTCGGAGAATTCAGTCGTCTCACTCGTCGGGTTCGAGAATAGCGCAATGAGCACTGCGGCAGATATACCAGTACTGTATACCGTATTTCACCATTACCACTGCCAATGGTTACCATATTGGATTTTAACGAAGCGTCGGCGGGCGATGCCAACCAATCTGTATGAGTAACCATACCATTGGCTTTTCGTTCGGTAGCCAATGCCGGTTGTTTCAACCATCAGCTACCTCGGACGTTCCATTCCATTTGCAGTTATGACGAGTTCGGGTTCAAAGGCCGTGAGACTTCTCGCTAACTCCAGGATTATAGACCCTGGACGGGTTTCGAAGCTCCTGATGGATTGTGTCTGTGGGGTGTTCAATTTACAAATTTTTTTGAGTTTGTTTTTTTTTGTTCAAGTGTAACTTTTTATAGGAAGTTCAACTTTTGGGTTAGATTTTTCACAATAACTCGGAAAAAAGGGAAAAAGTAAGAGAGAGAAAAAGAGTGATCGCTCCCCAATTTTTTTTTACATTGTCGAACGACCGTAGAAATTAATGTAATCGAATATTCAGGCTTGTAAGGGTTATTGCGGGGACCGATATTACAATGTCATTAGTTTGTCGGTGGATATGATGTGATCTAGAGCTTTTTGAATGATCCAGAGTTACCGAACGGATGGAATGTAGGTTTTCGAACAAATACTCGTTGTCCACGAGTGTGCAAAGTGCAATCCGCGTTACTAGCCTTATTTGACTCGCTTCTACAGGCTCACGCGTAAGACTTCCTCGTCACGGACATTGAGGATCCGAACGGCCACGAACTTTTTTTCGCATCACCTACATCCGAGAAATCGAATGTCGGAAGCCCCGCGGGATAGTCGCAATTACGGAGTATGACTGCACAGAATTGTTCGGTAATTTGTTTATTGTCGAGTAAATGCAACGCTGGGGGCTTCGCCCCGGAACGAAGTAGATATTGCTGATCCAAGAAACTTTGATCCTAAGCGCATGGATCACTCGAGGACTAACTCCATGTGCACTTCGAAATGTGAAAATTGTTTTTGTAATTTTTTTCATATATAACATAAGTGTTATTTTAACGTAAAGAAACTGGAAAACAATTATTGGTGGAATCATTCTGTGTAATTGACTTTCATTTGGATTAAAGAACAATGAAAATCCGGATGAAGTATGTAATTTCCATAATTTGGAGATTTTTTTTAGAGAATTTTACTGAATTTTACTAAATGACAATTTTGATGAGGATTCGTCTGTATATATGAAGACGTTCGGTGACTGACTGACTGTCTGATTGAGTGACAGACAACGCAAAGCCTGAACGAGCCAAGTTAAAAAATCATATATATAGTCTACAGATACACTATTGATGGGATTGGGCTTATATGGTCTATTGGAAGGACCATATATAATTTTATTTACGCCAGCACTGAAGATAGAAACATGCAATTTGGAAAATATGTTCCTTAGAGGGTGTTGAGGTGTGCCAAGAAAGGATTTTTCGAAAGTCAACCCCTAAGAAGGTAAAATGGGGTGTAAAGGTTGTAACCATTGTTACCCCTATCTCCAGAACGATAATGGATAGAAAGAATAAATTTCGTAAGGGTCATACAGTAAGTGCTCACTACGAAAGGATTTTGAAATTCGACGACCGAAAGTGGGTTGAAGCTGTTTTTTTTTTTTAAGGGAGTGACGGGACGGGACACGACGGGACGGAATGGGACACGGCCGAAGCCGCCGGTTAACCACTACCATCAATAACATATATATAACGATTTATAAAAATATGAAAAAACGACGTTATTTGTCCCCAATTCCCAAAAGTTCGTAAAAACGGTTGTTGCAAAGTCGCAGTAGATAAAGCATCGTCGGTCAGACGTGGCAGTCGAAGCGAAAGAACTTTCGCTTCCGAACTCCGCCATCAACGTGATGAAATGGAGAGATCAAGAAGCGCGTGATCACGCATCTGCCAAACGAGAAATAACTTCTGTGTGTCATTCATGTGTGGATGGGAGGGTCGGCAACGTCTAAATTAAATGTTTCTGGATCGACGAACCGAGCCATCGTATTCATCAACGCGTCGCGAGGCCGAAAGCGAGTGAGAGAGAGAAAGAGAAATAGAGAGAGAGAGAGAGAGAAAACAGCAACGCTCACTTAATCTGGATTTAACGCGGCGAGTTGAACCGCCAGGATTCGTTTTTTTGCTCCTTTTGCTCATCTCTCCCATTATCGGTGGTGCAGAAACGAAACGATGCTGAACTTGCTTGCCTCGTCACAATGCAGCCTTAATTGGCGAATCCCCGCGAGATGTATGGGGCATAACGCCGTTACACACACGCGAGAAATATTATTCAAAACGACTTTGCGGTTATCCGACGGGCCCACGGAGAAAAGGAAAGATCGAAGGTGCAAGGACATTCTTTTTCCGTTTTTTTGTTTTTTTTTGTTTTCATGTTGAATTGATGAATTTTGCCTGACAATTCAGAAGCTCAAATTTTTGAGGTCACGTGTTTTCTCTCAAGATAAATTATTTCATTGACAATATTGAAAGAATTTTCATTATAACTTTCAAAATGCTTATTTTTTATGGACCAAGAATTTACAAATGCAAAATCTTACGGAAAATTATCTTGTAGGAGGATTTTGAATAAAATGTTTTTTTTTTTCGTCTCATTTTATTCTTTGATGAAAATATTTGTACCAAATTTTAACATGAAAATTCGCAAAATTGACGGAGTTATGATACATTAAATGAATTTGAGCGACGTAAGCGAAGACATTTTTTTTCGGACACACAAAGATCCAATAAACATACCCTGAAAATATTCCCTGAAAGCAATCGATAGCATTTTTTTTTTCATCTAATCAAAAAAAAAAGAAACGCTTATTCCAGCAGCCAAAAATAAAAATCTCTTTGATAATTAATAATCAATAACCCACAAAATATCGATGCAAGATTATATTCGTCGATTCAAAATTTCGTTACGAATTATCTCAACGAAGCTGTAGATAACTGACACAACGTTAACGAGCCTAACGGTACTGACGTAAATGACAACGAGTCGACGTGAGTCGAGCACAAGCCTCGCAGCTGTGTCCAGGGTGAGAAACGAAGAAGACGACAAAAATAATAAAAACAAATAAAAATAAAACAACAATAATAATAAATAAAACAAAGACACGGGGTACTTAAGGCCTTGCCTATGTATCGTCATAACGTGAACCAGATACGTGGCTCCAGAGGCAATGGGCTGTCACCATAAATTATCATTTTCATAGTGCCCCGTTGGTAATTTTGAAACAACGAAGCCCAAGGCGATCGAAGACTATATGGGCTCGAGTGACTCACACGTACATCGGTCGAGTGTTTCGCATCAACCGGCTTCTGACACAGCCGGAAAAGACTTGCGTTAGCAAACTACCACTGCCAACTATTACTGCCACCATTTCGAACTACATCCCGCGCTTGTGGCTAACTGTTTGCTGCTACTCGACGTTTGCTGCCGTTCGTTAATAATCACGCGAACCATATAGCTTTGATAGGCTCTTGCACCCTGCGGTTGTTACCGATGTTATGCCCCCCCCCTTCCCCCCACCCCTCCCAGCCCCTTGAAAGACAAAACGAACGTGGCAAACGACGTCAAGAAGACGAAGAGCAAGAAGAAGGAAATCGTTCGACCATCGAGCGACAAGAAAATAATGTCGAACGTTTCGTGAGAGGTGAAGAAACAAAGGAAAAGAAGTTCACGAGCTTCGTCAAACTTAATTTTCGAAGTACCAGGGAGCATCACAGTCCCGGAAGCGATGTCTCGAAGATCGTCGAATTGCTCATCGTTTTTGTAGTTGATCCTCTTTAGTCGGATCCTCGGCAAAATTACGGCTTAATCATACTGATGTGATGCAAAATTCATCCCAGCAACTTTGAATTCCGATGAAAATGTTTGCAATCGACATAATGATTTGGGGGAAAATTTCCGAACATATTTCAGATCTATTGGTACGATTATGAATTTTTGTAATAGTTGAGATTTAATTTTTAATATGCTAAGAAAAAAATCTTTAAAAAAAAACAGAAATATTCAACTTCACTTTTTAGTAAAATTTGCTTTAACGTTTTTCAATTTATCAGATATTCAATATTCTTCAAATGGACGTGACATATTTCAGAAAAATTATATTTTATCATATTTTAATGTTTTAATATTTATTATATTTTTAAAAAATTGAACAAACGTTTCCAGAGTTTTTGTTCTTAATTTCTAAAAATAAGAAAAAGTGCAAAGAAGCTTTCTTGAAAAAAAAACTTTTTTTAACTCGATTTTCGAAGTACAAGCACGATCACAATCCCGGAAGTGATGTCTCGAAGAATGGCTCGTCGAATAACTAATCGTATTGATAGTTAACGACAACAACAAAAATTATAAAATCAATCGAATCTACATGTACGGAAGTTATAGGTTATGTACCTTGAACAGATAACTTTGAATCTCGAAATATTCCGGTTTATTATCACGGACAATGGTCTATCAATCCCACAGAATGCTTTTCTTTTGTCTTTCGCAGATGGCTGTCCATATGCTAACGTCGATTTGAGAACTCAACGCTGTCAAAATCGTCTCTTCGACTATTTTCATTATCAATTTTTTACCTTTACAGGTCTTGATCAATGTCTGACTTCGTAATGTTCGAATGTTTTGAGTGCGTTAGCGCCAACAGCGGGTGGCCGAACGACGGACCTGCAAGCGTGAAGCGGGAATAGATTCGTTTATGAATAATTCGTACTCGTGCCCATCGAGGAATGCCATCGGAGCATGACGTGGTCAAGTCTGGAAGATGTGTTGTCGCTGCGTGAACTCGACCCAAGGATACCCACAGGATGAACTTGCGGATGCCATACGCACTATGAGTGTAATATATAGGTATATAAAATGTACGATTGGTATATGGATATATCGTGTGTGTGTGTGTGTGTGTGTGTGTGCGTTACGCGTTCGAGAGGTCGCTAGTATATATTAGGGTGTGTCGAAAAAAGGCAAAGTCTTTCGAATCTTCCGGCAGTTTCTACATTCGAAGTAGATGCTATGAGGAGATATCTGTCAAAATTTGATCCCAATCGGACAATATTTAGAGGTTCCGCTTTCACGTATTCGATTTTGCATTTGATTAACACGTAAATATTTTTTTTTATTCAGTCGCAATTAATTTTTCAGGTATCCGAAACATTCCGGAGATGGAAAGTAAGTGCAATACATAGTATTGAAGTCATTCGAAATAGGAATATTTTTTTTTTGACAATAAAAAAAAGTTAACCATTTTTTTTCGTAAGTTTTCAATAATTTTCGTTTGTAACAAAGTTGTTAATTTTTTCAAATTGTAAAACAAAAAAATTCCTATTTTAAGTAACCTCAATACAATCCATCGCACTTACTTTCCACCCCCGAAATTTTTCGCTTACCTGAAAAATTAATTGCGACCGAAACATTTTTTTTTGTTTTACATATTAATGAAAGGCAAAATTAAATTGGTAAAAGCGGAACCTCTAAATATTGTCCGATTACGTTGAAATTTCGTCAGATATCTTCTGATAGTATCTGCTTCGAGTGTAGGAACTGCCAGGAGAATCAAGAAACTTGGTTTTTTTTTCAACACACCCTAGTATATATCTGCGGATGAAAAGAAGAAGATGAGCAGCAACAGTCTGATAAAATCCTGGGCGATGCGTTATGTCGGGTTACCCCCCGGACAGTGGAGATCGCGGTTGCCAAGGTTTCTCGGTTTGTGACGGGGCATGCGAGCCTAATTAGACTCCTTCAACCGTTGACCACCATTCTCGTTTTTCCTGCGGGATCCGACGATCGTTCCCCGATGAGCCCCGACGGTTCGGCTCTTTCCGTTTCCGTCGTCTGAGTGCGACATTGCGCACTAAACGTTCGAAACACGTGAAACGGCTACGACTGACACGATAATGTTGCTTATGGATTGACCAATCTGCTGTTCACTCTTATCGTTCACTTGATACTCGAAAAAATTATTTGTATTGATGTGTTTTACGATTTTCTGTGATTCTCTGTAAAAATATTGACTCTTGAGATATTTATACGGATTTGAAACGATTTTTATTGTTAAATAAAAGTTTTGAAATTTAATATTCAAAAAATGTATCGATAGAATGGATGAATTATCGAAAATTAATTCATAATTGAGTTACAAAAGTTTTGAATAATAGTTTGACAATCCAATTCAAATAGCAGGAATAGTTTGCAAAACACTTTGGCCTATTTGTTTTCTACAAAAAAGCTCGACATAATGGATTTTATTATAAAATCGCCGATTCGATTAATGTGATGAAACGTTGTCCGTTCCTGTAATAATTATTTTTTCAACTGCAAATATAAAAAATCCGAAGTATGTTTTTTTTGGTAATCTAAAGTTTTGTGTCTCGTAATGGCAAAATTCATCTTTATTCCCAGGGAACGATTAAAAATGCTCCCATATTACATTTTTCTTCCATTCGAACCATCGATTTCACAATTTCATTTTCTTCGATTCAAAAATTCATCACTCGAATATAAAAATATCAAATCGAATAAATTCATAGATCGTACGTTGAGGTCGTGTCGGTGAAGTTGCAGATGAGAACACATTTTACCCATTACGCAACTCAATACAGACATATAATTTTTTTATTATTATGATTTTTTTTTCTTCTGCCTCATCGAATATTCATAAAATTTATTGTATTTCACGTCTGTGCGGTGTCTATTACACTTTATTTTGCTATGTGCAATCGTGAATGGGGTCCGTCGGGCCGAGGGTCCCACGTGCTCTCTCTCTCTCACTCTCTCTCTTACTCTTTCTCTCTCGAGTGCAGTGCAACGCGCCGCGAGACGCGACGATAGGCTCGCTTCGAGAAATAAACGTTCTTTATTATCGTTGACCCGCCGGTCGACGTTATACGCGTGCGGGATCGGGCTCGAGTTCGCCTCGAGCGAATGTAAAAAAAAAAAAAAAAGAAAAGAAAAAACTCGGTTGCTGGGAGCTCTCTATGCACGAGCTCGCCGGTGCAAGCTCTGCGGACCACGCTGCTGGTTGCGCGCCGGTTCGAGGTTGGGATAATATAAGTAACGGGGTATCTTGTCCATGAACGGGGCAGAGAGGGAGGGGTGGGGGGTGGACCGCGGGAGGTGCTAGATGGTTTTTCCCAGGGCCAAGCCATGTGGGATGGAGAAACACGGAAAGATCCAATCTAGCTAAAAGCTATGGTCGTATCAACGTTGAAAAAAAAAACGAAAAAACAATTCAACGTGTAATAAACCGATAATTCGATAATTTTAAGTGTCTACGAAAGCCTGTGCCATAATCACAGCCCCCCCCCCCTCATCATCCAATGATTAACCATTCAATTAAGGAGTATTTGAAAATTGTTATTAAAAATACGACTCACAGCGTGTTGACCGATAACGAGCTTTAATGAAAAACGACATATTTTATGTGTGCACAAGTTTTTTTGTTTTTTTTTTCTTCGTTTTAATTCCGGACTGGAATTAAATTAGTGTAAAATTATTGATTCATTGAAAAAATTAATTGTTATATGAATAATGTGTGGGGCTGAAAGAAATGATCGAAGTAGATGCACTGTTGTTGGTGAAGTTTGAAGATAAGATGATTATCTTGTACACGAATCTTTCTTTTTTTTTCAAATCCGGGACTAAAATTAAATTAGTGCAAAGTTACTGATTTATTAAAAAAATTCATGTGTAAAAATTCTGTGTAGAATGATAAAATGTGTACGGAAAAAAATAAAAAGAATGATGGTTATGATTGTTAACGTAGTTTAAAGATAAGATGATTATCAATATACACGATTCCTTTTCAAATTCGCGACTAAAATAAAAAAAGTGTAAAATGATTGATTCATTAAGAAAATGAATTCTCCGTAAAATGCACAATACGTGCGGTGAGAAAAAAAAAGAATTAAAAAAATGAATAATCGAAGTAGATGTATGATTGTTGGTGTAGTTTGAAGATGAGATGATTGCCGACGATCACCACGCACCAGTGGGTCGCGTTTGTGATTGATCGTCACGGTGAAGTTTGCTCGTCACACGAGTCCACACACACACACACACGTTTCCCACTGTGATCTCGCGGAGGGGGGGGGGATAATTGATATTATTTCCCGGTCGCGGATATGACGATAATAATCCATCGTTGATTGCCGTCCAAAGAGAGAAGATTTTCACGTTTGCAAAAGAAGTCCGTTGTGAGTCCTCCGCGAGGACCCCATATATACCGATATAATAGATCTTATGTATACCTACCGGGTCCGAGAGCGTTATGTTTATTCCTGTCGGGCGGTCCGCAATGCTGATGCGACGGCAATAGCTTCGCTTTCCACTCTTATTTCTCGTCGTCGTCGTCGTCGTCGTCGTCGTCGTCGTCGTGGTCGACGATCGTCGTGCTGCAGGAGTTGCGGTTGCCGCGCAGCGAGGATCGCCCGGTGCATTATCCGTTAGACATGGCCTCTGCGCTGATATATTGACTTGGACAAAAAACCCCCGAGTGTTCTTGCCAACTACCTGGCACACACTGCGCACACCAGTTCACTGCGCCCGTGCGACTGCCATGTACAGGGTGTCCCCAAAATCATCGCCGCAATCGAAATCCATGAACAACCGAGGTCACCTCAAATCGAAAACGTTGGAAGGTGATTTTATTTTTCTTCGCTTCCTTTGGGAGTTACAACGGTTTTTTTCCGAGAAGTTGCCATAAGCAGTTTTGGCTCTATATTCGCTACAAAATGGGGTCACATAAAACATTTGTTATCGTTTTTCATTTGTTTTCCGTAAAAAATGCATTTTTTTTTTAATTTCTACATTTATTCGGTTTTTTTTGTTAATAACTTTTTTAATATTCATTTCTATAAAAAAATGTGTGAATTAGTTTTGTAGAGAATTATTTAGCCTTCTATATCAAGAAAATGAGAATGCCACTTTATTACGTATTTTTCTGATTAGAACGACGTCAAAATAAAAAGTGAAAAATGTTGAACTAAAAAAATCGTGTTTGATAATAAATTGTATGAAGACAGTTATTCGCACAGGAAAAAATTGCAAGCCAGCGTTAAACAGTTAGAAATTCTCGTTGCAGAAAAAAAAATGTTGACAATCGGTCGTAGTTTGGAAAAGATAGGGCCGATTGAAGAAAACGTGAGTCAGAATGATAAAAACCTTTGTAACTCCCAAACGAAGCGAAAATAAGGAAATGACTTCCTAATCCGTTCGACTCGAAATGACATCAAGTATCCAATGGTCTTTCGTTCGCGGCGGCGATTTTGGGACACCCTGTATATATATTTATATAGCAGAATAGCTCTGATGCTGATGCCGCCGTCACCGTCGTGCTTCTGTTGCTCTCGCCTCGACTCTTCGAACGTCGCCATCCTCCTCTCACGTCCAAGAGAAAGAGAGAGAGAGAGAGAGAGAGAGAGAGAGAGGGAGAATCCCGATCTTCATCGTACTTCCCGTACTCCCGCATTCATCTCCGTCCGTCTTAATGCTCGCTCTTCACGGTGGCAATGCCCACGGTAGCCGAACGATTTCAAACGCAACCGCAAAACTCAAATACGATATTCGAATCCAGGTGTTAGGAAACAATTCATATTTATTTTCAAGTAGGAGTCGAAAATTCAGAACGATCAACGTTCGAAACGACTTGAATTCAGAACGCCCAGTGCTTTGAACGTACAGAATTTCGAACTCCTAACAGTGGCACGGTTTTGAGGATGTCCCGACTTTCGAGCTTTCCCGATCGTACATTATCAATGTAAGATAAATAGCGTCGCGGACTTTTTTGTAGGAAATTTAATTCTCTACAACATTGTTCATGTGAACTTTTGGTCTACCTAGCGTTGTTCAGCCAGCGTTTGGACGCAAACATCACAATCGATTGATTTTTGATGATTTCGATTGGTTCTTGTTCTTGCGATAATTCAACGGATCGAAATGATATTTAAGCCCAAGAAGTTGAAGTTTTTGATGTGGCGGATGATTGCGGCCGAGTGACGAGATTTTAACATTTTTCTGATAATTCCGAAAATTCAGGAGCAGATGATAAATATCATTCTGTTTATAGATGAGATGCAGAAGATCTCAAAACGTGAACCTTCAGCTTCCTTTCACGAACAACAATGTACTAGCAAGTGACAAAAAAAATGCCAGCTTTTTTATTCTAGAAAAAACACAGCTTCTTTATTCTGGAAAAAAAAAAATTTTATTCCGGAAAAAAATCATTTTACTCAATCTTTTGGTTTTCAAATGTCTTGCGACCATCGGCAACCATGTATCTCACGATAATTCGCAACGAACTCAGCCGGGGAATCGAAATGGTATTTAAATCCGAGAAGTTGAAGTTTTTGATGTGGCATATGATGGGCCAGTGAGGACGAGACACGTGAGGAAAACGAAGTTTGCAACGCAAGAAACGTACAAGTGGATCAAGAGTGTGTGTAAGTGTGTGTGTGTGTTTGTGCAAGAGATAAAGAGGAGTGTGCGAGCGGTGTGGCACGAGGACGAAGAACCTATTACAGCAGGAGCAACATATCGGTTGAGAAGCAAAAGAGTCCGGGACAGTCGGAGAGAAGCGGGTTCCGGAGACAGGTGAGATAATCAACCTCTGTAGCCTCCGCTTGCTCGAGCTCCGAGCTCTGCTTCTGCATCTCGGTGCTTTCTCGCCCACGGCGAGTAATCACACTATTCGCGCATGCGCGAGCTAGCGAACGAGTGGAGTCTTTTTTAATGCTCGCTTCGAAAAACCGACCGAACGACGCGTTCACGAGTCTCAATGTGTATTAAAGTACGTTGCACCGCGATTATGCGAGCGGCACATCGTCTTCGGGACTTGAGTGTTTGATGACGATCGCGAATCGATGCCGCCGTTGAAACGCGGTTCCGCTGCATTCAATACTGCCTTTTATTTATTTATTTATTTATTTATATATTTTTTTTTTCATCCCCCATTCTTCACCCAACACGAATTGATGATGATGCCACGATGGCGGAATTGATATACGATTGAAATAACCAACTTTCCCTCGGCTGTCTGGTGTCAACGAGTTTTTCTTATTATCATTGAGCTTTCCCAGTCATGTTGTTGATTTTTTTTTTTTAACATTAAAAGTGAGATTTTTTATGGCTGAGAATAACTTGCATTTGGAAGCACACTGGAGGATCATGTAAATTGCGATAATGATGTTCAACAAGCGAGGATTTATTATTCTTATTATTTTTTTTTTTTATCGAGAACTGACAACTGAAGTGAATGGTGCTGGTATCCATTGGTACTCCATCTGTACACTGTACTTTCTGGCTGCAACGTCTATACACTGAACCCAAAAACGTTCGATATGTTTTTGTTTTTTCAGACTCAAATAGCATACGATAATTTGTAAAAGTTTTGGGATACTTCTCAGGGATTTTATTTTAGGTGCTAATAGGTTTTTCAATGATCCGTCAAACATTTATTCAATTTTAATTACTACAATTTTCAAGAAACGTTTTACCTGACATTCTCGTTTCTTTCCAAGACGGATTAGTATACAGGCGAAGGGCCAAAGATTTTTTAAATCATAATAATCGTAATAGCTTCGATATTAGACTTGAAAGGCTAGAACTATTCAACAATTTCCAAAAAATCGATTTTTTTTGTTGCATTTCCTAAAAGTACAGCATTTCGAAAGTATTCCCTGGAAATTATTTTAGACAAATCTTTTTAGGTAAAACTAAGCAGTCCGCGTTTAAATGTTCCTTCGACGTCAGAAGGAAATCGCAATGAAAAAAACTACTTCATAGTACCAGAATAGATGATTCAATGTAAGTTCAAAAATAATTCCATCGCCCAACATAATATTAATTATTAAAGAATAATCGAAACGATGTCCTCAACAGTGATATGCATTCATTCAATGAAAATGTATTCCAAATACTTTACGAACTAAACGCTAGTGAATTTCACTAGATTTATTAATTTTTTCACTTCATTGTAAAATAACAATTTACGTAAATTGTCCATAATTATTACGAAAATGTGAAAACATTGATTCACGCATGATAATCAATCGTAGCTATTGGTTTTTCAAAAGTATTGAAAATACATTTTCATTGAATGGATGTCCATGCCTGGTCCTCAATCCTCTGTGCACACCAAACGTACAATGATTCCCAATATTTTCCAAACTGTGTTGCACATTCCTCACCACAACCTGACACACAGACACACATAAAAAAAATTCAAAATCCACCATAGTACCACCAAGTGCAGTACGTATAAATGTTGTTCATCTCGTGAACGTATAGACATTCAAACTCGAGCGCCCATTGGGCACGAAAAGCAAGCGGTGCTTCTTGCCATTGTGCTTTGCGGAGGTCTGCTCGATACTGATTTACCGCTCGTCTAATTTGTAGGCGGTCGCACATTAAACAATCCATAAACGCTCGTGCGTAAAACACTCCGAAGACCTCTCTCCGGTCTCGCAGATGCTCGGCAGCCACCGTCCGGTCTTCGTCTGGCTCCCTCAAACTCGTGATCGCTTTCTCCCTCATGCGCTTTCTTACACGGTGCGTGCGACGGCTGCTGCTGCTGTTGATGCTGCTGCTGCTGCTGTTGCTGCTGCTGCTGCTGCCACGAGAGTGCAACAGAACGTACCAACGAAACACGATCGCAAAAGCGCGCGCACCGTAGAACGAACGAACTAAAACGTATGTTACGTTCTTATACGGGGTCTACGCTGAGGGTATAGGCAGAAGCGGCAAAAAGAAACAGCCGAGAGACGCTCCGACACGATTTATTCATATTCAAATGCGCGCCTTTACGATCGGTTCTCGCGCGCAAGCGTGAGCCCGAACCCCGTGTGTGGGGCTGTATACGCTGGGGTGTGTTGAAAAAATGCAACATTTTTTCATTCTTCTGGCAGTTTCTGCATTTGATGTGGATACTGTCAGGAGACATTGGTAAAAATTTGAGCCCGATCGGACAATATTTAGAGGTTCCGCTTTCACGAATTCGATTTTATCTTTGATCAACGCGTGAGCAATTGTTTTTTTTTTTTTTTTCACTTACAATGAATTTTTCGGGTGAAAGAAAGCTCTCGGGAATGCAATACGCAGTGGTAAGTTTATTCGTGATACGAATATTTATTGCTTTACTATAAAAAAAGTGAAGATTTTTTGTCGTCAGTTTTCAATGATTTTTGTTGAAAAGAAAGTTGTTAACTTTTTCAAAAATCGTGAAACGAAAAATTACGCTATTTCGAGTGATAATAATACTATGTATTGCACTTACCTTACATCCTTGGATATTTTTGTTTACCGGAAAAATGGATTCCAATTGAAAAAAAAAAATAGTTTACTCGTTAGTCGAAGGCAAAATCGAATTCGTGAAAGCGGAACCTTTTTATATAGTCCGATTGGGCTCAAATTTTGACAGATATCTCTCAATAGTATCTACTTCAAATGTAGAGACTGCCAAAAGAATCAAAAGCCTTTGTCATTTTTCAACACACCCTTAGTATATCTATATACGTATCGACATGCGGGCGTTTTCGAGGCCTAGGAGGCGCACCGGGGTCGAACGTAGTGAACGAGCGAAGCTGCTATCTTCCAATATGGCTGCACAAGTGTATTTGTGTGTGTGCGTGTGTGTCGTTGGTTCGCGCTGTTTCATGAGTTTCTACCGTTGCTTTTTTGCACCGTCGAACGTCTACGGGGAGGGCTCCTCTCGCGGTCCGGAACTCCATCAGCCGGCTACGACTTCGAGCCGAAGATCCCGAAGAGATGCCGACGCACTGTGTGAGCCGTTCTGCCGGATGGGCGACGTGCGATGCTCCTTGCAAGAAGCCAACGGCAGCAGTGGGACCTCTTACGCATGAATTATAGCTCGTTCTTCCGAGACCGAGAGAGATAGACAGTGAATGAAAGAGAGCGAGAGAGAGAGAGAGAGAGAGAGGGGGGGCATGGATTAGTGGTTACTTATAAAGAAGAGTGACCGAGCTTGGTGGATGGTTTTGTTCGATGCGATTAATTTTCATCTGGTCTCGCTTACAATCTGCCAGGATGACTGTCGTAGTATCCATCGAAAATATTGTTGAGACGGTTTTGAAGTATTGTTACGGTATACCGTTGGTCCAGATATAAATGTGGATCAACCACTTGTACAGGCACAGGTTAGCTACGACGAATTGACAGAAATAACGCAAATTGAACAAAACTTGCTACGAGATTAAATAAGTTGAACCTTGCCATCAAATTTTAAGAATATGCATGGAGGACATGACCACCAAATCTGAGACAAAGGAGATGAGAAAAGCTAACCATCAATTCACACACATGAAGAAACAACGATGAAACACACTGATGCAGAAATGAATTATGGAAATGTAAGAGAAATTTGAAGAGGTCACAAATTTAGTGGGCGAAACGTAATTAAAGAAGAGTATTGAACAAAAACACATGGTCGTTCGTTCATAAAGCTACACAACCAAATTAATTTGTTTTATGGGTTGAATTTTCATATAATTATTGATCATTCGAAAAGATCGAGTTGATTTTGTGTTTTAGGAGTTTATATCTATGATGGAAATGGATTTTTGAGCTCGTAGATATATTAACACTTCAAATCTGAATCCAAGTGTTAACTAGTCTAAAATATGAGGGTCAATGAGATTTATTATTATGCCAAATTTCAAGTTTTCAAGTCGCATTGTTTGTGAGAAAATCGGTTGTGACAGACGGACAGACGGACAGACGTGCAAATTATTTCATAAGAGTTCCCTTTAATACTTCTCTGAAGGTGTACAGAACCCTAAAAACAAAATGTATTATTGAACAAATAAACTATTGGCAGGCATTGAGCGATGAAAATGGATTCCAAAATTCCGTATGTCGTTTGAGGATAAAGATTGAATCTCGATTGGTCAATAGCAGGAAGCATTCGAAGCATAAAATGAAAGTGCAGAGTTATATACAAATATATACCTAGATATATATCCACACATATGATAGGCCGGTGCAACTGTGGATTTAATCCAGTCTACTCCGACCGACCAGTTTGCTTTCGATGTACCCAGCATCGACCAACATCTCGGCGCATACCTCGCAATCTCTCGTCTTATCGGATTAATTTCGTCGAATCTCGAATGGTTATTACGAGGTCCGCTCACATCGTACAGGTGGTGCTATATCCAATAATACTTTTTACACCGCTCGCACGGGTTTCCCAGTTTCCACGAACGATCAGTGTGGGAACTCGAACTCATTAGAAGGCGCGATAGATTATCTCGATAATTACACGAATCTCGGAAGTTGCTTTCGCGAACCATTGCCATAACACTTTGATACAGAGTCTCGAGCTGCCGAATGTATGCTGTACCAGACTAAAATATAAATGTTTGACGAATTTTTGATTTTTGGGAAAAAAATCGATGCTCGACGTCCGGCTGCAAAAAAAATTTGAGAATTCGTCGTTCAACTTAGAAAATGTTTGTATAATTGAAAAATATTCAACCCTCAAACTAACTACGTTTTTTAGACCTGGCGTTGTTTGGACCAGTAAAAGTGCTTCGAAAACCCGAAAAAATTCATGGAAGTTCTTTCAACCTTCAACTTGGAGTCCCAATTGTAGTATTTCGGAAAGAATTATCTGTTTACGTAGTTTTTCATTAAGATATGAAGGTACGTAACCAAAAGAATCCAAAGAACACAAAAATCCCAGAAGGTCGAAAACATCCCCCGTAGTGGGTTTAGTCCGTTGCGGTCACACCTCCGAATAATCCAACCCCACTCACAAAAATCGAACCCATCCGCGTTCTTTTCAATGTATCGACTCAAATTTTGCGCCAAACTTCAATTTCACATGTTTTCTAAATAATCCAATAGCCGTTGTCTTCTATTCAAGATTTTTAAGTAGCCAAAACACGATGCAAAAAAAAAATCACGAAATCTGACTTTTTTTACAAAAAGGAAATCGTAAAAAATTCAATTTCTACCATATGGTAAAAAATCTGGCGCCGTCTTACTCTTCAGATATTATATTTTAGAGAAAAAAATCGAGCTTCTATGGGACTTTGAAATAAGTATATTTATTTTGAAGTTTGAACTCGAGACTTTTGGTCGACATCGAAAGATGGAAGTGGTATAATTAAATGAACAAAATCATTTTTAAAAATGGTATTTTTATTGCATAAATACCGCGAAGTTGGCCTGGGGTCCAGTGGACCCCGACAGACCGCAGCGGGTTAAGGGTTAAAATTAACCCGATAATACTTTACTGTCCTAATAGAGCATGATAAATCGTGCAAAAAAAAGTAATGACTATTCTTCATGTCCATGATCACCAATAAAGTAACCTTATCAACAAGACAGACAATCTTGCAGCTTCCAAGAGATTTTGGACCCTCATGGCTTCGTGCTGCTCGTCCAAGAAATGATCTTTTCCATTCTCACCGCGATCTGGAAGTTCCTCTCACATCTTCCCGTCTTCCTTACGACTCCAAAAAATTGTTCTTATTCGTTTCCTCTCGCTGCTCGTTCATCCAGAGTCGTTTGAGTGATCGCGATACCAAAGATCCCGATACCCCAAGAAGCTCGCGTTCACGCATCATCGTGTACTAGCTTGTATCGCGAAAAATTCTTCGAAGTTGCACGATGCTCGTCGCTCTCTCGTGCGAGACCAACATCACGTGTACATCATTCAGTTTTATTGTTTTTTTTTCTTTTAAAAGTTCGCCCTTAATCGAAGAAAGACAGAACGAGAGAACCCGAACGATCGAGTAACTGCGAAAATTCCGAAGATCGTGACGAAGGTAACGGAATGAGAAGATACTGTGTGCAGAATGTGAAAAAAAACACAACAGAATGAAACAACAAGAAAAACAGACGGAAATGGAACAGCCAAGAGTTCCCTGGCCTTCGGACAGTTCGCAGTCGGGAATTGCCCATAAACACCATTACGGCCAACCCCAGCGACTTACAACGTACTTTGCCGGACTTATGACGCGGCCGCTCTTGAATTAGGTACTCGTTACCGGTATTACGTTTCGAGACACCTTGTTTCACGATGCCTATACACACCCGACCAGTGCTGCGAAATGATAACACTCTCGGTGCGCATCTGTACCTCGTCGACTGCATGCCATCGAATGGAAAAAATGGAAATTGAGATCGGGTTCGAAATCACTTTTCGACGACGGAATTCCATGTTACCTTTGTCCGAAAAATCGACAATCAGTGTACTCGATTAATCATGACGGGTTTTTCTAGCTATTGGATCGATTGATAATATTTTTGAAATATTATTCATCTCCAAAACTTGTCATTCGAAAATTTTCAGCAATTTTTTAAATGAAAATTTTCAGGAATTTTTAAATGAAAATTTTCAGGAATTTTTTAAATGAACATTTTCAGGAATTTTTTCAATGAAATTTTTCAGGAATTTTTTATATGGAAATTTTCAGGAATTTTTTAAATGAAAATTTTTGGGTCCGTAAAAATTTTTTTGAAGATGTAAAAATTGAAAAACCACCAAAATGTCTGAGGACGCAAAAAAATGCAACTTCAACGCGTCGAGCCGGAAGTGACTTATTCGGCAGGCCATCGACACTGCAAAATTTTCACCGGGTCAATAACCGAAAGATTTGGCATTCGTTAACACTTTTTGTTCGCAGTTGGAGTAACGCGCCGTTTCATTTTTAACGATCCCGTCGCAATGGGTCGTCCTTCGTTGGGTCCCCGAACGACCAATGAAAGCAGGGTGGAGAACTCGGTTACGAAACTGCCATCTCGTACCGAGCGACGAATAAGAAAGAAAGCCAGTTGGGTAAAAACCGTTTAGGATTCGTACAGCGGTGAGCCGTGAAGGCACCCAATGCACGTGGCTATAGCAATCAGTGCACCGAGAGTACGTATAGCCGCGCTGATGCACTGCGTAGCACGCGCGCAAGCGCGTGAACCGAAAGAGAAAGAGAGAGAAAGAAGAGTTCTGATTTCCCGATGGGCAGCAAAGCGTTCTGCCGGTCGTACTCTCTCGCCGGTCTAATTGGCGAGAGAGAGAGAGAGAGAGAGAGAGAGAGAGCAACCGCACCTGGTAAAACGTATGGCCGACGCTGTAATTGACTATCACGCGGGTCTTGCGGAACGAGCGGAGCACAGAAAAAAAATACAGAATTTTACGCTGTGTCCTTTCGCAAAAAATAGACAAAAAAACGACAATCAAGATGCTCACTGCAATGTTATTCGGTTTGGAATACGGTAGGCTCATCGCATGAATCTCAATGTTGTCTTGAATCGGATGAACAATCGCCCAGCAATTGCTGTAGTATTATTAGTTGACAATAATTATGTCAAAGTTTGGGATCGGTTTTTTCATGAATAAAAAAATAAGTTTGTCTCGATCCCACGGAGTGGATTCTTGAGAGAATGTCGGGTGGGGGTCGAAAATCAAGAAAGATCGATATTCAGAACGACTGGAATTCCGAACGCCTGCCAGACGCAAGGTTTCCCACATTGCCCGACTTTCGAGCTTTCTCACGCGTAAACTATCAATGCTACATCTTTGCTGTGTGGAACTTTTTTGCAGGAAATTTAATTCTTCGCAACAATACTCATGTAAAGTTTTGGTCTATATAGCGTTGTTTAGCGAGTATCCCAACGGGAAGATAAAAATGCATCGATTGTTTATTGTCATGATTATTTTCTGATAAAAATTCAAAGGGTTACATACCCTTCAAATTTTCATCGTATTATCAGCACCATTTAAAAGATTTTCCGCACTAAGTGGAAGCTTTCGTCAATTCATCGCCACATGTTCTGAATTCTACCCCTTTAAGAAGATCCCTCTGAAAGAGAAAAACCTCTGAATTTCAATCCTTACCCAAAAGTACCCTACCGGACAAAACTAAATTCACCCGCACTCCCCACCAATTCCAAAACAGTTCCAAACCCCATCGGTCCCCATCAGCCTCCCATACCCGTTGCTACCGAACCACGCACTCGCCACTTCGATTAACACTCTCTCACGCTAATCCTTCCCCACTCTCCAACACATCTTTCCAAACTACCAAGAAACATTCGTCGTAACTATCGTCACAGGCAACTTTGCAGTTTGTCCACGTCGCATCTTTCATTCTTCGTTGTTCAGAGTTTCTCGTACGGGTTCGAAGTGAAGTCGCAGGTTTCGTAGTTTCGACGTTTTACGCCTCACGACAATGACTCGGACGGTGCACTCGCGTAATATTATATCATTCGTCTCACACGAGGTTTGTTCGCGACCACTTGTGAGCGAAGTAAAATATATAAACATATACATATACATATATAAATATATATATGTGATAGCCATGAAGAGTCGCGGAAGCCAAAGGCCGGGGTCTCGTCGGTCTCGTGTATCCGCGATACCGAGAACGCGAGGGGGAGTAAACGTTATAAGCCGGTACCAGCTCCCCCGCGCAAGTGGAGACCGACGTCCTCCTCGTCGTCATCATCATCATCATCATCCGCATGTATATACACGTACGTACACACAAGTATCTTCGTGAAAGGGTACATGTCGGGACCGAGTGTATACATGTATATCTTTGTGCAAGGGTACATGTCGGGACCAAGTGTGTGTATATGTAGTTGTACATATATATGGTTTATCTTTTTCTCGGTCTGTCTCTCGAGTGCAAAACGTTGGCCGGTGCCTCCATATCGTTGAGCACAAGAAACCCGCGTGGAAATAGCCCTCGAGTAATTTCACACGTTAGAGGCGAAATTGTTCGTCGTGGCACTGCGCCGGTGGCTTCGGTCTGCGGTCGAGTGACCGTAGACGCTCGGCGTAGACGCGGGACTCGCGCGGGAACGACTGCTTCGAGGAAGCTTTAGTGGCCCTAAAGCACGCCTGGTTATGGAGGCCCTCTTTCTATCTCATTAACCGGTGGAGAACCTCGTCGTGTATAAATTCCTGAACCCTCCTACCCCTCTCTCTACCCTTGACGCTTCTGCACTATGACATCGACGAGCATGAGAGCTGGAAAGTCGAATTGGCGAGAAGAGGAAGAGGCGGACGAAAAAATCGTGTGTTTTGGTGTAAATGCACGAGCGAATGGATAATTTTGATCCGTCGATTGGTTTGGGAAAGATTATTTGTGATTGGTGATTGGAATGGCTGTAATCAGTTTTTATGGATGAGGATGCTGTAATCAGTTTTTTTGGGAATTTATCATGGCTAGGGTAACAAATTTGCCATCATGGCTTCGAGGAAGTTTGAATTTTTGATGAAAGATCGATCGATCTTCACATTTTTTAAATTTCCATTCATGTCGGAATTTCGCATAAAATTTTTCAGGAAATTGAAACATTATTTTGATGGAATATATTCGAATTTTTGTGACAGTTAATTTTTTTTGTTTTCAATTTCGTACTTCGAGATTAATAGGAGTAATTCACATTGTTCCTAATAGTCCTATCAGTTCTATTGATCTTGATGTACGACATTAAAAGAAAAAAAAAATTGTGACAAAAATTTCGGATATCATTTGTGAAATAATGTATTCAATTTTCAGGAAATTGTTATTACATTTTTTGTGTATTGGGAAATTGCGATACGGATGGAAATTTGAAAAAATGAAAAGATTTTACGGGAGGCTCTTAGCACGGGGGCCTTAAACCGTAGAAAAGTCGACGTACGCGGCGACGAGGAATGTCGCTAGTGACGACGACGATGGCGACGGATGACGCGAACGTAAGCTTATTGCCAATGCATTTTAAACAGTCGACCGTAGGCATACGAGGGTCGGTGGAGCCAACGCTCATTGTCCACCTGTGTTGCAGGCTGTATCTTCAGTCACGAGATTTGCCATTTGACGGTACCTTACTCGCTTTTCTCGTATTGCTCTCGACGCGGTCAACAGTAAACGCGTTACACTATACCATACAAATGCAACTACTGATTTTGCTGCGGCACTGCGAACTCCAATGTCATATACAACGCATGCGGAACGGTGTATATACATAAGGGGGGTTGAAAAAAGACAACGTTTTTTTTTATTCTTCTGGCAGTTTCTACATTCGAAGTACATACTATCGGGAGAGATCTATCAAAAATTGGGCCCCATCGGACAATATTTAGAGGTTCCTCTTTCACGAATTCGATTTTGCCTTTGATTAACACGTGAACGTTTTTTTTTATTTTTAGCTGCAATTCATTTTTCAGGTAAACGCAAAATTCTGAGGATGGAAAGTAAGTGCCACACATAGTATCGAGGTCACTTTGAATGTGGATATTTTTTGTTGTGCAATAAGAACAAAGTTGACCATTTTTTTCTGTCCGTTTTCAACGATTTTTGTTGAAAGAAAATTTGTTAACTTTTTTTTTTAATCGTAAAATAGTATATTACGATACTAGTGCGAAAAAAGTTTTTCTGACGAGTGTGAGTTTGCAGCTCGAGCCGAAGGCGAGTGTTGCAATCACACGAGTCCAGAAAACGTTTTTCGCACGAGTATCGTATACAATTTTATGTCACAACGTGTGTAAATGGGGATTTGCCCACGCGAAGCGTGGGTAAAACCGCATTTTACACACGGCGTGTCATAACAAAAAATAACCGCATTCTCAGTGACCTTAAGTCGATATATTGCACTTAGTTTCCATCCATGGAATTTTCCGTTTACCGAAAGAAAAAAAAATTGCAAAAGAAAAAATTGTTTACGTGTTAATCAAAGGCATAATCGAATTCGTGAAAGCGGAACCTCTAAGTATTGTCCGATTAGGGTCAAATTTTAACAGATATCTGCTGTTAGTATCTACTTCACATGTAGGAACTTCCAGGTGAATGGAAAAAATTTGCCATTTTTGAACACACCCTAATATATATGCATAAGCTCGAGCATCTCTTCGTAGGGTAATTCCAGGAGGTAAAGTCACTCGTCACTCGCAGTGTGTGCTCGCTCGCGTTCGCCATATCCGCAGACAAGTCCGTTGTAATAATTCCTTCGTCTCTGAGAAACCGATAATCAAGATTTTCACGCTTCTCGTACAATGTCCTGCACCTTATCAACACACACACACACAAGACACAAATACTCTCACCAATTTCGCTAATTTAGATAAAGTCTGTGGCACAAACGTTTCGACCACTTCGAATTTGCGATATTTGCCATTCATTTACAAACAATTTTACCAATCGGGAAAAGACTACATCAGGCTACGCAGGATGGTGGCAAGAACAGATGACTTTGGTTTCTTTTCTGGAAACCTTTCTGGTCCGGAGAAATTACAAATCTCCAATCGCACGATGAACCTAGCACGTCAACAATTTGCATCTTTCTCCATTCGCCCACCAGAGGGCACGATGAATATTTTGTTTTCTTCTCACACAAATCGAGGTCTGCAAATATTATGATTATGATGAGTATCTATCGTACGAGTTAACACGAACACACAGATCTTTTTTCTCCTATATTTTATATTATCGAAATTTCGATGAAAAAAACTATTGATTTCAAGTTCCCGAAAAAATGGTGGATCATCTGAATCCTAGCCATTCTTTCCAAAAATCTCACCGTGTAAACTTCCGGATAATAATTGCTGTTTCAAAATAACCTTTATTCTTCTTTGAGGAGTGGATTATTCTATTATTGTCTACGATGAAATCCTCGCACTTATTCGACTTCATCATCATCGTCTACCGTGATTTTTTTTTCAACGCAATAAAAGTTACCTACATTTGACTATACCGACATTTGAGAAAAATATCCAACGTTATAGTTTATATGATCTCTCCTGCCCCCCCCCCTCCTCCAATTGGGTTAGTTCCCACTTGTTACCTCGACCTCGCAGTTTTCAAGCAACAAGTAGTCGAAACGGCCAAAATTATTTAAACCAGACCGATCCCAAGACGTTGAAATATAGTTAAAAAATAAACGAGTTGAACCGTAGTGTTCGCGTGTGAGTGCGATTAACCACCGAAGTTCTGAATGAGTAGAACGAGAACCCACAGGGCTTACATCAAGACAACCTGAAAGTCTCCTACTGTGCGAGACACAATGCCAGACTGATGACCGACCAGGAACGGCTTCCGTAACCAACCGGACTATGCACAGCGTTTCGAGATTTTAAATCCTTGTTCGCTATCAAATGTGACGTGTCCGAAACTTTCGGTAGCATTGTAACGAGCGTGTATCTTAATTGCGCGATATTTTATCGGTTGTGCTCTGGTTCATTCCGTCTCGTATCCTGCAATTCCCAGTGCTGTTTATGGCGGACCCAACGTCGCCCGTGGCGAGGACACGACTAGAGGGACGTTCCAGAGTCGCTGGCTGAAGGGTCCGTAAAGATCTTGACCGTATATATACTTATGCATAAATATTTATTAGGGCGTGGTAAAAATAGCAGAAGTCTTTCGATCCCTCTGGCAGTTCCTCAATTTGAAGTAGATTTCATCGGAAGTCATCTCTAAAAATTCGAGCCCAATTGAATAACATCAATAGGTTCCGCTCTTACTTGAAAAATTAAGTGCAACTGAACAAAAAAAAAAGTTTTGTTAAAAATCGTATTCGTGAAAGCGGGACCTCTACATATTGTCAGATTGGCCTCAAATTTCGGCAGATATCTCCCGATAGTGTCCACTTTTCATGTAATAACTGCCAGGAGAATCTAAATACTTTCCCCTTTTTCAACACACCCCAATACATATTTATATATTTGATTATACATATATACTGTGTCTCACTGTGGCGTCTGCGCTCGCATCTGCACAGTGAGCCGACGATGCCGCCATACGATTTCCTGAGCCAGATAATGCGTGCTTTCGAGCTTTCTACGATATATATACATATATATGTATATATATATACTTATACGAAAAAACGCGCGACAAGCGTTGCGTGAGCGTGGAAGAAACGCAGTGATTCTTCGGCATCAGCTGCTGCATTGAGGTTGCCGCTGCTGATGGTGGTTCACTCTGTCCACAATTCCGCCCGTTAAGGAAAACCGATGAACTTTACGGCCCCGGAGAGTCCGCCGCGACGAGAACGCCGTAGCCGTCGCGGAAACTCGGATTCTCGATATTCGATAATATTCATTCGGCCATGAAGGCTGGACACTTGTGTCGTACCACAAGTCTACGATACTCTCATGAAAGACACCGAATGCATACTGTATCCAAGTATGTGTATACATGTATATAATGTGAAACAATTCGACCGATTTCAAAAATTTCAATGAGATTGCAGATAAAAATAGTCACGCTTCAATGGTACACCAGCAACTTTTCCGTTTCTTGAAAACAAAAACAAACACATAATTATTCAGTTATCTGCGATACCCCAGCCGATCAAAAGTCTTCTTTGTCGTACACAGTAGACCGAAGGTACTTGTTCCATTGCTCACCGATGAAGGGCGACAGCCGAACACTCGAAGTGAATTATGGTGCGAGTCCTGGATCGTATAGAAATCCGGCTGAGCTTGAGGCGTACTTTGGATAACAAGTGGCGTCACGTATAACCCCAGTTTTCCGTTATAGGCTTAATGAGTATATGTTAGTTTGATTGATTCAAACGATTGTGGTACGCAACTCCACCCACAGTGGTTCATAGTTCATCAGCATCATCATACCCATCAATCGACCCAATTGATTCATCAAAGTCCTTAATCCCACAAACTGTAATAGTCAAAGCAAGCCTAAGATATACCATTTCCTGATTGAGGTACGTAGTACTTTGATGTGGCAACGTCGCGTGTTCTGATGTCGATCAGAGAGAGAGAGAGAGAGAGAGAGAAGATGGGAAACAAACGTGCAACGTTGCCATGTCTACTGGATCACGACCAACTCCTGATATAAGCTGTATTTTCCCAATGTTTATTTGCTTATTATTGCTATTATCACAGTCTCCTGATCTCTACTTTCAAGTGCCCAAAATGTTCTCTGAATACTCAACTGACAGTTCAAGTGTCTTTATTAAAATCTGACAAGGACTTTTAGTATTATATCAAATTGAGCGTGATTCTCCATAAAACTCCATGTTAAACGTATGAAAATGAAAGTGATAATATATTTTTTCTCGCGCTCCGGAAAGCCATAAAAATTGAACTGAACCTTTTTCTTATCAATACCTATAAGTATGCCAAGTTTCACGAAAATCTGACGAGGAACTCTCTTATGGAGGGTACTACCTTAAGAGTCCACCAAATGGAGTCATAAGAGAGGTTACCTTAGTAGAATATGCTGTTCCATTCTACCCTCGTAACCTTTCTTGCACCTCAATTTTTTATCGTTCCAATTTTCCGGGAAAAATGAATCACCCGGTACGAACTCAGAAAAATGGCGCTCGTTCACACGTTACACGATATGGCTAGGACTCACGTTCGGTACCTAAGTAACTGATACAGGTTATAAGGCTCGGGCAGGTCATCCTCGGTCCCGAGCTAGGAGCAAACACACAGGCACGTTGATCCTTGGCATCACTTCGCAGTGTTCACTCGTGTGGCCCGTTGCTCACCCCGCAGCTCTTCTAATAGAGCTATACCTCATTACCGTGAGCGACCGTGTTCTCACGACGTTAGCTCCAGCAACAGCAGCAGCAGCATCACCAGCTCGGGCGTACCAGGACCGTCTGTCTCTCTTGCTCCTTGGTAGATACCTACTGCCTTCATCTCACTCACTTCGTGGCTGCGTTCTGCGGTTATTCTCGTGAACCTCGACGTGCTATATAGTCGCCCAGCTATGAGCTCGCAACAGCAGCAACTATCACCCTTCTATCGGCCTTCTGGCTGCCACGCTCATTTTCATCCGCATTCAACAGACCCCCCCCCCTCTCCCCCTCGTAATCTGGACATGTTCCTAGCTTATTCGATTCGGTCATCTTCGATGCAACAACTCGTCGACGTTCACGGTTTTCACACAATCTTCGGTAATTATATGCATAAATTGGACACCGTCTCCGATAGTCTTGGGATTGATACGTGTTACAGAGGATACTCCGTCGAGTAATTTTACATGATGTATATATCCGGCTTGGAAATTGGGTATTTGGTCCTTAAGGATTGGGACAAGTTGGGTTAGCTTAGTTTTTTTTAAATTTATTCATTAGTATTATTTTTGTCATAATGCAAACACATTGCAAAGCATAATTTCCACGTCCTTCATACGTTTTCAATGTTTTGGCATTGTTAATAAGAAAAAAAAACTGAACTAACCTAACCTACCCTAACCTTCGAGAATTGAAGACTTGATTTCCACGCCCAACATATTTTGATATATTATATAAAATTATTTGGTAGCGAAAAAAAATCCGGAAAATTTTTCAAACTTGTTTTTCAACACGCTCTCCAAGCTGCATCAATATCATAGAGTGCCCAAGCCAGTGAAGCCCAAAGTTTTTCAATCGTAATCACATCCCACACTCATTACATTATTTTTCTTTCAATTTACATTGTAGAAGATTTATTCCTGTTATCATTTTCGAGGTCGTGACGGTACGAAAAACCAAGGAGGGCGTTTGAAATTGGTCGAATGACGAGTGAATCAATTGTTGACGAATGACTCCGCTACCTTGACGTCAAGCTGGCAGAGGTTTTTTTAAAAATGCTTTCCAGCCAAGATTTTTCGAACACTAAAATTATGAACAGAGCACCAAAATTCAAATCGGAGACTTTTCGATGCTAGCTTGACGGAGGTGAATTAAATCGTTATCAATCGTTTGCACGAATTTAATCAGTATCACTGACACATCCGGTTCTTTCGTGATTTCACCTTATTCCAAAAGAGTCAACAAGGTCGTTGGGTCGCTATTCGTGTCTTTTTCTCTGCTTTTTCTTCATTTTTCTCCGATTTCATTGGCACGCCCATAACTCGCGAGCTCCGCGATGCTGCTCTCGGTTTTATCTTAATATAATCCGGATCGAAAACTCCATCCTCGCAACTGATCCAGACCGTCTCTCTTTCTCTCTCTCTCTCTCTAGCTTCTCCCGACTGTGTCTGTATTTTCTTCATGCACATGTATACCATCTGTGCGTGTGTGTGTGTGTGTGTTGTGCGAGTGAAAGAGAATAATACCGAAGAATAAGAAGCTTTCAAGTCGCCGCTCAACGAAAATGGCGGCTATGCGCGAGCTCCGGCGTCCTTATCTCACCCCGATCGGATATGACCCTCGACCCCCTCCTCGCCTATTGGCGGCGAATCGCATGTCTCGCGAGCCAGAGACTTATTGTCCGAGGCAACTGAGAACCCAACGAAACCCACGAACGAGATGGAAAAACTTTGAAAAAAAAAAAAATTGTTCAAAGAATTAAACGCAAAAAAAAAAAATATCGTTGAATAACATTTTTGTAACTTTCAATTGAACAAACTGGCAACTGAATCGTGCGAATCGTTTGGTTGATAAAGCCCGATAGTGTCTATCACCGGGTAACACGCACGTGGTTTCTGTCACGATTCAACGATACATACATCAGCCACTCGGAAGTGTTCGAAATCTCCGGACAGCATAATACGGCTTGCGAGAGTCGCGATTCTCTGCGGGATTGACGTCGACGATCTGAAGAAAACTTGCGACTACCGGGTTTAGCGAATTCAACATCGAGGTATTCGAGATTCTGCGAAAAGATAGATAGTTGTCTCGTTTAAAAAAAAAACATTTTTTTTCGTGTTTTTTTTTAATTGTGAAATTAGGAACGTGATTGTGGGAATTTTGAGTTAGCTTCAGCATCGAAATTGATCAGCAAATTGTATCGAGAACTCGCCTACCGATACTCAAGATTTTAACGCCTTATCTGTATTAATTTACAAAATGATTTTTCACTTGTCTTTTTTTTTATCGGTAAAATTATAAACGTGATTGCGTAACATAGAAATTGGCCATCAAATTGCATCGAGAACTCGCCTATTGGGACTTAGGATTTTAATGGTGTGTCTGTGATAATTACGAAACGATTTTTTACGAGTTTTTTTTTTGTTTTTATTTTTTCTCCCTATATTTACGCGTCGAGCAATTTCAGTCCCTTTGGCAATGTGCGAACGACTGCTGTTCGGTGCCTTATACAGGGTGGTGTGAATGAAGATTTGTGACTGCGTGGAACGACAGACGTGACTGGCGTTTCCGTCTTGCGCACACATCGGCCAGATGGGTTCCGTTTTCCATATCAGTATCCTCGCACGATAAACCATAAACGACTGATGGATTTTTTTTTCGTCGATGTATCGGCAGGTCGAAGCGTATATTATTCGCACACGCGATTGATTACCGCGGTAAGATTGAGTCACTCGTGGTGAATAGTAAATAAAAATCCAAAAATCTTTAAAAACCTTCAATCTTCGCAAAGTGCCCCCGACCTACCTCAATATTAGCTTGAGCCGCATACATTTTGATATCTTTCGATTTCTAAGCTATCATATTAGTTCCAACAATTTGTTTTTGGGGGTCGACCATTTTTTTTTTAAAGTACGTATCTTCCTGATAAAGAAATGACATTGAACGAATGTTTTTTTTTCTGTTGATCTCTTAGCTATAATAAATCAATCAAAAGTCGATGAACGTCCCAATTTTTGAATGCACCGAATTAAAATTTCGAGGGCTTCTGTTAACATTGAGATAAGATAGGGAGACCTTGCCAACGCTTTTTTTATAATTAATTTGAAACCTATCTTGAGGGTGACCCCGAACTTCGTCCGAGCCTCATTTAAGGACCACTTTAAGGACAGAGTTTTTCGATTTTTTAATTTTCGTGAAGTTGAGAATAATCTCTGCAAAAATCTTTGACGTATTCAAAGATTTTTGGAGGACAATAATTGGGGGAATAATAAAATTCAAAAATTATACTTAGGGGAATAATAAAATTCAAAAGTGAAAAACTCTAAAATTTTCTAAATAGATCCTCCGTTCTGTCAAAATTAAAAAAAAAAATAATAAGATCCTGGTTCAGACGATAGCGACTCATTTTCCGGATATAAAAATATCTAATTTTTGTTTTTTAGATTGACGGAACAGCCGCATTCTTTGCCCAGATCTGAAAACATCCGTTCTTGGAACACCTTAAGAATTCAATATTTCGCGACAAAAAATCCCAGCATCATCCAATAGCATTGATAAACATATCTATTTAGTTTCTTTCCAATAAACCAACAAATTTTCTTCAACAAAAAATTCCGGAAAACTCACCTGAAAATGTTCGAATAACAGGCAGCTCTTCATCTGCAGGAAGTCTGCGTATTCCAAGCAAGTCTCGTATAATTTTGATGTATCGTCCTGCAACGTGAAATAATGAAGAAGAGGTTTGGTAATTATTGTAAATTCTGACGGAGCACTTCGCGCCTCGGGTCTACGTCGATGATGCAACACGATGGATGCAATTATACGGGAGTCTCTGTGTTCTGTTATTCCGGAAAATTTAACGATGGAAATGGAATCCTCGTGGTTAGAAGTCATCGAAGACCGTGTGTGTCGGGTTCATGGTGCAGGTGAAGATGCGCGGGACTCTCGTTTATGCAAATCTCATGACCAACGCAAAGAACTCAAGCGTTAACGGCAGGCTCTAAATCTTAAGGTGCCCGCGGTCTCTGACTCTCGCGCTGTAATAACTCATCGGACATCGGTCTGTCCCTGTCTCTCTCTCTCTCTCTCTCTCTCTCTCTCTCTCTCTCTCTCTCTCTCCCTCTCTCGCTCCCTCGATATTCGGTATTTAACTCCTTCGCGCAATCGCCTCACGCGGAGACTTCACGAGCTGGGCGTTGCTAAAATCGTAATTCCGATAGACGACCAATCGCACGATATACTCCTGTGACTTAACTCGACAATATTCATCTCAATATTAAGACTCGTACTCAAAAATTTCGCAACTAATTTATTTCATCAGATCGCGTTTTTGACGAGAAAAAATATTTATAAAAATTATATTTCATATAATTTGAGTGAAATTTATTTCGTATTTCTACGCGTTGTTAAAAAAAATAATAATGTCAAAGCGATAAGAATTATCCACTGCCATACCATTGTCTCGATGTAAAATCAATTACTTTTTTCAAACAAATAACTATAATTAATTATCATGCAAGAATGAATATTTCCACATTTCTGTAATAATTATGACCCTTGTATGTAAATTAATATATTATACAACGAGTTGAAATATTTAATAAATTTACTAAGATTGATTATCATTTTGTCCCAAAAGTATTCGAAATACATTTTCATTGAATGAATACCCATTCCTGTACACGAGACTATAATGAAATTATGCAATACCGGTCATGTGCTCCAGTACCGAAGAAATTTTTTTTTCATTTCATTTTTTTTTTAACTTTCCAAGCATCGAAAATAACTTTCTTCCTAAGAATATTAAGAGTTTAATTCTTCTGTCCTCTTACCATAAACCGTGAAATTATTAGTCGTACGGTGGGTCGCCGACACTTGAGAAATTTTTTTCTTTTTTTTTCATCCGCCATCATCTCTTCATCGTCGAAACAAAAACGTAGAAGCGCGAGATCGGATTATCGCGAGAAAAAAAAATAAATAAAAAAATAAAACATTACAGAATATTCTCGATCCGAAACGTCGAAGCCGAAAGGATGATCCGTGGCAGTGCTTCGAAAATCTCGGCATCGATAGCCGTTGAAAACCGAGCGGAACTTGTCGGTAGATCGGCCACGATTCGACCGGATCATCGGTTGGATAACGCTCTCTGCGCCCGCGCGGTATAGAATGTCGAAAATTACAGGGTATTATATCCTGGCGCGAGGAACACGCGAGAATACGCGATTCGCGCGGATATTCCATCCCCCCCCCCCTGCCCGTCCACCGCCCCTCATCTGTGTGTGTATACATGTTTCTTCGCGCGAGGGGCCCGGTCCCACTCTTCTGGGCCCGGCCGCTACGAGTTTACGAGATCGATTTTAATCATAGCTTGATTACGATTACGAAATCACCGTAACGAGAGGAAGAAGGGGGGGGGAGGAGGGCTATTAAAGTTCATTACTTTACTCCGCCGCGTGACTCATATTCGAGAACTTTGCTCGCCGTGTAAAAAAAAACAAGAAACAGCGTTTGAAGTAAAAAGAGGTTTCGAATCAGCGGGATCTATATGGGGGGGGGGGGGCAATAAACTGATATTTTTGTTTGTGGTAAATCGGGCTGGTGAGTTTTCTCAACCGCAGCGTTAAAATGACAATTATCTTTGAAATTGCGCTTTGCAAATAGAGAACAGCATGCGAGTCCATGGTGTGCCGGTTAACTGTTAAACGTCGACGGATTGCTTGTGATACAGCGTTGATTGGTTGTAGATCGACCTGCCACCTGGCGATCAACGCCAAGCCAACATCGAAGATAAGGTAGGATGATTATCACTGGCTGGTTAAGAGTTAAGTGGTGTGTATGGTCATGTTGAAATGGAGAATTTGTGAATATTATAATGGCAATGTTTGGCCATTCTAATTCATAATGGCGATGTTTGGCCATTCTAATTTATAATGGCATTGGCCATTCTAATTGTGAGCGCGATGTCGAAGTTCACTCAACAATCTGAGAGGTAATGGAAATGGTAATTATTGGGTCTTCTAACGAATTGTAGGAGGGTCGGGGAAAGGGTTAGGCACCGCAAAGTGAACTCTGGATGAGTCGTTCGAGTATAGGGGTGGGCATAAATTAGAATTTCATTTGAAATACTTTTCTGAAAATATAGTTATGGATCATAGCAATTGAAAAACATTGAAATGGACTATCGAAATATATATATTCGTGTGAATTATTCATATCTATTACAGAAACGTGACAATATTTATTATTTCATGATGATTGATCAGAGTTACTTGTTGGGAAAAGTTTTACAAATACCATTTTCATTTTATCAATGCCCATCCTCGGTTCAGGGATCGGCATTTATAAAATGAAAATCGATACCTTTTTAACGTGAATAATAATAATAATAATAATAGTCATAATAATAATAATAATTTTAAGGAACTACAGTGTAACCCGAGGATGCCCTTGTGTAAATATTCACATCACATGAAATATATTTTTATCAAAGTATTTCTATATAAGTATTTCTATCAAAGTATTCCGTAAGACGTCTTGTCAGCAGGTATGGACATTGATAAAATAAAAATCGTATTTGAAATACTTTTCCAACGAAATGTTAGTAAAAATGTTAGTGCAATCATAGAATATCAGAATGCACTATAAAATAAACATTTGTGTTAATTATTCATGCCCATGCCACAACCATAACAATACAAATTTTCACATGATAATCGATCAGCCTTATTCGTTGTAAAAACGTATTTCAAGAACGTATGTCAAGAAGTATTTCTCGACAGTCAATCGATGACAAAACCCGAAAAAGCGATGAAAAAAGACCAAAGAAAAGAAAAATACAATAAGCAAGCGTGAACGATTCTCGAATGTTATTCGTTCGTGCGAAAAATGTGTGAGATCACAACCGAGACGATTTAAGACGATGCGAAACCAGCTGATCGAGCCGTAAGTGTGACAGAGGAAGCGCTATCGGCCCTCGCTGAGGAGCGAGAGAGAGAGAGAGAGAGGTTCGGGCATCGTCTTAAAACTCGCGTGGCCCGGGTGAGAGTTCGGAGAGGGTGAGAGAAGCGTTTATACGGTGTTACCAGACCCGAAAACCGAGACAGGGCTCATGCGCGAACGTATTAACACCTCGAAGGATTTATAGCGTTGGGGGTTGGTGGCGCAAGGGGGATGGCCGCACGCGGAGACTTCGAAACGATGAGGAATAACAGAGACGGAAATATATATATATATATATATATATATATATATATATATATATCTGTATGCGCGACGAGAGAGAATAACCCGCGAGCGTTGGTCGGCTCGGTCGAAACGTCTCGAAATCTCGTACTGGAACAAATGGGCTCAATTTTGTATTTTGTAACAGGGGTTATGCGTCACGTGTGGGGAACCGCGGTGTGGCAGCATCCACGACTACTCGCCACCTGCGATCTATTTCGCGAACGATAATATTTCTCAACGCGTTAACGCGCCGTGGCTGCTCTCTCTGTCTCTCTCTCTCTCTTTCTCTTTCTCTCTCATCTCGCGCACGAGAATATTCGTGGCTCTCTCGACCCCCTCCGAAGAGTTGCTCGATCCTTCGAGAAGAGAAGGGTTATTCGCAGGCAGATATATAGCGAGCTAGACCGGATGAAATATCTCGCCTCGACGAAAATAACGGAGAGGGATTGAAAGAACTGCATTTGTCTACTTTGTTGCTGAATGACGTTTTGTATTTCGTTGTGTATTCTTTCTTTTGTTCGTGTACCATCGTTTTCCAATTTTCGTTGATAATTATTGGAAGGGCTGGAGACATCCGATCGACATGGCCCTTTGGCAGCATGAATGATGAATAATAAATTGGTCTAGTCACGATTACAGTTAGTTTTATAGAATTTAGTGATAGTTAACATCGATATTAATTTTGTAATTCAAAAAATAATACTAATGATAAATTAAAAAAAATAAAATAAGAATACCTAGTCAACATCACAAACCCAGGGCTGAAGGACTGTGGTCGATGGCCCTTTGGCAGGTTGAGAAAAAAAACAATGCATACGGCGATACCAGAAATAATAAAAAAAGTACCCCATGTTGACGATAAATATCTTTTACCACTCTTACAGCTAATGATAAATTGTACGAATACCAATATTATACTAAAGGCAATATCAGGAACAAGTAAACATTTCGATAAATGTCTTTTATCACTACCATTCAACGGCATCGTCGATAAATGTCTTTGATCGCTACTATCAATAATAATTATTATTCTGAAAAATGTTATTCGAACGCATGATCTTGATCATTATTATTCACGTTTTTATTATTCTTTATGACTCTATGCAAAATACTGCTGCAACGGATTATCTAAAATTTTTCACATCAATGATATTTGTCTTGAAATAGTTGCAAATGATAATTTGTGTTGAAAACATTTTTGTATTCTGTACAATTCGCGGTCTTAATATTCCCATCGATGTAGATGGCACTGCTCGGTGACGTAGTTTTCATCGTTATCCAACAGGTCACATTATACTGAACATTCTACTATTAAATATTCTTGATAAAACGAAGCCGATTGTGTCACAATTATTTTTTATACGAACCCCACTCCATGATCATCCTCAACCGACAAGTTTAGAGCCCAGACTAAAAAAAAACTGGATTACTGAATTGCGATATTAACGTGAGAAATTTTGAGGTTAGAAGGCATTAATCACCCACGTGCTGACTACAAGACTATTCACCACAACAATGTCACATATGAGTTCTGTTAATTCGTCAAGACTCGAAATGTCACCAAAGGACAATTATGACACATGATACGTCCAAGTGGAAGCACTGCTGATGAAAAAATGTTACTCGAGTGAGTGGCGAAATTCCAGGACCACCATATTCAACAGACGATGGATCTGCAGGATGGTCAACGGAGATGACATTTGAAAGATGATTGCGAAGTGACCAAAAGGCCAAAGCTGACCCGATACTGTCGATAAGTCCACTCGAGAAAATACGTAACTGCAACAAAAAAACCTCTCGGATAATTTCAACGAAGCTCAAGACGAATTAACATTCAATAGATTCAAATGTTAAATGAACAAAACACGACTAATGATTTATCATCATCGACTCGCTCACCATTTTTTCCCGTCAAACCATATTTCCCCTCGACATAGCCAAGCCATATTGATCAACATACGGTCAACCTCTCGAAACGTGCGAAAATTCCATCGTCGTTGGCCTCACTATCTATTCACCGATGAGAATACGCCTATACACTTTATTCCCCACGAATCACGATAGAATTTTAATTAAATGGAAATGGCAATTTCACGCGTGCGCACGCGGAAGAACGAGAGAAAGAGACAGAGAGAAAGAGAGATAGAGATAGGTAGGTGAGCATTTCTTGACGAAGCAGTGGAGGAGCGAATACTCTTCTGCAAGCAACGGCAGCCACCAACGGCTTTCCCGTTGTTTCTTTCTTCGTTCGTCCGGACAGAAACGAAAGGTGACAAGGACGAAAGATGTGGAATCCCAAACTAAACGAAACAAAGACGGAAGATAACGTGCGAACACATATATAGCCGCAGAAAATAGCCGTGCGGTCCTATATCTTTTTTTTTTCTTCTTTAATTTTTTTTTCTTTATTCTTGGCTCAAGCGTATCCCCACAACACACTTGTGCCACAGCTCGCACAGCCCGAATGATTTATAGCCAAAGTGCACGCATGCAACGTAGGTGCAAGATGAGCCCGCTCTTCGGCAACCGAGAGAGCCACTACCACCCCCGCAATACACAGAATCGCGAAGGTATATATATATGTATGTATGTATATATGTATATATATATATTTAAACGTATAACGCTCATGCGCAACAACGTCCCGCTCGGCGCAGTTAGCGCTTACGAACGTGAAAGGGACGCGGATCCACACCCGCGAGCGTTTTGCCGGACAAATCGTCCTTCGATTCCTCGTTAACGTTCGATACGTGAAAAATTGGCCAATCTGATATTATCTCTGCGTCTTGTGTGTTTGTGTGCGTGCGCTGAAACAACGGACCAGCGAACGGATAAGAAATAACGAAACGGGGGAGAAGGACAGTTGGAAGAGACGGAAACAGTTGGGAAACAACTTGGGGCAAGGGTCAATGAGGAATGGCGGCGATGGGAAAGAGGGAAAGAGTTGGACAAAGGGAAGAGTTAGGGAGGGTTAGGAAAGTAATGAGTTGAAACAACTGGAACACGATGGGAAGGTGATGAAAAAGTGGAATGTTCTGGAAGCTGGGTGAATTATGAGAAGGGTAGGGTTGAAATTTAGGAAGGTCAGTGTTAGGGTTGACTGAAATTTGGAACGCGGAGATTTTTTAATTAAATTGACCGACAAGAGTTGTTGATTAGCGTGGAAGTTTTTCATACGGCGTTGATATAACACGATACAATTTTCCATAGTGGAAAATCTTTTGAGTTGTTGAAAGAAAACGATCGAAACCATTGAAAATCAATGAATTTTTATCTTTCCGTTCGAACGCTGACTAAACAACGCTATATAGACTAAAAGTTCGCAGGAACAATGTTGTAGAGAATTCAATTTCCTACAAAAAAGCCCTGGAAGACATACATCTAACATTGATAGTTTACGCGTGGAGAAAGCTTGAAAGTTGGGCGATGTGGGGAACCTTGAGACTGGCAGGCGTTCTGAATTTTCGGTAGGTTTGAGCATTGATCGTCCCGAACTTTGATCGCTGCCCCATGAGAAAATCGAGCCAACGTAAAAAAATAGATGGAGCTCGGGAGCAAAAGATTCTCTGCGCTTGAAAGTTTTTTTTATCACTCGCCAACATTTTCTCAAGATCGCTTCTCTTCCCACGTCATGCACGAAATGAATCCAAAACGAAAACCAACGAAAAAAAAACAATGTTAGGGATGAAGAAACTTCTAAAAAAATGCATAATGAGGAAGTAAAGAAAGAGTGGAACATCATGTAAGCTGGATGAACCGTAAGAAGCGTTTTCAACCCCTAAACTTAGAACGATCAATGTTCAGAACAATCGAAATTCGGAATAAAAAAATTGAACAGAAGACATGAGACAAAAATATTCCCTAACCGTGACAGTTTTTTGGATCAGTCGCCAACATCCTCTCATAAACGTTTGTCTTCCCAGGCCCTGCAGGAAATGAATCCAAAACGAAAAGACGCAAAAAAAAAACAAAAAGTTAGGGGTGAAGAAACGTCTTGAAAAATTCACGAGAGTTTCCTGAATCCAATCGATGGTTATCGTCGTGCCGGCCATTACCCACCCGGGACCCATGTTCGTTCGCCACCGCACACGACTACTCGCGGCAGCACCGTGCGCCTCCCCCAACCTCCGATCGCGTACGAACCGAAGGCTGGCGCGGACGCAACTATGCGCCAACTTCTTCCGCGGAGACGCGACGCCCGCGTGTTAGAGCTCCACAGCCCGAAGACCGCGAACGCGACAAGTCGAACTCGTTAGGTCCCCATACGATCGGTTGTAACGTAAGCGCGCGCAAGCCCGCGAGGACCGCGGTGACCGTGGGATCGTGAGATAGTCAAACAAGCCTGTGTTTGCTGCATGCTGGATGAGATCTGTAACATGGCGCGGACGAGCAACACCGTGCGCCTCTGCTCACGTCCATTTTCTTTTTTCTTCACGTTTTTTTTTTTTTTTTTTTCACTTCACTGTGCTCTGGTTGCCCCCGGTTGTCGAGGACGCGTCGTACCGACCACGTGATTCGAAATACTCACCTGCTGCGACGTTTTCGACGAGACTCGTGTTTTTTTTTTGTTTCTTTATTTGTTACGATTTTTTAAATGGGGATTTCAGATTTTCAAGAAAAAACGGGGAGATGAGAGATTGATGATTTGCTTGGAGTTGACAATTTATTTTTGTAGGAGGAAATTGAAAGGATTTCTTTTTTTTTTAACTTGTTGGATATTTGTTGGAAGCTAACTATTTGAAAACTTAGTTTTAAATATTTTTTTTTTGTACACTCGTTGATATATTTTGAGTTCACCGACAATCCTTGGGATCTGGAAGGCAATGAGTCTCGATTGAATTTGCCAAAATCTATTGATTATTATATTTTCGTGACGAAAAATTATGAGCTATTGAGTGGAGAGTTGAATATTATTCGAACATTTTCGAGTGCATACTTAAGATTTTTTTCGACGATCATTTCTGGGTTTTTTTTTTTAATGAAACTGAGCGAATATGTTTATGAGTACTATTAGATGATGTTGAAATCTTTTCGACTCAAAATATTGAATCCTTGAGGCAGAGCAAGCTGCATTGTAGAACTGCCGTTTTTCAATCTGTGTCAAGATTGCAACTATTTTGGTGATCTGAAAAACATAAACCAGTCATATTTATATCTGAAAGATGATTCGCTATCGTATGAATTGGGATCTTATTTTAAACAAATTTTTTCGACAAACCGTGGAACTATTTTAATTTTTTCGAGTTTTTCACTTCTTTCAAGCCTTATTATTTCCCTAAAAATGGTAATTTTCAACTCAGGAAAAATATCCCAGTTTAGACGACAGTGAGATGTGGTCTCAATAGTCCCTCAAAATTAAAAGTCAATCGGTCCATCGATTACCGAGACATCTTTCTTTTCAAAGTTCTTTTCCTCCAATCTCGATAGCACATCTCATGGTTCTCCCAATCTCAATAACTCTCACCAATTTGTGAATACGTTAATAATCTTTAGACAGATTATTCTCAAAACTATAGTCTCCAAAAAAAATTAAAAAATCGAAAAAAAAACAATGTCGTCAAACCAGCAACTATCCTCGACAATGTTACAATCAATACCAAACTGTGCATAATCGAATGTATGTTAATTAGTAAACGACGAACAAAGCTTTCGTACGTTGTGGGAACGAGGTCAGAACCAATTGTCAGATATATTATTATCAGTACTCAACCCAAGTGGTCAATGACTGACTCGTTCACCTTGCCTCTTCTGCTATTCTTTTTTTTTCATTTTTTTCTTTTCCGTTTTTTTTTTTCTTTGTCGACGATAAGACAGGAACGTGATCCGTGTGAACGCGGCCAAGCGGCTCGAGTATTGTTTCTTCTTCCTCATACGTTTTCGTTGAGCTGTTTCACGATGTTTGGTGAAACAGTTTGACGGGTTTACATAATTGTCGAGCAAACGTTGACTGTCGTTCTTCGGACGCACCAGCCGTCGAAGACGTCGTCGAGGCGCGCGCCCGTGAGACCAGGGCGGTCATGTGGACTCGGCTTGTTTTGTGGAAAGAGACCAAACATTGCCAAGATTGCTCGTTCGGTCGTCATCGTCAGAAGAACGTCCCAGGCCCAGATCTCGTACCGAAGATTATTCTTTTTTTTTTCTCCAACTTCTTCGACAAGTTTCCCATCGAGAGGCGGTTCGTCGTTCGCGGTCTTCGTTTGCTCTGCCCTCGCACCTCACTCGCGTCAACCCAATCCTCCCCCACATTACGTCCTACATTTTAATATCCTCGTCAGGCAGGTGAGGACAAAAATTGTGAAACGCCGGACGAATGAATTCGAACAAAAGCCAGGAGAGAGAAACGAGACGAGAGAACGTTGTGGGCACGATGATTAACACGATATTTTCACACTAAATTGCCAAATTTTCGAAGAGTTCGCGAATGCGCGTCACGTACTTTTGTGCCAATGCCGAAAATTTAACGCGAATGAATGAATGAATATTGTGACGATTTTAATATTTTTACGGGACGGTGGAGTTAAGTTCATTACTTAGGGATTTGCTTGGAAACTTTTTTGAGAGGAGAGTTCGTTATTCGAAAGTTTTTTCGATTTTTGCAATTTCTACATTTTTGGAGGGTTAGTTTTGAGAATAATCTGGGGAAACAAATATTGACGTAGTTGCGAAATTTTCGGAGTTATTAACATTTAAAAAAGCACGATCGATACCAGACTAAACGACAAAAAAAAAAACTTTAAACCCGTTTTTCTCGAAACTGTTTTTGGAACTTGGGGCAAAAATTGCACTATCTCAAGGATTCAATATTTCAAACGAAAAAAATGCAGCATCGTCTAATAATATTTTTAAACTTATTGAATCAGTTTTATTGCAATAAACCAAAGAATGTTCTTTAAAAAAAATGATAAAAATATCCCAATAACATGAAAATCTCCCCTCAATTTGTAAATAAAAAATGAAACTTCGTAAATTTGTTATTTTCTTCTACCATCTTTCATACACCAATCATCATTTGTTTCTCACGTTTATATCTCGAGAAATCAATAAATACAAATCTCAATATTTCATTGATTATCTATATAATTCGTAACAAATTAACCACAGAATTTCATTATAATTTCATCTTTCATTACATCTCCGAATCAACAGGCAATACACAATCTTCCTCTACCTACCATTTCCACATTTCACTCTGCTCTTAAAAAAAAAAAAAATTCCCAGGATCAATGATCCCCGGTTACGAGCGCAGACGAGTGAAATAAGAAGGAAGTAAAAAAAAATTAAAACAAAAAAAAAACAATTTTTTAAAATGAAAAAATGCAAACAATAGAAAAAAAAGAGTTGCCTCTCGGCGTCCATCATGCGTCCGAGTGAAGGCGATCGTGAAACGTATGATGGCTCGTTACAACGAGATGAAGGGCGGTCCAAATACCGGGCAAATTGGCACGACTCCCACACTAACGCCGTAACGTCCGATACGAAAGAATTGTAAAAGAGTACTTGGCAAAGAGAATATGTGTATATAGATATATACATGTGTGTGTTTGCTTTACCACGAGTCTGCTTAAAGCGCGCATGATAACGAGCCCGTGTAAACACACCACATGTCACGCACACGCGTCGTTATATATTGCGTTACGCTTAGGCGTGTGTAATTGCGAGCATCGTGTGCGGGGTCCCCACGAAAGCACGGGTTGATTTATGTCTTCATAAGCGATGCGCATAAGAGCGAGCGAGAGAGGTTGCAGTTTCGAGCGGACTATCGAACTCGCTCGCGCGTGGGCGCGCGCAGACGAAACGCTTCACCATTCGCTCGTGAAGACGAAAGAAGAGTGACTGTCGAAACGATTGAAAGACAGCAGAGACGATATAACGACGGTCCAGCGCCGGATGTTGGATCACGTGGGAAATTGTTTGTAGAATTTCAGTCAAACGGATGGAAACTTGAAAGCTGGAATGATTTTTCGATGTGCTTGCGTGGGTATCGAATAATTACCCGAAATTAATGTTTTTACCTCATATTTTAATTTATTTTATCGTGTAAGTCCTGATTGAAGGGTTAAGTGAGGTTGCAACATTTTTTATTCTTTGTTTCACCCTAAGAGTGAGGTTAACATTTTTATTTCGTTATTCACACTTTTGTTTTACGTTACAAACTTGATGAATGAGAAATAATTGTCAGTTTCTAGGATAGAACGTATTTGGAAAGCACACAAGAATTGATTGTGACTTGATGCCACTTTCAACCTCCTCTCACCCTAAATGTGATTTTGAAATATGTGAAATTGAACTTATAAATTTCGACTTGGGTATCTGGTTTGAGGTAAGTCCGTCGTACATTGCAAAAACAAAATGATTATTTTCCCAGAAATTATGCGATATTAAAAAAAAGCATAAAGTCCACCTAATTAAATGGAAAATTATCCGTTTGTAAAAATACTACTATCAGTGATATTTGTACGATAAAAACGTTTGACGTTACACTTTCAAACGACAAGATCAATCGTTTCAAATTTTTGCAAATTTTTTCAAAATCACAAAAGCTACTAGCTGTGAAATAAAAAAATTAGAATCTTCTTGATATTTTTCGACACACGTGTAATACATCCTGAAAACACATAAAACGCCAATGAGCAATCGACCGCACGTCGAAATTTTTTCACCCAACCGGTGTAATAATAGCGGGGGTCCCAGTAAGAAGTGAATGATTTAGAAGGTGCAAAAACGCGAATATAATTTCGAGATTGTAAAAGCGAGGGAGTCGGAGAGTCGAGTCAGGTGCGTGCGCAACGGGCTAACGGCGCGGGAAGCTCTCTATGATTTATCGCTACGTTTATAGGCGTATTTATGGCTGACCATTGAAATTGGATTAGCCGGTGAAAAATCGAAATTGCGTTCAAAACCGTTTGAGATTGCGAGAGTGAGCTTCGTCGTGGGCTCATTCGAGGCCGTATGAGAACATTATTGGCCGTGTGTTTCGGTGGAACAGCCCGAAGCCTTATTAAGGAGTCCCCGTCAATTTCACGAGCTACATTTTAACCCACGAACCCGCCGCGAAAAGCGGGACCTCGTCCTCACCATCGCCGTTGCTCCCACACCCACGCTACGGTATTTTAATTTTTTTGTTTTTGTTGTTGTTTTTTTTTTTTTTGCGCCGAGATCGTGAACCAGAGTCGAGAAACGACCCCCCGTGGATCCTTTCTCGACCGTCTAATTAACGAACAAAACCCATATTCCTCGAGATCACTGGCCCGACAGTAGTGCACTGGTTCGCTTCATGATAACACAAAAACAACAACAAAAAAGCGTAGAGTACACTCAACGCCAAATAATAAGTTTCGATACATATATTTTACAATCCTTGAAAAAATATTTTGTATTTTTAATGAAGCATCGTAAAATTCATCGTTACAATATTTTTTGGCATTTGTAAACTTTTTCTGTCACAATAAAATGTTTCGTCTTTAACTATTTCGCGTCACACTGGATCAATTTCGCCCCAGTGGTTTTTTAACCTAAAATATGTCACGTTAACGTTGAATTTCCTCGAATATCTTGAAAATACGAAAAGTTATAGCAAATTTAGTGAAAAAAGTCGTTTTTAATATTTTTTTATCTGACCCCCTTCGAAAACACGTCATTTCATGCCTGCGAAGCGGACGCAAAGTGACCGATTTCAGTCCGGAGCTTCGCATGCATGAAATGAGCGTTTTCAAGGGCGGTCAGACAAGAAACTATTTTTTTACCATATCAAAAATTACATTTTGGTTATTATAAAAATTTGCACTAGTAGAAAAAAGGTTTCGAATATTCCCAGAATTTGTTCAAATGCATTTTGTTGTCATTTTCATATCTTAAATTTTCCACACATTGTCTTTTTCGTGAAACAATCAATATTCCACACGAATTTTGTATGTTATATAAATTGTAGCACCATTGAACATTGAACAGTAAGAAAAATATTCGTTGAATCATTCAAGTTTCTTATTGTCTTGCAAACATTTGTTCGAGTAAATTTTCTTGCCACGATATGTCCTTTGGTAAATAACGTGCTTGTTCTCTGTACTCACACGCGAGTTCACACATTCACCGGACAACAAATAATAATAATAATAATAATATTAATAATAATGATAATAATCCAAGGTGTAATCACCATCAGCGTGTGAAATAAGACCGGACGAGTTGAGGGCAGGGCATCGGAGAGGCAACGAAACGAGGATCCAGCTGCGAAGCACTCGCATAAACTCGACCGATTGGATCCTAAATCGGGGAGCATAATACGCTTGTCTTATGGTAACCCACGGATGATATAAACGAAGCAGCCAACACCCAACGGTTCTCGAAATAAATGCAGAACTAGCATCGCTTGTGATATTTATGCTATACGTGTTACCTTTTCTCACAAGGTAAGCGTCGAATGCTTGTTTGCACGGTCGTATGCAAATTTCGAGTACCTACCAATTCAAAACGTGAGACATATTTTGTGTGAAAAATTTATAAATCTACGTACATGCGATAAATACTACAGTTATATGTTTATTTTAGTGAAAACAAATTATGAACTTATGTGGACTCAGTTGACTGTTTTTCGATTATCGAAAGTTGTCGAGGTTATTGAAATTTGTAGAAGCACGAGCACATGCTATCCAGACTGAACGAAAAAACTTTAAACGTGTTTTTTTTTTAAATTTGCTTCTTTGCAACTTAGGACGGAAATATCTCAGCAACCAATAAATTGAATGACTTGAAATTTAGAGGGCATATTGAAAATACATGTCGCTATCGTCTCAACCATGATATTTTGCCTAACTTGAAAATTACAATTTGTAGGGGAATAATAAGATTTTTCTAAAGATGAAAAACTCGATATTTTTTTATATACTTCCACCAATCTGTCAAAAGAAATATTTGAATAAGGCCCTCGTTTAGACGATAGTGACTCATCTTCTGGATATGAATATTCCTGGTTTTTGTTTTTTCTAGATCATCAGAATAGCCGCAATATCTGCCCAGATTGAAAAACATCTGTCTTACTAGGCAGCTTGTACCACCTTAGAGATTCAATATTTTCTAATAAAAAAAATCCCCGCATCATCTAATAGTGTTGATAAGCATATTTCACTTATCAGTGTCCCTGCAATACGCCCAAAAAATGTCTTGAATATAAATTTCTGAAAGTGCTCCAACAACAGCCCTCCTAAGCTGCTGTGTTTACTTCTCAGTTTTTCGAAACATCGATTGTCACTGCTTTCCACATTCCACCAGGATTATAATCCGGAGGATTCCATCGATGCCGTAGGGAGCGTTCCGCCATAATGAGCGTCCGTTCCATAGCTTCTACCGCGATGAATGTCTTCGATATTTCGAAAGGACCGGCCCTTCGTCTCGGGCATGATAAAATACAGAACACCCGTGCCAATGACAATAAAACCGCTGCAAATAAAAAACGTCGCACCGGGTCCAATACCATTGTAGCTCATGAGAAAAATTTTGACGGAACTCGCGGCAAAAATGGCCATCAGCATGGCGTACATCATGGCGACTTTGGCTTTGATGGTCGTAGAAAAATATTCCGACAAAAGTATGGCTGGCAAGCTGTGAAGTCCACAAGCGTTGCTAGTAACGTATACGATAACGCTGATCAAGGGAACTATGGTGAAACTTGAAACGTCGTATTGCTGAGACTTTAGAGTGTAAAAAATTCCATTAACGATTAGACAAATGAATATGATCGCACTCATGAGAAAAAGTACGGATCTGCGACCGAGTCGATGAACGGTGTAAATTCCGACAACGCTTCCGATCACCGTTACGCACTCCATTATCATGACCAACAGGTCGAGTGATATTTCGGTCCCGGAATCACCGAAAATCGTGTAAGCGTAAGTCGGCAATGACATCATACCCCCGTAAAATCGCATCGCCATGAGAATCGTGAGAATCACAAATGGTCGTCTGGTGCTGCCATTCGTGAATACATCGACGATCGTTGAAGTTTCGCATTTTCTTTGTTCCACGTATTCGGCGATCACTTTGAGTTCGGCATCGACGTTTTTCGTACATCTCAATCGTTTCAATGAGCGATTCGCCTCGTCGTGTTTTCCTGTACAAACGGAATCACCGATAATTTTGATTTTCGTTACACTCTGATCCCCTTCCGAGGGACCATCTTATTGACCGGAAAAGTTTTTTTGCACTCTCTCTGAATGAGATGGAAAATTTGGGACAATGCTCGGATCTTCGACATGGTCTGTTCCGGAGTTTTATAATTTTAATTACAGTGGGTGTTTATTACATTTCCGCGTTTGAATCAGTTTAATTGGCAAATAATTGACTTTCGGTCTTGTGGATATTTTTTTAATCCATTGGAGAAATGTATTAAAAACATAAAAACAAGGGACCCAATTTTAAAAATATGGAAACAGCATTATCGGATAATCATATCGATTTATTTATTTTTCATAAAAAGCGATGAAGTGCAAACATTTTTTAAACTTTTAGATTTTAGAAAGACGGTTTTGATCGTCTTGAATTGACAAAACTTGAGAAAAAAATTGTTGGAAGAAATAATACCGCAGCTTACGCGAACAAAACTTTGACTGACAGTATTGTCACTTTCCAAAAACGGTAATAATGATAACAGAAAACAAAACTACAGAAGAAAAATGTATTTCCTAACGAAATTCTTCATGAGCTCGAAAATAACATTTTAAGAAGGTCCCCTAATAATTTAGCTGGTCGCTGTACGAACAATTTTGTATATATTATCTTACCCTTCATTGCGTAGAAGTAAGGCGATTCCGGAATCAACATGAACATGAACGCAAGCACGAATGCCATCACTGCGCACAATGTATTCAACTGTGTCAGGCTCAAGTAAGGACCGACTATCACGGGAATAAGCATCCCAAGGTTATCCGTGACGGTACTCACGACGCCCATAGAACCTCGAATATTGGTATCCGAAACTTCGCCAACGTACAAAGGTACCGTAGCCTGTATAATCCCCGATCCAGCACCGCTGAGGGCTCTTCCCACTAGCAAATACGCATATTCCGATTTCACGGCCATCAACGCGTAAGCGACAACAATCGGAACTACGCCCAACGCGATCAACGATCTTCTGCCAATTCGATCGACCAGCAACCACGTCAATAACGGTCCGACGAGTACCCCAACTCCCACGCTGCTCATCACCCATCCAATCTGACTCTCGTTGAGGGCGTTCGGTGAGTCTGGATCGGTGAATGTGGGGACCACGGCTGTTCCCCAGCCATTGATCGACCCGCATATCAAACAACTACCCAAATTCACTGGAAACAAATAATTTCACTTCAATGCCACTTGTCTACCATAAAATCTCTATCCAAACTTTTTTTCCCTCTCATCTAAATTACCCGATATGCAGATCAGATATTGCGATATGACCGATCTGGATACAATCATAACTGCGGTATTCCAATCGTATTATCACGGAAACAAGAAAAAACGCGTGAAACACAACCGCAATTGAGTCGCGTACTTCGACCACAATGTCGACTCCATGTGCTACTACTTGCCACCTATCCGTCATCGCCCGTTATCAACTAACGACACTCCCAGCAACACTTATTAGCTTAACTTACCATCCGAACAAATGTTATCGCACCCACGTTAACCGCGATTGCCGGCTATGCAAGCATGTGCTTCCAACAGTTTCACACATTTTCAACCCGATATTATCAATTCTTCAAACCCGCCCATTGGGTTGCTTGTCACGGATAATCCAAGCTATCCGCATTGAATCGACAATCAACGAAACACCGGACAATGGCCCCATCGCCAAGAACGAAAACGATGATGTTCTAATTTCACGGGCCCTACGAGTAATCTTGATGTGACTCAGCGAATGAACAAAAAAAGAAATTTCATTCAGCAGGGAACACGTATTGGATGTTGGTTCATCCGAGCATACACGGGATTCCATATCCTTGGCCCCATAATACGGGTACGCGAAAGGGCGTGTTGCAGATCGACATCTCAACACGGTGACCGTTTTGAATGGAATAAATTAGAACGGGTGTACGATGGGACCACCTTGATCTTCGTGTGTTGCAGTCTCTCGTGGACGCACAAACTCCTCGTGTGTGTACCAAACATAAAACTCGGTCCCACATAACGCAACGACAACGGCGATGGTTCACCTTGCTCGGTTGTATTCTGGTTCACCGGTGCGGTGAAACCGTTCCAGAGCTCGGGGTCCGAGTGAGAATGCCCGGGTCCTGGGGAGCCGTGGGCCAGCGCTGACGGGCCATCAGATAAGGCCCCGTGTTTGCGTAACCTCTCACCTCTCCGGCTACGGGGGCCCCCCTTCCCCGATCGGCGAGCTCTCGACGGCCACTCGGGGATGCCCCGAAGTGCTTCGGAGCCCGTGTTCCGTTGCGTGTACACCTTCGGGGTTATGCCCGGTGCTCTCCGAGTGACTGACAGGCCGCGCGGCCGTCTAGCTTCGCTCCGACTTTGCTTCTTTCGTTTGTCCATGGCTCACAATCGTTTCAAAAGCTCTTTCGAACTCACCCTCCTACCACTCCAACTCGGCTCGTACTCGCCCTCCTCGACTACTCACGCCACACGTCTTCTTTTGCCTCTTCTCGCGTTCACTTCCGTGCGAGACTCGACTCTCGCCTGGTGCACCTTAATAGCTTCCAACACTCCCCCGGGGCCCCTTGATCGAACGCTCAATCAAGACGACGTTTCGAGTTATGGATCGTTCAACGATCCCAGCGTAGAGTTTACTATGCTCTCATCAATATGCTTGTTTGCACGATTGTTGGAATATGGAAAAAGTTGGACACTTGAGTCAAGTTCGTGGTTTCCGGTGAACTTTGAGTCATGAGCTATGTGCCCTGGGTAAAATTTTGGGATCCGTCGTTTTCGGGGATGTGTTCTATTTTCGCATTTTTTTAAAGAACTTTTTGAATCTGCTGTTTAAGGTAGTATCCTACATCCTGTAAGAGTAAAAGTAAGACTAAGATATACCATCTCCTGATTGAGGTACGTAGTACTTTCATATGGCAACGTCGCGTGTTCTAATGTCGATCAGAGAGAGAGAGAGAGAGAAGATGGGAAACAAACGCGCAACGTTGCCATGTCTACTGGATCACCAACTCCTGATATAAACTGTATTTTCCCAATGTTTATTTGCTTATTATTATCATCACAGTCTCCTGATCTCTACTTTCAAGTGCCCAAAGTGTTCTCTGAATATTTAACTTACAGTTTAAGTGTTTTCATTAAAATCTCACCAGGACTTTTTGTATTATATCAAGTTGAGCGTGATTTTCCATAAGGCTCCATGTTAAACGTATGAAAATAAAAGTGTTGATATATTTTTTCTCGCGCTCCGGAAAGCCATAAAAATTCAACTGAACCTTTTTCTTATCAATACCTGTAAGTATGCCAAGTTTTATGAAAATCTGGCGAGGAAGTCTCTGATAAAGGGTACCTTAAAATAATGAAAACTCAATATGGACAACAAAAATAAAGACAAAGAACATGGAATCCGTGTATTTATCTTTTATATGGGATCCGTATTTATTTTCTTCTTTCGAGGTCTGCAAGCCTAGAGCTATATTATCTTGAAAGCCACCGACCATGGCTTGGTTATGATCACTGAAACAATTTACGTTACTCCGAAGTAATCTGTCAGGAGGACATTCGAGACAGGAAGACAAATTGGATTTTTGGTTCACCAACCAATTTCCATTGTTCCTCGATTTCTCGATTCGATATTTTCAACGAGTACAATAAAAAATTCGGCTCTATTAAAATTCCGAAGTACAGGGGAGGTTCTGCAGCCGGTTGGAAAACTTACGATCCGCACGACGAGTTACGAAGGAGCGAACGGTGTAATAACGAGACGAGTCATAAAAGGAACCGACTCGGTAGCCAAGCTGGAAATGACCGTGCGTTAATACTTCGTTAAGATAATTTCACGGCGGAAGTACAATGACACGCGCAGACTCGGAGAATTATCGACAATAATTTGCTGGTCTCTGTGGTTGAGGACATTAACATGTATTCAACTATGACACGGCAATATCACGAGAAACGTTACCGGACTTCCACCTACAACCACGAGAAGATGCATCAAACCTTTCGTATAATAAACGTTGGCAAAAAAAGCGACGGAAAAAAAACGAAAAAAAAAGACATTCGTCATTTATCATTATTATTATCATTTACAGTCGAAGTCGGGTGAGGCGACCGAACGTAACGGGCGCCACGTCCGATCGACGACGCTGATCCTCAATCGACTAATTACCCGGGTAATTAGGGAATCGCCCGGAGGGGTTTGGGGGCATTAATCAACATCGAATTGATTTGTTAGTTCGTTAAAGAAGGTTTTTCGCGGGCGCAGGCGCGCAGGCGCGCGAATTGCTCGTGGACGTGGATGGTGTCCCGTCGCGTGTGAGAGACCATGAAAGATCGAGAAGACCGAGAGGGATGAGAAAGTACAAAAAGGGACAGTATAATACACCCGAAGGGAGAATAAGCGAAAGCAAAAAAAAAAAAGGAAAGAAAACAAAAAAAAACAATAAGATGATCGAGGGAAGATGGATGAGTGGAAGGAATGGAAGGAAGAGAGAGAAGGGGGATCGGGGGAGTGAGAAGGCGAACAAAAGATAAAAATAAGTTTGAAAAAAGAAACGGAGGAGCGAACGAAGAGAAGGAATAAGACAAATACGAAATGGCAGAAGAGAGGGATAATAAAAAAAAAAAGAAAAAAAAAAAGAATATGCTAGTGCAGTCTGGGGTGATAGGAAAAGAACGAGTCCGCGAGTTCGAAAGATATTTCTCGACGCGAGAGAGCTGCGAGGGAAGAACGTAAAAAGCGAATCACCATTAGGCGGCAAGTCGTATCTCTCGTAGGGTTCGTTGTAATAAACCAATTCTCGTGGTGTTGCCCGAAGAGAGCAGAGCGCAACGTAGCCGCCCCGACAAATAACGCGCAGGCGCGCACCCACTACACGCATGTATAGCCCATAGTAGGTTATATACAGTGTTATATCGGTACTACGAAAGGAAACGAAAAAAAAAAAAAAAAAAAAAAAACGAGAAAGAATGAAAAAGAGTTGAACGAAGAGTTTGGCCGGTGCGCCAAGAGAACGTCCTCTAATTGGACCGCATTCCAATGGGGCTCCTCTCATATGTGCTTTACCGGAATTTTCATTAGCACAGACTTTGTCGTGACGGAAGAGACACGGCCCGGTGCATACGTATATGCATCTACGTACGAAGAGCCCGGCATGGGGGCACGGACTCTGTGTGATGCTCTAGCGCATTTGACCAACGTACAACACATTTATATACATATGCACACTGAGGTGTGTTGAAAAAAAGCCAAAGTTTTTTCGATTCTTCTGGCATTTCTTAGATTTGAATTAGATACTATCAGGAAACGTCTGTCAAAATTTCAGCCCAATCGGACTATATTCAGAGGTTCCGCTTTTACGAATTTAATTCTGCCTCTGATTAACATGTAAACCTTTTTTTTCAGTGGCTATTTATTTTTTAGATAAACGAAAAAATTCTGGAGATGGAAAGTAAGTGCAATACATAATATTGAGGTCACTTAAAAGAACAAGATTTGTTGTTTTACAATTTTGAAAAAAGTAACAACTTTCTTTTTAACAAAAATCATTAAAAACCGTCGAAAAATAATGGTTGACTTGTTTTTGAAATTGTAAAACAAGAAACATTCCTATTTCAAGTGACGTTAGTATTATGTATTGCACTTACTTTCCATCCCGGGAAATTCTTGTGTATCTGGAAAAATTAATTGCAATTTGAAGAAACAGAAAGATTGTTTACGTGTTAATCAAAAGCAAGATTAAATTTGCGAAAGCGGAACTTCTAAATACAGGCCAATTAACCTCAAATTTTGACAGATCTCTCCTGACATTATCCACTTTAGATGTAGGAACTGCCATAAGAACCGAAAAAACTTTGTCCATTCTGAAAACACTCCAATATACATAGATATGCTAGATATGTACAATACCGCGCTAGGCTCTAGCTGGTGCCCTACACGAATGTGCTATATGGCTCGCCATATCGCTACCTCCGTCTACGACGAGGACACATTGTGGGAGCCCCGCGAGACGTAACCGAGGAATTCCAGTCGCGAGACTCGCGCACCGAGGTTCAACGCCGAAGACGCTCACAACCGAGTAAAATCTTGATCACATAATTTTCTCGCGCGGGCGAGTGGCCAACCGCGTCTTCGTCGTCCCCCCGCTGGTTATCTGGTTTTAGAAAAACAAAAAAAAAAAAAAAAAAAAAAACGTTGACGTATGTAGGTAGATCTTGACCGGACCGAAGCTGTGACCCGTTGCTGCTGCTGCGTGTGTACCTTCGTTGAATCTCGGGCTTTGATCGGTACCGAGAATATCCCTTTGGCAAACAACAAGCGTTATTTGAACAACGTAACTTCGAAAATGTTTCGAATTAACCCACAAAGTCATTAGTTACGCAACTCATTAATTACGCAACAACGTTTGTTCGGATTGGCCAAACGTGTTTTTCTAAAATTAATTAGCCAATTCCAAAAGACAATGGTTTCCGTGGAAACTCGAGTTGAGAAACTGTTTCAGCGGTTTCTCGCTTGTGAGAAGCGCCTCGCGGCGTGCGCCATCTGGCGGCGGTCGAAACTCACTGTGGGGTCGTTGAAGTAATTGTGACCCTCCGAAAAATAGCAGATTTTCGTGATTTTCTTTTTGATGGTTAGCATAAACTAATCGGTCTGATTTTTTACAAATTACAGCAATAATGGAAAATACAAAATAATTTTTTTTTAAATTGATTTATCTATTTTTGACATTGTTTTTATTTTTCCAAATGATTGCGGACGCGATTTTGATCTGAAATAAAAATTTCAAGAAGATTATCAATCTGCAGGAAAGCCTCTATGTCTCCATGGAAGCTTTTTTCGAAATGGAATTTTAAAAAAATGCCAAAGGCGGTTTGGCATCAAAGAAGTATCGAATTTAGCGTATTTTTTCGACGATTATTCATAAAAAAATATAAAAGATTAAAAAAAAAAAGCATTCCTGAAGACATAGAGAATGACGTGAAGAATGTTCAGTCCAAATTTCAAAGAGATAGCTTGAAAACTGTTCCTTCCAGATCGGCCACCGTTTTTGAAAACATCATTCCGAGCAAAACGCGATCAAAGTTTGCGGTGAGGAATTTTCATATAAATCGTCTACATACGATCAATCGACGATGCCAGGTCCATACAAGGAACCCTACGGACCTTCTTGTTTCCTGTCGTGTCTGCTCCTCGAGCCGTTTCTATTTATCGGCACAATGTTTTTAGGCGTATCCATACTGGATATCGAAACCAAAAACGGTTTCTTTTTGCTAAGAAAGGCTGTAGCGACCGAAATAATTTGAATTTCGATTTGCAAATTAGTGAGAATGTTTATCACAGTGTATACTATCTGATAATAAAAAGAAAAAAATCGATTATTAAAAAATTTCACACTAAGATGATCCCTTAATTGAAACGAAGCGCCTACCTTAAATTGTCGGTGCTCAACGGATTTATTCAATAAGTCAGGATTCATTCATTATGTTCCAAGCCTTTTGACATATGACAGCCGCACGAAGTGACAGATCGACGTGCACACGCTTCGCACCACGCTCTTGCATGCAAATAGCTTGGCCAGGTTGTCTAAGACGTTTTACCAGCCAAAGCTGATTTACGAAAAATATAAAATCAAAAAAAAAATGAAAAAAATAAAAAACCATAGGAGCGGCGTGTAAAGAGCGTTACATATGGCTGAGTATAATCTACGCAAGCGCGCGCAAACGATAAAACGTACACCGATCGAACGATCTGAACGATCGACGGGGTCCGGTTGATCGTTGGATCGTGCACCGGGAAAGAAGATACACCGCGGGGCCGTTATAATATCGAGTCGAAGCTGCCCATGCCCGCCGTTCAATGTGTTTCTTTTGAGGAGCGTAGCGGGCGTGCGGGGTCCAACACTTCGATACAGCAACGATCGTTCGGCTCGGGCTAATTGTGTGATATTGTGCATCGACAATGCTCTAATGAAGCATTGTCCAATACGGGCACAGGTCGACGATCGTGCGAGATGCTCTGACGAGCGAGTGAATTTCCTCCTCCCCCCACCCTTGCCCTTCCCTACTGACACTCGTGGTGTCATCGGGGCCGAATGCTCTTTTTTTTTTCTTCATAGTTCGATTCTCACCGACGCGATCCGATTGCAAGAATCTTGGGAAGAACCTTTCACTCGGGCTAGGACAGTTCAATGGCAATGTGTTATCATGTGGATTGCCCAATGAACGACGCTTGGTAGTCGATGAATTTGACAAGTAAAAATGTTCTCCACATGATCATGAATCATCCGAACTTTAGTTCTCAAATTTGTCGATGATAAGGTGTTCACTTTTTTACAGTTAAATTCCAAACCCAGTTGAACAAAAACGTCTGTTCGAAGTGATGTCATAAAGGCCCAGGCGATTTTTGAAGTTTCCTCGTCTCATTATTGCGAAGATTTAACATAGCATCAATGATAATTTGGGAAACTTGGGAAGAACCTTTCACTCGGGCTAGGACAGTTCAATGACAATGTATTATCATGTTCATTGCCCAATGGACGATGCTTGGCAGTTGATGAATCTGACAACTTAAAATGTCCTCTACATGATCATGAATTATACGAACATTAGATCCTCAATCAGTCCATAATAAGATGTTCATTTTGTGAAATCACGTCAATGAAGTGATTTCATTGGGACTCAGACGATTTTCGAGTTTCCTCGACCTCATTATTGTCAATATTCAACATGGCATCCAAGATAATTCATTCCCAATTGAAAAACAATTCACAAAAATCCAGAAATCACTGTTTATCCATCCACCAGTAGTTCGAAACCAAATTACCCATCACGATGATGGAAGAACGATTTCCCGAGAAGATCAAAGTCAAACCGCCAAACCCCTCAGCTCCATCAGTTGATTAGACGCCCCGTCAAGAACGTTATCGGACGTCGAATTCGCGTTCGTTACTTCCTGTACACGTTAATTCACCATCCAAGACGACTCGTTGATGCGTATAATCACACTCACACAATCATCATGCAGTTGCAACGAAAACACAAGTAGCACCGTGGATTCATCGTGATGACATTTAACGCACTAACGGAAAATAATAGACAACACAACTACTCAATAACAAACAAGTGTGTGGGTGATGATGAATTTGCTAGAATGAATTCCCACGTACGCGTGAGCTGCGGTAGCAGTTGAATTTGTTGTTTTGATGAATTCTCGTTTGATGCGCACGCAGCCCGCACAAGTGCGAAGGGTTCGTGTGGAAGCTATACGAGAATAGGGATGCTGCTAGAAGTCGGATGGGGGTTTTCATTTTCATTATACGAAGTCAAAGGTGCACTGCTGCAGCCACACGGTGGAAGTGAATATACACGCGGGTTACGATGTAATATCACTGTATCCATCACCGACACACACACACCGATACACTTATCGCAGACTCCAACAACACGAGTGAAGAGATGCTCGCACACAACATCCGAGTTCATCATTCCGGGCTTGGTAAAAGTTATAACTCGATTATGCGTCTAACTAGCAATTTCAATACTATTAAGATGCGGCCGGAGGGCCGGGCGCCATCGCCGCGAAACAACTACGGGACCGGTGAGAGGCTACGGGTGTCTCACCGAGGGCTACCGACGGCCGGACCGCGAATGTTTCGTCCGACAGGCGAAAAAACTTCGGACGCGTCTTATCGTGTAAGTACGGACAATAGATGGCCGTTCACGGTCTGTACGCATGTACGATTCGAAGGAAACGCGCCACCCGGCCGATTGGATTCACCGGTAGCTGCACGGAGAACCGTACCGCGCATGCGCTTGATGCACGAATTCGTTGTTTGAGTTGTTTAGACATACGCGCACACGGTCTATCATCGCCCGCGCTTTTCATTCGATTTCGCGTCGTGACCATCGGCTCCCGGCTCTTTCAACCCTCTTTTCCCATGTATCGTCTTTATTTTCTTGTTCATCTTCGCTTAGGTATCTCATTTGACTCGGCGCCTTCGAGATCCCGACCCTTTGTCCTTCGCTCGACGCGTTCGTGAAAATTAAACACACAAATTACGAAAATGATTGTGATTAATAGAAAATTTACAATTTGTGAAACTCATCTGTGGAATACACATTCGTCGAATTGTATTTTTTTTTTATAAGTAGAGTAGTGTGAATCGGTGGACTTGCCCTCCAAATAAAAGATCCTGCAAGACAAACCAACCATTTAATGCTATAATAATAGTTCATCACTGGAAAAGTTATATGAAAAAAAAGAATTGTATTTTTTTGGGGGATGCAAGGGTGCAATGTAATGAAGAATTTATACACGATGATGTTACAAAAAAAAATTATTTTGCATGAGTGACATGAATTAACTAATTAGAACGTTTAAATGTGATATTGAAATATTCTGAAGCTCCAACTGGATAGACAAGAGAGCGAAAATTAATGGCCTGGAACATTTTTATTTAAACTTTCGAATTATCAGTTCGATTCACTTATACATAAAAATTGTTTATATCGGACCCTCCTCGAAAACGTGTCATTTAATGCCTGGAAAGCTGTGATAAAATGACCGATTTTAGTCCGGAGCTTCGCGTGCATGAAATAAGCGTTTTCAAGGAGGGTCGGACAAAAAGTATCGTGCGCATTGCGGTCGTACTGCGATTTTGACCATCGTAATTGCATTCTTCACGTTCTTGATACAAAATATAATATTTTTCATGAAAATAATTTTTGCAACGCAAAGCTTTTCGAGGACGCAAAAATGTATTTCAAACGTCAATAACGTTTCAATAGTATATCTCACGAAAAACATTTCTCCACGTTACACGAGTGTGCAACGCACAACGCAAAGGACGCGGAGGGCATATTATATCCCGTTGTCCGGTCCAGCTCGTTTCTCCCTTCGTTCATTCTCTCTGTTCCTCTCTTTCTTCTCGTAACTGGCATGTCCGCCTTGAAATAAAATCGCCGATAGTATCTCTCCTCAATGAACTCTCCCACGCCTGTGCCTCCTCACTGGCCGGCGCGTATGCAACCGCCCCGCGTTCTTCCCTATGCGCGGGTATAATATATGGGTCGTTCCGAGTCAAATCTTGATTTTATTTTATATTTTTTGTTTGATCATCGATTGTCAGAGCTTTGAATTATATTTATTATTTGTGTGAGGATACATCGCAGTACAGATATATAGACATTGGTTGGACACATTGTATTACATTTGAATTTTGTCAAAAAAAGTTGTAATAACTCTTTAAAAAAAAAAATCAAAACTGTCCCAAGTAAAAAAACTTATATGTAGCCTAAATATATAGATGCTATGTAGAATATCTATGGACTACACATAAGCTATGTATAATCTATATATAGACTCATATATATGCTCAGTCCCACATATAGTTTACATACATAATTATAAATAAGTAAATAAATTTTTACTTGAGTGTCCTAATAAAATTTGTCGGACTTGTGTGTCTTCAAATATTGTGTCAACTTATCTACAGAGTCAAACGAAAGACGATACATAAATTTATACTGGTTAACTATTTATATGGTTAATACTGTGCAACCCGTTTGCTTTTTGTCGATTCTGTCGACAGACATCCTAGAAATGATTCAGCCCGAAGAACTTGAGCCTTCCAGACCATTTTATTACGATCAGCGTCGCTTCAAACCAATTGCTACAAATGAAAAAAAAAAATATCAAACTAATAAGAACCAAAGCAGAAGAACCCGAGCCACGACCTCCGTCCAAAATTTAATTTCTCTTCGTACCAACATGACCACTGAAATTAAAACACGAATCAAAATCCAAAAAAAAAAAAAGAAAAACAAATCAACTTCGTACAATTTAAATTGATCAACGCGAATTAAATTAGCAAACGAAAAACGAAAGAAGAAGAAAGAAGAGCAACGGCTAAACCATCCGGACCGCTTTTTGCGATGGACCGCGCGACACGTTAATTGAAAGAAAAAGAAAACGTTGATTGAAAAGAAGAAGAGAAGTAATGAAAAAATAAAAATAAAAATGAAAAAAAAAAGAGTTTGACGTCCAAGACGACTTGTGCCGGAATGGCCCCTACGTATAGTCTCAAGTACGTTTATACATATTCTAGTTACATGTTTGCGTTTGTGTGTACACATGCGCGCGCATGTGTATATACATATATATATATATATTAAATTTTATGGTTGAGGGAGAGAGTGAGAGGTGTGCTGCGTGAGTGTACGTCGACGAAGCAGAGAGAGAGAGAGGGAAGAAAGAGACGCGAGGGTGGGAAAGGGAAGAAAGGAAAGAAGGATAGAGGTTCCAGGTTCCAAGTTCCAGGCAGCAACAGCAGCTAAGAAGAGAGGAGAGGGTCCGCTCTCGGCTCGGGGTCCATCGAGATTCGACCCTCGACCCCGGCACGTATTCGCCACACCCGCACACCGATGCTTAGGCCACGAACCGCCCGAAGAATAAGACGAAGAAGTGGACGATGAAGAAGAAGAAGAAGAAGAAGAAGAAGAAGAAGAAGGAGACGAAGATATTCTTAGGTGGGGTCGCGAGAAGGGGCCCGGCAGGCTTATACACCCGGCAGGTCTTCCGCGCCTGCCTTCTGGCCTGTATATACCATTTGCTCTTTCCTCCCCTTCTCCCCCCCCCGCCATCTTCAGTGTGTGCAGTGCATCGAGCCTATGCGCTTGGCCTGGCTGCGCCGCGTTGCGCTCACCTCTCTCGAAAGCATATATGTACACCCGCGGAATTAATAGCCGGCCGCCGCGTAAAAATCAACGTAATGTGATTACGACGCTGTCTTTCGCTCGTTCGTGAGCGAGGGAGCGAACTCGCGGCGGCGGCGGCAACGGCGACGGCGCACGAGGCCCGACCCACGGCTTGACTCTCTCTCTCTCTCTCTCTCTCTCTCTCTCTCTCTCTCTCTCTCTCTCTCTCCACTTTCACGTACGTTTCGCCCGGATGGCTATACCGTACTACTACAACGTTTGTGTATGAAACGCGCAGGGGGGGGGGGGAGAAATAAAAAAACTAACCAAAAAAAGAAAAAAAGAATTTGTGAATGTGTGCGCGAGTAAACGAATACCACGTTGCGCCCGGGGAGAGGTTGTTATACACTCATCCGCGGTCCCGTGACCCTGTACGACCCCATCGAATCCACCCCATTTCGATGTACCAGTTTTTTTTTTTTTGGAGGTTTTATTTTTTTGGTTTGATAATTTTTGAGGTTGTGCGTTGGGTCGAGTCGCTGGTCGTGATGAATCACTATTCGGATGACGATCGGCGACAGAAGTTGGTCGAGATGGACAAAAGCTCGAGTGTTCTTATAGTTGATTTTTTTTTTGTATTGAAGGCACGAAACTCTAAAATGCGACTTTTTTCGCATGACAATCGAGGCGAGTTACGAAAGAAAAATGGAATAATAAAAAATGGCTTAGGGGTAGAGGTCGCAAACACAGGTGAGGTCTTGATTGCTATTGAACGCAGCTGAAAAAGCTACTTTAGTGTGTCTTGAGGGTAAATTTAGAAAAATGCAATTATTATGAAATCATGAAGAAGTTTGGTGCTTGCAGCCACTGAAAATAAACGTAGAGATTATAATAACTACTGTATTACGGATAGCTGTGTACGTCGGTATTTATGAATAAACCTGTTGGTTCTGTTATATTTCAAAGTCTCTGGCGAGCCTTCGAAGCATTCCCTTTCTACCCTCTCGCTATTTTTTTTTCTCTTGCTCTGAGGGCTAATTTACAGTTTCTCTCAGACCGCTGTCGCATAATCGAAGATGCCCTGCTGCGCTCCATCATCCTGCAATATTACGAATATACATTTTTTTCTTCATCTTTTTCGAGTTTTATTAGGGGTTACGTTGCACATTGCACCGTGTGTGGTTTGCAAACGACGCTCGAGTTTATAGTATCATTTTGATAAATCTGCCATCGGGTTATTGTATCGTGTAAAGTCGGAATGGTGGCGATTCACCTCGATAATTTGCGAGATGATAAATAATTTCGAGGTTAAACATGTATTCCGTGGGTTCTGCCGATGGGATTTTGCTCGAAGAGGCGAGGACGAAGGCCATAATCGCGGAATATTTGTTGACCGTGTTGTATGGCAAACGGCAGCCGAAGGGGGAACACCTTTGAAGGGAACAAAATGGGACACTACGTATATATATATATATATGTGTAATTCTATATAAGGGTGGTTCTAATTTGGGTCGGGTCCGAATTTTTATTTTGCCGGGGTCCCAACAGATTCCAAAAAAATAACTAAACATTTTAATCCTACCATGATCCTCGTAGTCCAATTCTAATCACTGCCCGTAACCAGATGAAGTTTTCCGTTTAAAATACATGAATTTTTTATATATCTCGATAATTATATTGGCGGGACGACTAATTTTATCAGAAAAAATGTAATACTAAGTGGAATCAAACGGGTATGAACTCTACTTTCACGAATTATATGAACTCTACTTTATCGTGCAATTTATTTCAATCATTTTGAAATACTTGTCTGTGGTTTTTTTTTAAATTTCTGTGAAAGTATGATTTATAACCTTTAATCCCACATAGTACTGAATTCTTTTAAATAATTACCGAGGTGTTGAAAAATTGCATGGGTTCGAGCGAGAAAACTAACCTAGTTATGGGCGATTATTAGAATTGGACTAGGAGAGTCCTGATGGGCTTAAAATTTTTATTCATTTTTTCGTAGTCGATTGAGATACCGGCATGATCAAAATTCGGGAGTGATCCAAATAAGAACCACCCTAACACATATATACATGTATATGTGAATGCACATAGCCGATGCCGATGGTGGTGCATCGCTCGCGCCTGAACCGAACGTCGCACGGGGGCCCTCGTCGTCGTCGTCGTCTTACCTCTTTCGACGCTATATTCCAGGTCCCCATACTCACTCTCGGGTCAGGTCGTCTATGCAAATGAGGCCGGAGTTGTCGAGCTCCTCGAGCAACGCGAAGAAGCAGAATTCCAGGATCATCCGGGCGCGCACCGAGCCGAACTGGGATTGAGAATTCAGCTACGCTCGATAAGTACAAACTTATAATAGTGAAAGTCGAGAAAATTGATGTGAATCATTTTTTTTTTTTTCGAAAATTTAGTTATGGCAAGTGTTTGCCTGGTTTTTTGATTTTTTTTCGTCTTAATTCTTTGCATTATTGTAGAGTTTGCAGATTGGATCGTCATAGGAATTGAAGAACGATGTTGCTACACATTTGCATATTCTCACATTACTTCGTTGATCCAGTTAAAGCAGCAAGGCGATTTGGAATTGATACAATTTTCGTTATGTGCAGCTGGTATTGATTAATGGAAATTGGATTGAAGGCGTAAGAATTGTAATGCTATAAGTGTCGTCGGTTGCTCCGGAGCTTGACGACTGAGAGAGCGAGGGAAAGGAGAGGGGGACGGATACAGAGAGGGAGAGAGAGAAAGAGAGAGAGCCTAACGAATTGTCGATTAAAATGAATTTGCAGAGTCTCTGAAGACCATGATGGATCGAAACGAATGAAGAAAAAAGAATTAAAGACGATTCCACGGCGACGACGCGTGTGAAAGAAATAAGCCGCGCGTTGCAACACACGTCGTAGGCCGAGCGCGTGTGGACGTTTGTATATATATGACTGAGGATGTGTTGAAAAAATGGAAAGTTTTTTAATTTTTCGAGCATTTCTCGCATTTGAATCAGATACTATCAGGAGACATCTGTCAGAACTTCAGCGCAATCGGACTATATTCAAAGGTTCCGCTTTCAAGAATTCTATTTTACATTTGATTCACAAGTAAACAATATTTTCATTTTCAGTTGCAATTAATTTTTCAGGTAAAGGAAAATTTCCGGAAATGGAGACTATGTGCAATACGGAGTATGGAGATCACTCAGAGTAAAGCTATTTTTAGTTTCACAATAACAAAAATATAATAACTTTTTTTCGTCAGTTTTCAATAATTTTAAGTTAAAAATGAAGCTGTTAAACTTTTCTTCAAATCGTAAGTTAAAAAATATCCCGATCTCAAGTGACTCAAATACTATGTATAGCACTTACTTTCCATCCCCAAACATTTCCGTTTACCTGAAAAATAAATTGCAACTGAAAAAAAAAATTGCTTACGTGTTAATCAAAGGCAAAATAGAATCCGTGAAAGCGGAACCTCCAAATATTGTCCGATCGGGCTCAAATTTTGACACATGTCTCGTGATAGTATCTCATTCGAACGTAGAAACTGCCAGAAGAATAGAAACACTTTTCCTTTTTTCAATACACCCTGATATATGTATATACATACATACGTGTGTATAGGCCGCAAGAGTTCTATGTACGGTGAGCTCGTAAAAGCAGACCGTAAGAACACAAGACGGGCCAGGCAAAGGAACGAGCCAAGAGTCGGCGCTGGGCGCGCTGAGCCGGGAACGTGTTCCGGGCAGTGCACGTCAAGACCGTCCGCCCGGAGACGTAATCTTATTAAACGGCTATTAGCTGCTCGCCGAAGCTTGTCAACATTTAGACATCTGGCAGACACGCTACATTCTACTTCTACACACGCCTACACACACGGCCAACACCGTGCATAACCGACACACACACACACACACACACACACACACGTGTGCGTGTGTCGGCTGCTCTCCTTAAATACGACGAGGTGTACAGATCGCAAAGACGATTTCGCGCACACCGACAGTCCCCCTGCCCCTCCCCCCGCCCCCTAGGATCCTTTGCTGACATTACACGACGTCGATACAGCCAAACGCTACTTTATCATTTATTTTTCTAGATCGCAGTTGCAATCGTGACACAGATACATTGCGTTGCATCGTTGCAATGTGATAAAGTGCGAAAAGTGATCTTTGATTCTCGTCGCTTCTCGTTAGGATCAACAAATGAGACGACCACCCTGTTCGACGAGCACGACGAGCTTGGATAAAAATCCATAGATTTAATGAATTATCAATTTTTGTTGTTAATCTCAATTATTTTACCAGCATACGACGTCGTTTAAAAAAACTAGTTAACAAACGAAATTGCAAACAATCGTCATTGAAATTTGAATTCACGTATTTATCTTGAGATCAATGTTATCCAAGTGGAAAAAAACTGATGAGAGCCATCAATTCATGAAGTAGTGATGACAATAGATGATAGACAAGTGATGCTGCTGATTTCGGTACGTCACAATGCGACCTGAGGTCTCATAAAGGTTGAAGCATATCGCACTATACAATCGTTAGGGAGCACCTAGCGGTCTTTGACTGTACTAAATAAAGGCTCTTAACTGTATGTCCAACTCGTTGTCGTATCTCCACCCGCGTCTTCAACCCTGCAGTGAGTCTTCTTTCACGCGTGAAAATAAATTAAGCCCAAGCGTGACCAAAGATATCTGGAATGGCGAGTTACTAGCACTGCAGAGCTTCGGTAACACGGGATACACACACACACACACATATATAGAGGTAGAAATCGATAAGACCGTTCGATCTCCGACGAAAATATGTCGAAGATATTTTTTCACCCGATAAGGTGAACCCATCCTTTTGTTTCTTCATTTTTGTTCATTTATTTCCTCGCTGTTTCTTTCGGCGATCTTCAGGACGATTGGCGTCAAGGGTGGCGCGCGAAGGGGCCGGAAGTGCGAGTATAATTACTCGGAATCGGTGAAGCTATCGGCACCACGGTTGCTTCTGCTCGTGTCGTATCGAGCAATTGCAGTGAGGCATGTGTACACCTGAACGAGGCCTCGCCATGAACATCGAGTAGCAGCAGCAGCAGCAGCATCCAGCCAGCTAGCCGGAGAGGGTGCAGGGGAGTCACGGGGGAGGAGACTCACTGCAACAACCTCGACTATATACGTACGCGGTATCTGGACCAGAATCTCGATCGAATTACCACTCGAAGTTCGCACGCTTCGCGCGAAAGGATCTCTCGGGTGGTTGAGACACGTGCGAGAAAGACGGAGACGGAGAGAATGCGCATAGAGTGGGACAAAGATGTGGGATAATATAAGAGGAAAGGGGCATTAAGAGAAAAAGAAAAAAAACGGAGTGTACCACGTGCGAGAGTGTGAGACGAAGAAGGTGAGGGCAAAGTCGGTTGGTGGGAGAGAGAAAGAGAGAGTAGAGGAATCGGAGACGCGGATGAGAGAGAGAGAGAGAGAGGGAAGAGGGTTGAGCCAGACACAAGGAACGTTCGATGCCGCGTGTAACCGTACGAACGGTGTGTGCCCTCAGACACCTTCTTGCTCTTGTTTGCCACCGGCTGCGTGTAATTTCTTAGCAAAGGCGTTAATGAGGGGCTTGGCTCGGGACGGTAGATCACAACCGAACCGAGACCGTGGCTATACGAAACCTCGAGCGGTTGGGGATAACGTTGCTGGATGTGTGCCACACGTGTACGTGTGAATCGGCGAGGATACGTGGGAAGTGTGTGAGGAGAGAGTGAGAGAAAGAGTGGGAATGAAGCTAGTGTGGGGGATGGGGTTTTAGCGTGTTGAAGATGGGAGGGGGAGGCTAAGAAAGAAGCCAGAAAGTGAATAACTCGGTGGGGTTTGGTTGTTCCTGGATTTTTATTGGTGGCAGAAGCCACCAATGTTCACCAACGGGTTCACCACCGGGCTGCTGCGTGTGGACGACTTTCCTGCTTCGTCTTCCACTCGAGTCCCGGATATTTTTTGCTTGGATTCGTTCTTTTCTTCGTCTTCTTCTTCTTCGCCACCGCGAAGATAGTGAAATGAGGGTGGAAGAAGAAGCGGAAGAAGAGGAGGAAGAAGCCGGGGACGATGAGACGAAGTGTAAGAAGTGGCTGGAGATGGTGGTGTGTCCGCGAGGTTGCCTCGAGTTAGTGCTACCGTGTAACTGAATTCCGATCTACGCCGAGATACCGACACCGAGGGACAGGGATGGAGACAGGGAGAAACGATGGGATATATACGTACCTATGTATATGTATATATAAGGAGGGAGAGAGTGGGATAGAGATAAAAACGAAAGAGTCGCGCGCCCGTTTTCTCGCCCCAGGGCTAGGAAGTATCTGACATGTCCGTGAGCTCATCCTCGGACATCCAAAGGATATTTTTGTCGATATAGCCAAACCAAAAACAGGGTGGGCGGGTAATCAGCATTCTCATCGAGTCGCTTGGTAATCGGGCATTTTTTGATGTGGGTTTTAAGCAATTTTTCGTAAGAACATTTTTGGGTTTATTGCAATGAAAGTTGGCAAATAAGTTTATCAACATTTTTAGATGATTACACTGCTGTTTTTTAATCTGGGCAAGGATTGCGGCTATTTTGGTAATCCCCAAGATAAGTCCCTGTCTACAATGACGAAAACGAGGATCTACAAATCGTAATTTTCAGCTTGGGGAAAACTCTTCCAGTTCAGACGATAGCGAGGTGTGATCTTAAGGTCGATACTGTAAGAGTCAAAGCAAGCCTAAGATATACTATCTCCTGATTGAGGTACGTACTACTTTGATGTGGCAACGTCGTGTGTTATGATATCGATTAGAGGAAGAAAGAGAAGATGGGAAGCAAACACGCAACGTTGCCATGTCTACTGGATCACGGCCAACTCCTGATATAAACTGTATTTTCCCTATGTTTATTTGCTTATAGTTATCATCACAATCTCCTGATCTCTACTTTCAATTGCCTAAAATGTTCTCTGAATATTCAACTTGCAGTTTAAGTGTTTTCATGAAAATCTGACGAGGCCTTTTCATATTATATCAAATTCAGCGTGATTTTCCATAAGGCTCCATGTTAAACGTGTGAAAATAAAAGTGTTGATATGTTTTTTCTCGCGCTCCGGAAAGGCATGCAAATTTAACTGAACCTTTTTCTCATCAATACCTATAAGTATGCCAAGTTTAATGAAAATCTGACGAGGAACTCTCTTATCGAGGGTGCTAACCTCAAAGAAAGTATATGAGATGTCAGTGCACATCCCAGGATATTCCAGGACATTATTGTTGGGTAAATAGCCAAGTCGAAAACAGGGCGTATGTCTAATCATCATTGCTCCATCGGAAAAAATGTCACTCTTCGATTTCGGAAATTCCAACTCCGGTCAGATCTGACGTACGACACTGTCTCGATCGATATTAACGTCTAGAAAACTCACCGTAAACTCAGTGAAGCGAGACGGTATTTGGAAGCCGCAGGTTGCGCGAAAGTGCAGCACACAAGAGGTTGGCTGAAAGTGTGCTGTCTCTTTGAACCATCGTTGAAGGTACGAAAAATAAAACCCGGGATCCTCGCCAATGGAAACTCGGTAAAAGTGCAGCTCTGGCTCGCGTTGCACTTCTATCAGCTGGCGACGCCTCGCAATCAGCATGGGCATAGAGGCCGTTGCCGCCACCGCCGCCGCCGTGCGCACAGTTTTCTGCCCTGGCGCTCGTGGTATGCGAAAAAAGCCCACGGAGAACCCAAGCTAATAGGATTTATTTTGCAATTCGCTTCGAGAGATCCGCTTCGCCTCGTATATACACCTCCAACTCAGATAGAGATACTTGGGCGCAAGGCATGTGAATGCGAGACTGTACCACGACCTCGATGACGACTTGCGGTTAGCGCACGCGCTGATCGAGTCTCCTTCGTTCTTTCGTAAGAATTCACGTTATAGTGATTCATCGTGATATCGATTACGATAATAATAGCTCGCGTAGCTCTTGATAATTATTTCAACAATGAACAAAATTATTCGTCGATAAAGCACAGATAGAGAGAGAAAGAGAAAGAGAAAGAGAGAGAGAGAGAGAGAGAGAGAGAGAGAGAGAGAGGCGACAACGATAAATTTGTGAAATTTGATGAATCAATTTCGCAACTGATTAACCAATTGTACTCGGAGTAATTGATTGAAATTGAATTAACGAATGTGTTCTCGGGTTTCACACGAGGTTACAACGATTCGACCCGTTGACTCGTCTTTGCGTTGACGTCGTTACTCTCGGCTCGAAAGACTCGACGATGGGGCACATAGCTCACGGAACGTGGCTCAGCGAATGTGTGTCTATATATATATAGCTTGTCGCAGCACGGATTCGCGTTATTCAACGCGGAGGTAATTGCGCCAAGACGCTTTGCCGATCTGTCGATGCTGGTTTCTAAATTATCTCGTCGTTTCAACCAGCAGCTCAGGCGGTTTCGTTCACCCAACCCGTGATCGACAATGCTGGCGAGACTTGGGTTAACCACGCGCACTACGAATCCGAAGCCACTGAACGGATGGACGAATTGTGACACGAAAATGGTTGCCGAGTTGTCAGGGTGGACATCGTTCAGGCTGGATATTATTGTTGAAGATCGTGGAAGCACATCACTCGAAAATAGTGAGAAGTTTGGCAGACATTTTTATTTGATTTTAGGTTGTACCATAAAGTTGATCAATTGGATCAATCAACGATTTTTCGATACTTATCGTTAGTTCGCACGGAAAGCCATCTCCTTCGTGCAGTTTTGGATGATTTGATTAGTTCAGAGGTCACAAGGAACCCTAGTGGGGAACGTTTAGACTTTCGATGGATCTGAGACTTGCCCAGGACATGACTAACGATAATCGATCAAGCAGTCAACTTAATTCTGGACCGTAACTTAATTAACTCCCGAATGCTGTGACTATTTAATAAGGCACGATTGCTTTTGAGATCCTAAAAGCGAACCATCAATGTCCACTTGATAATATTGCTCGGATTTTTTTCGCAAATGTGTACCTTGTATCGATACTGGCATTTTTACGGTGGGACATTGAATGGACGTGGAAATAAATAACGACAGGTAACCATCATCTATGACAGCCTCCATTCAAGAGTGACAACCAACCAAACGTTGGCAACATTGATGATTGAACCAATATAGAATTTTCGACGATAATCCAATATCCATTGTCAGTGGGCGATCCAAATCATGATCCATGAGTTCCCCAACACTCCCAAGATCAACAATGATTGTCATTATTACGACATGACCGACAAATCGGACGCCAGTAAGAACCCAGTTTCCGGCCAGTCTCAAAAAATCCTCCATGGCCAGCAGCTAAAACAAACAAAAATATCCAAAACTTTTTTTTCAATTCCAACGCCACAACAACATTACCAATTACGTCCCACACGTTCGATAAGTGAAATATAGCTAAAACTCACCACATTACAAACAAACGAAAAGAAATATACAAAAATTCAACTACGTGCGCATACATTGCATACCTCAAAAAAGAGAAGAAGAAAAAAAATAAGAAGCGTTATGATGGCGCACGTCGCGGGAGTTTCGCGAGGGTTACAAGTCGAATTGACTCGTTAGAAACGACGTCTCTACTCGCTATCCCAACATAATGTTACACGTCCGTGTAAATATACACGGGCCCACGGTTAACGCACACGTGCAACACGGCTCACACAAGCCAGTGGAATGCCGATGGGGCCCTCTATCTTTCGTTCTCTTCTCCGTTGCGATCATTAATCAATAACAATCAATCTTGCGCGATGCCAGGCACAGGGCTGTGCCAGTGTGCAACAGTGTGCACGCCACATCGGTGCATGGTCTTTGGCCTGCGCCTGCGCGCGGGCGCGAGTTGAGACCGAACGGTTGAACCACATGCGGAGCTTATCTCAATTAATCCTCGACGAACGGGCATTTTCACCGGGACGAACGTTTGAAGATTGCCGTACGGTTAAATTCACCCAAAGCTTTTCATGCGCGTTTCATCGGTCATACAAATATCTTGCTTGTACGGTTCAATCTGGGCAACGTGTTCGTGGATTAGGTTTGTATCCTGACCCAAACGATAAGCGATATGATCGTCGGTTTTACGCGAAACCTCGCAACTTTCGTCGTGTCCTCAGCTCCATTTATTCTTCATCAATCTTCATCTTCAACGAACGCTCTTCTCACTCGCGTTAGCTATGGTAGTGTGTGTTTGTGTTTGTTACGTGCTCGTGATCTCTACGATCTCGAAATCGGCAAAAACTATTGGCCTCAATTTTCATTGACAGCAGGTAAGCCAGTTTGGCGACTGTAATTTGATGAAAGTTTTGATATTTCATTCTTTTGGCCAATCATTTTTTTCTTTTTATTAGTGGCTACGACTTTTTTTTTGTGGAACTGCGAACAGAATTTTTTTGTTATCATGAAGACATAATTAATTCAGAAAGTTCTAACAGATTTCTGGATAACAAGTATTTGCATCGAGCAATCTTTTAGGATTTTCTTTTCTCGGGAATTTAATTTATTTTTGCTAAATTATTCAGTTAAACGAAATTTTATTTGACACATTTCTGATCGTTGAGTGTATAATAATTATTATTGTTTCAACATTTTTGGGGAATTCGTCGATGAATTCGAACAAACCCACGATAAACATTTTGATGTAAAAAAAAAGAAGCAAAAAGATTGATTGCCGCTATCGAATGATATCAAGAAATATTGCGTAAACGTTACGACGTCGAAGGTGTATAGATGAGTCGCGCAGACACATTCAACAGCTTCGGTTAGTCGCGAGGAAAAACGTATACGAGGCGCGTCGTGTATAATTCTCGCTTATCGTCTGTGCTCTCCGCACCCGGAAATGCACTTCGCGCATGCCCTCCCCCCCCCCCTCCCAACCCTTCTCTTCGACTACGGTCTCGTCGAGTGCAAATAGATGTATCCGTGTCGTCTCGAGGTTTTTCAGCGTTTTACTACGTTGAAGTGCATTATGCGTGCGTCGGTTTTACAGCGGTCAACGCGTTCTGTTACACACCAGAAGTCTGGTTCGTTTACACATTGATAGGATAATACGTACAATAATATATTCAAAGGTGATACGGTGATGCTGCGGTGATGGGTGAAAAAATAAGGTGCAGCATGTGCATCTTAAGAAACGAATAAATATTCCAACGGGCCACGAGATTGCATTTTCGATCTGGGCTGAGATTGCAGCTGGTCTGGTGATCTGTACAACAATAACCTGGCATATTCATATCCGGAAGATCAGTCGCTATCTGAACTTAACTAGTCTTATTTTTTTAAAAATTGTTGAGAAAATGATCGATCTATTTCGATGATTTTTTCGCGTTTAAAGTCTTTTCGTGCAATCTCGATAGCATTGCTCGTGCTTCTTCGAATCTCAATTCCAAAAATCGAATTTGAATTTCAAAAATCGTTTCCCAATTTCAAAACTCGAATCTCAATCTCAAAAATCGAACGTCAATTTCAAAAATCGAATCTCAATTTCAAAAGTCGAATCTCAATTCCAAACTCCAAAAATCTTGTAAATACGTTAATAATTATTCCAGAGCTTATTCTCAAAACTCTAAACTTTGCAGAAATGCGAAAATTGAAAAATCGAATAAAAATTCGAAAAACCGTCTCCCCTTAAAAATCATAAAAGTTACATAAATAGTTCGAACTATCAAGAAAACAAATGGTAATAGAAAAAATTCGCGTGAGCTCGAACGAAGCTCCCATAATTAATCTCCATAATATTTTCATCCACAAACTCACGGTGTAATCTCTTGAAACATGTCAGTACCGAACAAACAAAAAAAAAACACCTTATTTATCAGGACAAAAAAAAAAATTACCGAAACAATTCGACAATTACTCGCACCGTGAAACGCATAATGGAATTTTGATGCCCGTGTACAGAGTTATTCGTCGTGTAACATATAGGCGTTGGTGTAAGTACCGACGGCATTCAAAGAAGTCCTCGCAGTCGAAGAAAGCGTTTCGTCGTGACTGAGTAGCGACGCGTGACTACCGCCAAATGAAGCGCGTTACGCGGGGTTTTGTGCGTGGCCGAGTCGAGTGCGCACACTTCTTCGGACTGATGCTGCTGCTGCTGCGTGGTATCTTCCCTCGCGTATGAACGTGCGAGAGTACGAGAGCATCGGCAGACGTGAATAAAAGACGAGAAAGCGTTCGCGGGTTGAAGCTTAGCCGCAAACGACCGACCCTGCGGTCGAACGTACACGCCCAAAATGGGTCGAGCGGTAAGCGTGAGCGTTATACCGTACATATATATTTATATATGTATATATAGTGGTATATGTATATGCATTCATATAGGTATATTTAGGGACCAGTAGTATATATATAGGTACACTAGTTGACCCGACGGACTTCGTCCCGTCCAATATTTAGCGAAAATAGAATGAAATCGAGTATTAATTTAATTCTACTCAATTGAACGATTCATTTTGATTAAAATGAAAAACGAAATGTGTACCTACATCGGGAGCTGTTACACATTTTCTAATTTTTTCCCCCTAAACCTTCGCGTAGCAATTACGAACAACCGCAGAAGGAAGTATCCAAGTTGGTCCAGTCAAGTTTATCCACCCGAAAAATCGATGAAAAATGATAAAAATATCATTTAAAAGGTCAAACAATATGCTCAGCTATCAAACGGAATGATCACTTACATCGCAAAAAAAAGTAGTAAAGTACACGCACATGATAGGCCTTGTGTAGTAGTCAATGATATTTGAAAGAAAAAAAAAGAAAAAATTGAAATTTTGGATTTTTTTTTTCACGTTTTTTCCCCTAAAACTTCGCGTAGCAATGACGAACAAATCAGCATAGAGAAGTATCCAAAATTTGGTCCAGTCGTTTTCGAGTTTTAAACATCCGAACAAACTACGATTCATTTTTATATATATATAGATAGATCTAGGAACCAGTGGTATATATGAGGACCACTGGTGTATATAGATACATATATGGACCAGTGGTATATATAAGTATATATCGGGACCACTAGGATATATAGTACCTTCTGAGGTTTTCACAGTACAGTGCTCCTGATGCTCACATGACCGAGCACACTCGTCACACGTGGTCGTAAGGTAACGCGAATTTATTGTTCAAACGAAAACAAAACACTTTCCAATGCAGCGACTTTATTGAACAAAATGATTGAGTCGGCAGCACTTCAGTGCCCTCATGTGAAATATGAAATTTGAAAGAAAAAAAAATTGTTCCACATTGTTCACGAAAAATGAATAAACACGTATCGATGGAGTTGTAGAACGTTTGAAAAACCTTAATTCTTCACCACACACTCGAATGAATACTTGTGAAGATGAAAAAAAAATCTGTTGAAGAGTTTGGAGATGATGTTGATGAAAATTTGTCAATAAAAATTGAACGTTTGCGATGAATTGCCGAAACTGACCGTCATTCGAAGATTCCAGATTTTCGTCAAATCGTTTGAATATTCCACATTCAATTGGGATCTTTTCACTAGCCCAGCGATTGCTGCTTTCTAACGATTTTGTTTTTCGCGTTATTCACGGTAATAACACTCGTGAATTGTCGTGAAAAGACGTATGTCAGCAGGTGGTACAGCAGCGAACGTGTGCGAATACGATTTTGCGCTTTCCCTCGCCATAAAATTAAATACAAAAAAATATGCGTTGCAAAAAAAAAACAAACAAAAAAAACATCTGGACAGTGAGTTCGATACGCGTATAGTCGTGAATGAAACATTGTTGTGAATAATAAAGTGTTGTAGCGTGTTGTTCACGAGCGTTGTCGAAGTGATTGAATTGATGGGGAATTGTGGAAAGTGTTGAATTTGATTAATACGTTTTGTCTGGAGAATGAAATGATTTTTTTTTTTTTCTTTTTTGTCGACTATTTCCGTTACATGGTCAACGTTGGTCCGGTGCTTGGGTCTGAACGTGTGTCACGAGAGATTACCGACGGACTTGGAGGACGCGGAACGATTCCGCGGTCGAGGATGAGGAGAGACCGGGTGACCCGACGATGACTTTCACCCGAGGTACCGATCCTCTCGCGACCTCACGCACATTAATGTATCACACACACACACATACACAAGAAGAGTCGAGTGCCGTGCTGTGAAGACGGTAAGCCCCTGGGATATCGCGCGACCTCGGCTGGGTACTTCACCGGCTACGATCGCTGAACAGCCGTGCCAACACACTCGCGAATCCACAGAGAGACACGATGCTTTCGAGAGGAGCGAACGAGATGGGTCTTTCATATGCAGAAACCCAGAGCTCGGTGCTCGAGACTCGAAGAATGCCAACGTAATTAATTTAATGAACGGCGGATATTTAGAAAATTTTACATCTTCGAGATTCGAAATCTCGTACGATGATTCGATCATCGTTATTCATCTCAACGTTCGATCGTGAGGACTTTTGGCTTATGCGAGGTGGCCCAATTCTTGTTTCGGACGATCGAGGTTGACGTTCTTCGCACCTTTGCCCTGGAATTTCAGATGCAGATAATGAAAGTTGGGGAATGTGAGAATTATTCAACCCTATTTCTGAAATTCTTTTTTTTTTATGTTTGCACTTCATTTTTTCTGAAATAAAGAGGAAAGGATGAACTCTACCTTTTTAAAATTTCTATAGTATCTAAAAATAGTTGGAAAAATCTTTGACAAATCATGCATTATGCTTAGGACTTCTACTTTATGATAAAATTATAAAATATCATATTCGTAGAAAAACTTTAACAATCATTAAACAAACACGTATAAAAATCGTTTGACAAAGAAACAATTCACACCTTTGCATAAAAAAACATCAAAATATTTGATGAACTAAATTTTAAATTCAAGCTCACGAGTAGTCCTTTCATGTAAGAAGTAAAAAGTATTGAAATATAATTTTTTGTCTTATAAAGAAGAAAAAAAATCGATAACGTCAGTCGGTAATTCAGAATCTAATGGACCAATATTCAAAATTGAATTGTTCAATTCTATATCCCATCGGAGCAATTCGATTTCTTATTTAATTTGTTATTAAATGTCCAGTTGTGACGACTCGAGTTATCGAAATTGTTATGTTAGTTTTTTTGATTCCATTCGACGGTATCGACTCTGGTAAGACTCTCGCGATTATTTCTCCGGTTTTCTTTAAGAAAACTCTTATACACGTTTTCCGTTGTAAATTTATGTTACTTCCACGTGGTGTGTGACGAAGCATACGTTATCCGTTTGATGACCGGCAAAACCTCCGCACACGGCCGATGGATCTGCGCATCCGGATGCCCGTTCGTTTGGCTCAACCCATACGCAATACAATATATACAGTACAATATATCGACGATGGAAGTTACAGAGGTGTGTACTACAAGCTTCCACTTCTTCAGTAGGAGGTTTAGCGCTCTATCACTCGAGGTAGAAATTCGCTCGTCGTCTCGCGGACGAGAATGAAAGTTCGTTGCAGATGCGACGACCAGACGATATATAATATATATTAGGGTGTGGTGAAAAAAAAGTCGAATTTTTTTATTTTCTCGGCAGTTCCTACATTCGAAGTAGATACTATAAGAAGACATCTGTCCGAACTTGAACCCAATCGGACAATATTTAGAGGTTCCGCTTTGACGAATAACATTTTTTCTTTGATTAACACGTAATCGATGTTTTTTTCTCGGTTTCAATTAATTTTTTAGGTAAACAAAAAATTCCGGGGATGAAAATTGTGCAATAAATAGTATCGAATTCACTCGGAAAAGGAATATTTTTTATTTCTACAAAAACAAAAGTTAACAATTTTTTTTCGTCAGTTTTCAATGATTTTTGTTAAAAAAGAAAGATTTTAACTTTTTTATCAAATTCTAAAACAAAAAATATTCCCATTTTAAGTGACTCTAAGACTATGTATTGCACACACTTTTCATTCCTGGAATGTTTAGTTTACCTGGAAAATTAATTGCAGCTGAAAATAAAACCTTGTTTGCGTGTTAATCAAAAGCAAAATCAAATTCGTGAAAGCGGAACCCCTAAATATTGTTCGATTGGGCTCAAATTTCGACATACATCTCCCGATAGTATCTTCCTCGAGTGTAGAAACTGCCAGAAGAATCTAAAGAGTTTGCCTATTTTAATACACCCTGAGATATATATATATCATGCACGAATGGAAATTACTCGCTGCGGTTGATCCAATGACGAGCGTGGAGGCGTTTGATACACGAGCATCGTCTCGTGTCCTCGACGAGACGTTCCAAAAGACATATATATGTAGCTAACTATATATATAGTTCCTCTCCTATTCGTTCTTTCCCTCGTATGCGTCGAAGCCAACGAATACAACGTACTTAAGACGAACACTCGGCTGCTTTATAGATACGAATGCTCATTGTCAGTGTAGGCGTCGGATCTAGCAGGTGCTCATTAGATTACAGTGGGACGATGTTCGCGAGACAGGGCGGCTGACAAACACTAACCCTTTTTTTTTTAATTTTTCTGTTTCATCCTCACTGGTCCCCGCTGCGGTTACTCACTCGCCCATTGTCGGGCTTTCCGAGCCCGAGAGATTGGAATCTTCATTGTAATTTCTTCAAAATCCAACTTGTTGTGTTACTATCGATGCATTTTTTTTTCCACCAATAGATCATTTTTCTTATTCGTGATTATATCCGATGATTATAATTATTTATAACTCGAAAAAATCTTGAGAGGTTTGGTCGAGATCCAAAAATTTTTTTACATTATTTTTTTCAATTTTTTTTTTGCTGTTGGACGTCTTAACAATTTGAAAACGAATGTTGGATTAATTTCGTGTTGTCAGCCGAGAAATTCGAATGTTAGTTGGACGTAGTTTGAAGGCGAATTTCCAAGTTTCAACGTCAGAGAATTCACTCAGAATTCTTCTCACCGATGCAGGAGCTAAAGGGTTTAAGGGGGGGGGGGGCGTTGAGTATGGATTGAAAAATTTCATGACGGAGACAAAGCGCAAGTATTTTGTACCGTGCTTTACTTTCATCCCACAAGTTTTTATGCTAGTCTACGACATTATTTCGGGGTCACCATGCAGCGTTCAGCGATGGAGGGAGAGAAAAATTTGGAAACAGGGAGAAAGAGAAAAATAAACGCCAGGGCGCCATCTTGCTCCCGAGGTCCTGGGAGTTGAATTTGTCGCTCCATATCTCGTCGTGGAATTTATGAAACTCGACTGGGCAATAATTTACAAGAGCAGAGCGCATGCGTGTGTTCTTTTGTGTGTGCGACCTCGCGCGTGTGTGTGTGTGTGTGTGAGTGTGTCGCACCGCGCACGCCGACTCAGCGCGTGGAGTCTCGGCTGTGTCGCTTTCCGGTAAATAATGGCTCGCGCGGTAAGAACGAAGACCAGGGGAGGACCGCGCACGCGTAGCCAGACTCCGGGGGCATGGAATGTCCAGCCCCCCCGGGGGGGGAAGACCTCTAACGAAATCGGTAACCCCTCGTTGCCAGCCTCACCGTCCAGTTCCAACACAATTCTCATTTATTTCGCGCACCATTTTTCACAACTGTACATCCAATCGATCTAAGCCAGTTTCGCAAAAACATATATATATATTTTTTTTCACTTTGCACAAAAATGTCGATCGATTAAAATTCATTATTATTGTTTGGTTGTTACATTTCATATTTTTTTAGGAATTCGTAGCTCCAAAGAGAAAACAATGGAACCTTTATAAGATGACTAGCGTTTTTGTCCGTCTGTCCGTCTGTCTATCGGTCGATTTGGTTTCTGAGAAACTTAAAATTCGGCATAGTTATACACTTCATTAACCCACACATTATGCCCGAGTAAACACTTAATAATGTTTACATAAGAATTGACGAGGGGTTGAAGTCGGTACTTGATTTTTCATTTCTGAATTATATATATCATATGGGGTGTCAGATAAAAGGGCTTTTTTATGTGGACTACAAAAATATTTAATTATAATTTACCATAATTTTAAATATCATATTTGAAAAGATATTCGGGAAAATATGCGAAAATAGAGCAAATCTCCCCCCCCCCCCCCCCTCCCCTTTCCCTCCTATTTCCAAAACTACTGGACCTACCACTTGAAGTTCATAAGAAAATTATAACGAAATTCCTAGGTCTCATAGATTTCTAGAAATCAATTCATCAAACTTAACATCTAATTTGCAGTTGACTGCGATAATGCGATAAATGCCCGATAGGTGCAGATTGTTTTGTATAAAAAAAAATTGATACGAAACCCTCTGCACGCGAGTCAAACTCTCACACTCAATCATAGTTTTCGTTTAAACTACGGTTCTAGGGCTTTTCATGATCGAATTTACGTTTCAACGTCGATTCCATCGATGATTTATCGATAAAATCGTGTCGCTCATTGTTAAGTCGCGTCACCTCCAATGACACCTCGTCGACGAGATGCTGTCAGACGTCTGAATGGAATCCCAGACACTCGCGTTGTCATATGTGCAAACAAACAATGAGTACGAAGCTGTATCTTCTTTTTTCTTTCTGTCTCTTTAACTCAATTTCATCTCGACGTTGCGCCTGATCGACGAGATCGAGAAGGGAGAGAGTGTGGACGAGAGAGAAAGAGTGAGTGAGAGAGAGATAGAAGAAGAAGAGGGTGATGCATTGGCATCGTTCGTTCTTTCGTTTGCACGTGTGACGCAACAAAAGCGCGATGCTCGGCGAGGAATCGTTGTCGTTGATTCGAACGACAACTCAGGCGAAAGGTAACTAATGATCGACTAATTGGAACGATCGTGTATCGACGTAAAGATCTCAGCGATCGATCGGTCGTTGTGGCGCCCGCTCGCGGTGTGGCATTCGGTGTCAGAGTACGGACCAACGTGTGAGTGTGTGAGTGTATACAGTTCGAGCGAAACGTTTGCGTCGATAGTCGATTCCCTCGGGGTCTATCGTCTAATTAGAAAATGTAATTGCGGGGACTTGTCCCCGACGCGGGGTTCACCCGTCGGTTAACGCGACAGCGTTACCCGCTGATTATTATTCATCGTCTGAAGAGTCTTCGCCATGGGTGATCCTCGGCTAATATCATTTCTCTCGGAGACGAATTTTTTTCGAGAGCCATCGCGATGAGGACGTCAACAACAACGACGACCAGTTTGTGGATGAAACGTTCGAACTATCGAAACAACCATCGTTTCCACAGCTCGCGTAGAAATAAAAAAAAAAATAGGAAAATATGTAAAAATTCAATACTTGATGTCTCTTGACGCGTTTCTCTGTCTTTGTCTGTTTACGTTTTATCTGCTGAAAATAAAATGAAAGAAGCTGCGAGTTGAAACTTGCAATTTGTTTTCTCTGAATCGTAGGTAGTGGATGAAGATTCGTCTATGAGGAAGTATTTTTTTTTTTTTTTTTGCAATTCATTGACTCTGAATCGTTGGTAGTGAATGAAGATTCCTCTGTGAGGTAGTATTTTTTCGTTTGGTGCCTTGACTTCCTTATAGAGGCAGCCTCGTTCACTTTCTACAATTCAGGGGAAGCAATTTCAACTTGCAGCTTGTTTTGATATTTGAATGTTCATCGGTCAGTGTATGAAATTGCGATTTCTCGTCAAATTTAAACGTGTGAGTGGATTTCCACAAATCTCAATACTGCACCACCTTAACCGGTTATTCATATGAATTCATGAGATTGAGCGTGGTAAGTCAAATAATTTCGAATCGGCAGAGGCGCAAAATTGAAAAACTTGAAATTCTGTCAAATTCGAACCATTCAACCGATCTTTGCCAAATTTCATGAATATCACGGCTGAATGATATTCCATGCTTTTAGGAAGTTGAAAATCAATCGGTCAAAGCTGACGGAAGTTGTGATGAGAATTTTGATTTGTTAAAAAAATTAAAAATATCACAAAATCAAAATTTCTCGATGGATTCGGCCTAGATGCAATACGAACCAACTCTGGGCACGAATCCATTCGTAAAGAGCTTTATGGATGAATAGCTCGGAACTTTGGAGTGTGCTATAGCATAATCGTCGTTTTCAATTGCTTATTTAAAAATTTTAGAAAATCCGAACCGCAGTTAGAATCATGACGGAAATTACACTCAATGAAGACATTATGGAGCTGCACAAGTCTGGAAAATTTGGGGGCTGTAGCTAAAACCGTTCTCGAGTTATGCACGTTTAAATTTTGAGAGGCCATTACACACACACACACACACACATTCGGACATTTTCTCCAAACGTGTGTTTCTCGACGTTTCGGCACGCTCCAAACACGGTGGCACGAAGATCTCAAAAAAAAAAAAAAATATATATTTCCACCATCACCTATTGTAATGTATTATTGCTTCCTCTATGAGAAAGCAATAACAATAATAACAACAACAATAATAATACGAAAAAAGAAATCGCGACTCGAGAAATCCACGCGATTCGAAATACATGCATCGTTGTGTTACACCGCGAGTTACATACATACGCAACACCCCGAAGACGCTTTGATGTGTGCTGACCGAAGCGAACCCATTCCTCGTGGCAATAGCTAAGCCCACAGTCGCGAGAATCGCTTAATGACGATGTTAATTGATATATTTGAAGCCACGGCAATGCCACACACGGAATTCCCGTATTAACATAAGCAAACTCGCGAGAAGTCGGCGAGGCCGACTCGTAGTTCGAGAAGTGTTAATTTTGCTGCGCTAGGTTAGGCCCCCGGGGCCTCTTAGTGCGGACGACGACAGGCGGCACCTGCATGGCCAGACGCGCGTACCGTTCCGATCGTTCCGCGACAAAAATTAGTGTCGCGCCTCTTCATTCCTCCCCCTACCCTCAACTTCTCTTCTCGCACAAACGCCAATCTCATCCAGCTTTTACACACATATATACATATACGTCTATGCGTTGCTGAAAAAAAAAAATAAAAAAACTGCTGGAGACGCGTGACTTACGTATTCGCGCACGCGCACACGCTGCGCTCTTAATGCCGGTGACGAGTGCTCGGCAAACACTGTCGCATTAGTGCCCACCCGATATCCATTAATGAAATCAAAACGTTACTGCTCTCACGGATGCATATGGATATAGTAATTCATAGCACGAAACACAGCTGTAAACGTGCCCACGTAGTCGTTTCGTTTCTCTTTTTGTTTCTTTGGCTTTTTTTTTGTCGTTCTTTCTTTTCGACGATGCGTAAACATTGGGATATTAATACGGGTGTGTTGCCGGACGATGAGGAACGTCGTGTGGTCCGGTACGTGTGTTACGTCACTGGAAATCGACTAGCCCCGTTGAGAGACACTCGAGCCATCTTGACCTCGGCTCGAATTTCGAGATTTGTTGTCATAACCTATATCTCCGACGGTGGATATGAAATCCAGGAAGTCACGAATAAAATCAACTTGAGAAAGAATTTAGAGAAATGGTGTACAGTATTTTCGCGAATTTATGGGAATACATGGAATTTTTTTGTGGGTTTTGAGATATGGTAAGACTGCTGCAAGGGGTTTTTATATGTGGATGCTGGAAAATTGGTGACAGTTGAAGGCACGATGAACAGTGAGAAAAACAAGGCGATGTTGGAGTCGAATTTAGTCACCAAATTCGAGAAAGTTCAAGCTGTCAAGGACGAGTTCATGCAGTCATTAAAAGGTAAGAAGGGACATATTCATCGTTAAACAATCGTTAAATGACATTGGATTTACAACTAAATTCAACAAACTTTCGGTAACGTAAAACATAGAAAGAAAAACTGCTTGTTTGCTATTAATTCGCACAATATTGTAAACACATGGAATTAATTCCATGTCATATTTAAACTATGGTTGCATATAGTAAAAACGATTAGTGATAGTTTTGAACATATTATTGGGGAAGAATAGCAGGGAAGATCATTGCTGTTATTCATCACCCTGTATAAAATCGACTGACAATAAGAGATACAAACAAATAGTATTGTCAAGTGGAAAAAAAAAGATACAAACAATTGATAGATTACATATATATATAGAAGTGGGCATGTTTTTTATGTGCCAACTATACATAATCTGCATAGAGACCATACGTATCTATGATGTCTATGCAGATTATGTATAGTTTGTATATAAAAAACATATGCCCACTTTTATATATAATCTATCAATTTTTTATAAACTTTTTTCCCTCTGTCTCACGTTAAATTTATTTGATAACTCGATGAGAACCGGATCTCTTGCTATTTTTCTTTCTCTCACTAGCCTAGCCCACCTTTGCTACTCGAAATGGTCCCCACAATTACTGTACCATATTTCCCTGCAAAATGCAGTTACGCACAAAGAACCCCCACCCACTATAATAAACCTTAAAAAACAAAAAAAAAAACACACCCCTGTGTACAAAAATCTAATCTCCAATTTCTTTTTATTTTAACGTTATCCGATACTCAATTTTATTTCTTATAATCGAGCTTGCGAAGGTCAAGCATGGAAAATAATCGTAACAGCAAATTATCGAACGTATGAATTTGGATGAAACGACCTGGCTGGAACGATGACGAGGAACGGAATAACATCGTAAAAGGCGGTTGCGAAGTCGATAAGGTGTTACGCCGATAGCGTTGCAAACAAGCGACGAAAGAGAATAAAGCGAAGAGGCTACCGTCTGAACCGCGGCAGTAGTTACGTCCGTATTAGGTCAGACCCGGCGAATAATCCCCCCGCCTCCCTCTCGCAGTACAACCCGATTTGTATACTATTAAAGCCACACAGGTCGATCCTCGAGCCCGCTGCATAATTTTCGATCGTGCGTTCGACCGTTACTTGTGGGGTCCGGTAAAATCGTTCGTAAAAGACTATGGGGCGCGCGACTGTTATCCTCCCAAGTCTTTTATTGGTCCATTCATAGGGCAACTAGCGTAAGCACGAGTGTTATTAGCGTGTGTGGAGTATGTATATGGTCACTTTGATTGGGATGAACGACGATGAGAGCTTTCGCGGAATATCAAATACAACGATTACGGCGAATATATATATTTTTCCACGTGCGCTAACCAGCTACTTGTCGGGGGGGTTTTTGTTTTTTTTTAGTATTGCGAATATCGATTTTCGAAAAAAACGACTGACTGTGTGCGATAGCCTTTCGTATAAGGTTTCTCAGGTGGAAGTGCTTTGTTGTGTCGGATTTAGTTTGAGATCGACGCGGTTTGAACAACGGTGACAGTTATCACTGTTTATCCGTTCACTGATTTGTGGATTATTTACGTGAGCTATTCTGCCGAATATGGACGTCGTTTTGGATAATCTGTACTTGGAGGCTTATGAACATTTTTTGGGATGTTTTTGCATTGATAAGATATACGTATCTACATTCGTTTTAGATTTTTTCGTTCTTTGGTTTGGCTATAAATGTATAGGGCATTCCGTGGAATTCCCATTTGATTTTTTCTCCACTCAATTTTACTAGTATTGTATTCGAGAATAAAATGTACACTCTTACGCGTGCATTTCTATGTATAATCGTCTGGACTTCCTGAAAAAAATATTGATTTTCGATCTAGACTAACAAAAAGCTCTCGAAACCGAGCTTTAATCATAAAAAGCTATTTTTCATGCGTTGCCGGTGAATGGAATTTTTCAAACATATTTTTATGAGAAAGCTGAGAAAATTTCACAAGATCTATGTATTTTTTGAGTTCGGTTTTCCATAAGTTTTCTTAGAATTAATTCAAGAATAAAAATTCAAATTTGGCTGGCATACATAAAATATAAAAATCCAACCGTGTTGTGAATTGTATTTAAGCACCGATTCAAGTCTCCCATGTTCCAATCGATATTCAATATTACACGCATGCTTCACGAATGTGTCAGTCTAGGAAACATCGAGCCGGAACCGGAAACTACGGGAGAACGCCTATACGGAAGACCTTCGGTTTCTCTACTGGAAATAAGCAAAGTCTCAAGCCAGGTACAGTAGGTCCAAGTGATAGTTTCGATCACCGGGACATCAAGGTTTTTCAGCCATAATCGCCACAGATCCCATGAACAGCGGACACGTTAACAAGATTTTAACATGATAACAACAATGTCCCAATATTTAAAAAAAATCTCAATAAAGTTATAACGATTATTTTAATTTTCCAAGGCGTACTAATGCATGAAACAAAATTGATTTATTTTCCGGACCGGATGTCGCGCACTCCCATCGGGAGTTGATCCGTAATACCTCGAACTTTTCGAACTCACTGTACCTACTTCCAAACGCTATATATATATATATATGTATATGCGACGTTCGAGTATAGTTATACCGTGGCAATGGAGTGCAAGGTGCACGGGTATTCTCAACAGTTTCCACCGTGTGCCATACATAATAGAGGTTAGCCGCAACGATGGTAAATCACGAGACGCCATGCGGGCGTAGTTATATCGTGCGTGCGTGATGGAAGATTAGTCCGGCATTGTGCGAGCACGGAGGTGGCACGCGATGATTTATCGCTTACGAAAATACGCTCAGCCTCTGTCTATCTTTCTCTCTCTCTCTCTCCCTCTCTCTCTCTCTGTCTCTTTCTCTCTCTCGCAGTGTCTCCTTTTTTCTTCATCTTAGTTTCTCATGCGTTCCTTCCTTATTCCCGTCTCGCTATCTGTCTTGTCTCGGTGCGGCTACCATTGACCGAGATATTACAGTCGAAAGATAGAAGAAGAAGTTATCACACGTGGAGTGTCTACCGTAAGATTTGTTCCGATGATTTCCACCTAACGATAGATACGTTGCAACGGTTGCCACGTACGAATGTCTCACTTCAATGAAACAATTTTCCATGTGTTCGTTTGTTTCATTCGTTGTGATGATTTTCAATGTTCATCGATATTCGTCGGAATAAATTTTTGGCTATCGATAACTCTTTAGATCTAGGACCTCACTCAGAGGTTTTCGAAGCCCCAGATTAAACGACAAACGACTCACATTAATTTCTTGGTGCTCATCGTGTTTTCTTTAAGGAAGCACTGATACTTCATTTGATTCAGGGACATCATTGATTTGTTGAGTATTTTTTCTACGCATAGTTGAAAAAAAAAGCATGTCAAAGCAATGGAAATTGCAGTTATAGCATTGTCTCAATGTATTGTAGTTAGCAGGGCTCACAGTGTTGTTTTCGTCGTCGTACGTGAATTGTGGGGACCGAGGGTTAGTCAATAGTTGATTGCAATTGGAGCTGTGGAAAAATTGGATAATTATATGGTCGGTGTGATGTGATTGATTGATTGTCGTAACTGTGGCAAGAATTTGACACAAATGACGATGACGTCGTTTGTCGTCGTAGCTCGAGCGAGGTTCGAACGGATGAGGATACGTGGATAAAGGAGTTGTGGCGAGGCTGCTGCTGTTGAAGTGCCCATAGTGTTGCAACTGTTGCGTGGCGGCCGGTACGAGGGCCTGGAGACCGCACTACTGTAAATGGTAGCAGTCTGCAATCATCATAATTCTTGACGATGGTCGGGTTGTGCTGGTGCCATTGCAAGCGAGGACAGAAAGAGAGAAAGAGAGAGAGAGAGAGATGAAAAAAGGGTGATAGAGACGAAGGATACGAGAATTACAGAAAACGGAAAGGTCCGAGGAAATCCTGCGCGTTTTGAGACAGGACTGAAAAACCATTCGGTTCCTTATTCCTCGAACTTAATGTCCTAGCAATGATATTTTTCGTTCTGTTTTACATTCCATTTTACAGATGCTTTTTGTATTCCATTGAGTTGCAGGCCTTTATCGTCCGAACTTGGGATGGAAACGGTGAAACATCGAAATTGATATCACGAGTCGAAACTCGTTGGATATGGCTCGAGGAAAGCTTCAGAGCTTTTTCTTGAGATTGGAGTAGACTTCGATGAATTATATTACGGTCGGAGTTGCCTGTTTTTCAATTTTTTTTTTATCTTTCAATTCTTGCATTTTCATGAGGACTTGAGAATAATCTTTCGAAAAATTATTAACTTATTCATGAAATTGTCGGAGTTATTGAGATTTGAAGAAGCACGACGACATGCTATCGAGACTGCATAATCAACCCTGCGAAATTTATCTACAAAAATTTCTGAGAATGCACGAAAAACAAGTATTTACCTCTTCCCTCCAATCACCAGACTATATCCTAAATTTTATACAGATTCAAATATATATAGGGTGGTCCTTATTTGAGGTCAACCATTTTATTGTCCCTCCCATGGGCTTAAATGTCTCGAAATAAATCATTTTTAAGGTGGTTGAAGGCCCAGCCTCGTAGATTAATTGTAAGCACCTCCCCAGAGCCGTCAAATTTCGCCATTTGATTAACATAGGATTTTTGGCACCTGATAGTTTATATTTTTTCCTTCCGCAGTATTGCACCGAAAACTCCGCACATTTTTCACTTATTGTAGGTCTTCGATGCCAATTAAAAATATTCTCCAGTGATTGTGAGATACGATGTGATACCCATGTGAGATACGACAACAATGCGAAAAACCTTTATTGTAGAAAATTAAATTCTCTACGAAAAAGATTGAATAAGATTTTTTTCCTTTTTCCAAAGTTTGAGAAAATGAAGCACTTCATTTTTGACCCTAAATAAGGACCACCCTAATATATACATATCCTCTACAAGACCGCAACACGACTCGCCGCATCGCAGCTCCAACAAACATTCAGAATCATTCGTTCATCATCGTCCTCAGTTTCCAAATCATTTTTTATTTTCTATACGACAAAAGAAAAACAAATTGAAATTCGATTCCCAGCCAGAATGCGTATCTCCAGTCGCATCCAGGTCCTCGAGTAGGTACATCAATGTTTCAAAGGTCACGAGGGCTTCGGAAACCTTCGCGAGAACGCGAGAACGGAATCGAAAGATGTACAGAAGCCACGAAAGATTTCTCGGATGGTCGGGTGGCGAGAGCAAAGCGCTTTCGCGCCCGATTTTTCGACGGTGGTCCGAAGGTTGGGGGGGGCGGGGGTTCGGGGGGTGCGTGCCGTACGCACGGTAGAATATAAGTTACCGAAAACCCACCGGGGCCATTAAGAAGGCAACACTGATGGCACCAACATGCTCGAACAATGCAATTTGTAGCCCGTGAGCTCTGAGGTGGTCTCTCGCAGCCAGTATACTCGACGATACTTCGCCACGTATGTGTTACATCGCCCTTTTGCGTTCGTTCCAACATCCTCGTTGTCGTTGTTGTCGTCGTTGTCGTCGTCGTCGTCCTCGGGGGTTCCAAAGCTTCACGAAATACTGCCAACATATTGACCGTGGAACTCGCGAAATACTACACGATCCAATGTACCCTGCGTTCTCCGGCTACCGACATTCGAGAACCCAAAGACTCGCACCGAATTTTTATTTTTTTTTTGTTTTCGTTTGTTTTTTAGTTTACCCGGTTGGGCGCAATTTATCGTTAGACATTCCGAAGCATACGACGAAATACTTTGCTCGGTGGCTTACATACACCTTCGGGATATCAATGTCGCTCGTTTTTCTTTTTCTTTCGTTTTGTATTGTTTTGTTTTTTTTTTTTTTTTTTCGCTAAATCCCGTGCCAAGTTTTTGTTGCAAAACTTTTTAATTTTTTTTTTAATTGCATTGTACTTGAACGCAGCTACGAAGGTCGGTTTCCGTCTTTAGTTCGAAGAAATGAACCGAGGGGCGCTGTAATCAGAATCGAAATGTTGCAGATACGAAATATGGTTGAAGTTTGTTTTTTGTTCTTTAGTTTTTTTTTTTATTGTGGTTTCGAAATATGATTCGTGTTTTTTTTCTTCTTTAAGTTTGTACTTTTTGTTGCAGAAGAGACGTTTCGAGTGTGAATAAAATATGAGGAGGTTGCGTTTTTTTTTTCTTTTTTGCACTTTATTAGCTTTGTTGGATGCTATCATTCTTGGACTCTGTCCAGCGTGAATGCACCATTCGGTAGTAATCAGGTTTGCCGAGGAAAAAGAGAAAAGATTGCAGCGACGCCGGAGATTTACGACTCGCACGGACGTTTCATGCACGAGGTTAACGCGTGAGCAAAGGACGTGAGGAAAATGGAACGCACTGTCGGGGAGACTGAAATCGGGCCACAGTGAGGATAATCAGATCCGAAGGACGGAAGCTGGTGTGGACCGAGCGAGTGAGTCCATGCGTCATTGGATTAACGGGGTGTATACGTTATACATCTGGAAAGCTGAAAAAAGAGGTGAAAATGCGAACAAACGAAATTGTGACGAGATGACTGAAGATATCGTTCCATTTAGTTTATTGAAATTGTTTTTGTTATTCATTAACGTTCTTCTCATTTTTTTTTTTCAAATATCGAAAAAAATCAAAAGAAGCGCCGCCATTATGTAAATTTTGTCTACAATTTTCCATTGGAGGGCCGAACGACAATGCGACTCAACAGATTTTCAATTTGACGTATCATTTTGTTCGTAACAGACCGCATTCTTCAATAAGCACCGGAATTTGAGATGCGAGATGAAATGAATTTATGGTAACGTATTATTCAAACTGTTTATCCGGAAAATTACAGAATACTTCCTTTTTATTCACGTCATAGGCTGCCACAATCTCCAGAAAGCGTAGAAAAAAAAATCCCACACGCATCTAAAAACGAGCTGTGTTACGAAGAAAATGAGTCGTCAAAATTGAAAATCCTTCGAGTCGTATAGTCCAAAAGGCACGACAAGTGAAAACTTTTGTGATAAATCTTACAGCGTTCAGATGCTTTATATAAGTCTGAAAAAAAATTGAAATGATAGCTAAATATAGATATTTTTTAAGGGTAAAATCGATTTTAAATTTGGATTAATCATCTCACGGAAAAAAAAAATTCTGAATTTTCCGGTGACTTAGCCACCTTAATTTTCCAGCAAACAACTAGATATAGTCGAGTAAGAATAAGGGTGAGTTAGGTTAGTTAATTTTTCTTTTCAATTCGCTCCATCGCCCGTTGTCGACTTGACCCACGGAGATAAGGACGTCGCGGCGCGACGGTGAATGAAAGTAAGAACGTTGAGACCGGGCGCACGGTCCCGGCTTTGACCGATCCGTGGGAGATGGGAGCAAATGACAACGCGTGGTTTGCATGTCGAGTGGTCTGAAACTGCGCTCACCGAGCGAGCAGCGCGCACACAGTAGCAGCTCGGAGTAACAGTTCGGAGCGCGCGATGGTTGTTGGTTTGTCGGGTGTTTCGTGAAAAAAAATTTTAAAAAAAGAAAGAAAGAAAGGAAACGAAGAGGCGAAGGTACGTAGCGACGAGAGCGAAGCTCGGTGCCATCGGAAACGTCCGCGCGCAGTGGTGAGCCGAGGAGCTTGGCTATTCGGATCGCGAGAGCCACGGGGAGTAAATAAGGCGGAATCTGCACGTCGCATTGTTTGACTTGCCGGACGGACGTCCAGGTCGACGGTAAAGGGACCGACCGCGAGCGCACAACCGACAAGACCGCGGGAGGATACACCGCAACGGCTGATTTGCCAGAAGCACGGGACCGGGATACGCGCGCGAGCGCACGTATTGCGCGGTCTTGGTGATCCGCGAATGCGTGCGCACGAACGCCCTCTAGGCGTCTTTGTCTTTTCCACGAGCGAAACGACGCCAAATGCGATTTTTATGAAATGATAGATCCTTGAGGGGGATGAGTCATCTAAAAAATTGATTTTTTCTTGTGACATGATCGATCAAAATTAAAAATCAAATTTACCCTTATAAAATATCTATACTATGTTATCATTTGGAATTTTTTTAATAGGCATATTAAGCATATGAAATTTTTTATAAGCATATTAAGCATTCCCGGTTCCCTGAAGTCTGAAGACGAATAGAAGCACCCCACGAGTTGCATCTCTTTCTTTCTGTCTCACTCTCTCTCTCTCTCTCCGATTCTCAGGAACTTTTCCTTCCTTCATTATGATAATATATGTACACATAAACACACGGACACACACGTACACAAAAATATATGCATATAATAATTTCGAAAGGAGGAAAACGAAAAGATTAGAGCGATGCTGACGAAAGCCGACATCTTCCACAGTCCATGAGAGCCTCGACGATTTGGATTACCTATAACATTACGTGGGGTTCTATGCGGAACGTCTCACGCCGATAAGTAGATCCCGTCGAGATTTTCTACGATTTAGCCGGCACCGGCCCGAGCTACGACCCCCCCAAGGAAACGAACAAGAACGATGATGAAGACGAGGAGGTGGCTAGAGAGCGCGCGGTCTCAGAATCTCGAACTTTATTATACATTTCGGTAGACGCGGTTCACGATCCTTTCGGCACGACTGCTTCACCACCAGCAGCCGCACAACAGCATCGCCACGGCAAATCGAACGAGTGGTGGGTGCATCGGCCACTCTCGTGACCTTTTACCGGGCGGCGTCTGCGCGAAACGTGGCGGCTCGCACGTATTAGAGGTTTTTCAATGATAGTGTTTACAGTTTCCGAGAAAGCATAATACGCTTTGCAACTGGCCGATGTGTGTGAGCTCGCGCGCGAGCGCGCGAGCGCACGAAGAAGCCCCCTCGAAGCTAAAACCCGTGGATGGATGGAAGAGACCCGGGCCTCACGTGTAGACAAGACGGGCGCAAATAATAATGGATACCACGGTTTGAAAAGCCCTCCCCCCCCCCCCAACGTCCTACGGTCTGCGGGAAAATGCCGCGCGTGATTTCACTCGTGAAGCCAATTTGCGCGTCGTCGCCCCGAGACGAGAGAGCATGAGACGAGGCGAGGTTTAGACGATGAACGGTCGTGTGAGCGACGACGAATTTCAACGACTCGGTTTTGTTTCCGAGTTCTTTGCATTCATTACGGTGATGAATTGGAATTTTTTTAGCAGCTTCGTTCATCGATTTTATCTTGTTTTGGATTTTACTGGAGACTACATTTTTCGAAATTATATGACAGATATTTATCCTATTCGTGAAACTTTTTTCTTTTTCATTTTATTACTGATAAGGGGGGGTCAGATAGACCGTGCCTTTTTGAAATTGCTAAAGTAAATATTATAAATATGGTTTAAAAAAAAAGAAAGATATTCATGCATTATGTTTAAACCTTCTAGGTTATTATGAAATTATAAAATGTAATATTCATAAATAAACCTTGGCAATAATTTTGATTAAATTAATCTAATTGAACAAACTCTTGCATAAATTTGCGGAAAAAAATCATAAAAATTGTTTTAAATGTTTGAAGTGGCTAACGGTTGAAATTTTGACCTGGGTCGATTCGACCCCCTTCTTAGAAATCGGGATAAATATGAAAAAAATATTTTTTCAAAAACTTACAAAATATTCGGCTATTTGTTATAACATATTAATTGAGAAATAAATTATTGAAACACGTAAAACAAATTGTTGAGGAGTGCAGAAAATTCGCGAACATTGAAAGTTTCTTTACGCGTCAATTGCTTCTTTTAGAATTTGTCTACCTCATCTTTTCTCCATATGGAAAAATAAAATGTCACATCGATAATTTACCAGAAAAATTAGATTAAAATATTATATTAAAACTGCAAAGATTCGGTCCTTTCGGTCTGATTGTAATATATGTAGCTTGAAAAAAAGTTCGTAAGAGAGAATCGTACTTCCCACAGTGCACTGCGGCAGACGATGAAACACACGGCATAATGCTCGACCGCTTATAAATAATGTATCAGATTGTTGCAGTGCAGAAGAAGATGAGAAGAAAGGAGACGAAGAATGAGATAAAAGCAGGTGAGTGCATATTTCACGGCTCTGGTATACGATCTTACATTTTATATTACAGAAGTGAAATCCTATTGTTCTTACTTCGGAAGACTGCAGTCCGTTAATCCACAACTGATATCCATACACTGGAAACTCGCCCTAACACCACAATGCTTGAAATCCTATATGCAACAATGTTTTCCTGAATTCCGCCTTATTTGGAAGCAATGCAATAGAACCTACGTCCATTTTAGGACGATATCCGACGATAAGAATCTTTCCGAAAGTTTTGCATGCGATAACAGCCAAACACTTTCGTGCTATTCAGAGATATTGTGACTCTGGACGAACAGAAAAGATTGACACTTCTGTAATCCAGCTTCATTATATTTCACGTTTATTCGATTACCCGTCACAAATTTCATATGATACAAAAATGTCTTCATGAACGACGAACAAAACGACTATGAGCCAGTGATTAGCATTTATTCAATGAAAATGTATTTCAAATTCTTTTCTCACCAAATAATAATGAATTTTACCAGATTTATCAAACATTTCGAATCATCGTAAAATAATAATTCACGTAAATTGGTCTTCCATGATAATTAATCATAATTATTCGTTTGAAAAAGTATTAAAAATACATTTTCATTGAATGGATCCCTGCTATGAGCATTGCCACATCGACGTATTTCTAAATTTATCCATCCCTTTCATTGATGAGGATAACGTGTCAAATGACTGTAGGGTTGCTATTAATACTTGATCCTCCATAACGATTTCAAGTCATTCCCAACAGGACTAAACCTCCCCTCACCGAACTTTCTGTTTCCCACTTCAGTTTTCCATGAACTTCATCCATCCCAAGTATCTTCTGCCTCTTCGTTACTTCCAACAGTTAACAATAGACGTTTTTTCTCGTTTTTCCAAAAAAAAAAAAACGCAGTCATTTGTCACAGCGGCGCCAACGTCGATGACCGCCGGGACTAGTGTCGATGACGACGGTCGCTATTGCCGGTGGCCGACGTTCGTGCCGGTCAATTTGCGTTCGCAAAGTGAAACTAGCTAGGAAAGAAGGAGAGGTAGGACCGCTCAACATACTTGGACAAACGTTTGAACGTTGTTCCGGTGGCTAACTCGCGAGAAGTCGCTTATCCACGCACGTACGTCCTCTCACGACGGGCCAATGGCCGCTCGGTCCCGGTATTATACTTTATACGTCTAACCGACTCTTATGTGCGGACCACGCACGGTCATCTCTCGCGAACCAGCCAACCCGCAGCACATGTGGCACTGCTATAGACAAGAACGGAGGGGGGAGGAGAGGGGGCACCTACGCTCGAACGGTTATTCGCAATAGTCCAGCAACGGAACTCGCCAATGGATTCAAATAATCTTGGGGTCTCTTTGTGCCGGGATCTCGCCGACATCTCGGCGTCGATCCGTCTCGAGACGCGTGACATCACGAGGCTCCAACGGGTTCGCCAAAGGGGTGGATGAGGGGAAGAAGGGTGAGGGAGGGGAGTGAAGGGGGGGTTTTGCGAGTTTGCAATGTACGTGTACACCAACGTCCTCTCATCCAATCCTTATCCTAGAACGTTTCTCGGTTCATCGTTCGTCCTGTATACGCGGGTGTACAGCTCGGACGAACAAATCCACCGGAGAATCCTTTTCCCGCCTGTTGACTCGCGATGGCGATCCATAGCAAATTTTTTTTTTTTCTTTCTACTCCAGACTGGTGAGCCAACCTCATGTTGATTTATACCCGAGAAGAAGATGTTGATGTACAACTGTATGGGATGACCCAACCGTTACGCCAACCCGGGGAGACTCTTGTCGTGTTTGAACAGTATTCGAAGACCCGAGTTATTTGGAATCGTGAGTGATTTTTCGGTGGGTTTTGTCAGAGACGGAGACAGATGCGGAATCTTGGATGGGAATTGATTATTTTGAGTTGTCGTGTGAAAAATGGAATTCAGATAACTATGAGGCGTGTTGTGGACTCTTTTGTTGTTTACGTGGTGATTTTGATGGGTAATTGATTTTTTTGGATTTAGATCAAACGGTTGTAGGACTGTTGGAGATTAATGACATTTGATGTAGTGGAAAATAATTTAATTGACAATCAACACGATATGTGACCCGCAAACGTAATTTTGTTTCATTTAGTGGTACTGCAAACTCGTTAAGGAGTTAGTCAAATTTTGATTTTTTTAACAACGTCGTCGATTTTTTCTTACTTTTTGAAATCTCAAAAATCGAACCATTTGGGAAAATCGACGACGTTATTCTAAAAATCGAAATTTTGCTCAACCCTTCGTTCAGAAACTGCGTTTAATAACACAATAAAGATATCATGTTAGTTCCCCCAAAATTGAAATTCTCTGAATAAAAAAATTCATATAAGGACCTTAATATATGTTGTTATCGATACTGTTTAGTGTATTCCAATAAAATTCTTTTAACGGGATAAAAAAAATCATAAAAATCCTTTAATTTTCCCGCCAACAAGTAGATATAACCCCTTAAAGAGAAAACGAAGGATGGACAAATTCAGAATATAGCGAAGACATTGAAAATCGACGAATTATAGAATCCAAAGATCGCGATGATAATTCACCGATTGAATGGCCAATGGTGTTGTAAAATAAAATAAATCTAGGTTTCCCCGGAAGTAGAAACGGTCGGTGAGGTCTGTGAGGTCCCGTAGAGAGGACACGAGGTAGCATGAATATCGATGAATGTAAATCGTTCGGAAGCGCAGAGGCAGAAGCAAATAGAGCCAGAACGGTGTGTTATTCAATCGCTCGCAAGCGAAGTTATGTCGGTGGGTAAACTCGCGCGCGCGCATGCGCGGGAAAGAGATCTCTTCCCGGGTGGAAAACGTTGGCGAGGCGACCATTGAGAGGAAAGTAAATAATCGATTAAAATCGATGGTTCAACCGCGGGTTTATCGATTGGCGAGAATGGAACGAGTGAAAAACGGACGAAAGGGCTTTCGGCATGGAGTTGTGAGCACGCCGTTGGATTCGCCGCTCGGAGCTGAAGAGTCCGGCTTTCGAACGCGCCATCCACCAACAATTAGCTCGTGAACGAACGTCGAGGCGATTTGTCGCCGAGTGATTTGTTGCTTCATACATATCCGAGAACGTGCACACATGGCGCAAGAGTCCACGCGCAGATGGATAACACGCTCGATTCTTGGTCGAAACTTGCATCGCACATATTGCATTCAAACCCCGAACAATATGACACTTGAACTTTTTGGTTATATGTTATTTTACTTTTTGTTGTGTTTGGAAAGAGAATGGATTAAGGGGAGTGTTATCTTTTTAGGATTTGTTTCATAAACATTTTTTTAGGTTTATTGTGATGAAATTGGGTAAATGTGTTTATCAATACTATTGACCATATACTCCAACGCTGAACAATATGACATTTGAATTTCATAAACGATTCTACATTAATTTACTTTTTGTTGTTTCTGGATTGAGAATGGATTGAAGGGAGAGTTGCCTGTTATTCGGACATTTTCACAATTTTTTCAAAAAAATTTCTTCAGGTTTATTGTGATGGAAGTGGGTGAATGTGTTTATCAATGCTATTGGATATTGATGACACTGTATTGTCAGGAAAAATATTGAAACCTCGCCCAAATTACATTCAACCCTGAACAATGTGACACTTGAATTTCATAAAAAATTCTACATTCATCAACTTTTTGTTGTCTCTGGATTGAGAATAGATTGAGAGGAGGGTTGCCTGTTATTCGGGCATTCTCCGGTGGATTTTCACGATTTTCCAAAAGAAAATTGTTCGGTCGAAACGAATTTTCGAGCTTTTTACTTTTTCTCCGTGGCAGTCAAAATTGAAAAATTTATTTTTAATGCGGAATTACCCGAATGAAAGAATTGTTCATAATCGACGGGATTATCTACAGACCAGGACTTTCGTCATGATAAAAGAAAATGCTTAAATATGAAAAACCGTATGTGATTTAAATGGCAAACTTTAAGAGGTTTGCGGCATAATTAAAAATTAAGATAGCGACCTCAAATTTTATGGATATTTTTAAAAACATATTTCGAACCGTATTATCCTCTGGGAGCGGCAGAAAAAAAAGAAAAAGACCAAAATAAGGGACCACCCTAGTGAATACATATATCTACATGTATATATGTATATAGATAAACACGCGTGAGCGTACGAATGAGAATGAGAAAGCAGGAAGGTTGGGAGGGAAGAGTCGGTGATCGGGCGACTGTCGAGCTTGCCCCATAGGAATGCAAAACCGGCTCGAATTAATAGATCGAGAGGCCCGGACGAATTTATCCGCTTCGAGGCGGCGAGTTTAAAAGCAACGCGCGCGAGCGCGCCCGCTATAACCGCGCGGGACTTTCTTCGCATCTCGATCTGGCCGCGCGCTCGACGCTTCCTCTCGCGCATATATCCCCCGCGCGGGCGCGCGCAGCTGTGGGTGCGGGTGCGCTCGCGCACGCGCAAAATGCAAGACCATCGAAGGTACAAGCTTCTTTCGCCACCGCGACACAAAGTCATGCGTTTCTCACTCGATAAGTTCTGACTAGGAATCGAATGAATAATCGCACATGTCCACAGACTCATGCGGACATATTTGTTTTGAAACTCATTGAATTCGAATTTCTTTTTCTTTGCGCGTTGAAGGAGAAAACGTTTTATACTTTATTTTGTGATATTTTCATTTACTTTTTTTTAAATTGGATAATCACATTTTTTATGGTTTATTGAGATGATATGTAACCTTTCCCGCTCGTTCTCTCTCGCTCCGTAGCGATCGTCGATGACGCCATCTCTTTTGCACTCATGGCGGAGATCGGATGATTTTACTAACGTTTATTGTCGATTTTTTTCACGAAGAAATGAAAAGCCAAATTGGAAGAAGGTTAAGCATACAATGAAATATTTTATTTCAGGTGAAAAATCGTATTTTTTTTAATTTCAAAACAATCTAAAATGGCGGCGTAGCAGCTGGTGGTAGTCGGTAGTGTGCCTATTGATGTACTTTGACGAATGCAATTAAAATTTTGGATTTCACATAATTACAGTGACCTGGGAATCGTCCAGACATAAAACGCTACCATTTTGGATTTTTTTCGCAAAAAAAAAAGATTTTGTACCTGAAATACAATATTTTTCCATATGCTTTACCCTCCTTAAATAAGATTTTTCATTCCTCTGCAAGAAATTCGAGAGAAAAAAACGGCCGTTTACATGAGACTTCCTCCCCTCTTCAATAGACAAATGTTTGAAACCGAGAAAAAACCATACATGGATGATACCCACGTAGACGTATGCAGATGCGAGTGTTTCGAAGAGCTGTTCTGAAAAATCATCGACTCGGGCTATCTCGAAGAAAAAGTGTCTGAGAGCTTCGAGCGGACGAGTAAAGGTGAGAAATGCCGCTCGCGGAGTGAGCGATGCCTACACACGGAGCACCGTCACCGGGCTGACATATCGTTCTGATAAACTTCGTCTGACGCCGTCGCGCGAGAGAACGTCTCGACGACGTGTTCCCATCTTTCTCGGTCCATCGGTACCTACCACTTGGACGTGTATCGCATTTCCAACGTACCGAAAGATCGGGCCAACGAGGTTGTGTCCCAGTCGTCGACCGATATCCAGCACTAATCATCATCCACATCCACATTGCTTGCTTCCAACCAAAAATGGCCAAAATGAAAATCGCATTTGAAATACTCTTCCGACTGAATCGATATTCAATTATATCACTTATCAAATATAACAATGCGCTATCTTATAATTATTCGTTTGAATTATTATGTTTATTGAACTAGTTTGAATTCTATTGATTTTAAGAATTTCAGATACCATTTTTATTGTATGAATGCCTCATACCTGCTTCTAACGTGGTTCTTCGTCTTCAACTGCTTCAATACAACCATCGATTATCTATCGGGACATGTGGCTCATATTTACAGCGTCACTGGAAAAAAAATTCATATAGTATGCATCATTGTTGTTCCTTTGATTGAAAAAAAAAAAAATTCGATGAAATCCATCCGGTGTTCGATATGAATGCTCCTTCTTCCTTTTGAAAGTATAAGAACTTTGATTTTTTTATTGAGAGAATAAGAATTTTGCATTTATTTTTTTGCCTATTGGACGAACAAGAACTTTGAATGTATTATTTATTGTTCACCCATTGGGAGAATGAAGACTGATGACGACATTGTTCATTGTTCATATTGGATGAATAAGAGCCTCGCATTTTTTCTTGTATTGAAATAATAACAGTTAAAAATTTTTTTTCTATGGAAGAAATAAGAATTTTGAATTTTCACTTTTTTCATTCGAAGAGTAAGAATTCAACATTCTTCTTTCCATAGAGGGAATAGAAGCTATCCATTTTTCTTTTTTCCATTTGGGTAATAAGAACTTTGAACTTATTTGTTTTTTTTTTTCTATTGAAAGAACAAGAGCTTTAAATTTATTATTTTTTTCCATTGAAAGAACAAGAACTTCGAATCGATTTGTTTTTTCTATCAGGAGAATGAGAACTCTATGGACATGGGTGAAAGCCATATTTCAACGGAACCAGGGAGAGAGAGAGAGAGAGAGAGAGAGAGAGAGAGAGGGAGAGAGACACTTCGACCGCAGCAACATTCTTGGGACCTCTTGAAGATACAGTTGATTTGGGGGGACGAGTTTCAGAGTGCGATTATCTCAATTAATCTCGAGGTGGAGTCATGAGAGCTCAAAATCGTCGAACCGCTTTCACCCGGCTTGTTGTTGGGTGACTCTACGCGGTCTCTGTCGTATCTGCCAACAGTCCGGCCGCTTCGTAGGTTTTAATACATTTCCATTCGTGCATCGCGCCACCGCGTCCGGGTCTGGTCAAACACACGTACACAAACACACACACACACACTTGCGCGTATGAAAAACACATAGTCGGAACTTGAAACACTAGAACCCGCTGAAGAAGGCGCGCGCGCGGGTTAAACCCTTAACGTTGAGTAATGCGGTGCGGAGTGGCCGTGATGACAGTCATTAATAAAACGACGAAAATGTCCGGCTTATACGTGGATCGTCTTCATCGTCGCCGTGAACTCGTGGACCGGCTGTTGGGGCGCGAGGTTGTGAAACGCAGTGCCTTGTTGTTCGTGAGTGCGTGGGGCAACTCCGAGGGTGAGACGGTCGCTTAAGTTTGTGTGTACGTGCGATACCGAGCCATATATATATATATATATATAGCTAAGGCAAACAAATACTGATAGTTTGAGAGAGCATTGTTTCATACTTTAATTTTAGACATTATTTTAGCCTTTTAGTTTGGACGTTGTTTTAGAACTTCATGTTAGACATTATTTTAGAATTTCATTTTAGATATTGTTTTAGAATTGTATTTTGGACATTGCTTTAGCCTTTCATTTTGTACATTGTTTTAGACTTTCATTCCAGACATCATTTTAGATCGTTGTTTCAGATTTTTATCCGTATTGACGTCCGATCGTATGTCGTTTTTTAGGGTTCCATAGAAATCTATGAACGCTTATGGCAATTAAAAAATTAGGGAATGGATACAGAATGTAGTTTTTCATTGGTGCATTGAAGCAGCATTATAACCGAACACTGTAGCAAAAATAGTTTATATAAAAATATGGTAATAAAAAAGTGCACAGTTCTATGGTGGAATAATTCAGCGAGAGCGTTTGCCAGCGAAGTGAGCGGAGGTAAAAAAAAAAGAAAATAAAAACAACTACGAAACAAAAGAAGAAAACGTGTGCAGTATCCAGGTGTAAATTTCATTTGTGAGAGAACGCAGTCAGCGCTTGGGTCGAGTCCAAAGTCTTCAATTAGCAGTACTTTGGACACCTCGAGGGCTACTCCTCCATCCCAATCATACACCCTCGTACGAGCTATCACTTACTTTTTTCATTTTTTGTTTTTTTTTTTTTTTTTTTCATTTTTACATTTTATGTTTTTTTTTCTCGGTTCGTTACAGTACTGTTTCGTTACAGTGGTACACATGCACGATGAATATCATTCACGATGTTTGTGACGAGCGAGTGTCGGCTGTATAATTAGCGACTACTTCTCAGCGATGAACCAGCTCGAGCAATCTCGCAAAAGGTTTCGAGTTCCAACCCTTTATCCTCGCCCTTGTCGCCGCCCGGGGGGATGAAGCGTCAGTGAGGACTGACGCTCGTTGCACAGCTCGTGGCATCGCGGATACATTGTCGGCCGTGAAATATGTTCATACGTGAGTGGGTGTGAGTGAGAGCACTCATATTCCTCAAAAAAAAAAAACCAAACTTTGAAGAAATAATTGTTACAGTGCGTTTCAATCAGACCACAAGTGGGCCTGGGGTATGGGTTATTATGGGTGCGGATCGAAGTTTCGGATACTCAGTACCGACGGCTCATGGTTTCGAATGGCCAAAGTGTCGAACGGTCATAGTTCCGAAAATACAAAAAAAAACGTCAATTCGAAATGCAATGCATCGGAAGTATAATTTGCCCAAAGGTCCACGAAAGCAAGGAGCCAATGTTCCAAACGGCCATGTTTCGACGCATCCAAAATCTCGAAAACGTATACAGGGTGTCGCATTTGAAACAGTACGGTCGAACAACTCGTCAGGTAAAGGGGTGACAACGAAACGGGTCAGATCAATGTACATACGTTTTCGGGATTACGATCGTTCGGGACATTGACGTTCGAAATTTTGTCGTGTCGTAACATTTATTTTCGGAACCATTTCGATTCGATTTATCGACCTGTCCGAGAATGGAAATTTCGGGGGTTTTCAAATTTCGCCACCTTCATCCAGTCGGAACCAAAAAATTCAGAGTTTCGAATTTTCGAGGAAAATTCAATACGAATTTAAGAACAATTTCGAAATGTTGAGCGTTTGGAACTTTGAATCACACCCGTTATTATTGTTCCAGCCGAATTTTAATGAAAATGACAGTTTTTCCGCGTTTAGATCCGATGAGATTGTGAGTAAGTTACGCGAGGTTCTACTGTAATTCACGAGTGTATAACGTATTATAGAGACGGAGCGAGAAAGAGGGCGGTCACAAGCTTGAACGGAGGGGGTGGGTATTTGGCACGACTCGGTCTCGCCTCCAAATTTGTAATTGCAGCCTCCGCGTGACGTGGCGCCTCGAATGAGAGGGTTAAGAAATAATTTTTAAAAATGTAAAAAAAACAACAAAAAAAAAAACAAAAAAAACAGGAAAACTGCGTTGCGCATTGCGCGAACACGTTGGTATCGCGAGTGGGTTAGCGCGGCGGCGGTGGCGGTAATTCCGCGGCTATACGGGATCACGAACCCGTTGGACCAAAGTGAATATGCACCATCAGCCCGGGGTGATAGCATGCGTCCGACGATGGGCGTAATCAGCGGCGACGTGAATTCCCACGTCGTGATCTTCGCGTCGAGAAATTCACGCTTGTTCTTGATTCGGGATGAGAGGCAGTCTTTGACTTTGATCATTCGGGATGTGGCTCATTGCGGATGATATAATTATTCTCTGAGATTATGGAAACAAGAACGATAAATGATTTTTGACATTGATCATGTGGGATATGGCTCACTGTGGACGATACAATTATTCTCGACGATGATGGAAACAAAAACAATGAATGATCTTCGACTTTGATCGTTTTGAATATATTCATTATATATGGTAACGAAGAATTGATCATTATGGAAGATCAATTCTTCCTTACGATAATGGAAACAAGAAATAGAAATGATTTTTTACTTTGATCATTTAGGATATGGCTCATATTGTGAACGATACAATTATTCTCTACGATGATGGAAACAAGAACAAAAAATGATCTCTGACTTTGATTATTTCGAATATGAGTCGTTGTGAATGATAAGTTATTCTCTATGATAATGGAAACAAGAAATAGAAATGATTCTTTACTTCGATCATTTGGGATATGGCTCATTGTGAACGATACAATTATTCTCTACGATGATGGAAACAAAAACAAAAAAAAATGATCTCTGACTTTGATCATTTGAATTGATCTATCGAGAGGTTTTACTGTAGTGAGAAACGGACGAAGGGACGCGCGCGCGTGTCCGAAGCACCACAGGCTGGGAGGGGTCGAGACGTCAGGTTCGCACGGCAACTCTTCGTGGCCGCGCGTGCATGGGGAGCACATAGGAAGACCGATCAAAGCGGCAACGAGCGGGCGCGGTTGGTCGATTTCAATAAACGCCCTCGGCTCGCGCACTTCACTCACAACACTTTTTCATTTTTCCCGCGCAATTTCAATCTCCGTTACACTTTTACCGACCGATGGGGTCACACATTTTTTGTTTTGTTTTTTTTTTTGGTTTCTCGTGTCACTGAAATACGTCTTATTGGATCGGGACAAGTACTAAGGAATCGCTGAGCATGAATTTTAGTAGCGAGTGATCTTGAAAGGAATTTGACAAATCAAAAAAAAAATCAGACACATAAAACGAAAAATGAAAAAACAAACAACGACCACCGTGATCGAGTGCAACTTAAGACATAAATATTTGCTAAAAGATCACTTCATTATGATTCTTATCAAACATCCCGTGCTTGACACCACAATTCCCACCAGGTCAAATAAAATTCTTCGATTCTTTAAATAACAGTGAATATTTTTTTTAATTTTCGATAGAAATAGTTTTTCAACTGCACCTCGAGATTGTTTCCATAATTCCGTCACATCTGATTTTCCGGTATGTTTCAAGTACAACGACAAATTTATCGACGTAATCACGTTGGAAAAAATCACGCCGATTGAAAGTTTTGAAAGCAACGAGGAAGTGAATGAAAACTGGTAGAACGAGAAATTCGAGTGTCGTGTTTCACGCAAATGTGAAAAAAAAAAATTTCAAAGTAACAAAAATTGAGTTAAATGGAATGTTTGTCCCCGCAGATTGTCACGTGCCGTCGTGCGTCCGAGCATGCGCAGTACTCGTGCTAATCGCTTGGGAGTTTAGCGGCAATTGCCGGATGTTTTTTTTTTTGTCTTTCTGTAGTTTTTTTTTTTTTTTTTTTTTTTTTTCGAATTCGTTCGAGTCAACGCACGCATGGGCGCAACTTGGGGCACACGTGGGTCGGTGAAGTTTCATCGGTCGGAGGTTCGAAGGTTGGAGGTGTCGTGAACGCCGTAGGGGGCCCTCTCTCGGTCTCGCGCTCGGTGCTACATCATTCGCGGGGACAGGGACTATCCACTTGTTAGCGATGAACCGAAGAAGCAACGTTAAAGCCCCCAACGTGAAAGAGCCACTGCCAACCCCGCGTCCAAACGAAATACGCTCTTCCTCAACTTATAACCGACCGCAAGCGCGCTTGCAAGTGATAAATGGACTGCAACTATACGAAATATACGAAAGCATTCCTAACACGGGCGTGTCTGTGTGTGTGTGTGTGTGTGTGTGTGTTATATCGTTGATTAATGAACTGCGCGAGTATCTACGGTTATGCCACTTGACTCTGTGTTATCCGTGGGGTGGTTATAACCAATGTGCCATCATCGGTGCGGGTTTGCATTGGCGAAAGATGGATTTTGTCATTTTCGTATTGAAGCTTTGGGCGATAACGATCTTTTTTTTTTTTTTTGAATGGCTAGATTCTGAGTTCTGAGGACATCTATATTTAACTGTTGGTTCGAGATCGGGAGAGTTCTACATTATCGATGTTGATGGATAGAGAATTTTGATTTCGTTCATTTTATTATTTTATAATTTATGTATTGGTTATTATTTGATTTATCAATTCATTATAAATTTATGGAACAAAGTACAATCGACAGATTCTAATTGTTTACGTTTTTATTTTTTATGTAAAAACATGAAATTTGTTGATATTAGTTTGTTTCATAAATTATTAATGTCGAAACTACTTTTGTGCACCTCGGGGCCGAGATATATTCTCAGCAACCGATGAGCTGATTGACAATCTGGAGGGCCTATTGAGATCACATCTTGCTATCGTATGAACTTGGATATTTTTCCTAAGTTGAAAATTAAGATCCCTAGGAAAATAATGAGACTTGAAAAAAGTGAAAAACTCGAAAACTTTCAAAACAGTTCCACCATTTTGTCAAAATAAAATTTGTGAAATAAGATCCTCGTTCAGACGATAGCGACTCATCGTCCAGATGTAAACATATTCACCCAGTTTTATCCCAATAATCCAACAACATTCTTCGAAAAAATTTCTGAAATCCACCTAAAAATGCTCGAACAACAGGCAACTTTACCCTCAATGTCCCACAGAAATCTATCAAGGTCGTACAAGACGTTAAACATCATTCCTTCCAGTTTCAAGCTTCCAAGTAACTTTTCGACTTGTTCCTCAAACCTCGAAAGAAACATCAGACACCCTAATTCCATAATTTTTTCTCACAATTGGACGCATGAAATCGATTGCCAGATGTGTCACATATCTTGTCAATCTGAATGTTTTCACTCGTCTCTTCTACAGTAGGTAAAGTACATATCCAATTAGTGCGTACACACTCACACACGTTCTAAAAAAACCATTTCGCGTTTGAATCCCAAAGTCACTCGAATAACTAAGTCTTGTTTTTTTTTCTTTCCATTTCTTTTCGTTTTTTTTTCTCGCGGAACGTGAGCAACGAGGAGAGACCCAGAGCGTGAAAGCGTAACGATAAATCAATAGGCTCGGGGTATTGCCCAGTGCCCATAATAAATTCATGAATTGTAAAACTGTTGCTCTCGTGGGGTCCGGCGCGCGCGCACGCGCGGACGAACCGTGGCGTATTGGATTTATTGGTCGACCTGACCCCGCTAAGACGATGCCCGGTGTGTATGTCTGTGTGTGTGTGTGTGCGTGTGTGTACGGAACTGCAAGACGAGTGGGTGGCTGACTGGCTGACCGTCGGTGGTGTCGGCTACGCTGGGAACGCAGTTGGCCAGTGAGGTTTTTCGAGTGAGAACCAATGAATCGACCAAACCCAAGAGAAACAATGATAAATGTATGAAGAAAAACAAATAAAAATAAGTCCGGATAAATCGAAGAAGAATATGATGATGATGATGATGATGAAGAAGAAAAAGAAAGAGGGCATGTAAACGGACGCGCGATAGTTTGTGAAACACACCGTTGTGACGTGCAAAGTTCCGAACACGAAGGCCCCCCGAGCGAGAGGGTTGATGTATTAACGAGTTAACGACTCGCTATCGATCACCCTACATCAACGAATAATTTTCAATTATCAACGATAAATCGCGTGGCGTGGCTCCGCGGAACGGAAACGCCAAAGTAATCACGACGTTCGTTCGACCGATGGACACATTTTTTTTTTTTTTTTCGAACACGAGATGTGACGTGTGACGTCGTCGACGATTGGTTCGAACAACACGTTTTGACTTTCACCCGCGATGATCAAATATTTGACGGTGGAATTCAATGAGACGCGGATGATGGGTTGATTTATCGAATGCAATTAGGGAAATGAGGGGATTGAGATTGAAAGAACGACGTTGGAGTTGGTGGAACACTTGACCCTCTCAAGAGAGTTGCTTGTTGCTTGGGGATTTTCTGGTGGATTTTTCTGAATTTTTTTGAGCTAAGGCTTCTGGGTTTTTTGCAATGAATCTGGGTGAATATGTTTGTCGGAACTACTGAATGATGCTGGAATTTTCCCGTGGAGAAATATCGAATCCTTGAGGTGGTGCAAGCTGTGTCGTAGAATTGCTGTTTTTCGACCTAGGCAAGGATTGCGACTATTCTGATGATCTGAAAAATGAAAACTAGGCATATTCAGATTCGGAAGATGAGTCGTAATTTTTAATTTAGGGAAAATATCATATTTCAGAAGATAGCGAGATGTGGTCTCAATAGGCCTTGCAGATTTCAAGTCTGTTTTTTCGTTCATTTACAATAGCATGTGCTCGTGCTTATTAGAATCTCATTGTCAACAACTCCTGCGATACCATGAATACGTTAATATAATGTTTGGAAAAATTATTCACAAGACTATAAGCTTCATGAAAATACAAAAATTAAAACATCTTGAAAAAAAAATCGTAAAACAAGTAACTCGACCCTTAATTTTGTTGATTCATAAAATTATTCATCGAATAAAGTTGAAAGTGACGAATTTACTTGAAAACAATTCTGCATGGTTCAATAACAATGTATATGATTGTTCGATGATCGTTTGTTGTATAGATGATGTTCTGCTTTATACATACACACATACACACCCACACGAAAGGAAATCGATTTAACCCGCTCACGCGACGAAATCAACAGTCGTTGCTGTTAATTTGTGACGAATTAACCGAAGTCATTCTGCATCTGAACGCCCGTCAGTCCGAGCTCGATGGAGCTCGAACAAGTCGAACAAGGGATGAAGAAAGAGATGCCCGTGCGACATGAGGCCCCGTTCCTCGCGGTTGGCCATCGGGCCCCTCGGTTATAAGACGTTTTAGTGATAATTTAAACGCACTAAATCTCAAACGCATTTACGAGGTCAGCGTGAAATTTATAAATTAGAGACTCTGGCAGATTTGTGGCTGGTTTATTTATACACATAAGCATTTATATCGCGCAACGTGGGTCCTTCGCTCGTGGGCCCATTTGTCGGTGCGCGCCCTCTATACGCCCGGTGGGTTACGTACGAGTCCCCCCCGCTGGCATGGAAAACCCACCGCCCCGTTCGCTCGTCCGGAGATACTTTAATTGATTTACTCTCGATGCTTGTGATACATGTTGCCAACCTACGGACGACGACAAGTCGACAAAATAGCTTCTCCGAGTCTGTGGTGAAATGTTAAATTGAAATAATTTGAAGAAAATATTAATTGGGAGGGAATTCAATGCGTGGATAATAATTCGAAGAACATATATTATATTCAAATCAATGAGAAATGTTTTACACAGATTTCAGCCGAAGACATGAATCACATTAAAGAGGTCCTCATTTTTTTGTCGTTCCAAATTTTTGAAATCTTGGCGCTGCCAGAGGATCAGATGATTTAAAATGACTGGAAAAGAATATACTCGAAATTTGGGACGTCTATCTCAATTTTTAACCCTGCCGCTAGCCTTCCATAGGTTGATATTTAAGGGGGCTGGGTCGACTAAAAAATTGGAAATCTTTTTTATTTATTTTTTTTCGTGACATGATCAATCCAAATTTAACATCGATTTTACCCTTATTGAATACCCATACTAAGCTATCATTTTATGCAAGTTCAGATACAGCGTTCAGATGCTTTATATGGCCATGAAAAAATTTGAAATAATATCTGAGTATCGATATTTTACAAGGATCAAATCGATTTTTAAGTTTCGATTGATCATGTCCCGGAAGAAAAAAAAATTCCAATTTTTTAACTGCCTCAGCCCCCTTAAATAAGCATAGCATTTTTCGTACTTTAGGATTCTTTCAATTACGACTAAAATATAAAATGTTTAACGTATAAATATAATTTTTTTCGAAAACCATAAGTACCTATACGCAACGAGACTCTTCCACACTCCCATCAAGTACTAACATGCGAGAATATATAGCATAGATATATAGCATATAGCAACATCGCACCTCACGCTTGTACATTGAATTACGTAATCGATTATTCCAAGTCCACCCACGCGCTTCTGCAATCGATCTCTCCGTTGAACGAGGTGCGTATAGCTCGGCAAACGCACCTGCCCAGCCTCTTCCATTTTCTCCTACCGTCTATATCTACCGTACATTGTGTATGTACGTCGGTAAATATATCCGCAACATATATTAATACTTTCACGCTTAATTTTTTTTTTTCAACCTAACCACACGAACTTTCGTATCCTCTTCGAGGGTCAAACGAATATTTCGTCGCCTCAAGAATGATAATTTTTACATTTTTTTTTTTCGTCATCATTATTATCATCGTTATTATTATTATTATTGTTGTTTTTATTATTATTTCAACTCAATGCGCGATCATTAAAGACGTAATAAACGTTGATCGTTAATCCCGCTAATTAGTATTCGGACGATTCGAAGTGGGTTCTTGGTTATTTTTAAGTGTCTTTTGATTGGGTTTGAACATTTTTCGCGAGACCGTTTAAGGATTAAAGATGACACATACAGTCTCAGCCAAAAGTACGCCAATATGAGAAATCTCGATTACAACTGCTTTGTGAATAATAAAAAAATTCATGATCATCGAGTATCGCCAAATAAATGATTATTACATCTTGTATCATGTGTTTTTTTTCCCTTTTTGTAATCGCTATTTTTGAATATTGAATATCGAAGGTCGATCGATATGCGATTTTTTCGTGGGCATTTGTCAATCTTTATCCCACTCTGAATTTTTTATTTTTTTATTCTTCAACAACTTAATTCCTATGAGTTTATCGTCCATGTTCGCCGACAATGTGGCTATTTCCACAGACCATAAGAATATCCGTAAGAATTTCCATAAGAACACATGTTAAATTTTATACAGCATATGACTTTTAAACGAGTGGGTTATTCGTTTTGAAATTTTGCAATTTATTCTCCAGCTAATGGAAACTGATGGCTGTGAACATTTCAGAGTTTTTTTCATCATTTCGTCTTTTACGTATGTGTCATACATCCTTAAGTACACGATCAAGTTCGATATGAAATTTAAATGTTTGAAAAATTCGTGTAAGGTTTATTTCGAATTATTATATATAAACCAAGTAAAAAAGTTATATACATATATAAACTATATATGAGATTGGGCGCATGTAGCTTATACATATGTAATTATATATAGACTATAGATAATCTATATAAAATCTCTATATGATCTATATAGTCTTTGCACAGTTTATGTTTAGTCCATATATAGTCTTTCTAAAATGTATTTGTAATTATAGACTACATATGACCAGTCTCATATACAGTTTATATATATACTATACACATATATATTTTTTTTTATTCGATCCGACGAAAATCTTGCGAAGCAAGTTGTACGTGAACTCTCTGGCGGGGTCTCGAACTACAGTCTGACGTCCGAGCAACGCGATTGGTACGGTATGCAAATCCGTAATACATACATTTTCTCGAGACCCACATGACACGCTCGTACACGCGCATGCGTGACGCACACACCTATGTGTGTGTGTATGTGTGTGTATGGTGCAATGAGAAATATAAGCACTGTCGGTGCGCGTTGAGAGCATCGCGGTAAGTACGGTGTTGCCGTGAGTTCGTTATAAACGTAAGAAACTCCCCATGGGGTCCACGAAGCAGAGGGGAGGGGAAAGGGGGGTCGTGGACTTGACACCCATATGCCCGGCAGGCTAGTATTTAATTTTCTTCAAAAAAAAAAACGAAACTTAAGAAACTAATGAGGCACGCGCGATGGTGCCCCCTCACGAGGATGCGCGTTTAAAAATAAAAATAAATGAAAACGATAATAATAAAATTAAATTAAAAAAGAAAGAAAACTCTGCGAATTCATTTCTCGCTGAAGAATCGTCGCGCAAACTTGCGCGTATGCGTAGAATTGGTCGATAAAATGATAATTCGACCTCCGGAGCGAAACTTCTTTGAAACGAACGTGGAGTGACATTTATTTTTCATTTTTACGTTTTTTTTCTTCAAATTGAGTAATTTATTTTCTATTTTTCAATGGAATCTATTACGACAAAAATTATTATTATTATTGTTATTATGTACTATTTGACATGTCCAACGTGATCGTGATTATTTACATCACGAGAGACCAGAATCTATCGAAATCTGTGACGACGAAAACACATTATTATTATTATTATTATTATTATTATTATTATTATTATTATTATTATTATTATTATTATTATTATTATTATTGAAAAAAAAATGTCCTCGTCAAACGCCTGTGGCGTCTTACACTTATTTATTTTTTTTCCCCTCAATGATCTTCATCCCACGATCCCCGATCTTCACGATTATTATCATCATTATTATTATTTTTATGTACTATTTAACCTGTCAAACGTGATCGTGATTATTTTTATCACTTTAGACCAGAGTCGCCTACGCTTCGGGGGGTCGCGTTGTGTGATCCTGGTCCCCGTGACTGTTTCCTCCCGTGTCCTCCGTTCCTCCGCGCGCGCGAGTTCGTCCAACGATTTCGTCCCCGCTCCGTTTCGTTCGTTCGCTAATGCTTCTGCCGCCGCTCATGCTCCCGCCTTTCTCCGTATCACGATCCCCGGGCCTCTCGCGGGGGATTTACGACATTCGCGTTATCCGACCTTCATCTTTTCGAACACGGGCCCCCGGGCCCTCATTTGAAACAATAACCGGTACAATTTCATAAATTCAGAACCACGGATCTACGGAAGATCTGTATTCTCGGTGGGCGCGAGGGTTGCGAAGGGGGGGTTGGAGTAATTTTAATCAGAAGTGCCGGAGAGGTGCGCGACGGGGGGCGCCGAAACTGAAGTTCGAATCCGACGGGACTGTGAGGCCCCAAACGACGGAGGGACGGGCCCCCCACTCGGCTACAGCCCCCGCGAGGTTACGTGTCCTTGTCTCACTCGTTCTTTTGGATGGGTTGATACTGTTTGGTCCTTTCCTTCACACGATGCTTTTCTCTCTCTCACCCATACACACACACACACAGACAAGAATACATCGTCTTACGCTTCAGCCCCCATTGCTCTCGACTCGCCGAGCGAAATTCGGGATCCCTCACTAATTTACCGCTACCTGGGGACACGTAAGAGCCCGAGCGACGTTCTAATCTGAGTTATGGCAACGATAGAGGCATCTACGTTTGTATAATATTTTTTTTTTCATTTTAGTTTTTTTTTTTCTATGCCTCCTCTCGACTCGGAGACACAATGTGGGACAGCAGTTGTAGACGGCCACCCATGTAACAGGTGTTTCGAAATTTATTCTGTTTTTTTTTTTATTGTTTTCTTTTTTTCGTATTTTGTCGATAAACCTGTAAAAACGTAGACTATCATTGAGGAAATGTGGAAGAAGAAGGTGAAAAAAAATTGTTACATGGATTTTGAATTATATTTGCGGAATAGCGGAATTTTTAGTCTGTGAATTTTGAGTCAGTATTTTATCATTGGAGGTTTGAGTTATAGGGATGTTCATGTATGTGTGTGTGAGGCCTTTCGATTTGTTTTTTTTCTTTTTGGCTTTTATTTCATTGTAATAACGGCCCCGATTTTTATTTTTTGAGAATTTTTGGATCGCTTCACGACCCTTGAAGAAATTCGAAACTACCCCCATGTAAATAAAAGGACAAAAGTGGATGGATAAACATGGACAAGTCAAAATAGTTGTAATATACGTCGCACTTGAAATTTTTGGGAAACATTTTTTTTTACCTATTGGAATCACAAGAAAGAGAATCAACATTTTCAATTACGTCCGAGTACACTTTTTCTTATTTAGGGGGGTGGTTATTAATTTCTTCAGGGATTGCAGGGGGATCCGGAAATTCTGAATAGAGTCAAGTGTGTGTTTTTAAGGTCGAAACAGAGAAAAACTAAACAACAACAAGAATAGATTGAAAAAAGTACACAATATTTTTCATTTGAAAAAAAAAAAAAAATAGTCGCAATAAAGATTCTAATCTGAAATGTGAGCAAACTTTTTTTCTTGACTGAAGTCATCAAAGCGGAAATCAAAATTTTCAATCATGTCCAATTACGCTTTTCCTTACTTCGGGGGTAGTTTTTAATTTCTCCGAAGGTTGTAGGGTGCCCCAAGAATTTAGTGAAAAAAACTGGAGTGTTCTCGGGGTGGAGTGAGAGCCCGAAAAAAATCATGAACGGAATCAGCAGGGGTCAGTGTTCTGACCGTCCGAATTAATCGGGAATGCCGCATAATATACATATATGTATTTTTTTCAGCACGAGGTTCGCCACGATCGGCGAGAATTTCATCGCTGAAGAATGGTTTACACGTGTGAGTGAGAGTCGTCGATTGGGTGGTGTGTTAGTCCGAGAGCCACGATAACGTACAACCGAGCGCCGATACTCGATGAAGAACCGCGCGGCGTCAAGTTCCTCACGATGAAGTCTTTCGCGCTCACCGATGAAGACCATGAGAAGAAGCATTATCGTTTACGATCGTACAGCCGAGGTTGATGCCCATCGCGTGATTACCGTGCTCGTGGTGTTGTCGGGTCCGGTCATCGACGGCGACAGACCCCGATCGCTCTCGCCCATTATGCGATCGACACCTCACGAGACACGTTCACGCGGTAAATCATCCCCGGGTAAACGGACGATCCAACGGTACATCTGAGGACCCCGTGAAGAACAAGATAGACGATGGATGAATCGATCTAACGGTATACGTCTCGCACAATACACAATAAATTGCAAGAAAAAAATTCATATATATACACATATGTATTAGCAGACGAAAAAGATTGGTCATCAAATGAATTGAGTACCAATTATTGAGATTATATGTAGTATCTATATGGACTATTTATAGATTATAGTCGCTATATAGACTATATATAGATTATATAGTCTCTATATAGATTATATATATATAGTTTTTGTTTAATTTATAGGAATCTCAAGTTAAAAAATTAGATATAGGCTATATATTAACTATGTATCACGGCTGAAGGTGGTATAAAGTCTTCCTTCGTCCTGAATTTTAAGATTCTTTGGAGCTCTGGTGAACTTGGCTCCGTGACTCCAGCAGTGCCATATGTGACGTCGTCTTTTAATCGGACAATAGCCGGTTCGCACTCGGAATCATTGCGTTCCGTGCATAAAAGATTTCATTGTAAATGATCGTTTGGTCATTCCGACCATTCGAAGATTGCTCGTCTCTTAGCACCTATACATTGTGTACTTCCGGGGCAAATGTAAGATACAAGAATCGACGCTTGATAGTCGCAGAAGGAAACGATTCGATGGAGAACGAGGGGGGAGGGGGTGAGGGGGGCGGTTGACCACCGTGATTTGCGACTTGCAGATTGTGTCCTCTTAGTTGCCTTTAGATTTGAATGACGACGTGGATACGACTGAACACAAAGGACACTCTCGCACACGCGCATGCGCGAACAAACATACGAGATATACGATTGAACATACATATATATATATGTGTGTGTGTATGTATATACATGTACATACACGTCATAGATGGCAACGGGTTGACGCGAATCTCCGATTGTGGCCGAAGCGCATGCGCGACTCGCCGATCCGCAGACAGCGAGAAATAATTTCTATTCATTCGCCGACCGCCCCGGTGACTGGTATAATGCAATATGTGCGGTAATAAGGCACGAGAGTACGCCTCACGTGCCACCGGATTACTATAATTCCCCCCGAGGCGGCAGCAGCGTCGCTCCTATGCACACGCATGCGCAAGGATTCTTCTCCGTGTGCGCACGCCAATGGCGCGCCGACTTTCAATTATTCGTTTTGTTTTTCTATTATTTATTTTTTTTTTTGTTTTTTTTTGTCGCGGCTCGCTCGCTGCTTGTACTTGTCCACCACGGGCGTATTTCGCTCATATCCCCGATAACGCTTGGATGGAGGAAAAAAAATCTATGTATATACTATATTGGGGTGTGTTGAAAAAAGGCATGGTTTTTTTTATTCTTCCCGCAACTCCTGCGTTTGAAGTACATATTATCGGAAGATATCTGTCAAAATTTGAACCCATTCGGATAATATTTAGATGTTCCGCTTTCACGAATTCGATTTAAATTTCAAATTTAACAAATTTCTTTTTGACAAAAATCATCTAAAATTAACGGAAAAAATGGTTAACTTCCTTTAAAATTATAAAACAAAAAATATCACCATCGTAAGTGACCTTAATACTAAGTATTGCACTTACTTCCCACCCCGGAATGTTGTGTTCACCTGAAAAATTAATTGCAATTGAAAACAAAAAAATTGTTTACTTGTTAATCAAAGACAAAATCGAATACGTGAGAGCGGAACCTCCAAATAGAGTCCGATTGGACTCCAATTTTGACAGACGGCTCCTGATAATGTCCACTCCAAATCTAGAAACTGCCAGAACAATCTAAAAACCATGTCTTATTTCAACACACCTTAGAATATATATAGATATATTTACAGCACTTTGTGTGCAGCGTATGCTTCAGATATATGAATACCGCACGGCTACGCACGTATTACCAGTGATTCTGTGCGTATTCACTGTGTGGCTCTAATTGGCTCATCCCGTGGACAGCTGTTCGTAACCCCTCCTCCCCCTTCCCCCCAGTGCATAATGATGTTGTACTGGGTATTATGCATATACAGGCATATAACATACGGCAGAAGCACTTGTTTTGTGTGTTGTAATACCGCTACGGGTGCCATTAGGCAGTTGGCTGTACAGCCGCCCGATGGCGTTTTCGTATCAGTCATTCGTGTGTGTACGCAGGTACCTGTGTGTGCACTACTGACCAGTGTGTGACCACCTATGCAATTTTCATCGGCGAAGGTGAAATAAGACTAGACGGATGAATTTGATGATTACATCGTAGAATTTGTAGTTTGGTTAAAGAATTCTGAGGTACTTGTAACGTCGTGAAATTTGTCTAATTGATTGAACTTCATCATTGCTTGTGGTTGGAGCTTACTTACGTTGATGAACATATTGTGCGAATATGATACGAAAATGGTCGATAATGACTGAGTTATGATTTTTTCTTTGGTTTCACAAAATACGTAACTAAATCGTGTAGGATTTTTTTCACTGATGAGTTAACTATGAGTTTGGAATGAATCACAGAGTTATCTTATAAGATTTTCTTTTTTTTTCGTCGAAGGAATCCTTCGAAGTTTTCGTAGAATTAATCTATTCTAACATTCTAGGAAAACTTATTGAGAAACCAACTCGACGAATATATGTGTTTTTTGTGAAATCTTCTCAGCTTTTCGACAGAGAGGTATTAAAAAAATTCCCAAAAGTTGGGCAACGGCCGAAAAACAGCTTTTTATGTTTCAAATACGATTGTATGAATTTTCGAGAGTCTCGATGAAAACACTGATATTTTCATCAAAAAGCTGAGACGATTTCACGTGACAAACAGATTTTTAATACATCATTTGAACAGCATAAGCACGTGAAAAAAATATTTGGAAAAAAAATAAAACGAAATAAATGAAAAATACGTAAATTGGCAGCTGCCAAAATAATAGAAAAAAAAATTGTAAAAAAATGTGGAAATTCGTTTTTCAACATGCACTGAAAGCTGTGTAAATATCATATACAGATCCTGGATAGTGAAGTCCAAATTGTCCGATATTCAATGGAATGGCTCATATACATAAGATTATTTTTTCCTACTTGGATATTTAAATCGTGCCATAAGCGCAGATGCGTATAAGATCATGATTGATTTAATCACCACAACGATGCCCTTGACGACGTATTTTTTTCAGACCCCATAATCGTTATTACTTTTAGACCTCGGATTGCTCGATTATACTACGTTCAATCTTATCTTTATTTATTGTCTCCCTCGCACGCTCGTCCGTGAACCATGTATCGATGTATTTATGTATTCGTGAAACACAGAGAAGTCCAGGATTATCGGTCATGCCAAACGGCTGTTGCCAATCGTCTCTGTCTAACATGCCATCGAGTTTTTTTTCGAAAATAGTGTAAACGTGAAGACTAGAAAAAGAAAGAGAGAACGAGAGAGAGAGAGAGAGAAAGAGAGATGCGACGAGAGACTTGGGCAGATCGTAAAAACTAAGCAAATGCGCGCGTAAAGACGTAAATTTATGGAGACGCTCGAAGCTGTGGTTTCGCAGGAATTAGAAATCGACCTCCATCTTAGCGCGAAGATCTTGTGTGATTTTGTGTGTGAGCGTGATCTCCCGAGCGAGGTCCCGAAGACACGAGAGACCGACCACTGACGAACGACCACCCCCCACCCTTCCCCCTCCGCCCCCCCGGAGTCGTTATGATAATTCGGTGAAACGGAAATTGGACTATTCCCAAAGAAACGTGACGCCTGTGGGCTGTGTAGTCCAAATGGTCGAATTGGGTTTCGTGTCGCACGGGTGGATACGCTCGATGAGCATAAAAACTTCGTCGATTAAAAATTCTATTTGGTCAACGTTGCGACAGAACTGTGAGTTTGATTCATTCGCTCCAAGACTCTGCTAACGGATTTGTCAAATTCGCATATGTATTGTGTGCGTGTGCGAATGAACAGAAAACAATGTAAAGACGAGAAAAAAATTATTTAAGCGAAAAATTATTTAATGAACCAATTTTTGTCGGAATTATTTCGTGGAAAAATTTTGTGAAATATTGTTTCTTGATTTAAAAAAAATAAAACAGTTACTTTAGTTATACTTTGTGATGAATTGAATGATCTTCTCTCTTTCTCTCGTGTCCGTCGGTCATTATTATTGACAGCCGAATACCAGCCGATACGTGATGTTTCCACGACGAACGTTTACAGGTGGTCGACCTTTGACAACCTTCCAAGAGTTCGTCATGGGGAAACTTCCAGAGCTATATTAGACGGTAAATATATGTAATAACGTTTGGCCTTGACACAGCCACCGGATTATTATCAATCGATTTTTTTGGCAGTTCGTAACCGGTGGGGCTTGAAAAATGCGAGCGGAACTCGCAAATTAGTTCGACCCAGCAGCAGGTGAGGATGCGGCCGATAGGTTATGTTCGAACAGTATTTGCCCGCCGGCGAGTAAAAATATAAAATCTTCTCTAACGATGGACCACGGCAAAATCATGGAACGTTCGAAGAGCGTATTAAGAAAGTATAATTCAGTTTTTGGAAAACGTTCTAGTGGTCCCCACTTTGACCCCAGCATTTATGTATTTACATTTTTTTAATGAAACACATAAATATAACATTTTTCTATTTCGCTGATGAAAATGTTAGAATGGCGGCCTTGTTTGAAATTTACAACAATACATAATTTCTGAGAGTTCACTGCGTTTGTCTTTCAAGACGATGAAATATATAACGATTTGAAGAATTTCATTCGTTTTCGAAGTGAATGTGTAAAAACGAATTCTAAATTACGGAATAGTTCAGTAGGCTGCCACGTTCTGTTGTGTAATCCGTTAGCCAGGTGTAGCAGGGCCCAATGTCGATCCCAGGAATCTCAAGTTGAACTAACAACGATCAAGATTGAGGTCGGACCTTAAGCGTTCGAAATGGGGAAACGAAAAAGAAGAAAATAATTTTTTTTTTTTTTTGAAAATATGTAGTTGATACCGTCATCAATTCAATGGGCTCCTTTTTTGTGATTTACGAGATTCTTCGTGAGGACGTTCCAGGAATCTATTGAGATATCCAGCTGGGCTTATTCGGTTATCCGAAAACTGGGAAACGAGTCAAATTTTTTTCTCAACCGTAACGCGTCGCCTCAATCATTAATATTATTGTTATTGGTATTGAAAATTATTATTATAAATAAAAAATTATTGTTAATTTAAAAAAAAATGATTTATATTATAACAAATGATTATAATCGAACAAAATTATTTAAATAATGGAAATTATAAAAATATTTTTAAAAATCACAATCTATTTTATTATTGAAAAATAAATTATAAATCAAATATAAAAAATTATTATTATTGAATTAAATATAATTTCGCAAAAAAGTGACCGTATATTTTTGAGCAAGGCAATGAAATAAAATTACAACTCCACAAATAATTGTCTTGTGTATATATGCAACGAAGTAGATATCGCCCCCCCCCCTCCACCTTCGCCCCGGTGATGCGGTCGTGTCACTCGTCGTATGTGCATCGAGGATCGTCTCTACATGGTTATTCTTCGCGTTTGCGGTGACATTTTCCTGCGTCGATATATCGGCGATAATTGCCCAACGTCTCGAGGAGAGCCCACATCGGGGGTTTGGAAAGATCCCTCGAACGATAAACAGAAGCACCCGACCGCTGTGATACAATCTGATTTATATCGAACACGAAGCTAGCTGCGCGCGCGCACACACACACAAACACACGACACTCGTGCGGGTGGAAGTGAGAAACTAACCGAGTAAAAAAGAATGTAAGAAGATATCTCGGCTGTGTGAATATTTTAACATTTTTTTATTGTACATTTTTCATTTTTATTTTATTTATTCTATTTTTTGTAGAGAGAGATAGATAGAGAGAGAGAGAGAGAGAAGAGTAAAAAAAACAGCCTCTCTAATACAGGTCGTTGGTGTGACTCTTTAATCGATATTTTATTTAAACCCCGAAGGGGGTCATCCGATCTCATCGAGCCATTAAATTCACTACGGATTACGACACCCCGTCTGGAAACTCGATTTTTAATTTTTTTTTTTTTTTTTTTGCTACACACATCGTACATAAATTAACTGATGAGAAAATGTAAACCGGGGTTACCTGAGAAATCGATGGAAAGCTTCATTTGAACAATACGGCGAAACCATTGAAATTTCGAACTAACGAAGAAAATCCTCAATTCGTTCTTTTGTCCAATTTAACATTAAAACGATTGAATTCTTTTTTTTTTTTAATTATCACTTACTTTCTTTTGGGACTTGAAATTTTGAGGATATTTCTTTTCGATCATTTCGAACTATCTCATTCTTTGAGAATGCCCGAATTGAAGACGAAAACAGTGCGAGATGGTGTCGATAACGCGCATGCGCAGGACGGACATTGGACGACAAGAGAAAGAGGAATGCACAGAGGACAGTATATACGTATGAAGAGAGACTCGATGTATTTCGATCTTTTATTCTCGATCGAGAAGTACAAGGAGCAAGAGAGAAAGAGGAAGAGAGAGAGAGAGAGAGAGAGAGAGAAGAGAAGCCCGCGGAGGGGTCAATAGGCTGCCGCGGATCGGCACGAGGGGGTTGACGGTTAAACATAATGATTTAATGACCATTTCGTACATACGAACGACACAAAATTCTATGATCGGGGTCTTTAATGACACGGCACTTGCCACGAGGCTGGCAATTATTTAGCCAGGCACGTTGGGCTTAGCCCGAGTGACGTCACTGCCGTACCTTCTCACGCCCTATGACCGGTCCATACCGACCGAGGAGTGTGTACACTCCGCCCTAGAATCTCGTTTTCTCGTCGATCCGTATCCCCACTATATGCGTAACCGATTTAACCGTTAACGGCCATCGCAAACCCACGATTCTGACACTTCCTCATCCATTAACAATCGCTCTTACCCAGGTTTTTACGATCAATTATTCTCATTGAAAACGTCTGACGGCCGTGAGGGGCATATCCATCGTTTAATTTAGTTGCGGTTGTGGATATTGAGCTTTTGGCGTGATCGTTACAATCCAACCGCCGGCGTTGCGGATACGCCCTGCCGATGGTCAGGTGCAACATCGAGAATCTTTCTCTTCCTATCTCACTTTCTCACTCTCCATCTCTGTGTCTTTCTTTTCTGTTTATCTCTTTCTCTCTCTATCTCAATATCTATATATCTATATCTCTCTTTCTCTTTCTCGTCATCTCTCTCTTTTTCTCTTTCTCTCTCTCTTTCTCTATCTTACCATGTGTATATCCATATATGTCGCTCTTTGTCTTTCTCTATCTCGTTTTCTCTGTCTTTCTCTCTTTCTTTCTATATTTCACGATCTATATATTTATATCTATCTCTATATCTCTTTCCCGCTCTCTCTCTCTCTCTCTCTCTCTCTCTTGTTTTTCTGTTTCTCTTTCTATTTTCGTTGCAACGCGCGAGCTGACGATGAGCCAAATTCCGAAATAGCTGTAGTCAGGACTTTAGTACACACCCTCACGTTCAGTATAATTTATTATCAATTATTGGGCATGCCATCCCGGAAAATTCTAGTCCAGTGTCATCGAGAAGTTCACACTGTTGTCATATAGTTGGATTTTCTTTGATTTTATTCCATTAGAAAAAATAGATTATCCCCGAGTAAAAATATGCCCACTGGCTAGGGTATGGCTTGGGTCTGGCTACTGTCTGGCTCAGGGTATGGCGGATGCATGGCAAGACACTGGCGTGGGTCTGGCTCAGGGGTATGGCAAGGGTCGCGCTCAGCGGACGATCCCATACAGTATCTGGCTCTTGTCTGGCCCGGGCTTGGGAAAGGTATGGCGGTGCGCGATGACGGGGGTCTGGCGGGCCCAAACAGCAGCCATATAACTGGCTGCTGTATGGGAAGGGTCTGGCTAGTATCTGGCTCCAGTTTGGCCCGTGCTTGGGAAAGGTATGGCGCGGGTCTGGCGGGCCCAAACAGCAGATAGATAGCTGGCTCGTAGTTGGGAATAGAACAGCGGGACCATGGTTTCGATATGTTACAATATAAATAAACGTTCTATTTTCATGAAGAATTATACAAAATCAATTTATTTCGTACCGTAAATGCTCGATAAATAAAGTTATATTTTCGAAAAAATTAAAAAATCATTTCGATGCAGTTAGTGTTGATATCTTGTTTAAAACGCATCGTTATCGTTTTCTGTGGATGCATCCCGAGAATATCAATTAATTTTTTCGTAATCGTAGATAGCGTCATCGTCATCATCTTGGTATTACCATGTCATATGGCCGATTTTCTGATTCAGCCATCAACCACCCAATCCGTTCCTTCTCGGTCTCGGGTTCCTTAACATGGAACACTAGGGTGGTCCTTATTTGACTTTAAAAAATTCAATTTTTCCACCCGCAACATGGTTCGAAAATATGGAAAAACTAATTTCCGTTTTTTTCGCGATTTTTCTCTCTTTGCCTTGGTTTGCCTGAAAGTTAAAAAAAAAATTCAAATTATTTGTCATATTTCCGATTTAAATACGATGACGCTGAGAAAAAAATCTGAAAAATGTATATCGTGAAAACTATGTCAAAAAACACCAAAAAATATTGGTATATGTAAAATATGTAAAAATAACTCAAAAAAATGAAATAAAAATCGACATTAAAGTTTTTTTAGGTGTCTCGCACCCGGAAAAAAAACCCAGAAGAAATATATAGCGTGAAAAATGATATCAGAAAGTGATGAAATAATGATGGTGATTGTAAAAAAATTGAAGTTAGGGAAAAAATAATCAATTTAAAATTTTTTTTAAAAACTCTTCGATCAAATCAGGCAAACCAAGGCAATGAAAGAAAAATAGTGAAAAAATACGAAAATTTGTTTTTCATATTTTCGAACCATATGGAGAGTGAAGAACGTGAATTTTTTTCGAGGACCAGCCTAATAACACATATTGTGCGAACAATTTATCTATGCGTTGCGGTCCCACGTCTTAGAACCGTTATCCGAATCTTTCCCCGAGCCTTCTCACGACGATCGTCATGACACCCAGTAATGAAACGCCAACTTTTTGTGCAGCAAATCTGAAAAAAATGTATAATCAAGTATGTCAAAACGTTATGTAAAAATTAAAGATGGAAGATTGAACTATAATGGAGGTTCATATTTGATTTGTTTAAATATATGCCCGTTATTACATGAAACAATCAAGCGTACTTGTGGATCAAATTAATAGACAATTTTGAAAACTGTTTTACTTATTCTATTTCGTATTAATTTTTTTTTGTACATTTATAATTATTGGCCCCTGTTTTCGAAATCTAATGTTCTTACCATGTAAGATTTTGTTATTATGTCTATTGAAGTTGTTTTTGTGTGGTGGCATTCAATTTGGGTTTGTATTCTCCGGCCGCTTGTAAATTTTCTAGGTTATGTTCGCCTGGGTCAAGCGTCGAGGGAACAATCTTATTCTAATACTCGACTGAAGAGAACATAACCTAGGAAACTACGAGATTACTATACTGACAATTTAGTCTTATCTATAATGCGAGATATTTGTGAACTTACCGCTGCACTTGAGAATTTTCATGCGATGATTTTTCACGTAAGCACATGACAGGGTTCCGTAGCCATTCCCACTAACGGGTGGGGCTCGAAGTTCAGAATGAGCATCGTCCAGAAAGGCCAAAATTTCGAACGCGCGATGCTTCGAACGACAATGTTACGAATGGTCGCGGCGTAGAATGAAATTGTTTCGAATGGTCAAAATTTCGAATCGCATTGTAGCCTTCCGCACGCCTACCTTTCGAGCTGTCCCACGCGTAAATTATGAAAGTTAGAGATATGCCGTCGCGGACTTTTTTATAGGAAATTTATTTCTCTACAACATTGTTTATGTGAACTTTTTGTCTATATAGCGTTGTTTATCCAGCGTTTAGACAGAAACAAAATAAAACGATAAAAAAATCGATGCATTCTTACCTTCCCGTCAAAACGCTGGTTAAACAACGCTATATAGACCAAAAGTTCACATAAACAATGTTGTAGAGAATTGAATTTCCTATAAAAAAGTCAGTGACGGCATATATCTAACTGTGATAATTTACGCTAATTTTTAAATTGAAGATAATTTCAAAAAATAAAAATCCGCCGCGGTTTTTGACATTTCCTGACTTTCGAGCTTTCCCAATCGTAAATTATCACAGATAGATATATGCCGTCACTGACTTTTTTATAGGAAATTCAATTCTCTACAACATTGTTTATGTGAACTTTTGGTCTATATAGCGTTGTTTAACCAGCGTTTTGACGGGAAGGTAAGAATGCATCGATTTTTTTATCGTTTTATTTTGTTTCTGTCTAAACGCTGGATAAACAACGCTATATAGACAAAAAGTTCACATAAACAATGTTGTAGAGAAATAAATTTCCTATAAAAAAGTCCGCGACGGCATATCTCTAACTTTCATAATTTACGCGTGGGACAGCTCGAAAGGTAGGCGTGCGGAAGGCTACAATGCGATTCGAAATTTTGACCATTCGAAACAATTTCATTCTACGCCGCGACCATTCGTAACATTGTCGTTCGAAGCATCGCGCGTTCGAAATTTTGGCCTTTCTGGACGATGCTCATTCTGAACTTCGAGCCCCACCCCCACTAACGTCGCTTACTCGACATGGTGCCCCTCCCGCACACCGCGGTCGGCACGTCCGCCGCGCATGCGCGTCAAGGCGATGTACGAGTCGCTTGGTACAATCGCTTCGCTCTCTCGCTCCGCAGTGAGCGCAGATAGCGCTATCTCTCTCGCACTTGTGGCAGCCGGGCCGATCCTGTACACTTTCTCCTTCTCTCCTGCTCTGCAGCCAGCGCCGATAGCGCTGTCTCTCCAGCACTGCGCGATGTAGTGCTTGAGCTCGTCGCCACGCGCACTCCCAGTACGACTCGCAGCGCGCTTTGTCAATTTAATATTTTCTTTTAGGTAAGATTTGATGGTTGAAAAATATCTGGATCTTTAGCATAGTTTATTCACTTTGAGAGATTTTTTAAGTAATTTTATGATACGCGACATGAGTTATTAAACCTTGACTAATTAGCTTGCTTTCGAAAAAGGGTTACATAGAACTTTTTGATAGAAGACAAAAAAAGATTTGATAAAAATTATTTTTTAAGGTTAAAATTTTTTTTTTCATTTTTAAATTTTAATTTTTCATTTTTTGCCAAAAAAAATTCACGTTTTCGTTTTGCAATAATCAATCTTCTTCGTCGGGAACATATGGATTATTGACAATAAAGAAATTCCATCCTTGGAAATTTAATTTAAAACAAAATTGATCCTCTAATTGACTTTTAGCGAAAGCGACAATTTCAATCGTTCGGATTACAACGAAATAAATCGCAATAATTCGCACTCATAAGGGATACTTTTTTTTGGGATACTTTGAGGTTGAAAAAAATCGAATTATTTTTTAGTCTATCCATTATTTGCAAAGTAATCCAAAATCAAGTGATGAATCGTAAAAATGCATTTTTTCACGTTATTTTCATCAGGTTTTTCGCATCGAAAAAAGAATTTTCATCAAAAAAACTTGAATAATCTTACAGAAGATACTTTGAAGTCTCCGAACCCATACTTCTATTTTCTGTACGATCATTAGTACCCGAGTTATGAGTCATCAAAGTAAAAAAGATCTTTTTTGCTTCGACAGCTCATATCTCAAAAACAAATCATCATACAGAACGTTTCAACCACAAGAATTGAAGAGGAAAAATCAATCGAAAAGAGTATTGAAATGGATTCACCCAGAAAAAATCACCGAAGCCCGTGGGCCTTTTGAAAGAAGAGCAAAAATTGAAAAAAAAATCACTTCGGGCTTTTTATATCTCCTCAGAAATGGCCAATGGAAAATATATTTGAACTCAGGATCTCAAAACTAAAAACAAGAAGCTTGAATTTGCTGCCTTTATAGTTGCTCTACAACTATTTTTCGCTGAGTTACAGCCGACTGAAAAACACCCAAAAAATTGGGATGTCTTTCATATCCTTCAATTTTTTATTCTAGTGTTTTTAAAAGGTAATCATACTTGTCTCGAAAGTCTATAGCGTTGATTGATATTACAGGAATTTTATTTAAATTAGTGAAAAACCATTCAATAGAAATTCAATTACTTTATTGATGATTTATATCAATAAAGCAATTTTCAAAGTAATAAATACGTTTTATCAAAATAAATTTTATAATAGCTGAGAAGTAAGACTAATCACCCACAATTTTTTGGTATATCCACGTACTTCTTATAGCGATGAGCATAGGGGGCCGACGTGCTTATTCCCAAAGACAAGGGAAATCCCAACGTTTGCATGGGTGGGCCACACAGATACAGTCCCAACAAACGAGCTAAACAGTGCCGTCTGGCTCTGCCATACGACTGCCATACACCATACTCGCCTCACTGGCTCTGCCATACACCTGCCAGACACCATGGGCACCTGACTGGCTCTGCCATACGCCTGCCAGACACCTTACGCGCTCACGGGTGCGAGCAAATCAGTGCTATCTGGCTCTGCCATACACCTGCCATACTTCTGCCATACACCATGGGCGCCTCACTGGCTGTGCCATACACCTGCCAGACACCATACGCGCTCACGGGTGCGAGAAAATCAGTGCCGTCCAGCACTGCCATACCCTTGCCAGACGCTCGACGCGACTACAAAGCTTTGCTTTAAAATACAGCGTATAGCCACACAGCTCCCAGACCCTGCCCAGACCCCTCGGAAGCGTACAACGCGCTGCCAGACCCTAGCCATACCCTAGCCAGTGGGCATATTTTTACTCGGGTAGGAATTCAATAACTTTATTGATGATTTGGATCAATTAAGTAATTTTTAAACAAACACGTTTTATCGAAATACATTTTATAATGGCTGAAAAAGAAAACATCACCCACAATTTTTCGGTATATCCATATCCTTTTCATAGTGATGAGCATAGAGGGCATGTAGACCTTCTATGCTTATCCCCAAAGATGAGGGAAATCCTAACGGTTGCATGGGTGGGCCACACAGTTACAGTCCCAACGAACGAGCTAAACAGTGTCGTCTGGCTCTGCCATACTCCTGCCATACACCATACGCGCCTCACTGGCTCTGCCATACACCTGCCAGACACCATACGCGCTCACGGGTGCAAGCGAATCAGTGCCGTCTGGCACTGCCATACCCTCGCCAGACACTCGACGCGACTCCCAGGCTTTCCTCCAAACGACAGCGTGTAGCCAGACAGGTCCCAGACCCTGCCCAGACCCCGCGGAAGCGTACAGCAAGCTGCCAGACCCTAGCCATACCCTAGCCAGTGGGCATATTTTTACTCGGGTCGCATATTGGATTATGAATATAAAGAGTTTTCGAGATACGTCACGTTTGAGTAATAATCGACTATATATATGACCGATTTTTTCTTTTTGCGCATGAGGAGTACCCCACTTATACATTTCGGTCATCAGTGAGGGGATAAACTATAAGTAATAATAATTGTCCATAGAATTATTTGAAAAAAAAAAAACGATTTTCAATTTTTTAAAATTTAATTGTACTATCAGACCTTCCTTCGTGCCAGATTTCGAGATTCTAGGTAAAAAGGACCACTGAGTGATCAGTGAATTAAACGGACGACAAAGTGATCCTATAAGAGTTCCGTTTTTTTCATTTAAAACGACGAAACTCCAAAAACTAAAATAATTTTCTCCAATTATCAGATTTGAACTGTTAATTAATTAGCCTTACATGATTAGTTATTATTCTACTCTTTGTTGTTATTGTTGTTAAATTCTGTAAAAGGCAATAATGAAAAAAATCAGCAATCATGTCCCATGGTGACTCATGACCGTAATTAAACGACCAACGATTACTTTTATATAATTCAATTATTTTTTCATTTTTTTTTTTTCGTTCCGTGCTTTAGCTACGTGATTTAAAACTTGCACGCGAGCGTGGTTCGTGACGATCGATAGATCGATATCGATCGCGCCCGGAATAGTGCGATCGGTTGGGTAATTCTCACAAAGTTCGCGCACAGCTCGAAAGATAAACCCGAGCTAAAAAAAATTCGAAGGCTTGTATCGGTTGTAGTTTTCTTCGACGATTGTTATCTCGTGGCGATATATTAAGCATCATTACCACAGTATTTAGAAGCCGCGGTTCGTTGTGCGCGCGCGCGCCCGCGCGCAACAGCGCCGCGTTGCGGCAGTTGTTTTAGCCCGTGGCTTATCGTGATTGGACGTGCGAACGGGCGGGGTCACCCGCATGCGCACTCCGTCGTCGACTAAACGGCCGATAAAATGGGATTAGCATCGGCAGCCAGCAATTTCTTTATGATTAATCTTTTGAACGCAAATCTCGTAAACTTCATATTTGCATTTCCATGAAATCTCCGAAAGAATTTTATCAGCAGTTAAAAAGTTATCTGATGAGATCACATTTCAGTTTTTGCTGTTAATAAGCTGCTAGAAAAATGATAGCAACAGTTACGAAGTAATATCTGACGAGATCACCTTTCAGCTTTTGCTTTTGAAAAGATGACAGCTTAAGCTGTTAGAAAGCTGCCAAAAGAATTTTAGCAGCAGCTAAAAAGTTATCTGACAAGATAACCTTTCAGCTTTAGCTGTTAGAAAGCTGCCAAAAGAGTTCTAGCAACAGCTAAAAAGTTCTCCAACCCTCGATAATCCAAAAAATCATAATATCCACGATCTCACCAAAATACAAACACAAAAATTCACAATTTGCGTTCAGAAGATTGATCATAAAGTAACAACACCGAAAAATATGGCAAACATAAAGAAAACTGTTGAGTAAAATGAAAATTATGTAAAATAATTCATCGTGTATAATAAAATGTTTGAAAATTACAGATAAGAAGCTTTCGATGGTCGTACACAGCCCCTGTTGATAAATTCTATCGAACTGAACTCCGATCTGACATCCAACACAATTAATTCTCAAAGTTCCAATGTCGTCATCAATTCCCAGCGAAGTATTATTCATTATTTTATTTGTTTTCTAATTTATTTAGATACGCGAGCGGTAAATATACAAATCTGCGGATCGAACAGCCAATGGTAAGTATGAGATATATAAAGCGTTCGAATTATTGGATAAGATCGTCGAACAAATGTGTATGTGTGTGTGTGTGTGTGTGTGCGTTCGGGGTTCGTCTCCGATATGTGGTAACCCGGAGAAGTTGGAGGAAAAAATATGCAGTGTTCGAAGGGCTTTCGAGAGACTCCCCATAAAGGATATCCGAAGAGAGTTGGAACCTGCGCGGGAAGCGTTTGCTCATGCGCAGTGCACACGATCGGGTCATATAGCTCGCAGCGTCGGTGGCGAAGGACCGGGCAATAAGATCGAACGAATCCATGAACGATCGAAACAAAATAGCATCGTCCGTGTGTGTGTGTGGATGCGCATGCGCGCCCCGATGCTCGCACGTAAGCTCACGGCCAGCCGTAAATACACGAGGGAGCGGTGTTCGATATATATTTGATAAGGTGGTACACGACCGGTCGAGCTCTGACAAATCGTCGAGAGATCGGCCGAATGATATTGCGCGTGCGCGCGCGCATGCGCGAGAGAGGTTCGCCCGGACGATCCCGTCGGTTGGTCGAACGACGAAGCGATGCTGCTTGTGTGTGATCATCCTACACACAAAGATGTGCGTTTTGCGACTTTCAGGATGTATCTTCAAGGTCTGTGATGCTGAATGAAAAATAGATAAGCAGTTCGACAGCCATTAACAACTCGTCCGAGTGACTAAAGTATTGTGCGAATCAATGTGAACACAACGAATTTATTATTGAGAATCTGTGGACCATGTGCAACGCCGGATTATAAAAAAAATGGACTGAATGACAATAACTTAAATGATGGAAGCATAAACTTATTACATAAATTAATTGATTTCATGCCAAAACGAGTTTATGCAGTCTAAGGAGGACATTTTCATTATTCAATAACCATAAAATGAATTTGTATTCATAACTTAATTCAACCAACTTTCAATTCTATAAATCTATAAAATATGGAAGAAGAAAGAAAGTTTTTACATTAATTCGCACAATATTGTTTATCCGACACGTTCGATGATAAATCCGTTGACCCTTTGGAATGAACTCTCCCACGCAATGTTTCAGCCCCGACCTCTGTGATCTCTGGTTTTCCGTAATTGTAAAGACTTCGAGACAAGAATCAAGCTCGCTTGCCTGTTGAAAGCTCACGAGAAATATCATACAGTGCATCGTCGGTATATCGTTGTTATTTGATTTTATTATTATGCTACATAAAGTCCAATTTATATTTTAAACTATCAATTGTTCGAATCAAATGTTTCTGAAATATCAACCCCTCTAGTAATTCTTGAACATACAATTTCAAAATTCTGAAAAAATTCCACAACGTAGCTTTCAATTAATGCATTCAATCAAGAATATAACGAGCACTTTGGCAAAGATGGTTTAGGAAAAATATGAAAACAAAAAGTTTGTGTTAACGCGTTTTGTGGTGATTACATCTTGTAATGTGCGATTTTTACATATAGCGTCATAATTTGATAAGTCATCATCGTGCATTTGAATCAAGACTTTTGAGATTGTAAAACCGATAAGAATGTCCCACTAGAAAGAATGCTAATTTAGGATCGATTTCGCATCGTGCCCGTTGATCTTAGTGGTCCTGAGGTCGGTCGGATCTCAGATGGATGGTAAGTAAGCGAGAGGAAAAGAAGATCATGTGGAGGTACATCGGCGTAATATTGATCGGGCTCTTGTGTATGAAAAATAAAGAGATAGTCCGGAGCGTAAGAGACCCAGAAGAGAGAGACAGAGACAGAGAAAGAGGAAAAGAAAGAGAAGAGAGAGAGAGAGGGAGAGGGACGATCGGTAAGACAAAGATGAAGAACGTAAACCGGGTGTAAGTACACGAGAAGATCGTAATGGAGCGACGGGTCGTGGCCCTCCTTCTCGCTTCTTCGCGGTATCCTCGATGGTCGGGCACCCGCGCGAGATCACTATCTCGGGGTGAGGATCTTCGGATCGTGCGCGATAGCACGAGATAATGCGAGATAATCTTCGACGCGGCATCGAACGTCTCAAAAGATATTTTTATCGGCGCCCACGCGCGCGCCCGGCCGGCCGGACGATCTAACCCCGAGAAAGTGGGGACTCGATGATATCGACTCTATTCTCTAGGGGTAACTCTAATGCGCACCAAGTCGATTGTCTATGTGTACTAAGTGTCTTATTTTCAACGATCACTTTTTTTTTAATGTTTTGACGAAACCGCGGGTATTGTTTTGCGGTAACCGAGGATCCATATATAAAAATTATATATATATATATATATGTTTGTGTGTGTTTTTTGTCTGCAGGGAGTTTTCGCTGGTGTTGATGATTGCACGCTTCAAGTGCGTAATTGTGAAAAACGAGGGTGGGAGAAAGGAATGGAAATGCGGTCGTGGTGCAGGGGTCGATATGACCCTGTTCAATGGTAGATGAGAACATACAGGTCGATTGGTGAACAAAATATATTTTTCTTTTAGCATTTTTTATTTTGTGAAATTAAATTAGTTGCTAGAAGTGCATTGGAGGGCTAGTTAGCTGACTTTCGAGCTTTCCCACGCGTGAACTATCAATGTTAGATATATACCGTCGTGGACTTTATTGTAGGAAAATTTTAATTCTCTAAAACATTGTTTATGTAAACTTTTGGTCTATATAGCGGTGTTCAGCCAGCGTGAATGTATTGAAGAAATTCAATTCATTTTTATCTTAAAAATCCAATATTATTCGAATAAGATGATTCAGATGCTTTGGGGCACGGATTAGCGAAGAAGTAGAGGTCTGCAATCAGATCCACCATTTTTCTCATATGTGTTCAATGGTTCTGGAGGATGAGATTATTAAAAATCCAAAATTACCATATTAAGGGACGTGGGGGAACTTTTTTCACGATTCAATTTTTATTGTATCAAGAACATCATTGATAGAAATATTGCTGCGTTCATTTCTTGTCAATAAAAAAATAATTAACTTGACGATTAATTGAAAAAAATGAAAATAAATTAATAAATAAAAAATGAGCTAACCAACGAAAAAAATCGGTAAGGTAGGATTCTCGCTCTCTAACGACAGAGAGGAAAATAATCCTACAAATATACAACCATAGCAGGGTCAATCGTCGCCGAAGCACGTGAAAAAAAATAACAATTACGGCTAAAGCAACAAACTAAAAGAGAAAAAATATTAAGGGACACCCTGATGTGTATATAGGCAACTGTGTATGGCTTATTTACACCGGCATCTCGGTGTCCCGAGCAATTAAGTATAAAACGAAATAACTCTGGGGCGATAACGATCGCTTATATCGTTTAACCCTTATCCGATTTTCTTACGTTGCATCGCGCATATTCCACGTTCACGTACATAAAGGTTCGTGACTGTAACCGCGTTACTTTACGCGCGACGTCTCTATTTTCCTATAATAGTGCATTAACGGTATTACGTTTGTCCGTGTCTGTGTGTGTTCCCGTGTAAATGTAAGTATGTGTGTTCATGAGTGTGTGTTTGTAGAATATAGTCAACAAGAAAGGAATGGTTGTGGTTTGGCAGATATATTTGCACGGGATTAAGTTGGCTCACCCGAACGTATAAACGTATACGTGCGATGCAAAACGTGCGAGAGAGTCCTCCTACTCGCTTCATAGACACTCTTCAACAACTCGACCAGAAGCCAAGCGAAGAATTTCGCGCTCACGAGCATCGAGCTACGTCCAACGATCAACCATTTTTTTTTTTGAGTTAAAAACAAAACAAAAATAATGAAAAAGAGAAAAAAAATATTCAATAAGAACAACAATGAAAAAAAAAATAAATAAAATAAATGAGTGTTTCTTAATAAACAATAACAGATTTCACGACGTTAAACAGTTATATCTCATTATGGTTTCTTGCGTTAGACTCGAGGCGAGCGTGGATTGTCGTAACCTTTCGGTTAGTCGGGGCCACAACCGAGCTCTCGAACCATGGACGCAAGAAACCATGCGGCACCGAAGACAACTATATACACCATGGGGTCTCGATGATTCTTGTATCGAGAAAAACTCGCCGGCTCATGTCGCACAATCTGACACCCTCCTGAAGTTTTGAGTCCCTGGATAATATTAAAATGAAGACTATTTTGAAAGTCAAATGTGTGTTTAATTGTTTTTATAATTTTTCAAAATTATAATTTTGAGAAAAAGCATTTATAGATTTATTGATGTTCCATTTCAACTTATTTCACCTCAAATGTCCAAATTGAAGGGTGATTTGAGATTGACCGAGGTCACCATGGACGCAGGAAACTGTACTATGGGTCTCGATGATTCTTGTGTCGAAAAGCCTCGCCAGTTTTGTATCGCAAGCTGACACCCCGTTCTAGTGTTGTTGGAAATTGTATACTTTTATGACGGAGAATATTTGGATAATCGAATTTAGTTTGCCTTTTGTGTCTTTAAAATTATAATTTACAAAAAAAAAACCATTTCATAGATTTTGTAAACTGGAAAATGCTTGATTTATGTGCGTTTAGTGTCCGTATTTGCCGCAATGAGTCTATTTCCCACCAGAACTTATGTTAAATTTCATACAGCGTTTAACATTCGAATGAGTAGGTTGATCGTTTTTGTTTTTGGAATCATAACAGCTACTGATGGTTGTGAATTTGTCAGATTTTTTTTTCGACAATTTTGACTTCTGTGTCTCCTTAGATCCAATCAAAGTGGATCAATCAGCCATTCGGAAGTTTTTTGAGGGGGTTACATTCTTGAATGGATGTGGGAATTTGGGATGCGAGGTGAAATTAATTTATGGTAACCTATCGATCAATAACTGTTTATCCAAAAAATTACAGAAAACTTGGTTTTCATTCACGTTATAAGTTGCCACAATTCCAGAGAGCGTGGGAAAAAAATCCCTTACTCATCTGAGAATGAGCTCTGTTACGAAGAAAATGAGACGTCAGAATTGAAAATCCGTTGAGTCGTATGGCCAAAAAGCTACGACGAGTGAAAAATTTTGTGATAAATCTTACAGCGTTTGGATGCTTCACATGGATATGAAAAAATTTAAAACGACAGCTGAGTATACGTATTTTACAAGGGTAAAATCGATTGTTAATTTGCATCGATCATGTCACGGAAAAAAAAAATTGTCCAATTTTTTAGGTGACTCAGCCTCCTTAATTGAGACATTGAACGTTCCCCCACTCTCCATCGCGCGTTACATGTAACACGTAGACCGCACACGGTATCGATATTAACAATCTCACGATCAATCGTGGGAGAGCGATCGTTCTGAAAAAAAAAAAAAAAATTGTTTTACCTACTCGAGGGAGAAGGTGAAAAACGTTTTCACCCGAAGTGTCTGTAGCTAAAAGTGCACGAGCTCGTAATGCAAACTGTGTATACCTCGCTGTAACCCTCTGCCAGGCCTTTCTTTCCACGAGTAATTAACATCTTAATTAGGTATTCACGCGCGAGCAAGACCTCGAGCTCGTTCGCCATCGTCTCGACCATTACTCTCTTATAAGGTCCTTGTGGAATTATAAGCCGTTTTATTCGTGTCCCTCGTTGACACAGGTGACACGCGAGAAATCTCTTTCGCGCCTCTTACGAGCGAACAACGAGCGCGCCTTCGACGATTCGCCACGTGAAAAAAAAAAAAAAAAAAAAAAAAACCCAAGTCGGGTGACTTTAGAATTAATGTCACGATGATCTTCCGATACTTTTCAGCTCTGTACAAGTTACATCGAATGTAACTTGTACAGCTGTGCGCCGTATTTTCACACGACCCACACTGGGACGATAGATTTTCTAAAATCTTAGGAAATTCATGGAAACAAGTTGGAATTTGATTCCTTTCAATTGATATTCTACATTTTTGGAGAGTTGGGGGTCAATCGGTCAAAGGTGACGAGAGTTGTAGTGATCAATTTAATTCTTCGAAAAATTCGAAACAATACAAAATCTAAACTTCTCGATGGATTCAGTCGAAATTCGGCATCAACCAACCACGGGCACAAATCTGTTTGTGAAAAACTTTCTAGACAAATATCCGAAAATTTCTAATGGCTGATGACACTAATGGCTAGAGTGTCCTTTTTTTGAGAATTTAAAAATTACGTAAAATCCGAGCAGCATTTTAAATCTTGACGAAAATTATAGTCAATGAATATATTATAGAACTGCACATGTCTGCAAAGTTTTGGGGTTTTAGCTAAAACCGTTTTCGAGTTACAGACGTTTGAATTTTGGAAGGTCATTACAAACCCACACACACACAAACATCCGGAAGTTTTCTCCGAATGTTTGTTTGCCCGACGTTTTGGCACATTCCAAACAAGGTGACATGAAAGATCTCCAAAAAAAAAATTCCTACCATAACACAGCTTCCTCTATAAAGCAAAACGAAAAAAAAACTGAATTCTAGGAATAATATTATCACGAAAATAATTTTCAGAAGATCGTCATAAACGATGGTGCGAGCCACGGTTGATTTGATGAAAACGTCTGGTCAAAACACGTTGAACGGGGTGTAGATATGACAGTACGATATTTTCACGTGTAGGTCAACCGTGGATGACCCACGTGTGAGGCCAGCGATAAAAAAAACAAAATGTCGTAGACAGTATTGGACGAGCTATGCGAACGAGAGACATAAACAATGAAAAAACTGGAATGCCACACGAGATGCTATCGTGAGAGCTTTACGTTTTCTTACGGTCGACCACACCGGCCGCCGTAGTGTCGCTTCGCGTCGACGCGACTTCGGTCGACCAAAATGAAATTTCATCGCTAGCTGCGTCGTACGGGCGATGCAACATTCCAACATTTTTATTGTCGTGCGGTGGTAACGTCATAAGTACGAGCTCGAAGCTCAACCGAACGACATACGAAGTTTATGCGAACGACATTGTGACACCTTAAGGAAGTATGACACGCATACAATCTCAGCCAAAAGTACGACAAGTCGTGAGGACATGTGTCAAATATTTCGGTCACATCGGCTTGGTTAAAAAAAAAAACAAAGGACGAAAAAGTTTGTAGCAATGCACTCGTATGGTGACTGCCAATATATACATATATATACATATATATAGTGACAAATAATTGATTCCAGCTGTGCCTGGCAAACGCACGTCTCACCGGTGATTAATAATTTATCGTTTCACACAAATTAATCTTCATCGGGCGAATGATTTCGTGATGAATCGATTGCACTTGCTGATGCACAAACACGTTCGATGGCGGGTGTGAATGTTGAGTCAACATCGTGTAGAACTTTGCCCGTAGGGCCTATAAGATACACAAGCTACCGCCCCACTACCGTTTCAACGGCTAAAAATACATTTTCAGAGATGAATTTTTCAATGCACCGCGGTGCATTGTATCTGCATCGACCAACGGCAACCTGCTGGGATCGTCGACGCGTCCGGCGTCGTGGATTCGCTCGGATCTACACGGTGCCAAAGACGAGAACGCTTGTAATATCAACGATCTGTCATGAGTCGAAGACAAAATATGAAAAAGAAGATACAACATTTCTCTTTTTTCGAGCTTTGAAATAATGTTGCTTATAATAACGTTGACGATTTAAAAACGAAAAAAAACCAAATAAATCGTCAAATAATTTGTCACACATATAAAGGGTTCACGGCGCACAGCACGATTCAATTTTTGGAAAAATCCATCAAGTTCTCTTGTTTTTACGCGGTTTCTAAAAACTTAAAGAAAATTTTGTTCGATCTCTGGCTCCCACAATTTTAGAGATATCAAGCTCAAATGTGGTAAAATGTTGTACGGCTACGGGAAAAACCTCGATACCAAAGTTGGAAAAAATTCACGCATTGCTTTTATATCAAAGCATTTTGAAATGTGAAAAAAAAAACGATATTTACACTCTAGCGGGCGCAGTTTGTGCGACATCGGACTCAAATTTAGTACGAAGTTGCGCTATCATCGAAAGAGATTTCGTGTTGAATGTGGACGAAATCGAACAAGACGATTCGTTTCTAAAATGCCTCATGTTATTTGAAATACAAACGAAAATTCGGTTACTAAAATCATAGACTAAGGTATCTCGATGTAAATCGCCCGTAAGATCACATATACAGAGTCATCTCCATGGGAACTCGAGTAGACTCGATTTTCGTCAAAATTGGAGGTCTAAAAACCTTTAAAAGTCCGAAAAAATTGTTTTCGGCTTCGCCACGAACGAAACGACGTTCACTACAAACCTTTTCACACCCAACTCTAGAAGATTAACGCATAAGAATCGATTTTCATGACCCATTGATTTTCGGTAAACATTTTTTTTTTTCGTAAAAAAATTGTTTTCTTCCATATAAAAACCATTTTTTTTCGACTAGAAACGAAAATTCGGTTACCAGAGACATATACGAGGGTATCCCTATGTGAATCAACCGTTGGATCACCCATAGAAAGCCATCTCCGTGTGATCGAACCGTTGGATTGAATTTTCGTCAAAATTGGGGGTCTAAAAACCTTTAAAAGTCCGAAAAAATTGTTTTCGGCTTCGCCACGAACGAAACGACGTTCACTACAAACCTTTTCACACCCAACTCTAGAAGATTAACGCATAAGAATCGATTTTCATGACCCATTGATTTTCGGTGAAATTTTTTTTTTTTTTCGTAAAAAAATTTTTTTCTTCCATATAAAAACCATTTTTTTTCGACTAGAAACGAAAATTCGGTAACCAGAGACATATACGAGGGTATCCCTATGTGAATCAACCGTTGGATCACCCATAGAAAGCCATCTCCGTGTGATCGAACCGTTGGATTGAATTTTCGTCAAAATTGGAGGTCTAAAAACCTTTAAAAGTCCGAAAAAATTGTTTTCGGCTTCGCCACGAACGAAACGACGTTCACTACAAACCTTTTCACACCCAACTCTAGAAGATTAACGCATAAGAATCGATTTTCATGACCCATTGATTTTCGGTAAACATTTTTTTTTTTTCGTAAAAAAATTGTTTTCTTCCATATAAAAACCATTTTTTTTCGACTAGAAACGAAAATTCGGTTACCAGAGACATATACGAGGGTATCCCTATGTGAATCAACCGTTGGATCACCCATAGAAAGCCATCTCCGTGTGATCGAACCGTTGGATTGAATTTTCGTCAAAATTGGGGGTCTAAAAACCTTTAAAAGTCCGAAAAAATTGTTTTCGGCTTCGCCACAAACGAAACGACGTTCACTACAAACCTTTTTACACCCAACTCTAGCAGATTAACGCATAAGAATCGATTTTCATGACCCATCGATTTTCGGTGAAAATTTTTTTTTTTTTCGTAAAAAAATTTTTTTCTTTCATATAAAAACCATTTTTTTTTCTACTAAAAACGAAAATTCGGTAACCAGAGACATATACGAGGGTATCCCTATGTAAATCAACTGTTGGATCACCCATAGAAAGCCATCTCCGTGTGATCGAACCGTTCGATTGGATTTTCGTCAAAATTGGGGGTCTAAAAACCTTTAAAAGTCCGAAAAAATTGTTTTCGGCTTCGCCACGAACGAAACGACGTTCACTACAAACCTTTTTACACCCAACTCTAGAAGATTAAAGCATAAGAATCGATTTTCATGACCCATCGATTTTCGGTGAAAATTTTTTTTTTTTCGTAAAAAAAATTTTTTCTTTCATATAAAAACCATTTTTTTTTCTACTAGAAACGAAAATTCGGTTACCAGAGACATATACGAGGGTATCCCTATGTAAATCAACTGTTGGATCACCCATAGAAAGCCATCTCCGTGTGATCGAACCGTTGGATTGGATTTTCGTCAAAATTGGGGGTCTAAAAACCTTTAAAAGTCCGAAAAAATTGTTTTCGGCTTCGCCACGAACGAAACAACGTTCACTACAAACCTTTTTACACCCAACTCTAGAAGATTAACGCATAAGAATCGATTTTCATGACCCATCGATTTTCGGTGAAAATTTTTTTTTTCGTAAAAAAAATTTTTTCTTTCATATAAAAACCATTTTTTTTTCTACTAGAAACGAAAATTCGGTTACCAGAGACATATACGAGGGTATCCCTATGTAAATCAACTGTTGGATCACCCATAGAAAGCCATCTCCGTGTGATCGAACCGTTGGATTGGATTTTCATCAAAATTGGGGGTCTAAAAACCTTTAAAAGTCCGAAAAAATTGTTTTCGGCTTCGCCACGAACGAAACAACGTTCACTACAAACCTTTTTACACCCAACTCTAGAAGATTAACGCATAAGAATCGATTTTCATGACCCATCGATTTTCGGTGAAAATTTTTTTTTTCGTAAAAAAAATTTTTTCTTTCATATAAAAACCATTTTTTTTTCTACTAGAAACGAAAATTCGGTTACCAGAGACATATACGAGGGTATCCCTATGTGAATCAACCGTGGGATCACCCATACAAAGCCATCTCCGTATGATCGAACCGTTGGATTGAATTTTCGTCAAAATTGGGGGTCTAAAAACCTTTAAAAGTCCGAAAAAATTGTTTTCGGCTTCGCCACAAACGAAACGACGTTCACTACAAACCTTTTCACACCCAACTCCAGAAGAATGACGCATAAGAATCGATTTTCATGACCCATCGATTTCCGGTGAAAAATTTTTTTTTTTCGTAAAAAAATTTTTTTTTTCATATAAAAAATTTTTTTTTTCTACTAGAAATGAAAATTCGGTTACCAGAGACATATACGAGGGTATCCCTATGTGAATTAACCGTTGGATTACCCATACAAAGCCATCTCCGTGTGATCGAACCGTTGGGTTGGATTTTTGTCAAAATTGGGGGTCTAAAAACCTTTAAAAGTCCGAAAAATTTTCTTTCGGCTTGGCTACGAACGAAACGACGTTCACTACAAACCTTTTCACATCCAATCCTCGAAGATTGACGCATGAGAATCGATTCTGGAAGGCCATAAACAGACGCACATTTTCGTTGTTTAAAAATGTAAATACGTCAAATCCTGTCGAAGATACAGCCATTTGAATAGAAAAATTTTAAAAAAAGTAAATTAACGATGAAACCGTCGGAAAAATTCAAAAAAATCGGCACTCGGTGAACATATTGCAATAAAATAACTCAATTTTTTAAAATTATCATTGGAAATTTTTTGTTTGTAGTCTCGATATAATCTATATACAGACTATATATGGCCAGTCCTACATATAGTTCATATACAGACTATCCATATTTTTTTTTACTTGGGAGAGAACGAACAGCTAAATCCAACAGGGTCTGCACAGCAACAACGAAAATGTGGGAGAACGAAGCAGCTACATCGAACCGGGTTCGAAGCAAGTGCTGCGAACCCTGAGCCAAGATAAATCGTACCTGTGTGTGTGTGTGTGTGTGTGTGTGTGGGTTCGAGCGAAATTATATATGCGCGATGTTTGTGAATGCACCTGTCACTGGTCATCATTCAACAGCTTCATTGACCCTAGGATCAATTGGGACCCAGTGACTCTCATCGGTTAGTTGGTACACACCTTCCAACCAACTCGCTTCAACCGCTTCAGACGACTTGCGAATATTTCTGGATAACTGAATAATCTTCGAAATGCATCCGAAGTCGAGAGGAGACCCGATACCAGCGAAGTTTCGAATGACGGCCGCTGATCCCGTCGGGAACGTCGGGTCTTAATGAGCCTTTCCCGATTGGCTCATCACTTCCCACTTCTTCGATGTAGGTACACGACCGGAGAATGTTCGCTGGTGCGCTCGTGACGCTGATAGAATTTGTTTTTTTTTTTTAACATCATTGAATATCGTGTGTTTGCATACAACTGCGTTCAGCTGCATCTCAATTTGTACGGAATTAATTGAGAAATTGAAATTTAGCATGTAACCGAAACTTCGATGTGAGAACGGTTTTTTTTTATTCGAAGCAAAAAAAAAAAAAAATGAAAATAAAGTAAGTTCTTGTGACGAAATGTTGTCGATGATTTTTTTTCTGTGCTTGATTTCGATGTAATATTATTTTACACAGTCCAAAAATTTTGCTCTAGAAATTTTGTTCGATCGATCGATCGAGACCGAAAAATTTGCATTGCAGTTTAAGTTACCGATCTCAGTTGATTCGTTTACTCGTGAAAAACACTAAAAAAACTACAAGCTACAACTACCGAACAAAACGTCCAACCAAGCTCTGTAAAGTCTCAAAATTTCCGTTCTTGTTAAAGGACCTTAGAAAAAAATTAAATTAAGAACAATAAACATTTTTTGTGGTATACGAATTTTTAATTATTCCATTGTTACGATATCATTGAGCACAATGACATTTTTTAATGATATGAATTATAAATTATGAAGGTTGGGATTTTTAAGAAATTTGGGAAATAATTTTTGGCTAGTTTTTCGGATTTTCCATTTTCCAATGTTGTTTCGATTGATTGGTCCGAAGCGATTGAAACAAAAAATGTTTAAGAAACAATGTATATTCTGTCTCAGCGGTCGGGACGAAAAATAGTTGAAACGATTGAAGAAAGCATAGGCAAATTAAATAGCCCGAAGAAACCAAAGAAATTCTTCAGTTTCGTCTATGCGCATATGTGTGTAACGTTGTAATAACGTTGCGAGAACGTTTCGTGAACGCGAGAGAATTGTCGTTCGCGTCGTAAACACTGAAAACGTATTATAAAGGTGAGTACTATAAAGTTGTACGCCACTCGTGCGCTCGCGTTCATTCGTTCTGACGGGCCGCGCAGCATTGTAAAATTGTCGCGAGCTCGGTCTGCTCGTGGCTTTTAGAATCTCGCGATGGCTGAGAGACGACCCTTTTTTTTTTTTTAATTAACGCGAACGAAGCTAGAACGCACTGTGAAGCGTCTGCTAGCTTAACAGGTGTTACATGCCGCCACGGCGACGAATATAACGCGAATGTTTTCATATATATATGTACGGTACATTCCACTTCGAGTCGACACCATGACATTGATGTCTATTTTATTTTTTGCATACTTTGCAAGTATGATTTGTTACGTGTAAAAAATGGTGTCGATGATTTTTACACATACACAGCGAATTTCCTGTGATTTTTGAGATTGTAACACGGTACTAGATTTCCATATATGAATACTGAACAAGTGAGAAACACAAGGCAATGTTGAGGTCGAATTTAGTGACTGAACTCGAAAAAATTCAAGCTGTCGATGAACCCACCAAGGGAGGACATATTTATTATTGAATAACCATGAAATGGCTTTGTATTGATATCTAAATTCATCTAACTCTGAATCATATGAAATTTAGGAAAAAAAATGCGTGTTCACGACGTTCACATTAGCACAATACTGTATGATATTACAATCAAGGATGGGCATGCATACAATGAAAATTTATTTCAGATACTTTTCAGACTGAATGATAATGAACTTTACTGGATTTATTGAATATCTCAATTCATTGTAAAACGATAATTATCTTAAACTAGTCATAATTATCACAGAAATGTGGAAATATTGATTTTTTCACAATAATTAATCGTAGTTATTTGTTCGAAAAAGTATTTCAATTACATTTTTATCGAATAAATGCACATCCCTGATTACAATAGAATAATTGATTTCTACAAATTCCTACCCCTCTCTGAATCCCATAACTAAGAGAATAACGTTGAGTATCAACGTGAAACTTGTTGAAAATTAGTCTCAACGGTTCAAACAATTTTACATCGGATTAGAAAAAAACAAAATTTATTCCACAGTAGAATAACCCTTTGGAATACGTCATGACCCAGCATTGGATACTGGTTGTTCCGCTGTTATCTCAAATCCTCACCGTGTCCAGTCCCCGGTACTTGTGACTTGAAACTTATAACAGTGTGGAGTCTAGAGATCGCGAATTATTCTAATATAAATCTCGTTGGGTATAAGCGCGGTGAGATTTTCCGCTATCGAGGGAGCGTGACCCAAGAGGCAGAAGTCTCACAGGTTGCTCTCGGGACTTCGCTCCTCTCTCGGGAGCTCGAGTTAGCCGGGTTGGCCGGCACTTCGTGTGCGCGCTGGGTTCGTGAGATTTCGAGGCATATATACATGTATCTCGAGTCGTTCGCGAGTAACCCGATACTTCGATAAAATGAGATACACTACTTCTGGCGAGGTAGGTGTTGCCAATGTAGCCGAGTGAACATATATTATATGTATATTAGGGTGTCCGTTATTTCCCAAATTTCGAATTTCTTCTGTCACGCCTCCCAGAAAAAAAGTATACATTAAAAAAAGATTTTTGAGCCTATCCAGGCCATTTTAAAATGATATTTAGGCGTGCCCGAAGGGTTCTGAAGTTGTACATCCCGGTAGCGGGTTGTGCTATATTATCGGCCCCGAAAAATTGTCATAACTTCGTTCGTTCTGAACGGATTTGACTTTTCGACACGTTTTTGAAAAGTTAAGAGTTCGAGCTTCAAATTGGTGTACACATATGGTAGATTCTGGCGGAGAAAAAATTCAAGAAACATTTCCAGGAGAAATATTCGAAGCTTTTATGTATTTTTTTAAACATACATTAAAAAAAAGATTTTTAATTATTTTTTTAACTTTTTAATAATCGTTTTCTTGTTAATATCCGAGAACATTTTATAATATTCTGCAATTATTTGTAATAAATATTGTTTTTGATTTTCATCTTTCGTCAATACATTTACGTATTCTTCGGTGAGCTTGACGTTTCTCTCGGCTATATCGTTCACAACGCGCAAATTCTTTACCACTTCTCGGCCTTCTTGGAACGCTTGTTGTTCGGACCATTTTTCGACATCCGTCGTGAGAAATTCTCGATTAATTTTAAATCTGTCGAAAAACTTTAAGGATTTCTGATCGATGAAGTAATCCAATTCTTTGTCCATCAAATGCTCAACACCACTATCTTTATGGATAATATGTCTTTTTACAGAATCAGTATTCTCGTCTGAAGTAAAGGCGAGGGATTGAACCATTTTTTGTTTTATCTCAATCGAAACTTTCTCGTCGAAAAAAGCTATTGCAGTGCTTTCTGGATTTAAGTACCACAAATGATTGATTAATTTTCTCAGAGCAGCACCTGCTGCAATAGAATCAATTTGTCGGTAGCTCACTAAATTTTTGAGCAGTTGTAAATCGCAGTTCGGTGCTTTCAAAGCAGAAGGTGCTGTATACCAAGCTTTTAAATAAACAAAAGTGACAAACTTGCAAACATCAAGCAGACCTCTTTCTTCGGATTTTGTTAATTTAAAACTTTCTCGAAAAATGTATATTTTGAGAGCATAGATGGCTTTAGCCATCCATCGAGCATGATGATGCGCACCAGGCTTACAGGTTTCACAGCTTCAGAAGCCATTCGATTCTGTAAGCCTGGTGCGCATCATCATGCTCGATGGATGGCTAAAGCCATCTATGCTCTCAAAATATACATTTTTCGAGAAAGTTTTAAATTAACAAAATCCGAAGAAAGAGGTCTGCTTGATGTTTGCAAGTTTGTCACTTTTGTTTATTTAAAAGCTTGGTATACAGCACCTTCTGCTTTGAAAGCACCGAACTGCGATTTACAACTGCTCAAAAATTTAGTGAGCTACCGACAAATTGATTCTATTGCAGCAGGTGCTGCTCTGAGAAAATTAATCAATCATTTGTGGTACTTAAATCCAGAAAGCACTGCAATAGCTTTTTTCGACGAGAAAGTTTCGATTGAGATAAAACAAAAAATGGTTCAATCCCTCGCCTTTACTTCAGACGAGAATACTGATTCTGTAAAAAGACATATTATCCATAAAGATAGTGGTGTTGAGCATTTGATGGACAAAGAATTGGATTACTTCATCGATCAGAAATCCTTAAAGTTTTTCGACAGATTTAAAATTAATCGAGAATTTCTCACGACGGATGTCGAAAAATGGTCCGAACAACAAGCGTTCCAAGAAGGCCGAGAAGTGGTAAAGAATTTGCGCGTTGTGAACGATATAGCCGAGAGAAACGTCAAGCTCACCGAAGAATACGTAAATGTATTGACGAAAGATGAAAATCAAAAACAATATTTATTACAAATAATTGCAGAATATTATAAAATGTTCTCGGATATTAACAAGAAAACGATTATTAAAAAGTTAAAAAAATAATTAAAAATCTTTTTTTTAATGTATGTTTAAAAAAATACATAAAAGCTTCGAATATTTCTCCTGGAAATGTTTCTTGAATTTTTTCTCCGCCAGAATCTACCATATGTGTACACCAATTTGAAGCTCGAACTCTTAACTTTTCAAAAACGTGTCGAAAAGTCAAATCCGTTCAGAACGAACGAAGTTATGACAATTTTTCGGGGCCGATAATATAGCACAACCCGCTACCGGGATGTACAACTTCAGAACCCTTCGGGCACGCCTAAATATCATTTTAAAATGGCCTGGATAGGCTCAAAAATCTTTTTTTAATGTATACTTTTTTTCTGGGAGGCGTGACAGAAGAAATTCGAAATTTGGGAAATAACGGACACCCTAATGTATATATATATATATATATATATATATATATATATATATATATATATATATATATATATATAAAAATACACACGATGACGACGAAAAAGTAAAATCATGACGCGTCGATGCGCACACAAGCGAAATATTTCCTCGTGTGAAACAATATACGTTAATATATGTGTTTATATACATGTATATATTAGGGTGGTCCTTAAGGGGTTATACGCAGTTGCAAGGCTAAAAAAAATCCGTTGTTTAACGATTTTTTTCTGAAAAAGGTTCCTATTCGACAAATACTAAAAGCATTGATAAATGTTGTGATGGCTTTCAACTTTATATCGGCATTTTTCAGTTTCGAAAATATTGATGTCCGGTTTGAATTATGGAAAACGAAAAAAGCAAAAAGATTGTATTAGTGGATAGATAAATCTAGGTATTGGTCAAAGGAATGAGATTTACGATAATTATTTTTTTATTTTTGAATCAATTTACAAAAAAAATTTGGTTGAAAATTTGATTTTTTTCTTTATGGAGCCGCCATTTTGCCAAAAATCGAAATTTCGGATATGCCTTCCGTTTTTCAGCCTTGCAACTGTTTTAATTATGAATCTTGATGTTAGAAAATACTCATCCTGAAATCAATATGGGTCACGCTGACTCGATTTTTCTTCTTCGTCTTTTCGCTAGTTTTCGAAAAGCTCGATAAAAAAAATTCGAGTCAGAATGCCCATACAAGGACCATATAGACATATTATGTCAACGTATATAAATATTAACTGTCGGATTTCGTAACAATTCAATTTTTTTAACATCGTATAATGCTGTGAATTACTTATCATGGCAATAACATCACCAAAATATCTGACAAAAAAATAATGTCCGGTTGAAATTCGTGCCAGACGTAAACACGAGAGTCCAACGATCAAAATAAAAATACCAAACAATACAAATAAACAAATTAAGGTGACGTAAAACCCTCTCATGTCCGCCATGAGTGCGTGAGAGACAGCGCCATCGACGCTCCCTGGAGAGCGAGAGAGAGGGAGCTACAAAAAGTTTCTCATCATCTTGAATTAATAAAACTATTACAAACTATCGATACGGCGACCTGTCGATTATCGTATAGCTCGACGTTCTGCACGTTAGTGAAATTACACATTCGATGGTTAAAAATAAACAATAATAATAATAATTAGAATCTGGTCGCACGGAGTTGAGAGTGTACGGGGGTCAGTGGTAAGAAAAGAGAAAATTTATAAATAAAATAAAATATCATATCAGTTGACTCGTAAATTTGCGATGAGACGCAAATAAGTCGTTAAGAGGCTGACGGGCACCCCCGCTGGCCCGGCTCTCGACATGCGGGGCGACGTTCGTCGTCAAGAACCTTCACGAGATCTGATACTCTCGACTTTTCCCACTCGAAGAAGTTTATCCAAATCAGAATATCCATATTTGTGATTGTGTGCGTGTATATGCATACATACATATACCATACGTACATATATATATATTTATACCTATTGGAAGCCATTGAGGATTCAGCGTCATGTCACGCCGGCGTAGACTCGCCCCAAGCAGAGTCATCGTAATGTTTTCCTTCGAGTATTACATGTCTTCGGCGATCTCCAGAATCTCCGTGGACGAGCCCCGCGGAGAGAGAGAGAGAGAGAGAGAGAGAGAGAGAGAGAGTCATAACCTTCTCTATTCCACTGTTTGATTGTACAGTTTTGAGTCGTAACTCGAACGGAATCGTTTCTATTCGTTAAATTTTCTCCCATTCCGTGAATCGCTCCAAGCTAAAAAGTTTTACGTCACTCATGATCGGACTGTGAAAGGCGCATGCGCCCGAGCGATGCGCATCAGTGTCGCGCATAGTCACGTGGACGACACGTACATGACGCATTCGTAAAATCCAGCCTCGCCCTCCATCTGATGATACAAATCCTTTTCAACTCCAAAATCCAAATCCTTTTCAACTTTCAATTCGAAAAAAGACATGTTCTTCGATTTTAAGCATTGCTCGATTGAAAAATACATTTTTAAATCACGCACCAGCATTAATTCCATTGTTTGACATACACTGTGCCATGAAATGATAATAATGGTTATCAAGACTGATTCTCAAGGACACAGCCTGTGCTCTCATTTGGTACAAAACAAAATTAAGCAATCGAATAAATTTGAAATCCAAATCATCATCAACTTCCAATTCGGGAAAAATGACTCTTTTATCGATTTCAACCATCGCTGGATTGAAGAATACATTTTCGAATCACGCACCAGCATCAATTCCATTGTTAAACATCCACTGTGCCATGAAATGATAATAATGGTTATCAATACCGGATTCTCAGGAACGCAGGCTGTGCTCTCGTTTGGTACCCACGCCGTGGAATCTCAGTGCCGAAGTTCGCACGTCCGATGGCCGGGATCCTCACGATGACCGGTTAAACGATAACGCTTTTCGTCCGAAGACACATTAAAGAGCGATCGTACGTACACACGCGGCATCAGCATCACCGTGGAACACCGGCCGCAGCATCCAAGTCATAAGAAGACCCTGAGACAGAAAGTAAGAGAGAGAGAGAAGGGGGATAGAAGTGCTCTCGGAACAAGCCACGAAGAAGAGGGTTCTTCTTGGCCGGAGTCGAGCCGCGTTGGCCCTAATGGCCGTGCGAGTGCATGCACGATGTTGCCGGGGCGCCCCGGCAATTACATTATTAATAGAGATATTATACTCCGTGGGCCGCGATCTCGCGGATCGTCCATTACGACATCGTAACAGAACTCGAGAGAGAGAGAACGGTGTTCGCCGGCAATACGGTGCCGGGTTTCCCGGTGTCCGATGAAGAGTGGTTCGCGATGATCGCACGTGGCGATCGAGAACCCATACTTCCATCACGTATTCCTCATAGCCGGTTGGTTGACGACGCGCTTCTCGCACTCTTCACTCTCTCCTAACCCCGTATGCGCGCCTTCGATACCTGTGCCCCCTCCTCCAAGAAGGGGGCCCCCTACTTCGTTTTTCGAAGCGTCAAGAGTGAGGAGAGGGTGGAGGGGGGCGAAGAACTTTTGCAGTTCAGCGCTTCCACAGATTGATCTTGCTAATTGTCTGTTACGTTAAATCATTTTATTTCTATTAAAATAATTTCGTCAGCATTCTTGGTTTTTTTTGTTCTCATAAAAAAGGGGAAGAAAGGGAGTTTCGAGCGGCGAGACGTTTGTACGGCTTTACTGCGACTATTTTTTGGTTTAAATCGAAAAGTATCAATCGTAGACAAAAATTGTGAGGATTGAAGTTGTTGAGAATTTTATTACTCACAAGTTTGGTTCCGGTTCTTAATGACCTGAACTTAGAAACGAACGAGTTAATACGATAAGACCAGTAAATATGTATATTTCGACTCCAGTCGAAAAATATCGATTGCAGATGAAAAATTGTGGTTGATAAAGTTGTAGACAATCGAATTTTCTGGAAGTTGGGTCATGTGCATTTTTAGTTAGAAGTTGAAAAAACGAGTTGCCCTCAAATTCAAGATTATCCAACCCACAAGTCTTTCTCTCTCTCTCTTATGTATATATTTCATGTATACATGTTATTATGTATTTTCCAGTTTCGTCGTGTAGGTGGTGAAAAAAATAAATCGACCGATTTGCATAACCATTGAGTGACGTGAAAATTACAATCCCCAGTCGATGATGTTACTAATCGCACGAGGAAAATATATTTTGTAACGTTTGGTTGAATCGTATTACAAACTGCAACATCTTACATGTACGATAATATATATAGCAACGAATAATTGTAGCTTGTGTACATACGTGCTTCCGAAACATCTCGTTCAAACGAATTGCGGCAATCAACGACATGCAAGCTGATTGCAGCAATTAACTGTTCCACCGTTGCCACAGTTTTATAATATTTCACGAAGCACATCGAGTTGCCACAGTTGTGAGTCGGTAGGAACGACGAGACACGTGGGTGAGAGCTCCTCGGTCGTGAGTTGGTTTTGCACAAAGTCATATTTAACGAAAACACTAATTATAAATGTAAATATGTATGTATAAACACATATCCATAATGCACAATCAGTTCAATAGCTGCTCAAGCAATTGTACGATCATTCTGTCAAGTGGATAATTTTGTCACTATTTTCATGTGCTGCAAAAGAGTCAACTCGTTCTTTTCTCAACCTAAAAACTGTAACATTTAACCCATTGCGGTCACACCTCCAAATAATGACATACCGGTCACATCGGGTCCAGCGAATCCCACTCTTAAAAACCGAACCCATCTGCGTTCTTTTCAACATATCGACTCGAATCTTGCGTCAAACTTCAATTTAACATGTTTTTAAAAAAATCACATAGTTGTTGTCTTCTATTTGAGATTTTTAAGTAGTCAAAACACGATGAAAACAAAAATTGACGAAATCGAACATTCTTTACAAAAAAATTCTTGAAAAATTGTAATTTTTACCATATGGTAAAAAATCTTACGCCTCTTTGCTCTCAACATATTGTATTTTTGAGAAAAAATTAGAGCTTTTATGGACTTTAAAAAAAGTATATTTATTTTGAAGTTTCAACTCAAGACTTTCGGTCGATGTCGAAAAATGGAAGTGAGTCCGTTCAAATGGACAAAGTAATGTTGAAGAATGGTATTTTTATTGCACAAATACCATTGAGTTGCCGTGGGGTCCAGTGGACCCCAAGTGACCGCAACGGGTTAAAAAAAGAGAAAAAAATGTCATGGCTACGACATCTGTCCTTACTAGACCCAACAAATTTCGATTGCAATGCTGCTGCCTCTATGAATAACGAATTAAAATCCGACTCGACTGAAAATGCATCGTGCATAGCGTGGAATACGAAGCAAAATTGTTCATCCGCGCACGACAAGCGTCTAAGCGTCATAATGATCTCAAATGAACATGGGAACTCGGTTGAGCAAAGTGAGATCACGAACGTTGATCGTACGTGCAAGAAGAAGCAGTTTCAAGCTTCGTGCGAATACTGTCCATCGATGCACATCCAGATACCTTGTAAAACGAGGAAATAGTTGAGATAAGAAAATCGTATTACGAGCCCGCGTGCGTATCATCTTATTTTTTTGTTGTTTATTTTTGCATAAACTGAATAAAGAAAAAATGAACAAACCGGATGTGTGGTGAGACGTTGGTGAATCGGTATGCGACCGTTTGGTACACAGGGCATACGGGTAGCTGCTGCAACTACCACAAATATCGTGACGACGTGAGTGTGTGTGGTAGGGTGTGTTAAAAAACGGGCAATTCTTTAGATTCTCCTGGCAGTTTCCACATTCAAAGTAGATACTATCAGTAAAAATCTCTCAAAATTTGAAGCCAATCGGACAATATTGAGAGGTTCCGCTCTCACGAATTCGATTTTGCATTTCATCAACGTGTAAACCATTTATTTTTATTCGATTGAAATTTATTTTTTCAGTCAAATGTAAAATTCTGGGGATGAGAAGTAAGTAACATAGTATGAAGATCACTTTAAGTATGGAATATTTTTTTGTCTAACAATAAAAAAAATGTTAACATTTTTTTTTTTTTTCATCATCAATTTTCAATAATTTTTGTTAAAAAGAAAGTTGTGCATTTTTTTTTCTCATTGTGAAACAAAAATATCCATACTTTAAGTGACCTTATAACCATGCATCGCACTTACTTCCCATCCCCGAAATTTTTCATTCACCTGAAAAATAAATTGCAACTAAAAATTATAAAATTGCTTACTTGTTAAAAAGAGGCAAAATAGAATTCGTAAAAGCGGAACCTCTAAATATAGTCCGATTGGGATGAAATTTTCGGAGATGTCTTTCGAAAGTCTCCACTTCAAATACAAGAACTGCCGAAAAAATTGAAAAAAATTAGGCTTTTTTTCAACACACCCAGTGTTAAGCGGTCTACGTACGAAGGTGAATTCGTCGAAGGTAGATAATTGTAGGTGAGGAGAGGGTGGGAGTGTATTGGTGGTCGCCGGATGGCCTCCATTCTCGTCACTGGCTGTATCGCGACGAAGCCGGCCAATCGGCGAATCCTGGCGCGTTGTGTCGAGATCCCTGCGCTAACCCCCCCCCCCCTTCCCCACTGCCCACCTTCGTCCTCGTGTCCCTTGATTCCACCGACCTGGAGGATCGCTCGCGAACGCGCGAGATCGCTTAAAAAATGTTTTGCCTCACCTGCCTCGAGATCAGAGGTTAGACTCGGCGGAGGCCCCTCACCGTATACCGATACAGTCTCTTCGCCGATTTTCTCGGGTTGGGGCTTGAGCTTTCGCTCTCGTCCCTCCGCAACCTCTCCGCAAACGTGTGCCTCCGCGTTTCCCATGGCTTTCGTAGGTGTGGTAGGAAAGTCGCATATTCACGTGATACTCCAATGAACCGTACAAGTTTTCCATTATATTATTATTTATTACTGAATTATTATTATCATTATTATGATTATTTAGTATTTTCCTTATATGATGTTTTTAACGTACTTCGACGAATCGACTTTGTTATAGATGCAATTTCGTAAGATTATTTTTTTCTCTGGTTTGGTTTCTCTTGGTTTAAGAGCGAGAACCCTACCTTACCGATATTATTTTTTTCTTTTTTGCGGTTTTCTATTTTTTAAATTAAATTAATTGCTCAGTTAATTTCTGAGAATTAACTGAGCAAGAATTATTATTAATATTATTATTATTATTATTATTATTTTCATTCGTATTTTGGTGTTCTTTTTTTTCGTATCGCAGACTTGAAGATAAACTGAGATAAATAATTTTAAGTTTCTTTTTTTATAAAGTGTTGTCAATGTCTGAATTATTTTCGATCCCAATCGATGCTCCATCTCGAACCCCTAAAGCACTGTTAGACTAACCGTCTAACGACTGGACATGCATTACGACCTTTAAACGGGCCCCCAATTATATACAACCAATAGTATATTGCGCAACTAACCATATTGTGCAATAATAGTGAACGTCTATGAACTATATTGACACAACGATCAATATATTTAGTTTCAATATAGTTCATACGTGTTCAATATCATCGCGCAATATTCGTGATTGTGCAATAATATTGATTGTGTACAATTAAGGGACCGATCGAGGGTCGTGATGCATGCCAACTCGTTATGGGTCGCACCTTGCGAGCTGCAGTCATGCAGGTCGACCGTGAACCTTATATCGGCCTAATGAGTAGGCTTCTACGAACTCGCACCTGCTAAAAAAAAACGAGTATCGGTAGACGCGAAATAAACGAATGTAAAAGTCACGTCCGTAATCCACAGGCGCCAGATGACAAACGGGAATGCACATACATAAATATGTATATTAGGGTGTCTTTTTATATGGTCATTTTAAGGTTCAATGATATCAGTCTCTAGAACGATTCCTGATAGTATCTGCACAGTTGAATTCTTTTACTTCATATGGAAAAAATGAAAAGAATTGAAAGTAATTTTTAAAAAACCGGGACGTATTGAATGAAAATTGAAACAAATAAAAATCTTATTTTCCCTTCTTGCACAACGCAATAGCGGTGAAAACCTTATTTTACAAGATCACTTAATTACTTTTGGCTGAGAGCATTGAAAATCAAGAATGATCATATTAAAGGACACCCTAACACATATATATATATCTATATATACGCATGATATCGCGCTTTTCACGTGGTCAATTTTCAACACTCGAAAGTCGAATGCGAATAAACATCATAATGAGAGGGCGATCGAAAAATCGAAAAAAAAAAAATCGTCGTCGTACGAGTGACATTTTGTTTTTCAGAACTTCGGTGAACTTCGCTGTCTACCGGATTATCATTGCAATTAATTGTTAGCCGAGGTTAAATCCGCGAATACGAAGCGATTGCGAAAAAGCGTGGGGGATTGCCAACCCGTTGGTTCGGTATGTGTACCACCCGTTGTGATAACTCGGTGACCCGGCTGGATATTCGAATCTCGTTTTCGTTCACGCGTTCTCCCGGATTTTGTCGAAACAACGGGATACGGGTGAGGACAAAGTCGTTGGTAGAAAATAATTATTTTGACAAAAATTGAATAAACAATAATGTAAAAAACGAAGTTTGTGACGAGTTTGGGTATCAACAATTTGTGGGCGATATTGTGTCCTGTGGTGTCAGACATCCGAGCGAATTTTTTCGCGTCTCCACGAGATCCCATTGGACATGATAATGGGTGTAGGCACCACGAGGGGTTGATCCGGCAATTTGGTTCGTGAATTTTCACACCGTGAGACACGTTGAGTGTCTCGTTTTTATGTAAAACAATTATTAATCAACAGCTTCTTCTCCCCAATGGTGTCAAAATTCTCATATTTATTTCAACTTATTTCAATATGACATTTAGGGTGAAGGAGGTTGAAAGTAGGATGAAGTTATAAGCAATTCTTATCCACGTATCAACATCACTTCAACCCTAAAAACCTGCAGTTATTTCTCATTTTTCAAGTTTGGAAGGTCAAAGGAAGATGAAATGATGGAAGAAACAATTTCACCCTTACTCGAAAGGTGAATCGATGGTGAAAAACATGTTGACGACACATTTGGACTGAAACAAAGATGAAAAAAATATGTCACCGTCATTTCACCTTCCAATTCGGACTCAATAAGGTAAAATAAGTTAGAACGTAAGGTGAAAATTTCGACTCGGGCTTCCCCCTTATTTCATGCATTATACCTTCTTTCGTTGATGCTTCATTCGCTCTACGTACGAACATCAGTGAAACAATAGGCTTTACTAGCCCATTGAAGGAAAAGGTTGAATGTAGTTTCACCCTTCGAATACGAGCACATACGTTATTCAGTGAGTAAACACGTGGTGTACAAAGTACGAGTACAGCGTTCTAGAAGTCGATCGGTGAGCATCCATGGATTCACTATCGCTAATTGACGTGCCGCCAATGTACCCTCAGACACGTCCAAGAAACGTTCCAGATGTACTTTCCTGCCCAGACAAGCTGCACCGGATTTCTTTTTTCAAAGTAATCCGAGTCGCAAGTTCTATTGACGCCTCAGCCGGTGAAATTGCGCCTTCATCGTGTCGTCGTCGAAACGTTCGAAACTCTGTGCCAGGCAACGTGTCTCAACTCCATGGAGACTGGCCAATCGACCGGACTGAAGATGTACGATCGTTGCTCACGGAAATTCTTTCGGTTCACGATACGAGCGACGTGTAAGCACGACCGGTCAGTCCGGTTGATCGCGATGTTCACAGCGGCTGAAGATACACTTGTAGCGACACAAAGGGGTACAAAAAAAAATAAGTCCTGAAAGTTTCAACCTGTGGGATGTATTGCATATGACAGACACTGAGTGTAAGTAAAAACATTATCAGCACGTTGCTCACTATACAGCAATGTGACATTGGGTAGGAGTCTGAATTCAGAACGATCGATGTGCAGAATGATTGAAATTCAGAACGCCTTTCAGGAGCTCGGTTTTCCACATTGCTCGACTTTCGAGACTTTCCACGCGTGAACTATTGATGTTGGGTACATACCGTTGATAACTTTTTTGTAGGAAATTCAATTCTCTAAAACATTGTTTATGTACACTTTTGGTCTGTGCAGCGTCATTCAGCCAGCATTCGGATGGAAACATAAAAATGCATACTAAATGTTGACTCCTTCTAAGCATCAGGCGTTCAGAACTTTGATTGTTCTGAACATTGATCGGTTGGAATTCGACCTCAACTCTCAGTGTTCGTGGATTCTCTTTTCCACTTTCTTTCTTTGTCTTCTTTTCTCGCTGATTCCGTTTTCGAAGCAAAGCCTGTCGAGTTAACACACACAGACACATATATACATGGAATCGAGAAGGATAGTCCGGACAGCCCGATTCGATCTGGGTTCTCTTTTCCTCGGCAAGTATGCGTTGCCGGCGCGTATTTCCGTCCCGCTGCGAATCTGCATCCTGCACGTGAGACCGATAATGGTGGAAGAAGTCTGTCCGAGCCGTGGTTTCAGATTTTTCGAATTCGAAGATTTTCTGTTCGATGACCAAGCAACTGTGCTGCTATATCAATGCTCTCGCCCTTCCACCATCGCACGAGTTCTTGGTGCTACGGACGGATCTATCTATATATATATATATATCGCATAGAAAAGATGCAGGAAGAGAAGAACGAAGACGTAGGAAGAGAAAAACGAATATAAAGGAATAAGAACAGATGAAGGAGGAGAAATACGAAGTCGAAAGAGTAAGAACAGATGAAGAAAGAGAAATACGAAGACGAAGGAAGAAGAAATGACGCAGGAAGAGAAGTACGAAGACGAAAGAATGATAAAATACGGAGGAATAAAAAGACGAAGACGAAGGAACGGGAAATGACGCAGGAAGAGAAAAAACGAAGACAGAACGAATAAGGAAAGATGCAGGAAGAGAACAACGAATACGAATGAATAAAAAAAGACCCAGGAAGAGAAAAACCGAAGACAAAGAAATAAGAAAATACACAGAAAGAGAATCGTGAAGACGAAGGAATAAGAAAAGACGCAGAAAGATAATCCTGAAGACGGAGGAATGAAAAAAGACGCAGGATGAGAAAGACGAAGACGAGGGAATAAAAAGATGAAGAAGCCGAAGGAATAAAAAAATGAAGAAGCCGAAGGAATAAAAGAAAAAAAGATGAAGAAGCCGAAGAAGGAGGAAGAGATAGATAGAACTCGAGTCTATATCAAATACGCGCTACGCCCATCGTCTCGGCTATATTCCCTTCTCGGCCCGCGCTCCACCCTCGACGTCGTAGGTTCGCGGCCAACGCCGCGACGACCTTCGACCTCCGCGTAACCCGTTGATACATACGTATACCCCGTGCAGCCGCGTATATCGAATAACCCATACCACGGCACACACAGACACACACACACAGTGGATCATCGATCGAACCATCGCGCATCCCTCGCACGCACACAGGAATAACAAACGGGCGCGCGCGCGTGAATTCGCATTTCCCGTTTCTTCATCTTCCTCATCTAACGTGTCTGTGGGAAAGAGGTAAATCGGGGTGCGACCGTACCGAGTATCACGAAACCTCGAGATGCCGATTCAATGAACACAAGCCGGACTTTCACGTGGATTTAGATCTTTATCGATTACTTCTTAAATACATTCGAAGATGTATGGCTACCGATTACAATGTATCGACACCGTTTCGCGACTGTGAAAACAGTGAAAATTAAAATTACTGCTGTTTCTAATCGAAGGAGTGCCGTTTTAAAATCAAAGGAGTCTTTACTGATCAAATTTTCTGTACAAGTTTCGTCTCGATTGTGTGTGATCGAAAAAATGCAAGTTAGACAAAAAATTAAGATATTTAAAAATTTCGATTTACCATCGCAGAGATATGGAAACAAGAAAAACTGGATGGGGCTGATTCACCTAAAGAATTGAAATTTTTTTTCATCGTGAAATGATCAATCGACATTTAAAATCGATTTTACCCTTATAAAATGAGAACAAATATGAAAAAAATAAGAACGAAATGAGACGTCAGAATTGAAAAATCTATGAATCTACATGAAAGATGGCTATAAAAAATTTTGAAATCGATCTCAAATTTGGATTGATCATGTGACGAATAAAAAAATCAAATTTTTTAGACGACTTAGCCCCCTCAATCTAGTTTTTCCTGTTTTCATATCTCTGTGATGGTGAATCGAAATTTAAAATCACCTGCATTTTTTTTCAATCTTGAATTTTTTCGACCATCTTCAATAGAGACGAAACTTTATAGACAATTTGATCAGTCAAGACTCCTTTGATCTTCAAGACCAACGTTCGTCTTTCTGTTTTTTTTTTTGGTTTTAAAATAAATGTATCGTGCAACAACCTATCACCGACATACATACACCGAGTCACAGTAAAATTACCGATTTATCGATCGTTATTATAATAATTTATAATTGGCGCGAAATATGCGTATCCCACTTGTTGACACGACCCAGTAAATATTTAATATGTATTTCGAAGTTTTTCAAAAATCGTGAATACATATTGGAAAGTATAGAAGCGGTATTAATCTTGGCGCGGTCGAGACACGTTGCGGTTCGATGAAGCAGCCCATCGAGACATTGTGAACTTTGTGCGCGGTCGGTTATATCCGCGGACGTTGTTACGAGAGAATGAAAATTCATGATGCACACATCACGAACGAAGATGAGACGAGAAACGACGATTTACTCGCGCCGTGAAAATTAGCTTATTAAAATAACAATTATGGAGTAACGGTCGGCCATTGTCCCGTGTGTCAGGCAGGGTCGAGCTCGAGTCGTTGTAATTTAACGGTGAGGATGTACGTTGTGTGACCTCGTCTCCGTAGCACATCGTGAAATCGAAAACAACATTTTTTTATTTTATAAGCCATGTACCACGCTCCGGGGTCTAATGCAAAGCGAAAGCGGATGTTTGTACGATGAGAAACGTCGTGAAAGTGGTAAAGAAGAAAATTAAATGTGTTCTCGTGCGTGTCAATACAACATTTTCGTCATTAATATGTCACACGTGTTTAATATCTACTTTGGTCGTGAATCATGAGAATTTTTCATTATTCTTGAGACGGTAACACTGACTTTTCATACATGTGGTCATTGGAAAATTGGTACCGGTTCAAGGAATGATGAACAGTGAGAAATACGAGGCTTTGTTGGAGTCGAATTTAATCACTCAACTCGAAAAAGATCAAGCTGTCGATGGACCTAGTTTTCAGCAAGACTCAGCCCTAATCCACGTTTCTAAAAACTCAAATGATGGAAGCCGTGATGAAGGTATCCAAGGGGGATGAAAATATTGAGGAAAGCTGCCAGAAATTAATTGATTTCCATGCCAAGACGAGTTCATGGATTATAGTATTTATAACTTAATTCAACTAATTTTTAACGATATCAAATCTATAGAAGGCATGAAATATATACCGAGCTATTGCAACAGATTGTTATGACCTAAAATTTTATAAAATAATTAATTCATCCATTGCAATGTTTGCACAGTCAATTCTTACACTATGATTCTCTATTCGAACCGCCTTTAATAACACGACACATAAATGTATCGGATCGTCTGTCCTTGCAAACGGAAATAAAAAATTATCAGGGTAGTTAAAAATGTCACAAACCATCGCAGTTTCTGTTACGAAAGGAGCTTTAGACGAGCGCGAAAAATCGAGTATTTTTCGGAATACAAATGATTCAACGGATTCGTTTTATTACACTGTATGCCGTTCAGAATATGTTACGTTCGGTAGATCGTGGGAAAAATTATTAGTTATAATTTCATTCCCACCTGAGCTCCAAGAGTTATTCTTGAAGTCTCTCTTAACTAAGTAAATTCAGTTCTCTGATTTAAATTTTGAATATATCAAATAAAAGTCCGGAAAATGAATTGGATTCGCACCGAATCTGAGTATGTTTTGATCGCGAACATTACGAGTCACTGTATCCATAATTCATTCTGATTTTGTCTCGTATTTTTTCCTTTTTTTTTTTTATTGACGTAAAAAATTGCGCCACCGATAAATGAAATGCAGAAAATTTGTAGCAGCTTATCAACAATCATAGCAGCCATAAGTAAGCAATAGGAGGAAATGATTATTAAATGGGATAGTAGGGGACACCTTCAAAAGAGTGCTTCAGTTCATATGACAGTGTCTCTGTAAGCTAATGCCATCTGGCGAGGTGCTGACGTACTCTTCTTGTTAAATTTTTTTTAATCAATTCGTACACAATGCTGCTGTATTCAAGCCGTCGCTAAAAACACTTCGACGACGCACAAGTAGCTTCAAATCATCCGTCCTTGGAAACTCAAATAAAAAATTATCAGCTTCGGGTAGTTAAAAATGTCATAAGCCATCGCAGTTTCTGATACTAAAGAAGCTTCTGCTTCTAAGGAAGAACGAAAAAAATCGAGGATTTCTTTCTATACAAATAATTCATCGAATATGATTTTTTACATAATATGCCAAATTATTGTAATTGCTGGATTTGCTGAAACCTAGAATCGGATGCTCTTTATAGATGCTTTCAAATCATATAAAAATAGATTCCTAAACCTATTCGGAAATATTTCTTAACGCTGTAAAACTATTCCTTAAGATTGCAAATTTAAAATTATGGTGATAGGTAGATTAACTTAATTTCGAAATAACGTGCTTTTCAAATACGTCACGTGCGGGTTTGGTGCACCGACCCCCGGCCGCAAACCGCGATCCCCCACCCTCGTCCATTATGTTTTCAGTTCACTCAAGAAAAAGCTCGTGGTAAATTTGGGTGTCGTATTGAAACAAATGCATGAATTCGATCACATAGAAATCTAACATAAAGTTTGTAATCAAACTCACCAATACATTTTTACCACGGACATGAAAAGTGCAACAAAAATTGAGAAGCTCAAAAAAAAAACAAAAACAAACAAACTCATGACCAGGAACGTAACCTAAAAATTTGACGGCATGAATCGTTACACCTATGAAACATCGAAAATAAAAAGAACTATAGAAAAAATAAAAACAAAAACACATCCGAAGAGGCCCCAATCAAACAAATAATATGAGCAACATAAATTATCAATATAACATATAACAAATAATGTGAGCAATATAACAATTGTAAATACTCGTGGGCCATGGTTTTTTATTTTCGTTTTAATATTTTTGAAATGGGTTGAATCGAAATGATAACACGACGAGCAGGTTAATCGAATAAAGATGAATATTTATTGAATACATTTATCACACTGGTAAGTAGAACATACGGACAATTCCTCATTCCAACGAAAGTTAATTTATTTAGATATGTATATAAATATCATATGACACATCACTAACCGATTCTTCGCATTGCGTAAAACCATGCTACGTAAAATTCAAAGTCATTCACTTTTAACATTCCAAACTGATTCAGCACCCTCCGTTTCTTCACTGTTGTATGATCAATGTGATTGTTGCGATCTTAGTTTTTTTTCTCCAACAGCTTTTTCAACATTTTAGATATTGAGGTGATTAACGATTCACTAATTTTCATTTATCGACGTTACGAGTTACAGCGTTCTATGATTCTTATGAAGCTTTTAGCTTAAGGTCATCAAATGAATGACCTTGTTCCAGGACGACGTCGGGGCTTGACTTTGGCAGATGCTGCATGACCCTTTGACCCAGGAGGCGAAACTACTTTGGCCATCATGTAAACAACACCACCCACGAGAGATCGCTCATTCCGGGATCTCGATTGGCTCGTGTACGTCTTCTGGGTCTGTAACTACAATAAAAATGACCGATTATGGACAAGTTCCATTGAACTGTCCGCACATTGCGAATATTATCATTTGATGCAAGATCAACATACTTCTGTCGTCGCAATGAGATCGTTTTTTTCAACAGCAGAATCATTTTCACGATTTCGTTGAATTTCTGAGGTCCTATCGTCTTCAGGGTGAACAGGCATTCGTGTATTTGGGATTGAACCTGTGTTGCCTTCTGTGACATGGAACGTCGTTGCATTGTGCGTCAATCCATGACTGAGATTACATCTCACGAAAAAATGATAAATCAAGACAAACGCGAAATAATTGAATGCAAACATTTTTTTTTGTTCGCCCTGTAATACGAATTCCGTTACGGAAAAGTACAAGTTGTGTACTAATTTCAGTGAGATGCGAGGGCAATCGTCGCGTATTGCCAAGCGCAGGCACAGTCGCCAACTGTTTCGATCGACTTGACAATGTTGCCGCGCTTTAACGCGACACTTCGTCCATGGCTCCGAGATAACAGTATTCTATGCATCATCACAAGACGCTCGGGAAATAAAGAAAGCGAGTGAAACGCGAACATTTTTTTTCCCCATCGAAGGGTCTGGCATTATCATTGCTCTCATGTAGGTACAATGATGATGCAATTGAACATTTTCAGTCAACAGAGTGTGGCTGATGTCACGTCTCGGCCTTTTTATATTAGTTGTATTTTTCATTGTTGATGTTTCAACCCCAAAGTGATATTCATCGTTCATTATAAATATTCTTTCACTTCATTACAAAATGGCTTAATGTCGTGAATATCCCGAGTCAGAAAATTATATACGAATATCGAACGAGTTTAGGGTTCACCATCTGAGATCTTTAAATATTTACACAACTCAAAGCGTATGTTAAAAAACAAATTTCCAATTTTTTTCAGATTTTTTCCATTTTTTTTCCAGCTGTCGATTAACGTATTTTTCATTCATTTGGTTTTCTTTTTTTTCTCAAGTATTTTTTTCATACGCTTGCGCTGCATAAAAAAAGTATTAAAAATCTGTTTGTCACGTGGAATTGTCTCGGCATTTCGATGAAGATATCGGTTTTCCATTTCGACTCTCGAAAATTCATTAAAATCGAATTTGGAACATAAAAAGCTGTTTTTTCTTATTTAGTTGTTTAGTTTTCTTATAATTAATTAAAGAACGAAAATTTAATATAAAATGGATGATGTGGCTCATATGTAAATTATGCATATGCATAACTGTATATGCCCAATCCCACATACAGTTTACACACAATTTTACTTGTGTAGCTGTGAAAACCATCAGAATTAATTCAAATTAGAAATTTAGATAACTTGCAGAATGATCCACAGCTCAGTTAATAATTACGTTGCGATAAATTGTACGAAAAACATCGGCAATACTGAGTCGTGAACTAGGTAGTCGAAATAATTTTGCGAAAAAAAAACGCAATTTCTTCACTTGGCCTGCTGCATTCTAGTAGCGAGAACGGACTTCGTTTGTGGCATTTTTAATAACTCGGAGGTGATAATTTTTTATTTGCGTCCACAAGGACGGAAGCTTCCGCGTTCTTTCTGCGTCATAGACTACGTTATCGATAGCCGTTCGAATAGAGCAGCGATTCGCAAAAATTGACGACAAGAAAAATGCAAAGTTGAAAAAAAAACCACAATCGCATCTCGAGAACTGGAAATGGAGTCTTTGATATGAATTCCCAGAATGGACAATACAAAAAGGGTTGTGCAGTGCATGTCATAAATGTGGCCTTATTATACTCGCTAAAATGAGCGGTTTTATTAATGGGATTGAAAAAAAAAATTACTCAATCGATCACTTATAAATTTATAGGATATATTTATCGATTTTTTATCGACTTTATATGTTCAAAAAAAATTTGTCAATAATTTTTATAAAACATTACGTCTGAGGAATTTATTTCCAGAATTCGAATATAATTGTGTAATTACGTGATTTTCACTTCAAAATAATCGCTACTGACAATGTGCCATTTGTTTTCTCACACTCGAACGATTCAAGGATGGATCTAAAATGAGGAGCGGACATCGATAGAGACAAAATGTCGACGATCGTTACGTCAAAGGAAATGCACGATTCGTATCGAATCGTCAATTTCGAAATCAACAATACAGACAGTCGTCTGATTGCGAAAAAATAATTTCCGATCCAACAATTCTGAAACATTGAACTCTAAATTCAACTGAGATAAACGCTCATAATATTTTTTCAACGAATGACAACGAAAATGATTAGACACTTCAATAAGATCCAACGGATGAAGAGAAATATTTATTTAATATCCGTATTACACATATAAGCACAACGTACAGGGCATTTCACATTTAATTTAAAAAAAAAAAAAAAAACTGCAAGGCCATGAGTCGCATCAGGCGCACACGTAATTCAAGTTAAACAATGACATAAATTTTAAGGTTCCGTGCAGCTTCATACGTATTTTTATCTCAGCAATTTTGCGATCTGGGACAATGCAATACGTCCGACGTTCTGCCATCGATGCTCGCTTTAGTCGAGTAAGTTCAGGGGAGTCCGCGAGTGTTATCCGTTCAATTGGGGTTTTCTCTTCCATTTTCCTATTATTCCGATTGAGCCTCTCGTCCGGCTCTCGCAACGCGAAGACTCCCACCGGCCAATGCCAGAACCGCGGCTGCAGCCACAGCGAAAGCGGGAACGACAATCAGAAATGTCGTCGCCAAACCTCTCTTTTCCCTGATCTTCAAACCACTGTTCTGCGACTCGGATGTCTGGAAATAATAACGAAAATTAATGTGTAGTTTAAAATTAACATATCTTATTTAGTTACAAATTAATATACAAATTAATATTCAATGCAAATTACAACGTTTTTATCGATCTGATGCCTAATTCGAAATTACATTTTCATTCATTCCATTAAAATTCCAACGTTTAATATCAATCATTCGGGCACGCATTTACCTTAACGATTAGATCATTTTCCGAAGTTGGGCTGCGAAGTATGCGGCTTTTCATCAGAAGCTGAACATCGTGATTAAGGCCACGTGAAGTTTTGACTTCCGATATCAAATCCGTCCGCTCCTTCTTCTGTCCTATCCTCCCCCCAGGCTGATCATCATCGATGCTTCGGGACTCCACGAAGATAAATGGAATTAAAGCGATCGTCAAGCAATTCGCTGCCAACATTTTTTTTTTGTTTTTCGAATTCCGTATATTCCAGTCTATATAGACCCACTGATCATCGTGGCCGTAGTCGCCCCAATTTATACGTTGCATCCCGGAAGAACACGTTGAATCGCATGTCATTTCACAAGTTTATCACATTTTTTATCTTTTTTCACGGGAAAAAGTAAAGTCATAGCTCATGAGTAAAGCGTGCGCAGCTTTGTCATCCCCACCAAGTTGCACTGCTTCGCGAAGACCTAAATGATCTTGAGTATTCCTCGCGCATGGTAGCGCATGCGCGGAAATGCCAGGCGATAAGTTCCCAGCCTTGAGTTGGATTTGGGGAGGGCAAATCGTTTGTCGATTGACCAACCAGAGGGAGACCAAACTGTTGTGAACGTCAGTTCACTAAAAGTGAGCTTGAGTTTCTCGTCGGTCGGAAGCACACGGTTAGTTTTTCGCACATCGGAATTTGTTGGGAACGCTCTCGCATAAGTGCTGCGAAGATTCCAAGATGTCCGAGGTTAACGCTTTCGTTGTCTCTCAAAAACAACGTCATTATGTTTCTTCGAAGTTGATGAGTCATCGCTAACAGTCATAGAAGTCTGGTAGTCGACTGTTTCCACGGGAAATTATCAGATTTTGAACGTACATAACGTTAGAATATTCAGTCTATCGGATCTCGTAATTTCGAGCCTAAGAAAGTCAATCGATGTCTCATTGCCAAACGATAATTTCTATCCAACAATTCTGGAACTCTCAATTCAACTGTGATAATCGCTCCTAATATTTTTTTAGCGAGATGAAATGGAAATAATATGACGTAATATATCCGATGGATGAAGAGATTTATTTTTTTGATATATGTATTACACAAATAAGTAGAACGTACAGGGCATTTGATATTTAATTCAAGAAAAAAATTGCAAGGGCATCGATCGACTGAAAAGTCCACGTGAACCAATTATCTTCAATCTGCTTCTGGTTGAACGGTTTGAACTGGCTCAACGCGAAGCCCACCTGCGAGTGCCAGACTCCCTAACCCAGCTCCCACGAGCGCGGAAGTAAGATGTGACAGTGTCTGCCCAACGCTTCTCTTCTTTCTGCTCATCATACCGCTGTTGGTCGTCACTGAGTTCTGGAATAATAACGAAAATCACTCAATAGTTACATTCGTATATTTTTAGAACGAATTACAACATTGTTATATGCTTGAATGCCTAATTCTAAATTACATTTCAATTTATTCCATCAAAATTCCAACGATTAATGTCAATTGTTCGGATACACATTTACCTTAGCGATCGAAGAGTTTTTTAGAATGGCGGTATCATGAATGTTGTTATTTTGGGATTGTCCATCATTTTTTCGGGCCAAACCGAGTAACCGAACAACTTCCAAATCTTGTTCCGTGTGCGATGACACTCTCGTCGGTTGTCCACTTCCATCGCCCGGATAATCTCCGATCAATTGAGAATCCACCAGGATGAATGGAATTAAAGCGAGGGTCAAGAAATTCGTAGCCAACATTTTTTTTTGTTTTTCGTATATTCCAGGTTATATTGACTTACTGATCATCGTGGCCGTAGTCGGGTCTACTTATGCGCTGAATCCCCGAAGAACAAGTTGATCGCATCTTACACGTTTACTACATTTGTAATCTTTTTTACGGGAAGATAACGGGTGTGCTACTGACGGTTTCGACGGAAAAGTGCTCACATTCGATAACGTTAGTTTAGTCACTTTCTGTCTATTCTACATGTGTCGAGCCATCGGGCAATGTTTGACTACACTTCCGACGATTACCGGCAACTATTTTCAAATCTTATTCCACAAGCTGCATCATGGCCGAGGAAAGGAATCTACAGTACTGGCTCACCGACCGAGTATCGCCGCAGCATCGTCAAGCAAGGTGAAACATACTCATCATCGGTCGATAACCAAAACGGCATATCATTTTTGCAAAGAATCCCAAACGTTTTTGAATTTTAGAAAAATGTCAAGGATTATAATTTTCAAATTCTCAGTCAGTCGGAAATTAAATGGAAGAAAATAATAAGATTCAGATTTGAATCACAAGATTCGAGTATGTTTAACACGAAATCAATTCATAGTCAATTGAAATGAGGGTCAAAAAAAAAATTAACGTACGTTAGCATCGGGAAAATGTAGTCACGGAAGAATCGAAATTCGATTAAATAGGAAAATTAGCGATTTTCGTGACACACCATTTCGTGGCCATCGTACAGTATAATATCGTGTCTCACTCGCATAAATTCAACTATACAAGAAATATATTTCCACGGCTCGGAGAAAACTATTGTTCTACTGCGAACAGCGATTGAATAACTTTCGAAGATCACGATCGGGGAATGCCTCGGTGGCAATGAAAAGAAAATTGCATAACCGATAATTTCCTGGACTGTGATCGCGTTCTTCATGACACACATGATTGTCGATGACGCGTTTAGCACATTGTTGAGAGACGAAGATTCAATCTTTGACAGATTGTAATTACCAAGTCAGGAAGAAGTCCTTGGAGTCTGGTTGAAAAAAAAAGAAAAAACAATATCACACGAGTTAATTAATTTCGATTATACCGAAGCCCAAGGTCCGCGAAATTATGATAACACATTTGGGAATCCCGACGGTCGAAAGATGAAAGGAAGAAAAACGTGACGATCCGAGTATCGCGTCGGGGTCTGATCGGCGACGATTGAGCATGCGCAACGTACAAGATAAGTGCAGCAAGTGAGATGCAGTTTGTATAGCACACTCGGGCGTTTTATCGCGTGCACGAGAGTCGTATAAATATGCGGTACGACAAACATCGCACAGAGTATTGCTCCGCTTGGATCGAAAGAAAGAGCTGTTGAAACGTTGGATCAGTGAACTCGAGGTCAAGTCAAGATGGCCGTTAGGGCGACTTCGGCTTTAATCTACTCGCTGCACATACTGTTGATAATCTTACTGACTAATAATTACGTGCAAGCCGGATACGGAAGCATCGAAACTGAAAAACTTTCGGAGGTACGTTTAACATGTGAATTTTCTACATCGCCCTAAATCTGGGTGATATGACACGCAGCGAGCCACAGCACACCCATTCAATTTCTGAGTTGTAATTGAGAAATTAATTACAACTAAGAGATAAGCAAAAAAAAACAATTTTTTGCTAATATTCGCAAAGTTGTGATTAAAAGTTTGTACTCAATCCAAAAAGAAAGTCAAAGGTTTTTTTTTCAAATTTTCACCTCCACGTTTATTTACTTGGAAAATTCGTTTTTTGTTTCCCAACGTCACTAATGTGTCAAGACGTTGGGACCTTCCACAAGGTATTTTCATAGGGTTCATCGAACATAACATGCTTATTCATTTATTTACTCAACTGTTGAATCCAACTGTTAAGTAAACAAACGAAGTTTTGTTCTAAATTAAAGTTTCGAATTAGATTTGAAAAAAAAAATGTTAAGTAGTTCTTGTTAAGAATATTTTTTCGTGGAACTAAATGCACCAATCGATTATTAGAGTCTCGTATGAAGACTTTGGTTATTCGTTTTGATTGAATTCAATTTCATATAATTTCAATTCAATTAAATTTAATATAATCACTGTGGCGCTGTGGAATTTTAATTCAATTAAATTTCATATAATCAATGTAATTTAAAAAAAAACGTGTGGCAACTCACCCGGTCTTATCCTACAACAAATTACTCCCAATACTCAAAGATTTGCCGAGCAATTGCATTTTCATCACACTTATTGTGTGCACAGATTAGTCATATGAATAATTCGTAACGAAATTTTATTTTAGACCGACACCGAAGCGCATGAAGATGTGGCTCACTTTTTCAAGAAGCAGTTTTACGGATTAGCAGGTAATTCTCTTTCTCATTCATCTCGTGTGATTCAATACAGTTCTGCAATCGCATGCTACAATATTAAATCTCATGGTATTCACATGGTACTCAAAAGGCTGGCAAATATAATTGTTCTATACACATTACGTTGACAGACAATCAAAACCCTCATCTTCACAAAGAACCATCGAGAGTGAAGCGACAAATGGATCACGACACAATGACCGTAACCGCGAACAAAGACAGCGGTATCCACTGGGGAGGCGACAGGGGTAACGGAGGCGGTCACAACGGCGGTGGTGGATCGAAATCGAATTCCAACAATGGCATAACCAATTTCCAAAAAGCTCAAGCCTTGTTGGGCGAAACAAATTCTCTCTGCGTTCTGGGCGAGCAACTGACGGCTGCCAAAACGCCAGCACCGGTATTTTCCGTAGCGGGCGTAGGAAGCATCGCCATAGGCGGTACAACCGGCGAATCCATCATGGCGGGAATCGCCTCAGCCATCGGCAGACTAGCGGCATTGGGAAAAAATTTGGCAGCGACGTCGCCAATGGGAGTATTGGTCGGATCGATCGGTTACGTTGGAAAAGTCGGCGTAGGAAGCGACCAAGTACCCGGACGAACTCCGGAAAACTTCTTCTCCGTGTCAATTCCCGCCAAGGTCATGAATCTGCCGGACAAGGAAGCATTGCGCAAAGCGATCAAAGAAACCGGAACTGTCAACCTGCCGATACGAGGCGAGCTGGTTACCGAGAAAGACGTTGACATCCGAGTCGTCAGAACTCCACAGGTTCATCCGGTCAAGGTCGTGCAAGCGGTGCGCGATGAAACAACCGGACTCTACAACACCGGCTTGCCGGACACTGTTGTACCGGGTGGAAAGCTAGTGACGACACCACCATCCGTGCCAAACGTTCCTGGACAGCGTCCGTTGGTCAATCCTTTACCCGATCCTCCGGTAGTCGTGCACACGGGTGACGTCAATGGGCTGCGATCGACACTCGTGAAACCGTTCCCGGCTTCCGAAGCTGGAACGTCCAGAGACGTCGTGCTCGTGTATCCGGACAATTCCGGAATGGAACCCGTCTACGTGATGTACAACAAACCCCGCAAAGGCGTTCCCGAAGCAGGACACGAGTATCATCCGGCTCCCAAGACGGAAGAGATAACCGGATTTCCCGGACTGATTCCGCAGAAACGCAAGAATCCTCGTCAGGGTGGGGGCGGATTGAGGGAACGTTGGAAGGACGCGAAGGGGCAAAAAATTTACGAATGGGACTCGCGACACGGCGACTTGGAAGGTTATCGAGCCAGCGATGGCAAACATTTGGGCAGCTTCGATCCTAAAACCGGAGCCCAGAGAGATCCGGCTAATCCCAAACGGAATCTTCGCAATCTTAGAGCCACGAAAGTCGACAGTTTGAAATTACGTTTGGAATGGTTCGACAAGAGTTCGGACGCGCTTGTGGGTGGCGAGTATTCGAGAGATTTGCGAAACGACGGCACGGTTATCGAACAATTGGGATTGTCGATCACCGACAATGTGAACAATGGAGGTTACGATGTAAAGCCGGAGTGGGTGGGTATACTTCAACCCTATTTCCAACACAGAATTGACAGAAACAGCTTCGACTATCAGGTTGCGTTTGACTATCGCGAATGGTGGGAAGACATGAGAACGATCAGCTTCAATTTGTTCGAATCTCCGGATTGGCGAGATGAGAACGGTCGTTTGATCGTCAGACTCACGCCTACGGTGAGCGGCGAAATTGTCCGAGCCATTTATCATCATCGGGGAATGGACTTTTCACGTTCCATGATGCGCATTGAACTTTTGGGAACGTCCTTCGACTGCGATCTCGGCACGTTTCAGGATATCGAATTCAAACCGGTTCAAACTAGACTCAATAGCGGTCAGGCTTTCGAAGTTAGCCACACGAAACACGCGACAAGGACGAATCATGGTTCTCTGGAATTTGGGAAACCTTTGCAGGTGGAATTGACGTTTACCGTACGAGTCAAAGTTTAGATGCACGGGCGAATTTGCAGAAGTGGAACGAAAATCATTGTGCGAACATTGATGTGATTTATATTGATTCAAGGACAATAAATGGTTTTTTTATATTGAAGAGAATAAAAATAATGTGAAACACGTTTTTTTGTCTACGATATTTTTCTTATTTTTTTTTCACTTGACTTTGAGTTTTCGGGTGAGACAACTTCTCACCTCCCTGCCACGTATTGCCTTGCGTATAATGATAGATCTAACAAGATGATAATAACTAAAGTTGTTCAGTTAACTTCCGTGAATTAGTCGAAGGTATTACATTTTTTCATATAAGATGTATCATCGTGATTTTGATAGAAAATATAGAAATATAATTTTCCTGTGTCTACGTCTGCTGGATTGCTCAAACTATTGCTGCTTTCTTTGCTTAATTTGAAATGTGCCTTTGAGAAGTAAATGTCAGGGTGGCATTTATGATTTTGTTGAATAGATAATTATTAATCGTTAGAAATATTTTTGTCGTATCTGTACCAAGGAATTGCGCCTTGTTATAGTTTCCCTGGCAACTATGATAACGAAATAGAGTTTCCATTTTTGAAAATTTACATTCCACCCGTAATATCAAGGCTACTCAGCAAAAAATACAATTTTAATAGAACTTTTCATTCGATCGATTTCATTTTCATTTCCCTCTAATCATTATTTCGTACGTACGTCCTCTAAAAATCAAAGAAACGCGATAACATGAATATTCAGAATTATTTTGTCCGATCCGCTTACAGTTATTGATCTACGGTTACAACCCGAACCCATAATTACTTTACGTCGTAAATATAGATGAAAAAATTCGAAAACAAAAAAGCCCACATATCCATTCACATGAACCGCGTCTTTGTGTCTATGAACATGCGTCGAGACTCTGCAATTCAAAACAAATGAAACCCGAAACGTCTTTCAACGTTGTCCTTCTTCTGCAGCTACAAAGTGTCGATAATTCGCCACTTCCTGTCAGACACGTAGCACAATAATGACGTGCTTCACGAACAGGCCGTCAACAGTCTTCCATCACAGACGGAAAAGCTCCTTACTCCGTCAAAAAAAAAGACAAAAAAGAAAAAAAATCACAATATTTAAGTGAACGAGAGACATACGAGACGCGTCTCTGTCATCGTCTCCGACTTCCACGGTAAACATTCGGACGTCGTAGCTGCCGGTCTTGTCGTTTTTTCGTTTGTTGCTTTTTTTTTTCTTTTCATCGGTATTCATAAAGCTCAAACAACCCGATTTGCGAGCGAGTCGGAGATGAAACCTGTGTGTGCAGTACATCACGGACCATCCGTGAGCTCTTTAAAGCAGGTCGCGAAGTGTTAAGGGACGCTAAGGAGGGCGTGTCGCATTCGCGATGGACCATTACACGAAATGCAGAAGAAAAAACAAATAAACAAAAGGCAAAAAAATAAAAAAAAAGAGCTGCACAAGGCGAGGAAGACGAGTGCGAAACGTAAAAGACTTGAAAAACTTTTTTTTTTTTTTCAAATTTAAAAAACGAGAGAAATAAACGAAAAGTAAGAAAAGCGTGAACGCACGTCGCTGAATGCATCCATCGGTCTAATTGGCGACAGCATTCACGGAGACGTCGCGTATGCGTGCCGGGAGGGTGGGTAGGATGAGTGAGGCCATCTCGCTAATTTTCCGCCATAAAGGCTCGTGGATTGGAATAAATAACGGAGAGTCCGACTAGGGGTCGAAGGGGGGGGGGGGGGCGAGATGGCCAGTCGCGTGTATGTATGTGTGTTGTGTGCGGACAAAAAAAAATGAATAACGTGTAGCGTGCACCCGGGCGGAGCACCCGTGAGAGGTGCGAAGTGGGACTGCCCTGTGTCGCGTCTGTGCCGGCACGGTAACCGTTCGACCGTGCTCGCGGCACATCTCGCGAATGCAAATTTGCACGACACCCAACCATGTTACCCGCCAGCTCTGTCTTCGTCGTCGTTACCATACACATTCACAACGTGCTACATGTTCGGGATGTAACGCAACGAGCAAATGTATTCTATGGTTATGTCCGTGTATAAACGATAATTCATTTTGCGCCCGTTGACTCTCGTGACCGCGCGCGCTCGCGAGCGCAAGTTTGTCCACCGATGTTTAAACGTCTTTGAAATTGTCGAGATGAGCCGCGAAAAATGTTTTTGCAGGTTGATGGCCTATTTTTCGTTGTTTTACGGACGGGGCTTGAATCGACCGTTGGATTCGATTTTTTTTTTTCAAATTTTGGGGCATGACAATTTTTCAAACTCCCATCTAACTTTTTTTCGGTTTCACTACAAACGAAAACGCGTTCACTACAAAACGTTTGCACGCCCAAATCTTGAAGAATGACGAAAAGAAAACATTTTTTTTACAAAAAAAAAAAATCCATCGAAAAACCATATTTTGTCGAACTGCAAACGAAATTTCGGTTACTACAATCAACTACATACGTATCACTGTGTGAATCAACCATTAATATCGAGATATCTGCTGTTATTTGCTCTGCGATAATTACGTAATCCCGATCCAAATTCAGATATGATTAATTATGATAACATTGCAGATAATGAATAAAAACAATGCAGTACCGCTTGTAAATTTGTACTCGATCTTTCAACGGTCTTATTCAAGGATTTTTTTCTCATCGTCGCGATTATTATTATTTATCAATGATTAATATCTGTATCAAACAGACGAGTTATATAATATCTGTATCAAACAGACGAATACAATTCATCTTTTTATCGCATCTGTGAAAAAAAGAAATGTGTTTCGAACTTGCCATTGCTTTATCGCTTCGGGAAAGACATCTTGAATGCTAATTCGAGAATAACAACTGGCAATTGTTTGCACATTTGCGTACGAGTGACGACAAAGTAATAATTCGATAAGAGAGCATAAGCTGATACGAGAGTCAGGGACTCCCCGCATTCAGTGACGAACAAGGCCGTTTCCACTCGAGATACATCAGACCGACTGGTGGAACGATAAAAACACGATGCCAGCTGTGATCATTGAGCTTTAATCGTTGAAATGTTTGTTGATGCATTCATGATTGCAATTCATCAGCGAGAGAGACTCTCCCACTCTTCGTGTGACTTCCTGACGTTCAATACATGCAGTTGGTCCTATAAATACGTAACCACGAGAACAGAGCATTCAGTATTGCATTGCTGGAATTCACAGCAACAGTTCAAGACTTTCAAGACTTCTTTCCCGCCAAAAAGCAGGCAATATGGCAATGCGGGGAATTTTTGTCGTCTCCCATCTTCTGCTTTTATTTGCACTCGTGAATTTCAATTATGCTGATGAGGAACCGAGAAATGAGCCAAATTCGGATCTAGAGGTAGGACTCGACCTATAAGCAGATTCGTGAAATATTTTATGAATGATGTCTCTGTTTGCAAGTCATTGGGATATTTTATCTGATTGTTGGGCAATACTGTTATTTAGGACAGCGGTTACGATATTCAGGATAATAGGACTAATTTGTATCTGTGGCGGGAGAATATCGAATCGAAAGGTTAGTAGTATTTTTTCGTTAATCTCATAGAAAAAATTATCATTGACAAACAATTTCGACCTTATCAAAATTTTTTAATATTTCCATAAATTAGTTATATGTAAAAAATGGTGAACCGATTCTCTTTTTTTTCTGTAGAACACGAATCTGGCTTTGAAAATAGTAAATTGATTCTAGTTTTCGAAGAAACTGACTATTCATACATTTTCTCATAAAAATGGAAAAAATGAAAATTTGTTGAATTGGTAATTAACAAATAATAAGATAAAAATGGTTTCTTGGGCTTAGCAGCGATTAAGGAATTTATGAAAAACAAAGACTCTCATATTCATGATAATCTTTTGATTATTTTTTTTATTTTTTATTTTTCTCACTGCTGTTGGGAAATATTTTTGGATATCTGCATCACTAATCGTCGACGTTTTGGGATAGACCGGAATATTTTTCTCTTCATAGACTGAAAAAGTACGATGCAAGCTTTCGTGTTATCCCATTCAAAATGTTTCATTAGCCCGTGTTAGGCAGATTCGGGTTCTACGGAAAAAATCCTACAAGAATCGGTTGCCGCTTGTTTTGATTTTTTAAATCGATAAAATTTTGATGATCTAGTAAATCGCAATTTTCTAATTTTGTTGGCATATTTCACCCCTGTCATTGTCATTAGAGCAATCTTCACCTTTCATGAAATAATATTTTGTTATAAATGACATTTTTAGGCAACGATCATGTCAGACAAACGCGAGATTTGAAACAAGTGAAAAGTTTGAAGATACGTTTGGAGTGGTTCGACAAAAAAACCGATGGACTCGTGGGTCAGGAGTATTCGCGTGATTTGGGCAGCGACGGAACGGTGATCGAGCAATTGGGAATGTCGATAACCGGAAACGTGAACAACGGCGGATACGACGTTCAACCCGGTTGGGTTGGCATTCTTCAAGGTTACTTCAACCACAGAATCGACATGAACGCGTTTGATTATCAAGTTTCGTTCGATTATCGCGAATGGTGGGAAGACATGCGTGTGATAAGCTTCGAATTGTTCACATCACCGTATCGAAATGAAAATGGCAATTTGTACATAACTTTGACACCGAGCGTGACCGGTGAAGTTGTACGAGCGATCTATCAGTACACAGGATTCAACGATCCGAGTACCATGATAAGAGTTTTCCTGTTGGGCACGTCCATCGATTGTCGAATGAACACCAATAGCGAGTTTGAATTTTTCCCGACTCAAAAACAATTGGTCAATGGTCAAGCTTTCGAAGCGTATCACAGTACACACGCCACGAAAACCAATCATCATAGATTTTCAATTGGCAAACCTCTTCAAGTCAAAATCACACTGACCGTGCGAATCAAGACGTAACTGAAACGACAAAAAAACACAATAGTCGATATTATCGAATTTTTGTTACCATATTTATAATTTTTTAAAAATATAGATGAGATTGTAAATTTGAAAAATTTGTTTTTTTTTATGGAACATTACTTCATGCATTTTAGTGATGATCCGTCTGGATCGCCCATCGCTGGCTTAACTTGCAACTAATTATTTTATTGAATTTATTATTCAGAATTTTCTTACCCTTTTTGTAATAAAAAAAAAATAAACATGGACCAAAATGTGAATCTTGAAATTTTCTTTGCAACATAACTTTTTGCGTTTCATTAATGATTCCATTCGATTAATAAGCGTTAGCTCAACCTGCAATCAACCTTAACTTATAATCACCATTTTCCCAATATTTCGTTTTTTTTTCTGACAGTTATTTAAAAAAGCGATGAAATAATTAGAAATCCGGGGTTCGTTCAATGCAGCGATGGAAACTATTTGAATCGAACAGCATTCGTAACTATTATATATTAAATTCGTTTTTTTTTTTTCAAAGTAATGAAAAAATAAAACGAAATTTATTCTTTTATCATGAATAGTGATTAATTCGAAGGAATTATCAAAGGACAGACTCACGAGTTACCTTATAAGGGTTACGTTTTTTTTTTTTATCTTTGAAGAGACCCCAAAAATTCATTCAACCTACAAATCAAATAATTGGGTCATCGGTCTACAGCAACTTTCACGAATATAAATGCACGATCCGTGTCCCGCACACCGTTTATGTGCATTTGTTTTGTTCATCCCATCAACACCGATGAGTTTCACACGCCCACTCGCGGCCGTAAAGTGTCATCAGTCCGGCGAACGTTCGCGCTATCTAAACTACGCTTGTTCCGCTCTCTCAACGAGACGATAAAACGATTTTTTCCTTTTTTTTTCGGCGACGACAAAGACGACGCGACCCATCGTCGGTGTCCATTCAACCCATATAGAAACCCACCTCACGCTTTCGCGTTTTCCACGATTCCATTACTACTTCACATCGAAACAATCACTCGGCACTCGCCATCAACGTTTACGAATTAAATCACCAACGAACGAAAGTTCATCTCTAATTTGAAAAAAAAAAAAAAAAATCGAGTTTCGCGAATTGTTTCGATTTTCCTGCAATTCTCCCATCGACTTTTTTTCGATGAGTTGAAAAATACACGACAACGAAGAGCCATTGACCGATGAAACGGTGTACTAATTGTCCCGCAACGTTTAGTAATCGTAAAAATTCCTGTGCCAGATGTTTTTTTCGATCGTTAACCAGGCGACGAACGTTTGTTTATTTACTTCTGGGAACTCGGAATTCACCGTCACTAGGTAAGTCGATAAACTCAGACTTCATGTGGCGGTAATGCTCTACAGGGTCCGCCAAAATGTATGATACGAAAGTAAGCGGCCATTACTCGGGCCAGGGTGACGATCATGGATGGGCATCATCCATTCAATAAAAATCTATTTGAAATACATTTCTGACTGTCTTAATCATCAATTATGGGGCCTACAGAATATTGAGTTTCATTGTGAAATAATAACTTATTTGAATTATTCGTAATCATCGAAGAAATGTGAAGATATTTATTATTGCACGATAATTTATTGTAATAATTTGTTCGAAGAAGTATTTTGAATACGTTTTCATTCACGGATGGTCTTATCGTGTAGTTCTGTTCCTGCCACTTTAATTGGAGTTTCACGTTTTTGGGCCATTGGGCCTTATTTCGTTCGAGAGAGACGCTAAACGGTTCCAGTCAATTCCAATTGCTATGTGACAACGTTGCGAGATTTTTTCAACCGAGACTCTCGAAAATTATGCAATACATCGACGAGAAAGTATCCCTATGAAAAATGATCGCAGGGGGCATTTCGGGGGACCTAACAAGGCAGTTGATGTGTCCTCCACGGGAGATCACGTGACCTTGGAAGAGTTCGCCGTCCAATTCCAATTTAAGCTTGCATAAATTTTGTGGAAACGAACAAAAAATCTCGCAACATCATCACATAGCGGTTGGAATTGACTGGGATCGTTTAGCATCCCCTTTTGATGGAAATCAAGGCCCAATGACCCCGAAACAGGGCACACCAAATGACAATAACATATGTAGCTGCATAATAAGACCATCGGGACTGTTCATCGCAAACCTAGCCCATGTAACGGCCGACTACTTTTGTACCCTCTATTTCATAGCAGACGCTGTTCTATGACAGTGAAGCAGCCAGACACGATAGTTCAGGTCATTCGACCTGGCCATCGTTACGACGTCCTTAGCAAACATCACAATTTCGTTTGATTCGCGTTTCCAGTAAACGCAAAGTCCGGATGCTGCTCGCAAGTAACAAGCATTTCAACGCACACACATATACACACACCCATCAACGACCCCTCTGCACATTCAACTATTCCGTGTCGCAACAAAACAAAGCTTCCGGATCTTGAACTCTCTCCTAACAATCAAGGAGAAAACAAACCGAGATCTTCGTTGTCATAAAGATTTCTTTTAGAGGGCATACCTATTTAGAAAGCAAAGAAAAAGGTGAAAATAAAAAAAAATTGTGGTGAGACGAACAAAGATGTCAATAAAATTGTTTTTTTTTAAATCTGTTCCATATTCACATTTCTCTCATATTTTTCATTATATTTAATTCGACCCATAAGCTGGCATACAAGGGTCATATAGACCCCGAGGTCACAAAAAGGCTTGCTACGAATAACATATTGATTTATTCTACGTGAAAAAAAAATGTTATATATTATTTGATAGTCGTCGTCCATCGCCTTAACCTATCCAACTCAACGTGTCCTAAAGAAATAATTCTCGTCGAATACTTCTTGAGAAAAAAAAAATTCTTGTCATACGACTTGTCATAAAAAAATAATTCGTGTGATTAGCCCGATATCGAAAAAATTGATCATCCAAACTGTCCAAAACTCTCTTCGTAAATACACCGATTCGTTAGAAGTTCCGAACGAGCCGCAACTTCCGGCTCGTTTTACAATCCCGCGTCGCAAAAAAAAAAAAAACAACGTTTCACGTTCCCCGAAGCTTTTTTTACGATTTTTCTCACAACATTTCACGATCGAAATAATATATTTTACGCCGTAAGACCGAAAGGATACGCTTTTGCAACGGTGTTTTAAATATTGTTTTTTTTTTCTTTTTTTTTGAATTTATATATATATACGTCGCTTTGGATGGACCCGGATTTAAAGAGCACAGCTCACGAAACGACGATGACGTGGAAAAAAAGAGCATCCGACCGTACCGGGTTGAGGGTTCGGGGTGCTCGGAGGTGTCGTCCGTGTGCGAGACCGCGCGCGCAGCTCCGCGGCTTAACGAGTGACTCGACTCTGGTGGTCCGTCGCTATAATGCCTTAGTTTCCATGCAAACTGGCCGTACGCCACCATACTTTACGTATAACCGGATATTAACATGGGAATGGTCGATGGAGATGAGACGCGGCGAGGAAGGAGGGGGGGGGGGGGGGAGAGGGCAGATGAGGCGCCCCGATTTTTTTCACATGGCCTCACTATCTCTTTCTCCGTTTAACTCCAACTTTTGTCCCGTCTTTGGAGGTATCGTCGCTACAACGGAAAAATCGGTCTCGTCCTTCTGCGGTATACAGTATAGTAGCTTGTATATCAACCCGGGCAAAAAAGATAACGAGAGGTTAAAATAAATAAGTATATATATATATATATGTATATATATATATATATATATATATATATATATATATATATATATATATGTTAGGGTGTGTTGAAAAAAGACCGAGGCTTTCGATTTTTCTGGCAGTTCCTGAGTTTGAAGAAGATACTGTCAAGAGACATCTGTCAAAATTTCAGCAAAATTTGACGATATTTTGAGGTTCCGCTTTTACGAATTTGATTCGGATCAACACGTAAGCAATTTTTCGACTTTCAGTTGCAATCAATTTTTTCAGGTGAACGTCGAATTACGGGGATGGAACGTGAGTGGGATACATACAATTAAGGTCACTCAAAATAAAAATATTTTTTGTTTCACAATATAAAAAAAAAGTTAACAATTTTTTTTTTTGTCAATTTTCAATTATTTTTGCTAAAAAGTAAGTCGTTAACTCTATTCTAAATTATAAAACAAGAAAATATCTCAATTTCAAGTGACTTAAGTATCATGTATCGCACTTACTTTCCATCCCCGAAATTTTTCGCTTGCCTGAAAAATTAATTGCAACCGAAAAACAAAATATTGTTTGGTCGATGATCGAAGGCATTATCAAATTCGTAAAAGCGGAACCTCTGAATATTATCCGATTGGGGTCAAATTTAAACATACGTCTCCTTATACCATTTATTTCAAATGTAGAAACTGCCAGAAGAATCGAATAACCTCTGCCGATTTTCAACACACCCTAATACACACATATATACAATACCCCGGGTGGTTGCTTCTCTCTCGCGCGGTCCGAGCTCGCACGAAACGAGCGTGAGAGATCAAGATCACGATCATGGCCGTGCGCGCGCTTGGAGTTACAAGCGTGGCACTTTCCGAGATTACGGCTCGGGCCCACACTAGGCCCCGGCCTCAGGAAATACCAGAGTGGAGACTGTCTGTGTTTATCTCGTCGTCTCCTCGTTCCTCGGTCACGGGGACCTGTTGGGGTCTCCTTATAGTTATATGCTTTCCGTCCGAGCCCGGTCAAAGCTTCGCGACGACTCATAGGCGCCTATATACATACACACACACTCACTTGGCTCAACTCACCTACACAACCAAATGTACTTTGACGAAAAAAATAAAATGAATAAAATAAAATAAAATAAAACAAGTGAAAAAAAAAATCGCAAGACGATTCTAAGTACGTGCAAGAAGCCGAGAGATTTGCAATCGCAACCACGTCCGATCGTGCATCCATACGTGGGTTATACCACGCGAGACAAACGACGATCACATAACAGACCGAAGAATGGTAATGGCGTCATGGATCACTCTCCATCCAGCAACCCAACGAATGGCCGCACTTAGCTTTGATTGCACTACGAACACCTTGAGAATCAAAAGTGCGCATCCTCGTAGTCTTCAACCTCGCCCTTCTCCACGAGGTGTGCGATCGCACGTGTCTGTCGTATCGTCCGGAGTACAGATACTTCCACGATGATCAGACGAGTAAATCGGATATGGTCCGGGTAGAGCGAGCGAATATCCTGTAAATAACTGCATTTTACTCATCGTTCGATAACTTTCGTTTTTTTTTGTTTCGTGATTTGCTTTGAACGTAGTTATTAAGTAAAACAATTATATATAGTCTATAATATTTGTTCATCAATGGGATTAGGCATAAATAGTCTACATATATAGGATTATACATAGACTTTGCATAAGCTATATAGTCTATATCTAGATCACGTATGGTCGATATATAATCTATGATTAGACGGTTTATGCCCAGTCCTATAAATAATTTGTGTAATTATTTCACTTGGGGAATGACCTTTTTAATGTTATTTTTCTAACCTTTCGACCCTTCGTTCGAAGCCTCTTCAGAAGATTTCTTTTTTTTTTTGTTCTATTCGGTACATTTGCTACATTAATATTATTTTGCAATACATATTTTACTTCCGAAGTGTGTGCTATTGATATTGTGAATTTTTTAAATATTATTATGGGATTGTTTTGTAAGGTTTTGTGTTTATGAAATAGCTCCAATTTATTTTTTACATTCAATTTGTATTTTCTGATTTTTATGTTTAGTGAATATTGCATTTGTTGGTCAGTAGTTGTTTAAAAAAAATGTCTTTTGAGTCTCCTTTCTTTTTTTTTTCAGGTTAGGTTGCTCATGTGAAATTATAAAATCCATTGTTCGTCGTTTGTGCTCGTTTTTTCTTCTACGTCTCCAATTTTCTTCCGTTTTTTAGTAAGATAATTCTTTTTTCAAATGAAATGGTTTTTGATAAGTGTTATATATATATGTCACTTGTTTCTTGCGTTAATTTGTTCAACATCTCCTTGGAGACCCAAGACACGTGAAACTTTCATTTATTATGACTTTTTCATCGTTGTATTCCAATAATAATTCCATAGATTGATACTACAGTTATTTGACAGTTTTCGGCAAGCTTTTATTTATTGTTCATAATTTTTCGATCGTCTTGATCGACCAAAATTTACAAATTTTATTGGTGTGAAAAAAAAAATTGGAATATATGTATTGAGTTAGATGAAACGAAAAAATGTTGGCACAAATGGGCATTCCATGATCGTATATATAGTCGGTGTTGTAATGTCATTCTCGAAGGATCGGCAATGGCCGGAGGGTGAAGTCACGTACCACAGGAAATGCCTGTGCGGTCGACACCTCACGCCTTGCTCTTGCATCTACCTTAACTATCTGTATGACTATACATATACATATATATATACACATATATTCCAAGTCGTGTCTGCAGTTCACGCTAAGTGCCCAATCTCGAATTTAGAACGGCGATCGTGCGATTCTTGACCGTAGCAAAACGCTTCCCATTCCCACCATGGCGCTCATTTCTTTCGTGACGCTTATATCCCCACAAGTCTGAATTACAACCCTACTGTTATAAATTTTCTGTCGATTCTTTCTATTCGCAAAAAAAACCAGCATTTTTACAACGTGAGACCAACTCACGTTGTAGGAAATTGGCACCTGACTTTAATACAAAAATACATTTTTTTTAGTAAACAAAAAGAGAATCTAAATTTCAAAATCAATTATTCGTCGACTGTAAAAAAATAGAAAGAAAGAAACGCCAAAAGGACCTGAAATCTGACAAACACTGTTTGATGACATTAAAAAAAATTAAATGAAATAAACGATTAGACATCAACCCCAATTGATATCTGGGTTAAAAAAACTGATGTATGTCTCATCACAAGCGTGCTCTATCTCCTTGAAATATTCCATCATAACCTTGGAAACGTGGGCTGAAATCTTGCTGAAAAGTGAGTCCATCGACAGCTCGAACTTTTTCGAGTTCAGCAACCATAAATTCCACTTCAACATTGCCTTGTGTTTCTCACTGTCCATCGTGCCTCAAACTGTTCCCAATTTCCACAAGAAACTCGAAGTGTTCACATCAATTCGCACAATACAGTTATATGGGTTGTCCAACGATGATATACCCACCATGTGTTTTTCCTCCTAGAATAAACTTCAAGGTTACTCGATTACGACGGTACTCGTGACGATATAATTTAATTTTTTTTCTTCTTTTTTCATTTCCTCCAATCGTCTCTTCTCATCCCCTTCACGCTTCTCGCACGTTATTCATTCCCGCGCTCCGATTACACACACATACACACGCGCGCATGCGCATGCGCATGCGCAAACAGGCCACACGAGAGAGACTTGGCGGTAGACCGGGATAAGAAATCCGCGAATGATCGTTACCCGCTAACGCTAGTCGAGCTGGTGAAGATGACCGAGCGCCACTTTGTAACAGTTCCCAGGGGCATTACCCGTCCAACGATTTGATAGAACGCTATTTTTTTTTCTTTTCTTTTTTTAATATTATATTTTTCTGTCTCCGTCGTTCTACCGCACATTGCTAACTTCTCGTGTCCCAGAACGTTCGAAGAATCTTTGCCCAAGCTCATGAACCGTGCAACTTGAATCAGCTTCACCGTAGAATAGGCCAACACACATACACACACAAACACACACATTGATTCGAGACACTTGCATCGTGGCCACGAGAGCTCACACGATCGCCTTGCATTTGTTAATAACGATATTTCAACCCTTTTGCTCGTTCTCGCACGAAAGATGAGAACGTCTCGGCCGAAGCTTCGGTTCACTGAAAAAAAAATCTTTGCGACAGTTATTAGTCAAGATTAGCCTTTGGCCGGATTATATTCTTCTATAACACATATTTATATAGCACACAACGCCGTTGTCCTACATACACGTGCAAACGTGTGTGCAACAACCCTGCGCGACTCTACCCCCGTTGCCCCCCCCCTCCCTAGCCTCCCTCGCCCCTCATCCCCCGTGCCTATATTTTGACAAGGATCATCTCGAAATTAATCGCAACTCGTTTATCCGATCGGGGATTACGATTTGTCTACATTATACTCCACGACGTTCGGGCATGTGCTGCATTACAACTATCGTACACATACTTCGCCACACACGTGTGTGTGTGTGTGTGTGTATGTGTTCGTGTAACAACTCGGAAAAAATATTTAAAAAATTAAAAATGTTGTTGCCCAACGGAATTGGAAATCTCGACGTTGGGATATACGATACATGGATATTCGAGAACATTTTCGAACAAATTAACGCAAGAAATGAATTATGTGTATAGATATAGACACACACAAACGTATCTGTATGTAAATCAACCGTTGGATTTAATTTTTTCCAAATTTTGGGGTATAAAAATCGTTCAAAGTGCCATAACTTTTTTTCGGTTTTACTACAAACGAAAACTCGTTCACTACAAACGTTTGTACACCCAAATCTTAAAGAATGACGGGAAAAAAAATCATTTTTTTACCAAAAAAAATGTTTTTTTTTTTTCATCGAAAAACCATATTTTTTCGAACTGCAAACGAAATCTCGGTTACTAGAATCGGATACAAACATATCTCTATGTGAATCAACCGGGGGATGGAAAATTTTCAAAGTCCCATAACTTTTTTTCGATTATACTAAAAACGAAAATTCTTTTTTCCAAGTCGGGTGCCAGAATTTTTTTTTTTTTTTTTTTTTCAATCGAAAAACCAATTTTTCAACGTACGTACCTGTTTAAACACACACAAACATTTTTTTTCAAATCATCACCGTGACCGTGTGGCACCCTCGGAGAGCTCGGAGTTAAGACTGTGAAAGAAACATTCCACCATTGTGGGATGGTTTGTCAGGTTGGGTGTAGAATGGCAGTCCGGGGGAAGTGAAAAAAAAAACAAAAAACAAAAATATAATGGAAGATCAATCATGGAGCAAAGCTCATTGTGTGGCTGATAGCTGGATGGCCTCGCGGGATCCTGAAGGAGAATGGGGGTCACGCAGAGGGTACCCGCAGGTCCGAGAGTACGTGACACGAACGCGTACCTGAACGCAGGTAACGGAGAATGTGATTAGGAGCCGCGACGTATTTTCCGCCAAGTGTAAGCCGAGCGTTGTGTACCCCGCGTTGTCCGTTTCAAGCGGAAGAAAGGGAATGAGCGAGAGGAAGATGAATAGAGAGAGAGAGAGGGAGAGAGAGAGATAGAGAGATAGAGTCACGAGACCACCCCCGTAGCCTTCGTACAACCGCGTCTACAGTGCATGAAGCATGTGCGCCTCGCGTAACGTTTAATACATAACGTAGTTTACGTTACGAGCTAGGTGTCGTACTCTCGTCGTATCTCATTTTTGTATCACTCTGTACGAAGCAATTCTCGTGCTGCTTCCTTTCTTCGTTTGGTTTTTGAGTTTGTCGTGAAACCAAAAAAATATAGTAATAAATAAATAAACCAAAAAACACACACAAGTCCGAAAAGTATTATCATCCCTGACACAATTGCATTCGGATCAAAGACTCGCTCGACTAAAATTCTTATTTCATTATTTTAGATACTTAATTATGTTTATTTCCGTTCATTATATTATTTAATTATTTTATATGTATACTTTTGTATGAATAAAAATATTAGGGAGAAAAAGGGAGAAAATGTACTTCAAGATCAGTATTTTCTAATTTTAGGAATCGCTATTTTCAATCTAAATTTTTTTTGTCCAAACTATTTCAAGATAGTAAAAAAAAGTGAAACATGTGTATGCATCGGGGTGCATCAGGAATGACTCCTGATAATTTCAAAGTCGAGCCGAAGGTTTTTTTTTCCCATCAATGTACTATCATGAAATCATTTAGGTGGATCTTGTCTTTTCATAAAGATTTAAGAAGACTCGAATATGCATGTAATAAAAGAATTTGAAAAAAACTGTGTATTTCAATGGGGTAAAAACGGACCCCACCTGGTAATACGAAATTTCGAAGGTGGAGGGGTGAAAGCTTGGGGAGCTTTTTTAAAAATTGTTTGAAGCCAATGTGAGGGGCGACTCGATAAAAATTCGTCCAAGTCCCATCGAGACCATATCCTAATGTATGTATGTCAGTGCTTAAAATTCGCAAATTCGTTGAAAATCCTTAATTCTCATATTGATAGACGTTCTCGTATTAATAACGTCTTTTACTAATCCACGAGTTTTGACATCACAATTATACCGCTAGAATGTATCAATAAGTCATGATCCAACAAAGCCGTCGAATTTTTTTGGTTATCCATTAAAAAAAAAAGTCGTTTCGTCGAGGGAAAAAAAAAAGTTAATCCCCGTACGGATGGTGATCGTGTGATCTTTTCGAATATCGTGCTCGTAAATATATAGTTACATTATACGGTGATCGTCGACGAGGCGACGAGTGAGACCTCAAATCGAACGACGGCGTGCGCCGGAGGGAGCGCGAGAAGCCTCGAGAAAAAAAAAACAATCCAACGGAAAGAGGCCGTAAGGGAAGAAGTTCTGGCACGAGACGGAAATAAAAGAGACGAGGCCCTCGCGTGGGGCTCGACCCCGCGACCCACCTTTTGCCGTCTTGGTATAGCCGCAAACGCGAATTAATGAGGTGCATACGTCATAGCGGGACATTACGCGCTTGATCTAAACCCGATAAACCCGTTAGAGAATATACCACACTTATATATATATATGTATATCAGGGTGTGCTGAAAAACGGCAAAAAGTTTTTTTATTCTCCCGGAAGTTTCTACACTCGGAGCACATACTTTCAGGAGACATCTGTCGAAATTTCATCCCAATCGGACAATATTTAGAGGTTCCGCTTTCACGAATTTGATTTTGCCTTTGATTAACACGTGAATCATTTTTTTTTCTGCTGCAATTCATTATTCAGGTACACGAGAAATTGCGGGTATGGAAAGTAATTTCCATACTTCGTATCAAGGTCACTCGAAATTGGGAAATTTTTTTTCCCATTAAAAAAAAAGTTAACCATTTTTTTGTTGGTCGGTTTTAAATGATTTTTGTGAGAAAAAAAGTTGATAGCTTTTTTAAAAATTGTAAAACAAAAAATATTACCATTTCGAGTGACCTTAACGCTATATATTGCAATGACTTTCCATCCCCGAAATTTTTGGTTTATCTGAACAATTAATTGCAATTAAAAAACAAATAATGGGTTTACTCAGCATCGGAAATTTGGATCTCCAATGAAGAACTTTTTTTCTCTTATTTATCGGTAAATGAAAAGTTTTGATAATTATCAGGAACGGGTTTTAATGGAAAAATAGAAGTAACGTTCGATTCTTTTTTTTCTCGGCGGGGTCGATCCACCGATCGTCTTCAATCGGACATACTCGTCGGGGCTGCGCGCTCACTCACTCCCACTCGCTCTTCCAATTGACCCTCTTCTCCTCTCGTTCGCTTTATCTTGCTCGAAACTTCGATGTGTCAACGATTTATTTCGTATTAAATATAAATGATTACTCACTCGTTACGCTGGCACGTCGTTGACTCGATTTCTTCAACATGATTTTGTTTTCACCCTTTCCGTCCATTTTGTTCAGCTGGTCGTCCGCGCTGGCTGCATGGCGTACGTGACCCCGCTGTGGCTTCGATGAAGACAAAAGATGGCGGACCCGTAGAGGCTTGCCACACACACACAAACACACGCACTGAGAAACACTGCACAAAAACACACACGCGCACTTATAAACGCTAACACGATATCACACACATACACATAACCGCGATTCTGTCGAACGATCTACCGCTCGACTTCGACAGAATATAGAATTCCACGCGATGGCTATTTCTCTTTCTTTCAAATTGACAACAAAAATTGTCTCACTCATGGTCGAAACGACACTGTTTTTTTTTTCTTTCTTTTTCCGATGTCGGGTGACTCACTGGTTCGTCCATATCGCCCGGGCTGTCGACTAACCTTCGTTGTCTGTATTCGCGATGACGTCTGGACGAAAACAAACTACCGCGGCGTACGTTTAACGATGTCGCGGGGGTTCGGCCCACCGATCGTTTTAAGTCGGCGATATTCGTAACACTCATTCTCCATCTCACTCCTAATATCCCTCCCAGTCCATCGTTCCTTCTCATTGTCCCTCACACACAGTAGTTCCGGGTGTCGCGAAGCGACGCTACCGCCATTGAACAAGCTGGACACTGCAATGGCCTAGCGCGGAGGCGGGGGCGGGGGGGGGGGGGCACGCGCACGACACCTCAAATATTTTTTTTTTTTTGACAATGCCATCGCGGTAATTCGATTGATTGTTTTGTAATTTCGTCGAATCTACAATTAAGAACTTTTTTTCCTCTTATTTACCGATAAATAAAAAGTTTCAATAATTAACGGGAACGGATTTTTGTGAAAATATTGTGAGAAGCGTTTAGTTGTTTTCTTCTATTCGCAGGGGGTTCGGTCCACCGATCGTTTTTAGTCGGGCATACTCGTCGCGGCTGCGCGCTCACTCACTCTCCCTCTCGCTCCCACTCGTCCTTCCAGTTGGCCCTCTTCTCCTCTCACTCACTTTCCGTCTTTGCCTCTAGCACGCCACCATTTTGATATCCGCACTCAGAAACACGAACACACATACACACACACACGGGCACTTGCAAACACTAATGCGACTCACACGACCACACACATAACCGCGATTCTGTCGAACGATCTACCGCTCGGCTTCGACAGAATATAACACTTTATTTCATCATCATTTGTCTGTTTTTAAAATCGCCGAAAAATATTGTCTCACTCACCAGTAACGGTCGAAGCAAGACTGCTTTATTTTTGTTTTCGTTTTTTGGATCGCGGGTCACTTACTGGTTCGTCCACATCGCCCGGGCACACAATGGCCCCAGGCGTCGCCCCCTCGAGTGGGAGTGAAAAGGGAAGTGAGTGAGCGCGCAGCCGCGACGAGTATGCCCGACTGAAGACGATCGGCGGACCGAACCCTCTGCGAAAAGAAGAAAACAACTAAACGCTTTTCACAATATTGTCATAAAAACCCGTTCCCGTTAATTGTTAAAACTTTTTATCCATCGATAAATAAGAGGAAAAAACGTTCCTTATTGTAGATCCGACGAGATTTCAAAACAATTGATCAAATTGCCGCGATGGCATTGTCAAAAAAAAAAATATTTGAGGTGTCGTGAGCGTGCCCCCTCCCCCGCCCCCCGTGCTAGTCCGTTGCAGTGTCTAGCTCGTTAATTGGTGGTAGTGCCGCTTCGCGACGCCAGGAGCTACTGTGTGTGAATCAGAGTGAAACGGAACGATGGACTGGAAGGGCGATTAGGAATGAGATGGAGAATGAGTATACGCGCATCTGTGACGAGATTGCCGACTTGAAACAATCGGTGGACCGAACCCCCCGCGACATCGTTCAACGTACGCCGAGGTGGTTTGTTTTCGTCCAGAGGTCATCGCGAATACAGACAACGAAGGTTAGTCGACAGCCCGGGCGATATGGACGAACCAGTGAGTCACCCGCCATCGGAAAAAGAAAGAAAAAAAACAGTGTCGTTTCGACCGTGAGTGAGACAATTTTTGTTGTCAATTTGAAAGAAAGAGAAATAGCCATCGCGTGGAATTCTATATTCTGTCGAAGTCGAGCGGTAGATCGTTCGACAGAATCGCGATTATGTGTATGTGTGTGATATCGTGTTAGCGTTTATAAGTGCGCGTGTGTGTTTTCGTGCAGTGTTTCTCAGTGCGTGTGTGTGTGTGTGTGTGTGTGTGTGTGTGTGGCAAGCCTCTACGGGTCCGCCATCTTTTGTTTTCATCGAAGCCACAACGGGGTCACGTACGCCATGCAGCCAGCGCGGACGACCAGCTGAACACAATGGACGGAGGGGGTGAAAACGAAATGATGTCGAAGAGATCGAGTCAACGACGTGCCAGCGTAACGAGTGAGTAATCATATATTTTTAATACGAAATACATCGTTGTTTTGTCGAAATTAATTCGAATTATGACTCAAGATGCAACTAGAATAATGAAAATCTGAGAAGAATGCGCAGTACAGAACGAATTTGGGCAGCGTACGCCCACAACGATTAACCTCCACGAAAATTACTACGTCAGTGTTCCACACTGCCTGACCCCAATTTTTTTTTGTTATCACGAGTTGGTCGAATGGCGAATTAAATTTTTCGTCCGATCCGTGGTAAATTGAATGAGCTCCGTTAGATGTTAATGATTTTCGCTTTGGGACCTTACAAGATTACAGTCACAAGCAACGATCAATGACACACTGACTAATGTGATCAACCCGAATTTTCGTTTTAACGGGTTTTTTCTCTTCAAATAACAAAATAACAAAAAAAAAAAAACAAGCATAACGCGAAGTCGCACGTTGGAATATATAATTTCGTTGAAAGCGTCATAAACATTTTATTTCCGTCGTAAAACTGTAGACGAAGAAAACGGGTTGAAATCGAAATATTATATATCTCGAGGAGATGAAATTCGAGCACGAAAGTAGTAAACTTGTTGTCAGGCCGGTGACGCCAATTCGCCTCGGGCCACTAGATAAAAAATAAAATAGAATGGATTAAACGCCTTATTTTCATCGAGTAAAAAAAAAATATATATATATGTATGTATATCTACATTTTATCATTGGCACGTGTGTTCCATTCCGGTCGTTCGTTCCTGTCTCTCGGCCGAAACGACAAACATCTCTACTTTCTTGTCCCGCGAGTGAACGAACCAATTAGAGACCATTGCTTAGCGAACCATTCACGACAGCCGACGTTATGGGCGGAGTCGTATATCCGCCACTCATGTTCCATACCTCACATCATCCAACACCCACGTGCACCGACAAACCCGCTAATTCTCACGAATAAAAAATCCGACATCGCGTACTTTCATAATTTTAAAAAATTGTGAAACCAAAAGAAAAAACAAAAAAAAAACACACACACATCTTTGCATATGGAAAACCTTTTCTTGATAATTATAAATTTGTTATGCAAAATGAGCCAACGTTGAATAATAATTTAGAATATAATATGGTGTGCTATTTGATCGATAGTTGGAAAGTGAAGCATTTTGGGAATTAGTGTTGGCGAGAAAAATAAACAACATTTATGCATATGAACATTTTTTCCTTGATAATTAGAAATTTGTTATTCAAAATAAATCAACTTCAAGTAAATAATCTGGAATATAATATGGAAAAGCGATTTGATCGATAGCTAGCACCTGGAAAATCATGGGAATTAGTATTGATAAAAAAAACAAAATATTGCAAAATTATTCTTGACAATTATAAATTCGCTATACAGAAAATAATTCAACGTTGAACAATAATCCAAAATATAACACAGTGAATTATTCGATCGACAGCTGGTGTACCCGAAGAATCGTGGAAATCAGTATCGACGAAATAAAAAAATCAATTAATAACAAAAAACATATATACATTTGAAAAACATTTTTTTAATAATTATAAATTTGTCATACAGAATAAGCCAACCTTAAATACTAATCTCTCATATAATCCGTTTCACTATTTAATCGACAAGTGCCACGTGAAGAATCGTGGGAATTAGTATCGACGAAAAAAAAAGAAAAAAAAATAAAAATAAAAATAAAAAATAAATAAGACAAACAAATATTGTCGATGAGCCAGTGTGTTGTGGGGGGGGGGGGGGTTGGAGGTAAGTTTTATCGCTCTCTTTTATCCGTTCGCCCACGCGAACGTTTACGGGCGAAGCGCTCACAGGCGTCATCAGAGCCCCGGGCATGCTATATTATTATCTATATATATACTCTAACGTTGATGTATATATGTATGAATATATATGTACATGGATGTATGGGTAGAAGTGTGGCCTCTGTGGCCTACGTACCCGCGGTCGAGCGAAGAGCAACGAAAGCGACCCTCCGGTTTCGCGCTTGCGAAGAGCAAACCCGGTGCACGTGTATTCACATAGTGCGCCCGCGGGGTCAACAGTGATTCTTGGCTGATATTCCGAGACGCTCCGAGCCAGATCCGATATCACCAGAAGGCCGTTGGTTACCACTCCTGTACGTCATTTGTCTCCGAGTCTTTTACACCGTGCCCCTCCTTACACTGTGCGCGCGCACACATACACACACAAACACATACACGGACGCACATGGACAGTATGCGGTTCACTTCGGTCTCTGCACCGGTACATATATATATATATATATATCGGTATAGCGTACCGCAATGATACACAAACTGCTGTATGTATATCTATATATGTGTGTGTGCTTGTATACCCTCGAAGACGACGTACCGGGTGGTAACCTCGAGACTATATCGGACCCTTAAAAATATTGTCTCTTCTATATATATATATGTGTGTCGAACAAACTTGCGACTTCCAATGTTCCCAAGACGTTCAACGATGGATGTTGAACGCTTCCCCCACCGATCCGACCTCGCTGGGTCACTTCATATGCTTCAACAGTTTTAAAAATCTTCTATTGAAATTTTCCCCATCGATGATTATATTTTTATATGTCATATTATTATTATCAATGCGGAAACTTATTCTTAGTTGTGTAGAAGATTTGTCAGTTCGATCGATTTTTTTTCCAATCGACCTTCTCGATGATTTCTCAACAATTCTTCGTTCGCATCTTTCAATGATGTACGTAATGGATCATCAAATGTATTTTTCCATGTGATGAATCAAATGCATAATTGATGATAAATAGTGACAAATGTGTATCATTCATTGATAATAATAATCAAGATACATCATTCGAGAATATTGAAAATACTAAATTTGAATTTAGATTTCAAGTGATGATATTTTCATTCAAAATTAATCCAATGTGTGCACAATACTTTCGAATAACATTTATTTTTAGATGATTGGGACATCATTCATCTACGTCAACATCAATATTTTTTATTCTAATTCAAATGGTATTCGGAAAAGAAAAAAAAACATTTCATTTCATTTTTTCATTTCAACATTTCGGACCTTCAAAAACGAGCAAACACAAATCTTAGCATTTCCAAAACTTTTCACCCAAAATAAAATTAGAAAAAAAAAAAAATAAAATAAACCAAATAAATTCGATACACGCGATCGAAAGATAGTATGTCACGAAGTCACATGTGCCCCTCGACGCATCGTTGGTCGAACGTTGGATGAACGGTAGTAGTGGTCCCAGGTGCGTGCCCCCCCCCCCCCCCCACTGCCCCTACCCCCCCGAGAAGGGATAAGGTATAGATCCGAGGGATCGATCGGTGAAAACGCGAGAAGCTCGTATAACGAAGATCGGCAGCGGAAACTTTGGTCTATTCACGAAGACACTGGGGTAGGCAAGTAATACCCATCGGAGTTAAGTTACAGTCACGTTATATACCCGGCGTGGTTGAGACCACCCACGGGTTGAATCGATCAGGAACTGATACCCCCGAACGAACGCTCAAGGAGCGAGTGAGAAAGATGAGCGGAGATGAGAGGGCGAAGACGATCCAAGAAGTGGCGGGGGATGGCAGGCAAGGGGGCTATGAGGGGGGTGGGGGGGGGGATATAAGCGCAGAAGGCGAACGAAGAAATGTTACAATGTAGAGAAGCGAGACGGTAAGAGTTACAGGTGTACATCGGTAGGTTCTTATGTGTTCACCACAACAGTTCCCTTAGACCGCCCCTCAGCCTCCCCCCCCCCCTTCCAACCCTACTGAACCAGGGCGTTGGGCGCCCTCGAGGACGCGCGCCTCAATTTACGATAACAGCTTTCGGAACAGCGCGTTCACGGGTGCTCTCTCTCTCTCTCTCTGTCTTTGTCTCTGTCTCCTTCTCTGTCTATCTCTGTCTCTGTCTTTGGCTCTGTCTTTGTCTCTGTCTCTGTTCTATCTCTCTCTCCCTCTCTCCCTCTCTCCCTCTCTCTCTCTCTCTCTCTCTCTCTCTCTCTCTCTCTCTCTCTCTCTCTCTCTGTCTCTGTCTCTGTCTCTGTCTTTATCTCTGTCTCTGTCTCTGTCTCTGTCTCTGTCTCTGTCTCTGTCTCTGTCTCTGTCTCTGTCTCTGTCTCTCACTCTGTCTCTGTCTTTGTCTCTGTCTCCTTTTCTCTTTCTCTCTCTCTCTCTTTCTCCACAGTCGATCTTATCGTACGGGAGAATTATTGTTCGAACCCGGCAGTCAGCACGGTCGCACGCGCACGACCCTTTCCAGTCTCTCAAAACAAATCACTATAGCTATATATGTAACCATGCGCGGAGAACAAGGAAGACGAGGGAGCATGCACTTGGAGAACCGATTTCGATCGTCTTTTTTCATGTGTGTGTGTGTTTGTGTGTGTGTTTTTGTGTTTGTGTGTGATTTGCAAAACGTCGTCACACGAGGCTCAACCTCTGGGGATAGGACGATAGACTGGTGGGCTGCTGATGCCACGAATGAGGGAGGACGTAGGATGTGAACCTTGAGGTAAAAGGACACCGGATCGAAGAACGTGAATGGTTTGGTCGGTTGGCTCTTGGCACTGCATCGCGAAACGGAATATCCACGGATCGAGATCAACGGAATCTGAAATAAAATTTTGTTCTCGGTTTGAAGTCTTTTGTGAACGAATGGGTTTCGAAAACATATATTTTTTAATATTTGGCGTGAGGTCTTTGAGTCGACATTTTCGGTTTTATTTATTATGACTTATTTCAACATGATTTGTAGGGTGAAGGGGCTTGAATGTGGGATGAAGTTATGAACAATTCTTACGTGCGTTTCAACTTGGCTTCAACCTGAAAACTTGCAGTTATTTTTTATTTTTGAAATTTGGAGGTTGAAACAAAGGTAAAATGACGAAGGAAAAAATGTTAACCTCGGTCGAAAGGTGAAGTATGAGTTTATCCAAAATTCATTGGATAGCATTATTAATAGTTTTTCCTTTCTGTTAACTAAACCTTTAGGTTATAGTTTCACCAGGGGCCATCGACCTGACAATGAATCATTTAGGACTGGTATAGTATTTTATTGGCATGTTGGATTTATTCATTTTCCAAGTAAGTCTCGATTGTCCATATCTTTCCCATCTCCATAAGGTCGTCAATTATTATTGTTTTTTTTAACTTTTTTTTTTATTCCGTATACTGGCAATACGAAGACAGCACTCCGAGGACCAAATCCTTATATATACATGTTGTGTCGTCTGTAGGAAGCAATAACCCGACACATTCCTGAATAAAATAATTTGCCACTTTTTTTTTCTCGAACGTTCAATTTATTCATTCATTGGCGAGCTAAAACGTTTTTTTTTGTTCATTTATTTTTTTGGTTGTTGTCGGTATTCGTTATTCGCGACGCCTTTTATTGACTCCACCGTAGATAAGACGTACGTTGGAAAAAGACAAAAAAAAAACTTCTCGAGATTACGTCTTATCTGTGGATATGCGACAACGTGATTTACGGGAATAATAAAACAAGAAGAGAAACAGTTTTCTTTGGCCAGAGCGATAAAATAGCAAGACGTGCTAATTTCTCTGATGAATTATTTATCGGGATGTTATACAATTCTCAAGTGCCGGACGAACATCGCGACGCGCTGAACAAGATAAAAACCATCAATGATCGCATGTGTGTGTGTGTGTGCGTCTGTGTTTTGAAGAATGACGAAACGTTGAAACATTTCCGCTTCGTGAATATTCGACGATTAACTCGACGCTACGGTATTTTTATTTCATTCATTCAAACGGCACGTTCAAGATTCGCACGAAATATATAGTTGTGACTGTGGAAACTTGACGCACGGGCTGCACGTTGACGGCAGTTGTGCAGCCCGCGGTCGTCTTGAGGATCCGGGCCGGGTAGGGTTTCGAAATTTAGAACAAAATTTCAGAAAATTTTGCATTGCCGTGTTCGAAGCATTGCAAGTTCTGAATTTCAGACGTTCTGAATGTTGATCGATCTAAATTTCAATATTGTGGGTTTTCCAACGAAATTAACCGACAAAAGTTTGTCAATTAGCGAGAAAATCTTTCAAAAGGCTATTGTTAACACCATACAAGTTGCAAAAGTGTATAACCCTTTGAATTGTTGCAATAACACAATCAAAACGATGAAAAATCAAAGAAAAGTCAAGTTTTTATATTGCCGTCCAAACGCTGGCTAAACAACGCTATTTAGACCAAAAGTTTACATGAACAATGTTGTACAGAATTGAATTTCCTATAAAAAAGTTCTCGACGATATGCCAACCAACTTCGATATTATACGCGTGGGGACAGCTCGAAAGTCGGGCAACGTGAAAAATCCGCGGGACTCGTGGGCGTTCGGAATTCTGTGCGTTCGGATCATCGCAACTTCTGAGTAAATGATCGTTCGGAATTTCGAGCACTGTCCTAAATTTACGGTAGGAAATATATCCCGAGCCGAGTTTAATCTCGGGGTTCCAATGGATCCAGCGAACCATCGTAACTGACCCCTAGGCGATATCATAAATATCAGCAATTATCTTTAATTAATAAATGACTACTTAGCGGGGGGTGCGAGCGAGAGTACGAAAATTTAATACGAGACTTATGAAAATTCAGGGTGAGTCGAACGGGCTTTCTCGCTCTCTTTGACTCTCTTTCTCTCTCTCTGTCCTCCATCATTTTCCAGCGTTTCGTCTCTCTTTATCTCTTACGATACGTTTCTCCCTCACGTCCCTCTCTTACCTCGTTCCTCCCTCACGGTTCGGCATGCCGCGCCGGACCGTAAAGCCTGAGCTTTATCGTTGACCCATCGAAACCCGCGTATTCGAATGGCACTTTCATTACCGTCTTTCTAATTGCCCGGGGTCGTCAAAGAATACATATACCGACGAATAATAATATAACGCGTCTTTAATATACCATATTATAGGAATGGCGCGGTGGCTCGGTGCGACGATTCCTCCCCCCTCCCCCCTCTGCGTGTGTGTGTGTGTGTGTGTGTGTGTGTGTGTGTGTGTGTGTGTGTGTGTGTGTGTCCGGCGTATCGAGACGATGAGGATATGCCATGTGGATGGGTCCTGAAACCCGTCTGAAAGCGTCATAACCGCGAAACACGTCAAAACCGTTCTCGAGAGCGAAGTTCTCAACAAGCTTAAGGGGGCTGCTTCACCTTAAAAATTGAAATATTTTTTTTCCGTCATATGAACAATACAAATTGAAAATCGATTTCACAATTATAAAAGACTTGTACTCGGCTATCATTCCTATTTTTTTTCATAGCTATATAAAGCATCTGAACGATGTAAGATTTATCACAAAATTGTTCACTTGTCGTAGCTTTTGCACCAGACGAATCAACGGATTTTCAATTCCGACTTCTCTTTTTTTTCGCAACAGAGCTCGTTCTCAGATGAGGGTGGTATTTTTTTTCTATGATATCTGGAGGTTGTGGCAACCTGTAGAGTGAATGAAAAAAAAGTTTTCTGTAATTTTTTTGATAAACAGTTGAATAATAAGTTACCATAAATTCATTCCAACTCGCGTTCTAAATTCAAGAATCATCCAAGAATCGTAGTCTGTTACGAACAAAATAAGACGTCAAAATTCAAAATCCCTTAACGTTAAAAAATTAATAATGACAGAATTAGTTGTCAATTTGATATTTGACGTAGATATGAATTAACGTCAATAAATAACTAGAACAGTTGGATCATTTTTATGGATATCTTCATTCATATCGACCCACACTTTTTTTTGAACTTTTAACCCTTTTTTTTGTTTTCCAAGTAGGTAGACGCATTCTATTATGTCGATTATGTGTAATAATTTATCAACCAAGAATACCACAAGTTCTTTGTCGAAGGAATAAGAAAAAAGCAAAAGAAAAAAACGAAAAAAAACTAGCCGTTCAGGTGAATGAATAACAAAGTGACAAAGAAGTTTGAAATGAAATAATGATAAGAAGCAGTTCTGGTCACGTTTATTTAGCATTATTAGCGTCCGGACGATTTTTTTTTCCTCGGCGACAGTCACCAGTTCAATGTGACCGCGCGCGTTTGTCGTCTGTCACCCTCCCCCTCCCCCGCTCCATTCTCGTGTGACAAAGAAAACACGGGTAAAACCGATAGTCTCGTGAAATTGAAAATTCAATTATCACTGATTATCGGGTTCGGTCTCGTCGACGTACAGCCCGACGACACCGGACAAATGCATCATACGGTCGTATGCCATTGCGCGGTGTAAAAGGGTGCAGAGAAAGAGCTGTTGAATGAGAGACTACGTTAATTACATTCACATTCGATGGTTATTCAAAATTACTTCACAGAGTATGCCGATTTTGGCCGCTAAAATGATCGTTTTTTTTAAATAAAAAAAACAAATTTAATTAAAAGAATAAATAAATATATGCAATCGATATTTTCAATTTTTCATTTAACAAAAGTATGTTAAAGTCGAAAAAAACGCAAAATACGCGATTTTCACTTAAAAAAAACGATACTTCCCCTTTCACGATTATTTCATTATTCGAATTAGGGCTTACATTTTACGGGGTCATCTGGACCCCAGTGCGACACAGTCAAGGGTTAATCATTTCACGCATAAAAATTGTCCTGACCTCGCAAAAATGTGGATTTGGGACAAACGTATCGAGACTATCGTTGGCCTAAAAATTTTCCAATGGCAATAATATCGCGTCGTACCCGCACAAACGTTCGTACAACATGCGCGCGCACGTGTGAGCGTCAAACCGTCTATTTCGCGCACGAGCGAATAATGCATCGTGAATAATATTTCATGAACGACTAGAAAGAAAGTCTCTCACACACAGGTAAAATACGTGTTTCACGGTTGATGGCACACACACACACACAAACACACACAAACACACACACACACACACACACACACACACACACACACACACACACACACACACACACACATACAGAGCTCGATATTATTTAGCGTCCTGAGGTCGCACCCACTTAACCCCGCGGCGCACGCGCGCGCCATCTCCCCGAGAAACTTATACAGCGGGCCCCGGCCAAAGGGACATTGCCGCGTCTCTGCACGTTTGTTCATTCCCTTCTCGCGATTCTCCCCCCACAGAGACAGAGAATAAGTTGGCCACGGTTTGTAAACGCTAAAGGCAAAGCATTCTTGCCGATTCCCGAACGTCCCTTCGATTCGCGACTTCGAACTCGCGTGGTGACGTCATTCAACCCCCCCCCCTCCCCCGCGCCCCTCCGCCCCCTCTCAGTGGTCACGACCCCAGTTTAACCGACACGGAAAACACCTATCCGAACAATTTTTTTCCAAACTTCACTTCCACGCAAGCGCAAAAGAAAAAAATACAAAAAAAAAAAAAAAACGTCTTATCGCTTTCCGACAAACGCGACGACTTGTCACGTTCTTGTCTTTATTAATGAACGGCCATTCGGTTGACAAGTCTTCGTGAATCTTCGCACCGACGGTGATCGAAAACCATCGTATATATACACCTCGTATTTCCAACTTTCCACACATGGGTTTGTCCCCTTCTTCACCCTCCACGCTCCGCCTCATTCGGAATCGTCGCGTAAAATCTACCATCGTTTACCAACGCCCACACGTCACTTGGGATAATTCGCGCTGTGCGAAGAGACACATCGTCTACTGGACCGCCCGGTCATCGAGGTGGTTCGGAACTTGTGTGTCACGAATTAATTTTCAAGCAATTTATTTGTTTATTGGGGTGTGTTTGAAGTAGATAACGTCAGGAGACATCTGGCAAAGTTTGAGCCCAATCCGAATGCATTATTTCGATTGGGTATATATGTTATTTTCATTATTTATTATATTTTTAAATTATTTAATTTTTTTTATATTTAAATAAAAATGTAACAAATATGATAAAAAATATTTTTTGTTTATTTTCAGTTGCAAGTTATTTTACCGATAAAAGAAAATTCCGGGAATGGAAAATACGTGCGATTTGGATCGAGATCACTTGAAATGAGGATAATTTTTGTTTTGAAAGCTGAACTTCTGAATATTGTCCGCTTGGAATTGAATATGCACAGATGTCTCCTATCATTATCTATTTTGAATGTAGAAACTGCCAGAAGAATCGAAATATCTTGTTTTCTTTTTGTCAACTCACCTTAATGTGTATAATGCGTATAATATATCCACCTTAGTTGTTATCCACAGAGTTTCAGTGATTTATGACGAATTAATGCTGATACTCCCAACAGTGACATAATTTACAGTTGCTTTTATAGTTCGGCCATATCGCACACGAGCAGCACACGTTAAGTTTTCAGTGCGGTAAGTTGTAAAGGTTATAAATCATTGGGTTTTCCAATTATTTAGAAGCAATCGATTGACATTTGAGAAAATTTGAACAAACCTAACCGGATTCGATCCACTCGAGTTTTTAAATTGAAATTGGTTGAGATGACATTTTTTTTTTCAAAAGTGTTTTTAGTATAGCGGATGGCTCCGATATTTATCCGTCCATTAATATTGGACGCGGACGCGAATTTTTATTGCACGATTTGGTCACACAATATTGTAATAATATAACGCCTCGTGACCCAAGGGCAAAGCAAAAAGCGGATTTTGCCAGTGGGCCGAACAAATTAAATTAAATTGGTCGTGAATTTGGACACGCGTCATAATAATAAAGATCGTGTATTAAGATTTTTATTGAAATTCTTGTAGAATATATATATATATATTGCGTTGATCGTCGAATCGAATATGAGAGTATTACTTTATCGGCTTATCGTATATCAATGGATTATACTAGAACCAAGTGGATGCCCCACCGGTTCGATATCTCTCGTCGCGTTCGAATCACAGACCGTTCGTCGCCGTCTTACCAACGTTCTCCAAAATACGACAGAACACATACCCATAATTCGTCTGCGTCTTCGGAACGACAATTTTTTTTACACGTGAATAAACGTACGATGGCAAATAAAAATAAATTCGACTAGGATTTAAAAAATCTTAATCCCCCCCCCCCACCCTGAGAATATATAAAAGTGCAAATTCAGAACGAACGAGTGACCTTTTCACGAATATACTTCCACATTTTTGAAAAGCATATCTATGAGTTTCGTGGCTTTTTTTCTTCGAGATGGGATCCTCGAAATTCTCGTACGATGGCTAGGTGATAGAATTTGTGTTTATGTTAATCCGTCCATTTATCAATACACAGATAATTTCATTACAACTTCGGGATGATTTTCAATATTTGCTCAACGGTTTTTTTCGTCTCCCCATTTTTGAGTGAACTTTTACGATTCGATTTTCAACTTAATCTCAACTGGAAATAATTTCATTTTAATTTATCAATTCGTAATAATTCAATTCCAATTTATTGACTCCAATTAATCTGATTCCAATTTCTCAACTCCAAATTGGTATATAATTTAATTCCAATTTTCTCAATAAAAAATAATTGATTCCAATTTTAAGATTAATTAATTAACATTAACATTTTGTTAATTCACATTTTGTTCAACGTTCTTTCTTCGATCCTCAAATTTTTATGCAATGCTATTATCAAAGATTATTTAATTAACATTAACATTTTCTTACATTTTGTTAATTAACATTTTGTTCAGCGTTCTTTTGTATCTCCCCAATTTTCTATGCAATTTTATATTGTTCCATTTCCGGAGTCAAATTCAAACGTTATCACGATGGAACCGGATCCTCGTGCAATAATCCCGTTATCTAACATAAGAATCATCGCGTTGGATATCGATGGCAAAGGAATTATACGTTCGAACGGATATATAATGTAAGAAGACGGAGTTGTGGACGATGTGATTTTTTTTTTTTTTTTTTTTTTTTTTTCGTTTTTCCAGATCGCCCCAATCGATAAACGTGCGTGATTCACGTAGGTACGTGACTAGCTTGCGCGTTCGTGAATAACTTTTGATACGGCAACACACAAGCCTCGAAGCCATATCGAAAGTTTACACGCACGTGTAACGCGCATGTGGCGTGCATTGTAACATTTTATATACAAAATCGTAGCGCGATTTTTCAGGCACGACAAAAACGTTCGACCTTTGAAAACGCAACCCCGGGAGACAGGCGGACGTCTCGTTTGTTCGAGGCAGATTGGTAGCTCTCGACGGTGTGCAATCGGACATTCCGAAACCCGTACAAGGTCCCTTCGTGTGGTCGCGAGGTTCGCGAAGGAGTTGCAGAGCGAAACGATGATAATCCATCGGAGACCACCGATAGCCAGACGAACCACGCGGAAGACACGCATTTGCGACTAACCAAAGTATAGTTACACATTATTATCCTACTGCGCACTCGGTAGTGCGCAGGTTTCTGTTTTCGTGCCATTCGGAAGATGTTCTGGGCCCGGGATTTATCCAATTAGCCTTTGACGACGAGACGATCGCGAGAAAGCAATGACGATGATGTGGTTTCGGTAATTCAAGTTTGACGGTATTCAACAATCAACTAGTTGATGTTCCTTTGTGGTTTTGGTGAAATTGACTTGGGGAGGATTCTCATTTTTGGGATCTGTAATGAGCGGTTTTTTTTTATTTGTGAAAAAAAAATTGCTATGTAATATTTTGAATTTTTAGGGTGGATCAATTGATTTTTTACGTGTCGATAAAAAAATTGTTAATAATTTATGATCTATAGAAAACTCCACCTTGCTGAACGTCCTCCTCGCCTTCAGTCAATTGGCAATAATTGGGAATAATTGGAACTTAGTCAATTTCGGGTTGAAATTTTGCACATTAGTTCGTAGAGAATAAAATAAGGTACAATTTTTCTTTTTTTTTTTTTTAAACAAAAAACAATCCCCTGGCCCCTTCAAGTTTTTTACCTTTACTCATTGATCCTCAAACCTGAGACATTTAACCTCAAATAATAACAATAATAATAATAATAACATGAATGTAATAGAACAACCTGAGTTGAAGATCACGATTACGTTTTAATGGAAAACAAAATTTAAATAAAAATCTAGTGACAAGTACCAGTTACATATAGATAATACATAACTTACCATTCAAGTGTGCGACTTGAATTTCAAAACCGTGAATTATCATTGATAAAGCTACCTGATAAAAGGTCGTCTCCAAGTTTAAAAAAAAATTAGTATTAATTATGACGTATTATAATTTCATGTGATTAATTATTATTGTATCATGATTATTATTCTTATTATTGTTTTGTGAGCTACCCAATTTTTGAACCCCGAAAAATAATTCTCGCTACACTAAACAGGTCCAACTTCGTCGATTTCTACTCAAAAGTTGAAAATGAGCGAGTTATTTACCAAAAACAAATTTTCCTAAAATTCAAGATGGCGGTCGTATCTAAGGAGGTCTCAAATCAGAATTTAGACTATCAATGACCTCCATTTACCCCCAACAAATGGAAAAATAATTTTTCAATCCCAAATTGTTTTTCATGTGAAATTTACTTCGGGACTCGGCTATATACACTAAACAGGTTCAACTTCATCGAACGAAGTCCTCTCGTCGTGTTTCGAAGGAAAGTGCGTAGGATCGGTCTAGCCACCGGCCAAGTCGTCTCGGTGGCGAAGAAGGCGCCTTTCCAAGAAAATGTCTTCCGCGCCCTCTCGTCGCCGCGGGGTCAAACGTAAAGCCCGCGCGCATTGGCTCGTAAACGTCGTGATCGTGGTCGTCGCAACGAACGTTCAACGGCTCGCGAATAAACGCGCACTATGGTCCAGGGCACGAGGCCCCCGCAGGTTTTATGTTCGACGGGGCATGGGTGACGATAGAATTTTTATTTTTATTTATTTTTTTTCGATTTTTCAAAAATCGTCTTATTAATTTTCCAACGTCCAATCTCGATCGTTCAGACCGCGACGAGCGATCGTTTAGTCATCGACCTCGGTCTGTCAATCTTCCGTCGTCCAAGTACAGTCGGATTTCTTCATCTTTCCCATTAGGCTTTTATAGCTTCGTGTCTCTTGACTCGATTAACGACGAGACCTATCTTCGCAACCGTGACGTTTGGTTATTACGAATGGATGTAGTGTAGGAACGTTATATTACAATATTATGCAAATCAATGTGAACATACCGTATTTTTTATCCTGTAATTTTATACGATTGAAAGTTGGTTGATTTTAGTTATGAATACAAAGTCATTTTATGTGTTTATTCAATAATGAATATGTCCTCCATTGGCTTTGATGACTGCGTGAACTCGTCTTAGCATGGAATCAATTAATTCAAAACAGCTAAAATAGAAATGGCTCCTATCATTTCAGTTTTTGACGTACAAAACAGTCGGGTCGACCGGTCGACTTTCAAATCATAATTGACCGCCAATCAATTTTTTGTAATCTGGCGTCGCACATGGCCCACAGATTCTCGATAGGATCAATGCACCGGTGAACCCCCGTCGCCTTAAAACATTTCAGGATGACCTTGGAAACGTGGCATGTTTTTTGAGTCTTGCTGAAAATTCGGTTCATCAACTGCTTTAACTCTTTCAAGTCCAGTAACTTTTCCAACTTTTTCAAAGTTAAAATTCGACTTCAACATTGCCTTCCATTTTCCACTGTCCAACTTTCCCACTGCCTTCAAATGTTGCCAATTTTTCAGCACCTATCCATGAAAGTCCAGTGCAGTGTTACCATCTCAAGAATCATAAAAAATTCGCAGTCTTCACATTCATTCCCACAATACTGAATATTCGCTGAATTTTCACTTAGGATGAACTGCACTTGCCACAGGTGGATCAAAAGTCATAAGACTCAGGCAATAGCCCAATGGCTCAACGGCTCCAGCTCGTCTCTTCCATTTATCAGTTCCTTCTTCTTCTTCTTCGACGTGTCCGTATATTTTACGGTTTTAATATCGATGTTCCGACTCGGACTTCATGAGCTTGCAGGATGCCTAACACACGTCCGGAACACGCACGAGGCATAGCGGAATGCCGGAGTATCTATGGCCCGCACGATTCTAGATTCTCGATTGTAACCAGTATTGTTTCACTGCTCATCGGGATCAAAGTTCGTATATATTTATGGATAGTTGCGTGTGTGTGTGTGCTTTGACACACCTGATTATCACTTCCCGTATATGTATTTATATATATAAAACACTGTTCAATACTAATGTATTGAATTAACAACTGTGCGAAACGTCTGCATTAATTCACACCAGGTATCCCACCCATCGATATCAGAATTACTGGTTTCCATTAGGACACATGGGTGTATGAAACTGTGAGCTTTTTATGATGGAACAATCGATAAAATTCTGTACGTGCTTCGTGTTTATGAGGCAAGACCATACACAGTCAGTTTCAGGAACTAGAAACTGGCTGTGTACTTTTCTCTCTTTCTTTCTCTCTCTTTCTATCTTTTTTCTCCCGCATTGATGTTCAGTGTGAAAATATTTAATAACGAAATGTGTGCGATATCCGTGTAATAATCGTAACCAAGCTTGTGGGGAATTACCGTCCGAGCTCTCCGAGCTTCGCTTGGAAAAAGGGTCGAAAGTTACCGCGCTCTTGGGTTATGATTACAACTCGTAACACAGACCAACGAATAAAAATAAACGGCGAGACGAGTGACAACCGATTCTTTGAAGTTTTGTCACGTAGAACGAGAATTAAGTTTCAAAATGGTAAATGGACTCTGACAAGCTGATTGTCATTGATTGTCAAAAATTGTCAAAAATTGTCATAAATTGTCAAAAATTGTCATTAATTGTCAAAAATTGTCAAAAATTGTCATTGATTGTCAAAAATTGTTATTGATTGTGACAATTTATGTAGTCTAGTCTATGTATGGACTATTCATAGACCATATACAAACTCAACATAGTCTACTCATAGTCTATGCATAGTCTATACATGCCCTATCCCATATACAGCTTATATACAATTTTTTTTACTTCATTTGTGTTTTGGAAATCGACTTTTGGAAATCGATCAGATTTCGTTGGCACGTTTGATTTATGGATTTCGTAGTCACAGAGTTTTGACACTGATTGCAGCGTGATATTTAAAAATAAAATGGTTTCCACATTATTTAATTGAACGGGGCGTGAAAGAGTTACAGCTTCGAAAATTCGTGTACAACTGTGATATTTGATTCGATGGCCTTGGAACGATTGAGGGTAACGATTGTCGAACCGTTTTCATTGACGGCAAAACGACAATGGCTGTCCGAAGAGTATACCCAATCAGGGCTCCCGGTGAACCCTGTGCAGTGGACTAATCAATCATTTCGATGGTCCCATGACCATATATCATCGTACGAGGTCGTGAAAAAAAAAAAATAAAATAAAAAAAGAATTGAACGACTGACAAAGGAATAGGGATCATGTGTCGATTATTCGAAATCGAATGAGAAAGTCCAACGGTTATAAAAATAGTTAATTTTAGCCTAACGCGAACGTCGTCGTTAAATTACGTCGAATTATTTCATTCGCCGTCGGGGATCGGTCCATTCACTGAAGTTCCACCGGTTCTCGTGTCGATGAACTCGTGTCGGCCGAGCCATTTCCGGAACTCTACCGTAAAGGTATTTCGCGCTTAGCGGGCGAGAGAGGGCCAGGGGGGGAGGGGGGAGGACACTGTCATTAATTTTACGACTGGTACACCTCCTTCGTTCAATAAACCGGGGCTTCGACGGACATTCGTGGTCACGTGTTTACCCAAATTTGCATTTTTATTCTACATTTACAGACCCCAGAATGATCATTTTTATTTTATTTTTATTTTATTTTATTTTTCAATAAAAATAAAACATTTAATTAATGTTCGGAAACTATGTGTATTACTTCAACGCCTCGAACGATAAAACTTTCTTGAATCTTTTATTTTTATTTCGGTGATTGTGGGATATTGATGCAGTCGCCATTCTTACGGAATTTTTAGTTACTTTGCGGTAATTTTTGTGAGCATGTTTATTTAATGAAAATGAAAAAAAACACACATTAAGTTAATGTTCCGAAAGTATGTGTGTTACTTCAACGCCTTGGACGATAAAACTTTCTTCAATTTTTTTTTTAATTTTTTTGCTACTTTGGTGCTTGTGGGATATTGATGCAGTCGCCATTTTTGAGGAAGTTTTAGTTACTTTGCGATACTAGTCGTGAGCATGTACGATCGGTTGGCATTGTCTGTCCTCGTCTAACTCTAAACAGAATGCTAGTATAGTTAAGCTATTTTCTATGTACCGTGACAATTATAGCTTTGATAAATTTGATACTAAGACAAAAAAACAACTTTAATAAATTGGATACCACGCTTCCGACAAATTGGAATAGTTGACGTAATTTCAGCTGTAGAGAAAGTTTGTTCACGATTTAGTTTTCATCATTTTCAAATTGTTGATTCTGCTTTCTTCGTCTATTCTTAATGAATTATTTAAAAAGAAAATGAAAGCCCCAGAATTTGTATTGGCACGTTTATCCAGTTAACTAATGATACACTTAAATAAAATCTTTATATATAATTATTTATTTATAACGTTATATATAATCGTTATAAATAAATGATTATCGACGATCGGTGAAGCCTTGACATGTTCGGGCGAACCATGACGTTATTTTACTGTAATCTCGAAGAATCATCGGTTGATGGTGGTCGTTTGCTTGTGAGCAATAATTTTTTAGTGCCCTCGCGTCTGAAAACACAGAGCATAACCTTTGTACCTTAAAAAAAATGAAAAAAAAAAAAAAAAAAAACAGGTGAAACTTCAAAACCATGAAATAAGAAAACACTCGACGATACGCACGGAGGTGTACGAGTGGCGACATTTGCCGAGTAGCATCCTCTGCTCTTTCATCTGCCAGTGTTCGGTTCCTCATCGAAAAGCAGCAGTCACCTAAATCAACATAATGATGAAAAATTCTAGAAGTTTGACTTACCGAGTGGACGAACCGGGAGCGTGATATCCTCGTCATCGACGGACAGGTGTATACGGAAAATATACATATATACAGATCCGCTGATATAGTAAAAATATTGTCACGACGCAAAAAATAGGTTCCTCCAAAAAAATAAGAATTGTCCGGAATCAATTTGCAGACGAATTTTGAGAAACAATGAATGTCACGAACACATGTTTTTTTTTCGAAAGAGGTTTAAAAATATATATATACGAAGCATTCCGTGTCGAATCAAACGGTAAAAATCCTACCGATTCAGGTGATTTTTTTTTAGCTTTCATTCGACCCCAAAAATACTCATAATTTTTTTCAGAATTTTGGGATTCTTCTGCACCCCTTGGATAAATTTGAAACAATCCCCGAATACGGAAATGGAGATTACTACGATGTTTTTCAATTTTTAAGTCGCCAAATCAGTTTTGCCATTTTTTTTTTCGGGAATTAACAAATTTTTTAAGAAAATTACGCATCTTTCTGATGAAGAAAGCATATTGAGCAAATTTTTTTGATGCCGATATTTTAGGTATGATAAATCAACTCGATAACCATTGCATTTTATTTAATTTCAAGAAATAAGAATTCCCTAGAACTGTGTAAATATTGAGATAGGTTGGGGGCATTTCGAGAACATTGTTAAAAATTATCTGAAACTTATGTGGGAGGCGTCAAAATTTTAATCCAAAGATAACCCTTGCCCAAGGAACACTCTTATATACATGTACACATCTGATGTATCACAGACAACATTGAGAAAGTTTGAATTTCGATAATATCTGTGTTTATTTGCAATGCAAATGTAATCCCACAATTTTTTTTATGACCGATAGTCGAAAGCAGATGCGACGTTATTGGGAAGAGTTAAGTTGCCCCAAGCGAGTGTATCTCTTAAACGCGGAAGCACACTGGTTTTATTCTTTTTTAGCGTGGGCGAAAACGACATTCTCATATATTTCATCTCTTAAATTAACAATTCAAGGAGTCACGTTCGAGAGGTAATATGACACTTTGAGGAAAGAGTTCGAAGTGTGAGTATGTCAAACCGTCGCTCGATAGTTAACCAATGTATCCATCATTACGAAAACAATTATTGCCCATTCACTTGAAAAATCTATATTGGACGGTTTTAATCCTCGGACCCCATTCAGGAGTTACCCAAACCCCAGATTAAACGATGAATGCTTCAAATTAATATTTTTTCGTCCATTAAATCGCGTTTCCAACAAAAAAGAATTGATATTTCATTTACTTGAAGTACATCATTAATTTATTTAATGATTTTTGCCCACACTTAAGAAAAAAATTCCCATCAGAATGATAAAAATTCCAGTTCGAAGTATTGGGGTTGGCATAACCCCACAGTGGCATTTTCGTTTCGAACGTAAACTATGGGGTCCTAGGGTAAGAAAACATACTTTTATTTCCCTTCTCGGTTCTGTAGTCTCAATTGCTGGTGGTTGGTCTAAAAAAAATCATCGCAAAGAGGAAACTCAAAAATATTCATTTTTGATTTTGAAATGTTTTTCCATCTTCCAATTCGGTCATATAAGGTAAAATAAGTTAAAATATAAGGTGAGAATTTCGACTCGGCACAGGTGATACGCTGGAAGATGGAAAAAAAAACGAAAAATGATGCTTCGATTTTTAGTTGATTTTTCGTTGGTTTCGTTAATCGACATCCACCTCACGTATACGCAGTAAAATCTTGTAATACGTCTCTTGGTTGACAGAATCACGTCTATGGGTTCGTGTACGAAGAAGCACGAAACGAGCTAGTTAATGTTTGCGAACTGGCTCATAAGGCATACGCGAGCTTTCTGAATAAAGCGACACACACACGTGTAACCCTGAAAGGAAGAACGATCTCGCCATCAACGTACTGGATATATTTACACAGAACTGTCCTATATATATATATATATATATGTGCGTTCTCGCGACGAAACGACCGAGCCTCGGTTAAGAACAAATATTGCACGACTTACATTGCGGACATGTAGTCTTCTGTGGTCATCACAAAGTGGGCTAATGCAGTGGAATCTGTACCTAACCTGGCACTAGTAGTTAATATATTTTTTCTCCCTTTTTTTCGCACTTTTTACAAAGAGAAACGTCTTACCTTTTTTTTTTCTTTCGGTCTGAATTTTTACCTTAATAAATTCGTATTTACTCTCGTACCGTGATTGTGAAATCTCATCGAACCGTCAATACAATCTTTAAATCATAATATGAATATAAACGGTGAAACGTCTTTTTTTACCGTAATTTATCGGCAATATATTTCTTTTTAAATGTAATTTGAAAAAATAAACCATCGATTGAATTTAGAGTGATATTTAGAAATAAAAGTAAAGTGTCAACCGTAATCGAGAAGTTTGACGAGGAGGGGAGGGGGAGAGGGGGTGGGGTGTTGATCAGTGCGACAACTTGAAAGATTAATTTCTTTTCATCGAAACAAATGTTCTGATTCAGGATTCGAAGATAAACCAACAAAATTATCACACCGGACTTTGATATAAAATAACGTTGAATTTCAGGACACAACATTCGTTTTTATTATTATTCCTGTACGTGTCAAGCATACGCATGTTTTTTTTTCAATAATGTATATATTTACAGAAATATTATCATTGCTCACGAAAAATGTTTTTTAACACGTAATTCACTCATACACTGACCCTCGAATCGCACCTACTGGCCTCACGATAAATTAAGCTTCCATCAGCTTGTAATTAAATAATTATACTTGAGCACCGTTGTATACAATAAAAAATATACATTTCGTGAGCGTGTCTCCCGTATTACATTGTCATTGTCAATTCGCATTAATACTATTTAATCGCTATACATGTTAAAATTTCATTATAAGATACAGAACATAAGAAATCGACGAAAGAAAAAAAAACGAAACTTGTAATCGTCGTGGATCGATCGTTCTTCTTTCATATGTTTTGCTTAGAATGCATCGGAGAATTTATGATAATCTCTTGCTTTGCACGTTTGTCGTTTGTGTTGCACCAAGTTGCGGATAGTGCACTGGAACGTGTGTGCAACCGTGGGAACGTGAATACTACAACTTCTTCGTCGTCTTCGTCTCGTTATTTATTCATTTATTTATTTTTTCTCATCGTCTGGGTCTTGATCACAATATGTATAGAAGATATCAAGAGTTAATTATTCTTGACACAAAATCTCGTGGAGAATCGGCACAATCGAGTGACCTTAGATTCCCGCTAACTATCGAGTTTATCGAATAGTTGTACAGCGTGCAATCGTTTTATCTCCGTGGTTAAGGATGTACGACGCATACAATCCCAGCCAAAAGTACGTTAATCTGAGAAATCTCGATTATAACTGATTTGTGAATGCTAAAAAAATTCGTAATCATCAAATATCGCCTAACATCTTGTACCATGTTTTTTTTCGTCTTTTTCAATCGCTAATATTGAAAATTGAATGTCGAAAGTCGATCGATCAGCATTTTTTTTTGTGGACATTTATCAATCTTTATTCCACATTTTTTAAAAATTTGTATGAAAATTTCATTTCTATGACTTCATCGTCTATATTGGCCGCAATGTGTCCATTTTCCATGAAAACGCATGTCGAATTTCATACAGCTCTAACTTCCAAATGAGTAGGTTAATCATTTTGAAATTTTGTAAGTTTTTTTTTATGATAAAATGATAAAAGCTACTGGTCCTGAAAGTTTCAGAATTTTCTTGACATATGTGTCATATCCTTGATAAGCATACATCCTTAATGACCAATCGACTCAACCGAACGACCATTTCGAAACAAAAAGAAAAAAATCACTTATTTCGAAAACTTTCGTAATGTGACTCGAAACCCAATTCGACAAACACCACAACAAAGATTTAATTTCTCCATCAAAGTCATTTTGTTTCATTGATCTAATGCCCAAATGCGTCCAAATAATTCACCGAAAGAGAAAGATCACTCTTTCAGTCTTCTCATTTCCAAACAAACGAAATTGACTGCAATTCACAATTAAAAAAAAAAGATAAATAAAATAATCGTTAATTCTTCGTAGTAAAAAAATGTAATTTCCCAATTGATTCTTTCCGCAGAACTAGAAAATATATATACATCTCCTGTATGGGTACGACAATTGTCGACGATATTCGCGGTTCTCCGACCAACATCGGTCTATTTGTCGGTAATTTCCATACGCCCCGTTCTTCCTATTTACATCCCACGTACATTCACGTTCCGGTAGCTGAAATCTCATCCAACTCTTTTTTTTCCATTCACCTCCCCGTTGAAGCGAGACTTTACAATCCGCTGTCTCTTCCGACCGTGACGAGAGTGTCGTCCCAGGCAAATCCCGAACGTACAGTCGATAATAAACCATCGAAGACACGCGGAGAAGAAGAAGAAGAGACATTGACCGCGCACGGTTTACTTCGTCAGTGGGGTCCGCTTCGAGCTCTCTCGCACGACTCTCAACAACTTCAACGTTGCGTGCGACGTAAATGCGCGCACGCACTCCATACACCACCCTCCACACACACACACTCACACGGACATAGAAGTTGCACAGACGCGCCGGTGTTGCGTGTATTTACCGTACAGAGCACATGTGCATCCCTGGGCGTCGAACGTTCAACGGATTTCGCAACAATCGTTCGTCTTGAAAACGCATCGTACGTCTTCGAAGCACCGAGTATATCTTCGTGACGATCTTTTTCCCAGTCTTGAAAACGCTTGCCAATCCATCGACGAATGCCCCCGGCTCCTACGTTCTTCCACTTCTTCGTCTTCGTCCGCGTCTCCTTCGTCTTGTTTCTCATCGCGACGACAGCCCCGACCAGCCACCGAAGCTCGAGCAATTTTCATCGATCGTCGGAGACGATCGTAAAACCGTTCCGAACCTCGGCTCTCCTTCGAACCTCGTGACTCGTGGTTGAACGCGAGAGGCTCCGACACCCGACGAACGCTTCCCCTTCCTGCGACCCCAGGCGACAGCTAATCGTATCGTGATTTCTTAAGTCTCCCACTCATTCCCTCATGATTTCCGTTTTCGCGATCGAAAAGACTATTCCGTTTTGACAATTCCGAGTGTTGCTGATGTGCGGAACTTTCAATGACGCAGGCGAATTACTCGCTATTGACAGTTCAGCTGGAATCACAATTTCTTTCTGTGTCTTCCAGGCTCTGCATGCTTATAACTGATCACCAGCAAGTCATATAACAGATCCTCCACAGTTTGCAGAACTCCCGAAGCGTCGTTTTCGCGACAGACAAGCTGGGAGTGTAATCCTTGACCAACAACGATCAATCACACGTCCCAAACTCGAACAGACCTGACTTTCTGCCGGGATCATCGGTATTCGTGTTATTTTCCCAATGTGGCAGTCTGTCCGTTCCGTCATGTCTTTCTGGTCAGATCTAGAGGCGGTCCTATATCCAAATCCGAAGTCTCATTATCTTCCCCATCGGTGCAACCCTCTTCCGTTCTGTCTTCCGTCATATCGTCACCCGAACTCGTCGATTGTTCCGTTCTCCTATGACGATTCTTCATGACAATGGCTGCGTTCTTCGCACTGAGGTCCATAGGTTCGTCCTGTTCGGGACCGAGTGATCGCAAAAATGCCAAACTCTTTTCCTGACTGACTCCCGAAATTTGTGACTCCGTTGTGGCTGGAACCCGTTGATCGGTCATCAAGGATTCCAACAAATCAGCCTGATCTCGAGTACCGTCGGTTTCGTTGTCAGGATTGTGTTTGGGGGAAGGTGTGGATCTCGGACTGACGCTCTCGCTGGACGAGGACGACAGACTGGTCACGGGAATTTGTGGGGTGCCAACTTGATTGACGTAGGGCACGACGAATCTCTGTTGGAAGGGGAAGAACGGAGAATTGAGAAGGTGCATTGGACTCAGAGCCGGATGAAAGAACGGAGGACCTCGCCACATGGGAAATCTCGATGCTTCGGGCCTCATCAACTCGTGAGGAACTGGCATGAGGTCGGATGACGGCCGGGTGACTATTTGCGGACGCGGTGAATCTTCCTGCGATCTTAACGACGCGAGATCCTGCGGCCTCAATCGTGGATCGTCCAATTTCGGTAATCTTCCCTGATAACTGTTGTTTCCCGTTGCAGGGTTTGCCAATCCGGAACTAGGATTGCTACCGTTATTGCTGCTATTGTTGTTGGCCGCGTCCAAAGAATTCAGGACCTTTTCGAACGGCGATTTTGGATCTTTCATTCGCGCCTGCGCCTGATGCGACTGCTCCTGCAGCAGACAGTGAATCTTGAACCAATTGGAACGACGTCCGTATCTCGAACCTGACTTCGACATACCCACCATCAGGCACTTGCGCAAACGGCAAGCCTTGCAAGCCGTTCGATTCTTCTTGTTGATCACGCAAGCACCGCCGTTCTTGCATTCGGATATGCTGCCCAGGTTGTTGTACGTACGGCCGAAGAAAGACTGCGCAACATGTAAATAAGACAAAATCAAATCTGAACGTCGAATTTTGGGAAAACGCAACGAAGCAGACTGTTGAATCCCAAAGGTGTTATTTTTGTGTTCTTTTTGTTTCAAGCTTTTTTTATTAATTTCACAACTGACCTTGCATCCTTCGCACGTGAACGCTCCGAAGTGGAAACCCGCTGCCGGTTCCCCGCATACTCTACAGAGTTGATTCATCTGTAATCAATGCGATAACAATTCGAATTTAATCAACGTTATGATATAATGAGTTCTTTTTATGTGAAAACAAATCAGTGTAATTTCAATCTCCAAAAACTCGGCCAAAAAGTGACATAGCGCCGCCAGATTAGTCTTGTTTTAAAGAGGAAGAATGAAAATTTGTGTTAAAATTTGTCCAGCATTCGTCGCAGCCGGACGTCGTGAGCTGCGCACGCGCTAAGTCAACCCACGATAGCAACTTTTCGAATTTGACACGTGACCATAAAAGGGATGTTAACTCAGAGACTAATTATCCGATCTGAGTAAACCAGGTGTCACTTCGAAGAGGAGTGTATATGTGACAACTTCTCTTGAAGGTTAAAGAGTGTATCTCAAAAATTCGAAAAGATACGAGTCTGTGAAGTTGAAAAAGTTTGAAAATTTTACAATTCTCTCTTTAAAAAAATGCGCAGTAAAGCTGCGAATATAGAATAATATATAACACACAATTGATGTCTTCACGGAAATAACTAAGGCAGTGTCCTACACCGTCTGACCCCAATTTTTTTTTCCTGGCTGGAAATAAATCCACGTGATCTTCAATGAGGTAAAGTCTGTGAAATCGCATTTGCCCGAGATTCAGAGCCTCGAAAATCGGGACTTCACCGGTCAAAGTGGTTCGTCACTCATCAGCCATTACAGCGTAACAAGGCTATGCTATTTTCGCGCGTGAGAAGCGACTACGGGATTCGGTCGCGAGGATACCGGGAGTGCTTCCTATTAAAACCTGGTTAGCCAGTCATTACGGAATCGCGGTAAGCTCGTTGCAAGTGCATCGCATTTCCGTCTGTCCTCGTCGTGGCCACAAAATGATATGGAAAATGAATGAAGAAAGAGATAAAAAAAGAGAAACGAAAAACCCGAGAGAAGGAGTCTCACAGATAAATGTGGAAAGACGCAGAGTGGTGAAGATCTCGGTGGCTGACAGGGGCGGGGGGGGGAGGAGGGTAGGGTGCGCGGTTGAACGTTGGGAGTGAGAAATAGGTGCAAGAAAGTGCAAAAAGACTGGTGAGGAACGGAACAGCATCGGGCTCGGGCTATGCACACAGTAGTAAGCAGAGTAACGTGAGAGGAGACTAACGGTTATAGTCCTCCAGGATTCTCGTGGATTCGAGTCGCGGTTGAGCCTGGCAAATAAGACGTATTCAACCGAGTGAGAGGCGGTCGTGGCCGCGAGGCCGATTCCCACGCAACAAGAGCACTCGGCACTCATTGCCTCGACGGACCAGGCGCAACTAGGCGGCAGCAGGTGGCTCGACGAGCCAACACTCCCAAGCCAATCGTCGTTGGGTGACGAAAAAATCTTTGTTTCCTCCTATCTCAGAAACACGACTGTCACCGAGTGTCTCTGCTGATTCGTGAAAAAGATTTGTTGAATTGTATCGCGTGAGGCGATGATTCCGAACGAAATAAATCGTGAATCAATTTAATTGCATTCTGCTGATTTTGGGTAGAGTGCAATTGGGTGATCAATTAGTTGTTTACCGATTTTCGTGAGAGTCAGATGGCAATAACTGAATTGGATTGCTGACATGGATGAAGAGACTTCGTTGAGCATTAATGATAATCGCGAGGTTAGAATTTTTGGGAATAGAAGGTCGAGGTTATTGTTTAGATTCCAAAGATTCCTCTATGAGGAACTATGTGTTGATCAATTTTGGGTTCCTCATAGAGGAAGCTTTGGCAAATTGTAAAATGATGAGGAAGCCATGTGCAACGTTCTACTTTCCACCCTTTTTTTATTTTTGTAACGTTGAGAGCATTATGTGAGTGTGATGTAAGTTGAAATCAACATATATGGGGCAATTCATGTCAAATTCGAAAAATTATAATTCCCATAAAATCTGAACGTCTCGATGGATTTTGCTCAAATTCAATGCGTATCAAATTTTAGCCGGGTATCTCAAAATTGCGCAAGCTAGAGAGCGCACGACACTTTTTAAAGAATTTCAAATTCCTCTAAAAACAAAAGCACTGCATGGATTTCGCTCAAATTCAGTACCAAGCATCTTCCTAAAGGAACGCAACACTTGACTAAAATTAAGCTCGATATCTCGAAAATTGTGCGAGCAAGAGAAAAAAAATCGATTTTTGAAGAATTTTGAAATCACGTAAAAACAAAAAAACTCCATGGATTTGTCCGAAAATTGAATCAAGCAAGGCGCCCGGAACCCTTCATGTGTGTGATAAGTTTCAGTTTAATATCTCAAGCCGTTCGAAAGTTGTGAACGTTAAACCGAGGTACACACGCACACATACATACATACATACACCCACACACACACACATCCGGACATTTTTTCTGAGTGTGATTTTTAGATGTTTTGGGACATTCTGAACATGTTTTCATGAACAGCTCGAAAAAAAAATTCACGAAAACAAAGCTTCCTCTATGAGGAAGCAAAAAGAAATAGTTATTGCAGATTTCCATTGTCCACCGTTCCATCAACTGGTTGCTCCATGATTGAATATCAAGTCGAGGTCCGATTCTCGTTCGAATGATTCATCGGCAAAATCGGCTTAGTCGAGAAATAGAATTCCGCGAACGCGAAAGTAAATAATAAGAGAAGAGATCGGTAAAAAGACAGAAAAAAAACACTTAACGTCGAAACGTCCAACAGATGACGCTTCCATGACGCACCGAGAGTTTGAACTCGGTCCTCGTAGTCGACGTGTCAGATATAACTATGTGAACGGTTCCTGACGCAAGATATTATAGTAATACGCCTGCGCACACCTCAACGACCGAGCAACGGAACTAAATAATATCCCACGTCTCTTTCGTCCGACGGGTTATGCTTTCAATGGTTAGACAAACCCATGAGGAACGTGTATGTTCGTAGCTTGTGCACACCTTTGCACTCTGTCCGTGGTTGCAAACTTTTGCTCTGACGGGAAATCGCGACCCATGCTGAAACGCGAGATACTGCGAAATCGTAATTTCACGCGACGGGCTGATCGCAACCGCTTTGTACTACTAGCGAGCTCAATTCGTTATTCCATTATTTTGCGATTTTTATTCTTCGAGAAATATTAATAATGGCGGTAGCGGCCTTAATTTAAAGTGGTAACGATCCTCAACACTTCAGAAATCGTCGTCAATTTTTTCTTCGGTTTGGAATACCCCAACGACATCCCCTGATTTTTTACGGAAATTCCCCCCCACCTCCTGATCGCTAAAAAATTTTGAAACATCAACATTGAACATAAAACCGTAATTGTGCCATACTTTTAAATGATCACATTAATTTATTGTATTCTCTATTTAAAGAAAAATATTTTTATAATTTTTAAATTGCATTTTATGGCATTTTATTGAATTTTAATTTATCATATTTCATTCTATTGTTAATATTTATTTTTTAAATTTCTTATGAAAAAAATCAAGATATCGATGATTTAAAAAAAAATAACAATGTTTAACAAGAAAACATTGTTGTATTCAAAGTTTTTGTTTATTTCAATAGTTTCGAAAATAAAAATTCATCGAATGAATATTAACAATACGGATGCTATTCCACAATTATAAAAATTCTTTATTCTTTTTAATACAGAAAACGAAAAAAAACTTCATCAATTTAAAATATGGCACGATTGCTGTTCTCTTCAATTTTCGACCTTTCGAATTTTTTCTGAGGGTGAGATATATTTCTTATTTGTCAGAAAATCTTTATTTCAACATATATCACAAAATTCAAAGAAATTTCCATCGTTGATTGATTTCTCTCATTGCTGAGCCATCTTGCGTTTTTTTTTCATTGCTCTGGGTATTCGATCGACAGGACGATGTGTCTCATTAGGTAATAATGGGTACACGCACGTATATACGATCACGTACAACGACTAATCGTCCATACCGATGTGCACATAATAATGCACGTTACAAGTTAGACAAGTGTGGACCCAGCCCCGACATCCTACTCACAGTCAAGAATACGAGACGAAGAAAATCCACAATGATAATCATAATAATAACAATAATCGCGAGAACCGTGCGTGGATCCATCGGTCGTGGTACCTATAATACACTCCGAGTGTCTGAGGGGGCGAATCGAAAAAAAAAAAATTGAAAAATTCGCATTCACCCATCGTAGTTATTACTCATTATCGGTGTGAATGATTATTCCATAAAGTGACGCGCGAGAGGCGTCGCCAAACGTGACACAAGTGTATAATTTACGACAAACACACGACAAAATACCAACATTCGACGGGTGATTGAGCGGAATGAAGATGACGAATTTCTCTATTGAATAATTATACATCCAGGTGCATTGCATGTACACATTTCGTGTACACAAACTTTTTACAGTCATCTGTTTGAAAACTTTATTATTAAATAGAAAAAAAAATGTTGTTTTCTCATTTTTAGTTTTAAAAGTTTCTGAGTGACGATATTGGATGGAAATTAAGGTTTTAAAAAAACTTCACCTGAATACTTGAAATTCCAGAGTACCGAAAAGTTCATGTACATAACCATAATCGAGTACGGACTGGGTAAAAATGACCCAGTGTATACCTAGATGAGTTACTATTATAAACATTTGAGTCTAATTGACCTGAGAAAATTCCGACACATACTTCCACTATCTCAGAATGTGTTAATGTATTTTAAAATTGCAAATGTCATCATGAACTTGAAAAATAAATTCTAAACATGAATCAAATATCTGGATCCCATGAGTACTCGCAGAGTTGAATGAACAATAGAAAATAAAATAAAATAGAAAATTAATCCTGCTCAGAATTTTTTCGATGACTACACGAAGTTAACCAGAAATATCAAAACGTTCATCCCACAAACGATACGATCGAATAATTCACAATTTCCAACCGCAGAATTTGCAATGAGGTTAAAAATTTGTTCTTCCCTTTTTCACTCTTCTTCCACCTGCCAAACTCAAAATAACTGCAAGTTTTTGAAACTACGCAAAATAACTGCAAGTTTTTGAAAAACACAAAATAATTGAAAGTTTTTGAAAAACACAAAATAACTGAAAGTTTTTGAAAAACACAAAATAACTGCAAGTTTTAAGGGCGAAATAAAGTTGTAAACGCACTTAAGAATTGCTCATAGCTAAATCCAACTTTCAACCTCCTTCACCCTAAAAGTTATCTCGAAATAGCTTGAAACAAAGGTCAAAAATTTCGACTCGGGTACTTGTTACATAAACACAATCTCACATTTCTCTCGTCCCACTCTGACTCTCACATCCTTCTTCACGATCTCGTTATTATTCCGTCCATCACGATCTTTATCTCGTTCTCGAAACGTGGGTGTGCGTAGGCAGTCAACAAAGTTGGAAACGTTGACTGGGGACCGGTATTTCGAGTCTATGTATAGCCACATAAGCCACATGAGCTTGGGCCACGAGTAAATAGCGAAACATAAGTATGCGGAGCACTCACCACGTCGGTGTTAGCGGGTGCCGTGACGATGCTCGACGTTGGTGTCCACCAACCGGTGCTGGTGGCCGTCGTGGGGATGATCGTGCCGCCACCGCCACCGCCTCCGGCTCCGCCGCTGCCGAGAATCCCAGCGGCAGCAAGATGTCCCGCCGGTGGACCAAGAATGACGGCCCCCGCTGCACCACCGTTGCCCGCCAAACCTGCTGACGCGTTCGACAGTTCGCCCACGTCCATTCGGACAGACAGCTTCCAGCCCTCACTTCTTCCGCCTTTATCGCCGTCCGGATGCTTTCGTTTCGCGCTCCGTCATGAGAACCACAAGATTGTCGTCGATATTATCGAGATGAGATGTCGCTGGAGATTGCGGAACTAGCGGTAGCTTCGCCACTCCCAATGTCCACCACTTCTTCATTTTCGACACCAGCGCCAATGGGCCCCGGAAAAGTTTTGCCGATTCAGATCCTCCAAGATGTCTGATCGATCGATGATCACCTTCTCGTCGGCAAATTCGAAGGAATTTGAGATTTTTGGTATCGAAGAATGTTTTCTTGGTTCTTTCTTTTTCTTGATTTTCTTTTGATCGTTGGAGCTTGATTGAGGGTCCGGGAGGCTGTGCAATGATGTTTAACGCACTGAAACTGTAAAGAATCATTGATAACTTAGCAGTGAGGGTATCTAAGCTTAACTTTATTGCGAGAATATAGAATTATAACCCTGGAACGGATAACTGCGGTTATACCTAACCCCACTGGAAATTCTAAGTACGTCCCTAACTCAACCGAATTTCTGTATATACGATCCGGGACCCTAACCATAATTCAATTCGAGCATTTGGCTGTCCCTTCGATCGGTAAGCGACGGAACTAGTGCCTTGGGATACGTTTTTTTTTTTTTCAAGGAACAGTAAAGCTGCTGGTATAATCTTGAAGTGTGACTATTGTACCTTCAATCCCGTTGGAATTTTCAAAAATCGGTCTAACTGTTGAATAAAAATGAGGGACTTTTGAAGAATAAATCACGATACAAGTCATAATGAAAAACGAATTCTGAAATATGAAAAATGATATCATATTCAAATAGCAATGTTTGGGAGGTCGGCGGCAAGGTTAAAAATTGAGATACGGACCTCAAATCGTGAGAATATATTTTTCTAGCCCTTTTAAACCATCTGATCATCCGGGACCGTACAAATTATTCTTAGAATCGCAACCATGGGTCATTCGTGTCAAGCCGAATTTTTCATCATGAAATAACTTCTGAACCGGAGCAATTTTTTCATTATATGAAATGAAAAATAATAACAATAAAATAACGATTGTATCGTGAAGTAGAATGGTTACACATTATTTCAGAATTTTTACAAAATTTTTGGTATCCATAAGGCAGCCAAAAAATTCAACAGACAGGAGTGACCCATGGACACGATTTACGGATGTCAAAAAATACGATACGGTTCTGCGGGGGTTGAAAAAGAACAAAAATAAGGAACACCCCAATGTATATAGTTGCATGAACGGGTATAATCGATCTTGCGCGCTTACCACGTACTCGACGCCCGCGGTTACCCGATCACCTCGTCGTTTTTCCCCCCGCACGTGGATTTATATATACACACATCTGTATATATATATATATTTATACCAGCGAGGTAGGTATATCTATCCACCTAAATCACAGGTGTAAGGGAAATATGGTGAACGCGTGTAGCGTTGCTGGCCCGGCACGCTACTGCACTCCATTACCCATACGAGACGGCAATCCTAATTAACTAATGACAAATTAATTAAGAGTCGTTATCCCCGAGAGGTGTATACCGGTTCGTCGACGCGATGCATAATCGTTTCGGCCAGCAAATACGGCACCGTGGCAAATCCACCGCTTTCTCACACGTCCCAAGTCAAAGAATTATGTATAAGCTGTACACGAGATTGGGCCTATGTAGACTATATAGATTCTATATAGGCTCTGTCTAGTTGATGTATAGTTTAGCTAATGTACAGTCGATGTATAGTTTATCTAAAAAAACCTAACTTTTTTATTTTTTTACTACAAACGAAAATTGTTTCATTACAATGAACTACCAACGATTCTCTATGAAAATAAATTATTAGATCCAAGTTTCGTCAAAGTCGTGTGCTGGACCTTTTTTGAAGTCCCATAACTTTTTTTGGGTCTTAGTACAAAGGAAAAAATTTTCACTGCAAACAATTACAAACGGAAATCTTCAAGATAAAACAAAAATAATTCAATTTCTTCAAGTCAAGTAGTTTATATGGAATATATATGATAATTCTACTAAGGTTATAATGCCCCGCGTCATACGTGGATCCCAAACTGTTTTCAATCTTTTGTGAATTTCTAATTTTAACTCGAGCAATAATTGTGCGAATGAACGAATGGGGGAGTGTCATTTTGGTCAGGACTGGTGAGCATGTATTGTTGTATCCATTGTTGAATGGAATTGAAATGACATAACGTTGACTTATGATTGTATGCATGAAAATGAAATATTTCAAATCTAGGGACAACGAATCGATAGAATTTAATTTAAAAACAAAAGTTAAAAACAAACGTTTGATAAAATAGCGTATTCTAGGGTTTACCAAGGTTTACAGTGGGGGTAGATGAGTTAAAAAAATGATCATCATCAAGATGGTTCAAGATGATTTATTATTATTATTGGATAATTAATAAAAACGATAAGAAAATCGCTAACTTGAATTGCAACTGCTTAGCTAGCTCTTTAAAATATCTCCTCATCAAGTATCCGCAGTTGTCGCACGCAATATATTTATTATTATTATTATTATTATCAGATAATTAATAAAATCTATGAAAAGATCTGTAACTCGAATCGCGACTACTTAGCGCTGTGTAAACGCTTATCTATGTCGTAATCTTTCGAAGATATACAATCGTCGCAAACTATAAAAATCTATTGCGTTCAAATGTGACTGAAATGAGGGTGGGGGGGGAGGCTTTTTCCGTGAGTTTAATCCATAATGACGAAAGGGGAATGATCATCTTTCGGAGCCTACACACCTGTGGTACTGCGATGATTATTACACGATCGTCTTACGTCTGCTCGTTATAATAATCCGATATGTCGCAACTCATTTTTACAGCCGCTTTTAAGCACGTTGAGAAAACCTATGCGCAGTGCCGCATGCGTTTATCGTCTCGCTGCGTCGGTCGACGAGTCTCTCTCTCTCTGTGTCAATTGCAAAAAGTCCATTCGCGTTTTTCGTAATGTTTCTTTAGGTGCAAACGATGTCGCAATCACATGTTGCGACATTATAAAGACGAAGATCGGGATGAGCAAGGGTCGTGATTCAAAACGATTAGAACGGACAATGCTTTGAACATACAGCATTCCGAACACCTACCGGTTTCCCGACTTACAAGCTTTCCCACGCGTAAACTGTCGATGTTGGATATCAGCCGTCGGGAGCTTTTTTGTAGAAAATTCAGTACTCTACAACATTGATCATTCGAACTTTTGGCCCTAATACCTTTGTTTAGCCAGCGTTCGTTCGGGAAGACGAAAATGCATTAATTTCTTACATGTTTTAATTAGTTTCTTGAGACAATTCAAGGGGCGACACACCTTTGAAATGTGTAGAGTGTTTTTAATGTCATTTGAAAGATTTTAGTACTAATCGAAATTTTTTGTTAGTTAATTTCGTTGCAAATTCGACAACGTTGGTAGTCTCGGGGCATTCGAACAAGATACAGCAACTATACCTATATTTATGCATGTTATGAATTTCGACCCTTCGAAGCAATGGCGTTCAATAATTGCGCTTTATGAATTTAAATCGTTCTCAACATTCATCGTTCTGAATTTCGATACCTCCACGATTAAGCATCGGTCCTCGTTGACGGCACGTGTTTGTCAGTTAATTATCGTCATTATTAGTTAATATTGCCAGTCCCAAAAAGGACGACAAAGGCAGTGGGAATACGCAACCATGCCTGCACGCGATTATAAATCGTTTTTTAATGAACAACAAAAAACCAAAAAGACGAAAAGAAATAAGTATCATAAATGTCTATATTTTGTTTATAATTCACTAGAAAATGTAGGTAAACTTTTTTTATCATATCCACAACTTTTATTCGATTAATTTGTAGCAGGAAACTTCCGAATATGATTTCGTCACATTACCAATAATTTTATACTTCAAACGAATTGCTCTCTGATTTTGTCTCCAATTTGAAAGTAATTATGATGCTTCGGTTCCGTCGGATCGCCGCACATGACGCCAACTTTATCATTCCGTTCCATTCCTGACAATCACTTGTCTAAGAAGAAGGGTTCAATCTCTTTCGTGTTTTATTTTTTTCTTAATTCGGTGTGATAATCAATCGTGTGACCCTTGTCCTACAACGTTATACCCTTCAAACGCCTCGGAGCCCAGTCAAATCTATCCATTTCAACAACCCACTATTGCAATCGAAGTCTCCAACGTTTCCAATAACGTTCCAGAGATCTTAAAAAACGTTAAATCTCAAATGTTAATTTCTAATATTTATTCCGTAAACTAAATTACATACTCACTCTATGAAACATCAGCCAGTATCGCCATCTCACAACAACGTGAATACGTATTTAATCCACAAACGTTCCGACCACTGTGTTCATTCGACACGCTCCATGACAATCAATCAGTTCGATATAGCCAACCAATCCACCACAATCATCCAAACTTGTCACAACTCATTACCCAAATCTGACGACGTAATCACAACAACTAAAAATACGCTGGTTCGATCATTCAAAATAAAAAAAATAAAACATAAATCACGTCACAATAAAACTTAACACCATAGAAGAAAAAATTAACGAAATCCATATCTCCATGGTGTCAAAGACATCATCGTCACCACGCACATTCCAACAGTTCGCACGCACCGTACTTCCGGTTTGTCTTATCGTCATTAAAAAAAACAAAAACAAAAAAAAACAGATTAATTGCAACTTATAAAAAATCCCAAATTTCCGCGAATGATTCAAATGTGACACAATTGAATCCGAGGTTCCGATTCTAGAGGTGTGTGCCCACGTCGTGTGTGAAACGTTCCGCGATCGGTCCCAACCAAACGCGAAATGACGGGACGAAACAAAAAAAAGAAATTAAAAAAAAAATAATAATGATAATAAAAATAGCAAGAAAGAAAAACAACAACAACGAGTCGAATGCAAAAAAATGACGATGATTGGTTATGGGGCCACGCGAGCTCGATCGTGTGGGTCAGTGAATCGAGCTGCACCGGCCGGCGGGGCGTGCGCTCGTGTAGCACGTGGCCGCAAGACTGAATCCTTATCCCCTACCCATGGCTGAGTCCCCACAGCATCCACAGCGGCGGTCAGGTCCGTTTGTCCGGTCCGTCCTTATCTCGCAAACACGCGGTCCCATGCCCGTTTGTGAAAGACCACGATACGGCCGCGCGGGGGCCCCCTTTTCTCACTCCCCGCGAGGGGGCATAATCTCCGCAGTCGGTTCTTTCGCTCACTTGCACCGCAGCAGCCGTATAACAGAAACAGCAGCAGCAGCAGCAGCAGAAGCATAGAGGGACCGGAGGATCCACCATCCGGGGGACCAGCGTACCACCGCCACCGACCTCAACCGAGGATCGGGTAGGTGGGTAGGCAGGTAGGTATGTACAACCTGCAGCACACTCCTTTTCTCTTCCCACATAAAGCCGCTTCTCCCGGACACAATCACAAATCCACCACAACCACATGTCCGAACATTATTCGGCAAGACTGTGTGTGCCTATGTGTTGGAAATACGCGCGGCATACCTACCTGTTCAACCGTATCCACCTTCGGGGAGGACGGCTACGTATGGACGTACTTGTAACCTATGGAACGTTGGTCATGTATCTGTGGGATAGCTCCGTAACACTCCCACTACGATTTTTTTTTTTCAGGTATTATTCACGTCCCACCAGCAACCTGCTGCTGCTTCTGCTGCTGTTGGTGTCGCTGCTTCAGTCTTGGATGTCTACGTCTAGGACTGTTCGATACGTGAAACTGCGGTTTTTTCAATCGGGAACATTTTTTTGTGAAATGCGATTGTGGCACTGCTTATTTGTTTCTGGAGCATCAAGCATTTTTGGTGATTGGAAGGTTTTGATAGGGTGTGTTCAACGATGAGTTTGTTTATTGTTGGGCTGCTTGTAAAAAGATTGCCATTTTTGTGGTGAAAGGTTGATGATGGTAGAATCTTTTGTCCTGGACATGGAAGGTACTGATTTTTTACCTGGGAGTTTTGGGACTAAGGAACTGAACTACTGTGGCAGGATTTTAGGGTAGGACCTACGGAAGTTTCAGAATTGGGACTTGGATGAGAAACGCAGAAAAATAGAGGTGACAATGTTAGAGTCCCGGATGAGAGGGATGATCAAGGATGATCACCAAATCTGTCCCCGGTAACGACTCCCTGTTAGCTAATCCTGCAAGTGCTATCATCTATTGGGCCCCCTAGAATAGTATAGAAGAACTTCGATGAGCTAGAAATCCCCCTGATCGCTTTTGTAGGTATTTTAAATCTCCTTATCACTTCGCAATGTAAGCTACCTAGTAAGGGGTCCAGTACCGTCACAACCTGATGGAAACCGAAACCCTTCCTTCGTACAATTATCAGACCCGCCATTCTTGTTAACTATTACTCCGATGCTTACGGATCAGCTAATCGGTCCAGCCATTTACGACTGCATTATCATTAGACGAGATCTACTTGAAGTAATCCGGCAGTGACCCCAACGTCCACTCCCACCGATTCCCATGCCGAAAACCAGAAGTTTTTCACATTGCCCTCCAACAAATCTGCCCATTAACATAATCGAACCACCCAAGTCACAAAAACGTGCAAAATCAACCTCAACTTCCCGATAGATACCGAATGGATTGCAGTGCCTTTCGACATATTCACAACAGCAGTTGAAATCGCTCGGCACAGTGCGGAGGCGCCATCTGTTGGCTTTCCACCCGAGTTCCATCGTTGAGTCGCGCATGCGCGCTGCATCCCGCAGCAATTCGACTTCACGCAATTTTTTATCATCGTCCGTGAATTATATACATAATATGGTTCGACGAACGATTCAAATTTGTATTCGCTGCAAGATCGGTAGTAGAACGTTTATGGAATTAAAAAACAAAAAAAATAACAACAAACAAACAAAAAATGTCGATTAAACGTGGAGTACACGTTAGTGTGACGGGCTTCTCGGAATATTCCGCGCGTGTGAAGCGCGCCATAACCATCATGACTATCGAGAATAAGCATGCGGACAAACAGCATCGAGGCTCATTTCGTTTATGCGCGTGCGCGCGAGCGCGCGAAACGTACTCTCGCTGTGATTTACGGCCCGGATCGGAGGCGCGCAATAATCGCGCTGCGCTTATACATATGTATATATATATATATATATATATGTGTGTGTGGATATATATTTATACATGCGCACATATGTGTGGGGTAGAGCGAATAAAAAATTCAAGTGCGAGAGGTTGCCTGAGAAAGCACGAGGATCCGAGGGGAGCAACGGATCGAGAGAGGCGCTGCTTTACAAAACGAAGTAGGAGGCGCCCGATGAGCGGCCAATAGAAAGAGCCGCCACCCACGTCGCGATAAAAAAAAAATTAATTTATCACGGAATGAACGCCTACGCCATTGCGCTCAATCGAGCATCGCGATTCGCCGCTATCACGCGAGATAGCGTTATCTGTCGGGTTGAAATTAAAATCGGCGAGCGACTCCGCCCGCTTAACATGGGCTTTCGTGGCGCATCAATTAGGATTATCATGGGCGTTGTTGTGTGGAGCGGGAGTTGTGATACAGGGACTACGAGAAAATTGCAGAGCGGGGAATTGCCGATGATGGGTTATAGGTTAAATAGATTTGTCCGCCTTCGTATGAAAAACACAACCAACGACTCTCGGATTATGAGCACAATTATTTTTGTATTGTTTTTCTTTTTTTTTTAGCTGCATCGACCCGCGTCGTCGGGGACGACACTTCTGGATCGGGCGCCATTTTGCAGGTTGAAATGATTACGAAAAATAAATTATCAGGCCGATTGCAACTCTGTGGATATGAAAAGTCATGGCTACCTTGAAATTGATATTCAAAGGTTAATGATAAATAAATCAGCATGTGCATACAGTCACCACAGGAAGTATGATAGACGTTTGAAAATATTCTGAAAATGTTTCATCAGAACAAATGAGCATAGAAAAAAAAAGCGAAAGGTGTGAATGAGGATGCAAGTGGATGACAGTGTTGCAATAGCGTTTGTGATTCCATCTTCAGTGTTTCAACGCTACACTCACGTCAGAGTGAAGCCCAACATTGGGTCGGAAAGTGCGTTATCGGCCTTGCCGACGGAAAGTATTTTTCTTAACTGCTTTACCGGGTTGTGGATTCCATCTGTATCATGCATCGAAGATGCTGCTTTGTGCTACAGTTGGTCACAATCGATGTCCGTTTTCGAGTTACCAGGACAGCAGAGACTGGTCATGTAGTTTGCTTATCGCATGCCAGAAACAATTGAGGGGGCTCAAAATGTTTAGCGTCTGCCGCGAATGCGAGAGAGATAGAGCCATCGGCGCTCGCGGCGGAGCGACAGAGAACTTGTTCCCCTCCAACGTTTTTCATCATGTTTACCAGCAGCGCGGATAATTTTTCCATCACACGGTAAGCAATGTTTATCCGACGTGTAATATCGATCGTGAAAGACGATATAACACGAGCGAAAACCCGAACGGCGCGCGCAATATTTCGATTCCTCCGACCTAACCTATGATTCTTCGAAATGACGCGATTAAACGCTCGATTGAGAGTGCGTAGGTGTAGTTGTGTACGAGTGAGTGTGGGTGTAGGCGTGCGCGTTGCGCCTTCGTAACACGATGAGACGCGTAAAAAAAAAATGGCTACTCGCATCATTAGTTAAGTAAGTTGGTGCATCCTTGTGGCGGTAAACACTGCGGTGCATTAGCTCGCTTCGGCTGCCGGTGCATCAGCTGTATCGGTGGTTCACGCATTCACTCGATAACCTCAAATTATCCTCATTATATTCCAATAAATAAACAAAATAAAAATTTGAAAAACATCCGCAAAAAAATTGTTAATGCCATGGCAACTGTCAAAGTGACCGAGCAAAAGGTTATACTGTGCGGTGAATATGGTGTTGGAAAAACATCGATATTCCGACGATTTGCTAACAACACGTTTGTTGCCAATAGCGACAGAAAATCTACCCTCGGTCTCGACAATATCAACAAAGAATACGCTGTGGACGACAGACGAATACGCGTGAGTCTTTTGTTTTCGTTTATTTATTTTTTTTTTTTTTTTTTCACATTTTTTCAAATTCCCTTAAACACCACACTGCGATGAATCCCAGCGAGCAAATCGAGATGAGTTTCGACAAGCGTAGTTGGTGATTCGAAAATGTTGCTTATGACGAGTTCGGAATGTGGTTTTTAAGGGTCGATAGTGGCTCCGTTGTCAGTCGCTTGTGAGCTTGGTTTTCAGCTAAATGTGCGAGAGAGAGAGAGAGAAAGATGAGCCGATTGGCATTTTAGTTGCAATTGTGGGACACCGGGGGCATGGAAAGAGTAGCTTCCGTCACGTCGAGTTACTACAAGTTTGCGGAAGCGGCTATTCTGGTCTTCGCGCTGGACAATTCGACGTCCTTTCATTCGCTGTCTCAACATCTGCTGGACATTGTTACTTACGCGGAGAACGCTAAGATATTTCTCTGCGGCAACAAGAGCGACGCCGATAACAATAGTCCGCAGGTCACCGACGCCGAGATGGAACAGTTCTGGTGATTGTTGATTTTCAAACATTTAACAATGTTCGTGTCGACGAATGACGACTTTTGATTTTTATTATACAAATTCTTGGTATTCATGACTGCGACTCGTCATGCAGCTTGTTGATGACGAGTCACGACTGTTGTCACAACAGACTGTTTCATGAAAGATGACTCCATCGCTGATGTAAATAAAATGAATATTTAACGCTTCGAGAGGCTTATATAAAAAATTTTATAATCTATGCACATCAGATGAGTCGCTCATTATTCATTCTTATTGGAACAGAATTAATCTGTTCGAATCCTCTGATCCGAAAAATTCATAAAAATGTTTGTCAGAAAACAGCAAAAAAAAAAAAAAAAGAGAAGTTTGTAATAAATTACTTAAAAAATTGAAGGATGACTGCATTCGTCATTTTGCGTTCAGCACAATAAATTCGTTTCCATTATTCCAGCGAACAATGCCATAATCTGATCTCAGCAACTTACAAGACGTCCTGCAAAACGGGGGAAGGTATTAACGAGATGTTTGAAGACATTGCTCAACATTTGGTCGAAGCCAATCGATCTAGAATGGGTCTGCACGACATGGACGAGGATCGTTTCAAAATATCTTACACCGACGAAGCCACCGATCCCGCTTGCATGTGTTGAACTATGCGCAAGCGTGGAATATGGGTGCCGAGTGTTTATACATTTTTTTCTAATGCATAGAAAAAAAAGAAAAAATAACAAATTCATCATTTCTATGACAATGGAATAGATTTTTATTACGAATAACAGCCGGATAGTCGGATTGTACATAAATCGTCAATTCAACGAATAAATAATCGTCGAAGATCGCTCATCGTCCAACGCTGGTCATTGGCCAAGACAATCCGCTTTACAATTATCAAATTTTGTTCGAACGAAAAAACAAAAAAAAAAAAAAGAAACAAATGGAAAATAGCAATCGCTAATGCTGAGTCCATTTGATCGTTGTCAGGTCGATACCGTCTTCTACCATCTCCCACAACGGGCTGAAAAAAGCAAAGAGAAAAAAAATATTTGTACAAGATTTTCAACGTTTATCGAAAAAAAAAAAAAAATTGAAAAAAAATAAAAACGAACGTAAAATGCATAAATCGAATAAATATTTATATCGAAACAATGAATTCGTTACCTCATTTCCCGAAGTCGTTTTACGTGACGGATCGTACTGTCGGCTGTATAATCAATTTCTTCCAGAGTCGTGAAACGTCCAATTCCAAATCTAACATCAGAAAGAGTCGTGTTATAATCGACGGAGTCAAAAGGATTTGACCCCAAAAAAAATGTCGAGCTTCCCGCATTTTCCAGGAGGTCATTTGTTCATTACTTAGTTTATAACGTATAAATTCCGGATACTTCGTATTTCAAAATTTCATCGTAAAGTAGAAACACTGAGAATCATTCGTGAATTTTCGGAGATTTTTACGATGACATTTTCCATTTATTTAAATTATTTATTAAAAAAAATTATGTGAAAAAAATCATACAAGATGTGATAATATATATTCGACGATATTTGACGATTATGATTTTTTTCTGTCATTTACGACGCAGTAATATAGTTTGTAATCGAGATTTCTCAGATTGTCATACTTTTGTCCGGGATTGTATGTGTCATGCATCCTTAACCGATAAACTCACCTTATGCTCGAATGAGCCAAGTCTTCGGTCGCCCCGATGGCTCGCAAAACGTAACTGGGCTCCAAACTGGCGCTCGTGCAGGCAGACCCGCTGCTCAACGCCACGTCCTTCAGTGCCATCAACAAAGATTCGCCCTCTACGTAGGCGAATGAATAATTAACGCAACCCGGGTACCAAGCCACGGGATCGCCGTTGCGAACGAGATTGGGCAAATTCGACTCCAGTTTTTCGATCAGGTGCGTCGCCAGAGAATTTATGTACTCGCTGTCGTACTGGAAATAACAAAAAAAAATAAAATAAATGAAAGAGGGCGTTGAGAGAAGATTTTAGTAGCAGAATTAATATTCAAAGACATTCAATGACGATATTATACATTTTTTTTACGAATTGCTTAGGTCAGATTAATTTTTATTATTCCCGAAGCTTTGGCGATTACGACCGAATTTTTTGGAGCTGTAGCAAAAACATTTTTCGTTTAAACTAATTTTCATTTAAAAAATGAAAATCGTTGATTGTACTTTGCTCCATCAATTCCTAATAAATTGATGAAGCAAAGTGTAATTAATATAAATTAATTTATAAAAAAATGAAGGAAAACAAATATTTGAATTAAATAAATAATAGCATCGTAATGTTAGGAATCACTCAAACTCGAAACAAGAATTGAACATAGAATGTAGCTATATGAACATTCGGCAGTAATCGCAAAAAAAATGAATCATCTTTTTTAAAACAATGATACATTTTTTTCTTCCTGTCTTGTTTTTCTTGCTATTGTTATTTATTTATTTTCTTATATTACCAAAGGGCCATCGGTCAGAGTCCCTCAATTTACAGATATAAAAGCTGGGACCATCGTGGTTCAATATTTTGAAGTTAGTGAAGTGCAGATTGTTCGAAAAAAAAAGTTAATTAACTTGATTTACGTTAACTCACATCCATTTCCTTGTTAGCGAGTTCGCAGGCCGCACCTAGACCGACAGCCAAGGGCGCGGGTACCGTGCCACTTCGCATTCCTCTTTCCTGTCCGCCACCGCTCTGAAGCGCCTCGATTCGCACCCTGGGCCTCCGTCGAACGTAAAGCGCCCCTATGCCCTTCGGGCCGTACAACTTGTGACCGCTTATCGACATCAAATCTATGTTCATTTTGTTCACATCGATTGCCATTTTTCCCACAGCTTGCGCCGCGTCTGTGTGAAAAAAAACTTTTTTCCGTCTAAACCGAAATTTTCGACAGATTAATTCACGGTTTTGTCATTTTTCAATGATTAAGGAATGCATGACACATAGAATCCAAGCTTAGAGCACGGTAATCTGAGAAATTTGAATTTTAATCTACTTTTTGTTAAATACTAATAAGTTATTGATTAACTTATTGATTAATTACTTTTATGATAATCTATGATTTTTATCAATTTTCCCGACTTTGAGTGACACCAACAGAACAAAGTCATGTTATACATTTTTTCAAACACTCAGTTTGATCGCACAATCAACGTTTATTCGATTAAAAAATTATTGCGTCATGTTATGCAACCGTAAAAACTTTGAAAAATCAGGGCCACCCCTAAATGTGTCATACATCCTTAAATGGAATAAAGTGAACGACTAATTTTTCTACCTGCATAAAGCACCGATTTCCTCTATGGGTTGTTTGACACCGATCTCGTTGTTGACCGCCATTATGGAGACCAGAGAAGTGTCGGGTCTCATCGCAGCCTCCAATTGCTCCATGTCGATCAGACCGTTCGGATTGACCGGAAGATAGGTAACGTCGAAACCCTCAGACTCCAACGCTCTGCAGGAATCTAACACGCATTTGTGTTCCTGAAAAGAAAATCATCCCTCACAGTCTTGTCGTCCAAGCAAATTCAAAACTCCTCGAAGAATCCTAATTTTCTTTACCGTTTGGGTGGTGATGACATGTTTCTTGTTCGATTTGTAAAATCTAGCGACTCCCTTCACGGCTATGTTGTTGGATTCGGTAGCTCCGGACGTGAAAATTATCTCCTTCTTATTCGCACCCACAAGATCTGCAATTTGCTGCGGAACAATCATGAACGCGTTGCAACAGATTTCGATATTATCAACCCAAAACTGTGAAATTGTAATTAGAAACTTTGCGATCGGCGACGTACCTCGCGAGCCAGTTCCACAGCAGCCTCCGACTCCCAGCCGTACATGTGCGTTCTGGAATGCGGATTGCCATGATAAGCGGTCATGAAGGGCAACATTTTGTCCAACACCCTTGGATCCTAAAAATAATAAACAAAAACCACAATCAAGTACTTTTTTTTCTAATCGACCATTCAATTTTATTTTCTTCGTGTATTATCACTTGCCATCGGAGTCGTGGCTTGGGCGTCCAGATACAAAGAGCGCCCTTGGCTCGGCCCTTTCTTGTACTCGTCGCTGATCGGAGCTAGTTGTAAGTAAAAAAAATACAATTTTCAATAGAAAAAAAAAAGCAACGTTGCCACCGAGCAATATAAAAGCGAATATAATTTAATTGCTTACATTCATATTGTCTGACCTCTGACAGTTGTCGCGTACAACGCATCAACGGGGTACATTCTTTGACCCGTTGCAGAGTCGTCACCAAACTTCTCGCCGGTCGAAGCATGATCGTAATACTTTGTCAATGCGTAGTTCGTTGAATGTTTATTGCCCTTGTTGCTCAATTCGACGTGTCTGGCACGTGATTGTTCGATAACACCGCTTTCGCGAGTTTTCAGCGTGCAAAACGACGCAAGTCGCGCCGCCTAACCTCAAAAAAACGTTGCGCGCAGAAAGTGACTAACTTGGACTGACTGACTGATTCTGGTTGCATCCTGCAACTACACCAATCCCCACACAGCTGATCGCATAGCTTCATTATTTCGCAGCCCGGCGATGGCGACACGTGTCTTGTGCGCAGAAGCCGGAAAATGTGTGTTTTTTTTTTTTTTTTGTAGTGCACCAATATTATTGACAATAATATTGCACAATATTATTCATGTATGCCACAGACGGCACAACATTATATATATGTAATTCTGACAAAAACTTTCTTTTGCTCCCTTATTTTCGTGTAGAGACATATTTTTTACGAAGATGATTTACGTCTCGACGTCTCGTGCTGGAATGAACGAAATATTGCGCAATACCACAATATCTATTCACAGGCGATGCAATATTGTGCAGTATGGTACAAATGCGTTTTTATTGATGCAATATATTGCGTGACCTTCCAATATAGTCCATACACAATCAATATTATTGCACAACCACCAATATTGTGCAATAATATTGAAGGTGGAAATTTGTAAAGTTTTATTAAGCGTGAAATATGGTGCAATAATGTTAAATCGGCGATCAATATTGTGCAATAATATTGAATCAGCGATCAATATTATTCTAACAATATTGAATCAGCGATGAATATCATTGCACAACCACGAATATTGTGCAATAACATTGAACGTGTGTGGGCTGCTTTAAAGACACCCCACGATCGCCAATCCGACGAATTATCAAACCAATGACTATCGTCATCTGTTTATCATGTCGGATCTCCGTCAAAATCGTATCAGGTTAGAATGAAAAAAAATTTACGAGTACAAAATTCATAATTCGGTCAAATCTTCCCAAAGAATAACAGTTGTTACACAACCATCACGTCATAACAAAGTGTTCGCGTGTCGTTGATTAATTACGAATGAAGCAAAAAAAAAAAACAAAACATTCGTTTGCGCATTCCAAATTTTTCACACGTTGATTATTGTGGAAAGAAAAATCCGTAATCCGACATTTTTTCATTGTACTCATTCGGTTCACCGGTTTATTGTAACGTCAAACGAGATGTCGTTGGGTCGTGAAAGAAAAATCATGTTACAAAAGACAGTTATATTGAGCGTAATTGGCTTAATGGCTTGCGGCATTGCCATTGGATACGCCGACTTTTATCAACAGGTCAATAAACTTGCGTGACGTGATTTCCCGTCATACGATTATAGGCAACGATACCGCAATAATATTTTTTCAATTACCGTTAACACGCATGTGAAATATAACAACGTTATTCGTTAAAATAATATTAATATCATTTATTGGTTGCTTAAAATATGTTTTGCGATTTTTTTCTTTTGAAAATCTACATTACGATTATAATTTTTGCAGTGATGGCGTTTATTATTGCGGATTTGAGCCACTGCATACTAAATTGGCATTAGATCAAGTATTGCTATTCAAGCAATAGATTTATGTGAAATATTTTCTATCGCTAAAAATGTATGTCTATATATATATTGGAGTGGTCCTTGTAAAGATGATTTTTTTATTTCAGTGCTTACACCTCCCAGATAGGTTCCACATTATTGATTAAAATATGTTCTCGAAGTTCTCCGTCATATCTTAATAATTAGGAAATTAATGGTTTTAAATTCTGAAGCTTTTGGTTTTATTAGTCCCGCCGTTTGGTTTTAAGGGATTAAAAAAATCAACAACACAAAAAGGCATCTTTCTGATGAAAAAAGCATATTGACCAAATTCTTTCTGTTGTCGATATTTGGTTGAAATAACTTAATTCGACAAATAACCCATGTAATTTTAATGTAAAAAAATAAAAATTCTCAGGCACGTGTAAATATTAAGACAGATCAGTGGGACTTCGTAAACATTTCTTAAAATTGATTTTAAACCTATCTGGGTAACGTCCGGGTAGAAATTTGTCGAAACCCCTTTATAATATACATTCTAGAGTGGTCCTTATAAGAACCACTTTAATATACATAAATTCATCAAATATATTGATATGTAACGTTAATATCGAATAATTCCGTCCATAATTCAAAGGTATCGGAGTACACGCAATCGGTGGCCTACCGAGAGGCGCGGGAAGCCAGCAAGGAGTACAATCCTCAGATCATGAACAGGAACAAGCGTATGCTGTCACGTATCCTTGCCGAATCGTCGCCAGATACCAAACACGACTGACCTCAAGCCCATCCTTACACGGGGAAAATTACTCCTTTGAAATATTACAGAAACGCTCTCGGGAACAGCAAACTCACTTCTAAAATCATTGCCATGTGTGTGACACCAAAAAAGGACGATGCGCCGTTCAAGTTGAAAGAGCCACGATAATAAAAAAAGCGTACACGTTTGTAATAAGAAAATATAAATTAAAAAAAAAATAATACTAATAAATATTATTAAAATACATAAAAATAATAATAAAAATATCATAATAAAATACATATAAATAATGATAAAAAAATAATAATAAAATACGTAGATATGAAAATAAAACAATCTGGGAACAACGTATCAGAGTTCGGTCTCGACAAAGGATTTTGATGCGCACAATTTCTCGTCATGTAAATGAAATCGCTATTACTGCGATATGTGCATCACGTAGGAGTATAATACGAACGAGTATGTCTATTATATGCAGTTACGGTTGTATGGCTATATTCCGACATTTTATTCGCATTATACCCGAGTAACGTTAATGCACCACACACACACACACACACACACACACACACACACACACACACACGTATGCACGCAACGTACGATGCGAGTGTGTTATAACGTGTTACACGCTCGGTGGGCCCGGAAAAAAAAATGAACAATGACGAGGCACGTTCGGTAGTAAACTAATGTAACGTGAATCTCACGTGGCTACGACCGTGCAGATGTTACCGCGGTTACGTACATCACTCCACACGAGCTTTATTCATGTACACAGAGTGATACATATTCAAAGCATCATGCTTGCATACCCGTGCAACGAGCTCGTTTAAGGTCTTGAGAATATAACCGACAGATTGCACCCGTGATAATTCCATTTGGTTTGTTCTTCCATATTTGGTCCATCGCTTAATTCCACCTTCATGAAAAAAAAAAAACAAAAAAAAAACGAACTTTGAAATTAGGGGGAAAAAATGACTTTGGTTAATATTCGGTTGAATTTAGTGGAGAAGAGAAACTCTGAAATAGAATGTTGAGAAACATTGGATTGGTTTATATTAGGTTCTATTTGCTGGGAAAATGTGCTCAGTTTCACCTTCACGATAAAGTAAAAACCCTCAATTTAGAAGGGAAAAAACTTCACATTGATTCATAATTTCTGCAATTGACTGGAAAGGGACAATTTAAATTGAGAAGTTATACATATTGGATTGGTTTATGTTAGGTTCGAATTTGCTGGAAAAAATAGGATAGTTCCAGCTCCATGAAAAAATGAAAACCCTTAAATTAGAAAATAAAAAAATTATCTTATCTGACTGACTGACTGACTGACGGACAACCCCCAACCACTAAAGATAGAAACACGTAATTAGGAAAATATATTCTCTACAGAGTGTAGATATGCACTTAAAAAAAAGAATCCAAAAATCAACCCCCAAGGGGATGAAATGGGGTACAAATGATCGTCACCACTGACTCATCGATTGCTGTATCTCTGGAGAGGCAAAACATGGAGAGTTGATGAGAGTGGCACAGGTTCCTCAGGAACGAGCCAAGCAAGGTAAAAAACATGGAGAGTTGCAATTTTCCATGGAGCCTCAGGTGAAACTCAGCAAGTGCTCGCTAAGAAAGGATTCCAAAATTGACGGATCGCAAGTGGGTTGAATCTTCTTTGATGCGGAAGCAGTGGGACGATGTGGGACAAGTTGGGACAGGACGTCCCGTGAGATGGGACACGGGGGAAGCCGCAGGGTCAACCACCAGTCGTCCACAAAGGACTGATGTCCATGTGGCTCGACTCAAAGGTCACATCGAACAATTCTCCGTAAATTGTTAAATAATTTAAACAGTACCAAGAACCATTGGTATATATATGTATATGTATATGTATATATATCGTACGTGGTATGTTACAATGAAGCAAGGCACGTAAAAGCCTTGAGTTTCACTTTCGACACATCCTGGAAAGATCCCCGGCGAGCCTTCACCCACATGCTCGTCCTTCGTCGCATCGGCGGGGTTTACGATGGCGAACCGGGGGCGTTTGTTATCACGGTCGAAGATCTTGACGCTCGGGCATGCACGACCGACGGATTCCGCCGTTGAACAAGGATCGACGAGCTCGCGAAATACGCGCGATATCTCGGAGGCCAACGTATTGCGCCGCGGAGGCAACGAACAAGCCCGAGCATCGAAGTCCCCGGCAATTTACGTTACAACGTTTGGGGGAGAGGCGAACCGAGTGCCGAGGATGCCGACGCGGCCTCGAATAATTTCGTGCTCGCGAGGTTTCCGATGGCCGGAACGTTCCGTTCGAGTGCCCAATCGTTCGTTTGGCTCTCAATCATTCGTTTCGTTTATTACATCTTCGCTCTGGGCCACTGTCGTCTTATCGTTCCCGAAGTGATTTGAAGTACCAAAGGCGATAACCCACAAAGTCAACATTTTTTCAGGACGACGAAAAAACGTTCGGGTTCGAAAAGTACTGAATTATTTATTAAAACTTTGAAAATTTGTCCTGCGGAAATCCGATTTACGTGTTTCCTGAAAATTTCAGTGAAAAAAAAAACAATTCGTTCAAATTAGAGCGTTTCAAAGGTAGCTCGAGGGCAATATGCAAAACTTTGCACGACTTCGTTGATTTCTAATTAAAAAAAAAAAAAAAAACAAACTATTATCAATTCTGATGTTTTGCAAGCGGTTGAACTTATTGGGGGACCTTAAAACTTTGCGAAAATGCAAAAAAAAAACGCATTTCGAAAAAAATCTGGGATAGCTTCTTTGGTACCTTCACCCCTCATTTTGTCTTCTCTCTTGATTTTTTTTCCAGTCACTTGCTCACTCGTTCGCGTTTTGTAATCCCCCCCTCCCTCCTGCAAATGGGACTATACTCGCGTTATCGAAGCCTTCACCCCGATGATCTCTCGAACATGACGAAAAGTTAACCGTCCGAGCAGCCGACAAACATCCGCAGAATATGTACATGAAACCCGAGTCCCCGGATGATACGTTATATATCTTCTTCGACGAGTTGTTAAACTCGTCGAAGAATGAACTCTCGTGTTCATTCGTGTAATTTTGCGTTTCTCGAACAGTTTATCGAGCCAGTACTGACCATACACCGTGTTTCTTCTATTTAGACAATTTTGTTATCAATCTGATTGACGTTCAAGGGAAAAAATCTAGAGGAAAAAAGGAAAAGGATTGAGAAGAGAGTTGCCTGCTGTTCGGGCATTTTATGGTTGATGTGGTGGTCTGAAACACATAAGCCGAGCATATTCATATCCGGAAGATGAGTCGCTATCGTCTGAACTAGGATCATTTTTTTTTTTAATTCTTGACAAAATGGTGGAGCTATTTTGGAAATTTTCGAGTTTTTCACGTTTTTTCAAGTCTTTTTATTCCTCTGCAAATAGCAATTTTGGACTTTCGAAAAATATCCTGGTTCAGAGGATAGCGAGATGTGGTCTGAATAGGCTCCCCAAATTCGAACCCATTCGGTTTATAGGTTGTTAAAATATCTTTGCTCTTAGTTGCAAAAAGTCAGTTTTGAGAGAAACGCCTTTAAAGTTTTTTATGCAGTTCCTCCAGCATTGCTCGTGCTTCTGCAAATCTATCAATAACTTCGACATTTCCATGAATACGTTAATAATTTTCGAAGCGATTATTATCGAGACTATAAATTTCATGAAAACCCAGAATTTCGAAAAATCGAAAAAAACAGGCAACTCTACCCTCAAACCAATAGAAGTATTTCTAAAAACTTATAAATTCCTCAACGACAGTAACAGTATTCGTACACCCAAGTAAAAAAAAAGAAATAATAGGAAAAAATATTGAATATATAAAATGCGAATTTCAATTTGATTTTTTCCCCCTTTTCTCATTTGTACAAAAGGTATTTGCGTTTTTACCTGTAAATCGTTACAAGAATCACAATTTTTTCAGAAGCACCGATCTTTCTGTAAGACGTAGCAATATATATATATATATATATATAACGCAGTCTCTCACGAGTCGTACCGCGTTTATCTATGATGGAAAAAGCCACGAGTACCCGGACATGATCTCGCATCCATAGCTGTCCAGGTTTTCCTTACATCCAAGACGCTGAGACGCGTCTCTGGCAAAACGATATTTCTCCCACGTAGAGACCCGTTTCAAGAGCACAGCCGCGATCCGTGAAATCGCGATACGACGCCCTCTCGACGTTCGCAAAGTTATTAAACGTTATGGCCGTGGAATTTCCACGCTCATCGTGAAAACAAGTTGCACGTTTACATTTGCGAAACGTGTACGTGAAAAAAAATAGAAGGAAGAAAAAAGATAATGAAACGTCGTAGAACTTATTGGCTTAGTCGTGTGTGTCGATGGATGTATACAGGGTGTCCCAAAATTAGCGGGGCAAACGAAAACCTGAGGTCAGCTGAGGTCATTTTAAATCGAAAAAAAATAGGGGCGGGGGGGGGGGGTGGTTTTTCTCCTTCTTTATGGTTTTGACCTCCGTTTCCTTCAATTGGATCTCTTTCACACAAAACATTTGTTATAATTGTTTTATTTGTTTTTCTTCGAAAATACAATTTTTCTCGAATTTCACTTTATTTAGTTTTTCGTTAATAACTTTTTAAATATTCATTACTGTAAAAAATATATATGAGTTAGTTTTGTAGAGAATTGATTGGCCTTCCATACGAAGTGAACAAAAATTCCACTTTATGACGTATTTTTCTGAATAAAATGACGTCGAAATAAATTTAAAAAAATTATAACTTCAAAAAATCGTGTTTAATAATGAAACCATTATCCGGATGAGAAAAAATGATGGACAAAATTTGAACGTCAAGCAATTCTTGTTCGAATAAAAAAATAATAATGGGAATCCGCCGTAGTTTGGCAAAGTTAGAACCGATACAAGGAAACTGGAGCCAACATCATAAATAAATCACCACCTAATTTTTTCGACTTAAAATGACATGAGGTACCCATGGATTCCGTTCGCGAGAATTATTTTGGGACACCCTGTATACGTCGATGATGGAAAAGCAAAGTGCCGTTACTCTGTCACCTTGCGTCGTGGAGCTCAAGTTGCTGACACACACAGATCGACGGATTTTGCTCGATTGCACAATCTATGGATTGCGCTAAAAGTGTTGGATCGTGATTGGAGAGCCCGCGATTTTACGAACCAAGTGCAAGATCCGAGAGTAATTGTTGGTACTGGAGCATCCAAATGGCTTGCAGCAGGTACTCGCGGTTCAACGTTCTCTCGTCTCGCTCATTGGAGAATCGATTAACCGAAGAACGCCAGTTCGAACGTTATCGCTTAGTCCATTGCCTCGACATTGACCGACACTTTTACGACTATCACCGAAGGTACGAAGATCTCTGAGATTCTGTGCTGTCGTTTGTCGTCAAATTCACAATCATCAGTGGGTATAAACTGTATTATAACGGAATTTTGAAAAAAAAAAAAACATTCTAAAAACACAACTGAATATCATTTAACAATTATGAAATTAGAGTGGGTTCCCTTTTTCGGCTGCTGGAAAGAACTTTTTTTTTCGTTGGGATTGAAAAAAAAACAACTATGGAAATTGATTACTTTCAAATTTTCACGGTTTATTAATTCTTCATGTGATAAAAAAAATAATTCTTAATAGTCTTTATAAAATATTCTTTCTTTCATAAATTGTCGATTAATTAACTAAATAAGAATACTCAAATGTCACTTTAAAAAGATTCCTTCAATCTTTTTTTAAATCGTATTGAGCTTATTATCTTCGTCAGCAGTTGCGACTCCCAAGAATGGTCCGAATTCCAAAAGTCATTTATTTATTTTTATATAAAAATTAAGAAATAATTTTTCGCAGGACTTGTCCGATTAATCGTTTAGGACGATGGGTGAGAATTCGCATCGAAATATTCTCGCGAACAGCGTGCGATGTAACACCCGTACAGTTTGCAAATCGTGGGCCGTTAATATTATCGTTGAACGATCCGGACATCACGCTGCTCCGGAATAACGGACAGTCGATCAACTCATAGACCATGACTGTTCATTTAAATTAAACACTTCTTCCTGTATCTTCGACCAAATAATCCCACGGCCTTGTTGGGGTATTGTTCGTCGAGGGGAGGTGGGGGTTGCGATCATCGCGACTCCAGTGTCGCACGTTATCAACGCTAACCGCACTTCCTGGTTTAACGTCGTGTCGTTATACATATTTTCCTTCTTTTTTTTCTTCTGAAATTCCGACACTTCTTCTCCACAAAATTAAGTATGCTATACTGTGTATCAAGGACGTAAATACGGCGATTTTGACCATACTTTTTGACCTACCACCCTTGAAAACACTTATTTCATGCATGTGAAGCTCCGTACTGAAATCGGTTATTTTACGTCCGCTTCGCAGGCATGAAATGACGCGTTTTTAAGGGGGGTCCGACAAAAAATCCATTTTTTCATTTTTTTCTTTTTGGGGTTCCATAGTGGGCTAGAAACTCTGGTTTCGGTCTGGCCGTCTGTCCGTCCTGTCTGTGTGTCTCAACTCTTTCATTCTCTCATTTCCATACCTATTGAAATAAAATTTGGTATGCAGAGATAGACGTAGATTGATGAATCAAAGGCACAAATCATGACATTTTTTTTAAACTCAATTTTTTTGGGCCAGCCTTCCCGGGACTGATAAGTGTACTCAAAGTTCTCTTTTCACTCGTCCCATTGAGTGGGGTGTCTTTAAATGAGTCTCCTAAAATGCAATAAAAAAACATTCGAGGATCTTTTTTATTTTAACCCTTCAGTCACGTGATTTTTTTTGAGAGTTTTCAAAGTCGTTATCAGAACGCCCCCCCCCCCCCGCTTCTGTAGTTTCAAAACTCTCGATTCAAAAAATCTGAAAAAATGCCATCACATAGCTATTATTTAGTACTACAAAAAAAACTATAACAAACACTGTAGCGAAAAAATAGTTAATGAAAAATGTTTCAGTAACTCGTTTTTTCGGAAACAAGCAAATTCGTCGAGTTTCGTGAAATAACTTTCGATACACATTATAACAAATTCAAAATACAACCTTCGGAGAACTGTCAACGAAATTCTATCGTGTGCGTGCCCGACGCCTTCTCGAACAATTATTTTTCACGAATTACGTTTCATACCATCCCGACCTTCCTCACGTCGATGCAAAAAAAAAAAAAAAAAAAAAAAACGAAAAAAATAAATAATAGCATTATAAGTTATACGCGAGTGGAACACGTGGAATAGTTGAATGCCAGCTCTGAATTACCAAGTAGTCACGTAATATATAATGTATCGACTCGGGGAGTTGCGGTGGAAGTTGCCCGTGACCGTGTCGCCTCGACTTCTCCACTCACGGGTGGACAACTGCTATCTATTACGTGTACCACCACTACTGGATTATCATACACACGTGAATATGTACCGGTAAACACACACACACGTATGTGGAAGGGTGAATAATATATAAGGTAACCGAGAGAAAAGGTTACCACGCGTATATGTAAATGAGGCCCTCCTCAATCTACCGCTACCGGAGGACCGCTAAGAAGAGCGCGGTCGCGAGAACCGTGTGAATCCCAACGCGGGTCGTTGTTGTTACCGTTTTCGTTACTTCCCATCCACGTTGTCTGTTGCTTTTGCACGTTGATCATGCTCCTGCCGAGGTGCACCAACCTCGTGGCGAAGCTTCGGCACGAGCTTCACCGATCACCGATTTAACGGAATCCTCATATATATATAAGCATTGATATTTTATTTCGGAAGAAACTCGAATTCTTTCAAAATTGAAAAAAAAATATATAGACATATATTTATTAGGAACATGATGCCCACTCCAGTTATATAAGAACAGTTTCTAAATTTCGATAAAGAATCTGGAAAAAAAATCATCAAAATGGGGTTCTAAAAAATCTAAAAAAAAAAAAAAATAGTGTGTTCATAGGATTCAAATGATAGAAAACAATATCATTCACCTCATCGAGGGATGAAACGGTTTCAATCGGTAATTCGGGGCGGTAATTTCTGTAAAATTTGAAAGTGGCTCAACATTTTTGTCCCACAATTTTTCCATCAATGCTTGGTGGAAAATGGAGTGAAAAATTCATAGGATAACGTTCCTTTCAACGTTTGCTGAAATTCAGTAGAATGCCTGATACGCATTATTTTTATAATGTTTTTTTTTTTGTGACAAACGAATTTTCATGTCCTTGAAAAACGAGAGCGCGATGATCGAGAAAAAAAATCACCATACTTTCGAAACAGAAAGAAGCAAATGTGAGAGACTAGAAAGAGCCACAACGGTTTTTCACAGGTTCATCGGTCATAGATAAGTATCTCAAATTCTTCGCTCAATTATTAAACCTTTTTGACAAAAATTCAATACAAATTTAACAAACTCATTTTAGCTGAATGCTCAATTTAAGCCGGTTGCCCGTTAGGGTCTCCTTCGATCCCCATACCGGAAGTGCCATATTCAACGTGAGAAAAATTACTGGTTTAATCATATTGCCCGGAATATCTGGCCAATCTAAATGGCTCACTCGACGTCTGAGTTAACAGCGAAGAAAAAAAAACGGAAAAAAGAAAAAAAAATATATGCGTCGACCCGAGAATAGAAGGCCCTGCGACTTTCTCACGAAAACAAAATCGCAATGCGCGAGTTGCGCACGCTCGACACACGTGTGTTGCGTTGGTTAATTTCCCAAAGCAAAAAAAAAACAAATAATAATAATTCCTGCGAGATACGTGAAAGAGCATAGAGCGACGAATTACGATTAAGACTGTCGCTGGTCCGGCGTGCGCCTAAGTTTTATTTTTATATATTCCGCGTGAGAATAATCGTCAGGATCGGCAAAAGGGACTGGACGCAGCAAAATCATGAACATAGTCAACAGCTGACCGTGTCAAATTGAGCGGCAAAACGCGGGCAAAAGTAAACCTGGGACAGTGGCAGGACATCACAACGTAGAAAATCTTCTGTGACTGACTCTCGCTTCTGCAGTCCGTGAAAGACGTCTCAATTCGTTTGCCCAAGGAAAAGGACTTCCGTGCGAAGTCAGCGAAATTGAAAATTGCTGCCTCCCTCCCCTCTCCCCCCGCGGCCACTTGGGGGGGGGACTCGTCGCGAATGCCAGGAAGGTGATTCTCGCATTAGCGAAGCTTCTTGCTCGACCTCCGGGCCATCTACTCGATTCTCCCCACATCCTTGCGAATCCTTGCGAATTGAAAGAAGCGAAACAAAAAAAGAAGAAAAAAATTGTACAAAATAGAATAAAAGAGTGGAAGATGTAAAAAAAAAAATGGTGATAGGAAAAATAGCGAGGTGGTTGAGTCAGAGGGAAACGGGGAGTCCAGCCACGATTCGCCTCACTCTCGCCCGGCGCCTTCCTCACCACGACGACGACCATCACCTGCACGATCCGTACGGCGACCACGAGGAAAGTCAAGGAAGAGAAGAGAACCCCAGAAGTCGTTGCCCCGATATACATCCACGTGGATTCCTTAGCGAAAGAAAGGGTTAACCCGATAGATAGAGATTCGATTCGGGATAACGCGGAAGAAGTTAACGAGGCAGATAACTCGACGGGTCATGGGTGAGTTAAGGTACGAGACTGTCTCATTCTTCTCTTATGCAGTGTAATTTATTTATTTATTTTTTTTTTTTTTGAATTTTTTTGAATTTTTGCATTTTTTATTCGTACGTTAACGATATTGTGATTCGATGTGATTTACACGTTCAATCGAACACTGATTTTGGGACGTAAGATTTGTCTTATAAAACATATGCAACTTGAAGAAATCATGGGCATTGATGCAGGTCTTTGATGACGTGGCGATTTACGAAATATAGAACGACTAAAAGGTTTATTGAACGAATGTTGGGCGTTTGTTTAAATCCTTGTAAGCAGCTGGGAGTACAATGATTATTTTTTATAGATAAGATTAATTCGTCCTGAAAATAAAAATTCATTTCACCATTGTCATGCACCCTTATTTTCCATGGTGAAGGGTTATTTTGTGGATAAAGTAGCCCAGTTGACAAATGGAATTTTCCAACAGTACGTCAACGATATTTTGATTTAATATAATGACCCGTTGATTCGAACTGGGATGGATTTTGAGGTGTAGGGTTTATCTTATAAAATGGGAACGTCTTGAAAAAATCTTTGCCATTGATGCTATTTTTGATAACGTCAATTCAACGAAATATAGAACGTCAAAAAGTCGTATCGAACAAATGTTGGACGATTTTTTAAATCTTTGTAATCAACCAGGAGTAAAATAATTATTTTTCATAAATCAGATTAATTCGTCCTGAAAATGAAAATTCACTTGACCAGTGTCCTGCACCCTTAATTCGCCTCGTGAAGGGTTATTTCGTGAATCAAATACCCCAGTTGACAATTCGAATTGTCCAACATCGTCAAATACGAATATTTATCGATATAAAAAGCAATTGTAAAAATTACAATCATCACGCGTTCGTTTAGCGAGCATGAGATTCTTCATCTTCTATCTCCCTCGATGTTATGCAACGTTTTTTTTTTTATATCTATATATAAATATATATCCAGACGCGTCCCGACGATTCCAACAAACCAAGGACGGCGATGTAACGAAAGCGAAGGTGACAAAATCGTGTGGCAAACAGTCGAATGAAAAACCAGCCCTATCCACGATAGAAGAAGAAGAAACGGATTCTCCGGATTCCTCGGAGGATAGCGCAATAAATTTCCGTGGCATCGAGCCCGAGGCATCGGCAAAAAATTACCCGTACGATCTTCGAGTTAGTCTGGTGGAAGATTACGAGGAAGTTCTTCGAGATCGAGCGAACGGCAGAGGGGCGACGGAAGATAAGACGGCGGAGGAGGGGAAAAAGCAACTGGCGGAGACTCCGCCGTTTCTCACGGCCAGAAACGGTTCCGATCACGAGGCCGGATCCAAGTCCGGGGATAGTAACAGCACCGCGAGTTACGAGAGAAGCACGCCCGACGATTACGATTACGAAGACGAGGACGACGACGACGACGACGACGACGAAGACGTTGACCAGGACGACTGGTCGATACCCGGTGAAAGTAGTTCAGGTGACGTGGATTACGACGCGAACGATCGAGTCGATGACCCCCCATGCAATCTTCAACAGTTAGCCGATAACACGAGTTTGCTGGAATCATCGAAAAAACAGTTGGTCGAAACATTATTATTTCGCATAACTTTTGCCAACAGCACCTTCTCTTTTTTTTCGAAATGGATGATCACATACGACAATCAACCCTATCGGGGTGTATCGTAGTGTCGATTCGACCCAGGCAAACATTTTTAAGTTCCCTCATTTTCCACGAGCTCGTTTGTTTATTGTTTTTTTTTTTATGACGAATCAATTTCGGAAACTTCATGTTCCCACAAAATTTCATTGTAAAGTAGAAACTCTGAGATGCATTGATGAATTTTTCTAGATTTTTAGGATGATGTATTCTCTTTTTTTTTTAAGTTTTGGGTCGATTCGGGACCACGATGCACTTAAGTGGTGCAAAGAACTCGTGGTTTGGGGGCTATGTGCTAGCTCACATAGAAGAAAAATAATAAGTTTGTTCAATCAATTTCTAGAAATTTCTAGAAACCTTAGACTTTTGTTATCGTTTTCTGGTTATAACTATACAAGTAAGGCGTTATGTTTCCTAATTTTTTTTTAATTTTGGGACCGGTATTTTCGGAAATGATGTGATGGTGGGGGGGGGGGGTATGCTCTATTTTAGCATATATTTCAGAATATCTTCTTAAATATGCTGTCAAAAATTACGAAAAAAATATTCCTGCATTCTACATACCAAGCCCTTTCGAATGATACCCCACATGATACTCGAAATTCAATTATTTATTTTTACCTCGTTTCCTCATTTTGACTAATGCAAAATATTTGGGTTAGTAAGATGTATTACTATGCCAAATTTCAAGTTTTTTGGCCCCACGGTTTCTAAGATCATCGGCTGTGATAGACAGACAGATGGACAGACGGACGGACGCGCGATTGATCTTATAAGGGTTGCATTTTCTTCTTTCTAAGGTACGGAACCCTAAAAATGAAAGAAATTCGACCAAATTCCGCACCTGATTCGGCAGTCATCGCCACTTTGGATGCACATCCAGACGCACGATTGCTCGAACTCTCCACGACTCTCGATTGGCTCAAAGCCAAACTTCTCAAATCCGAAAAGGATATCCACAGTTTGAAAAAACAATTGTCACGAGAAAAGTCGCGAAACAGTAAATTTGTTCAACGTTACGATGACGATCGAAACGTGACGAAGGAGAGTTTGAGAATCGATTTGGAATTGTGGATTAAAAAATTGAACGACGGACTGAAGGATTATTTGGCAGAGTGGCAGCAACGAGAAAGGTTGAGACTGAACGAGGAAATATCGAGAATCAGTGATATTTACTCACAGGCAAGTTCGTGATGATTATATCGTTGTAATATTATAAAACACATTTAAGTCATTTAGAAATTAAGTTGAATGTAAGATAATAATATTAATGAAACAAATGTGACAAATAGAAAAATAAATGTCTTAAATGTGTTTTATAATATTGAAACACTTTTATAAAGTTAAAAATAATAATATAAAGGTTGTCCATCGCCAATCCATCAACCAACCATCCTATATGATTAGTTGACTTGTTGTTAATCAATCTCAAAGTTTATCTTTATCCTCACGATATTTATTCCAGTAGGAAATCGCAAAGAGCTTGAAATCAAATTTGAAAGAATGGCAAATCGAAGACTCGAAAAAGTTGTTCGAACTCATGGACAAGCGTGACAAATCGAGGCATGATAAGGAGAGAGCCAGCGCCAATGCGATCTACGAGAAGATACAGAATCACTTGGAGAATCTTGAAAAACGCAATAGAAAATCTTACGCGAGCTTTCGGAAACAGATCGACAAGTGGGAGGATCGGTTGAGGGAAGAAGTCGTTAAGCTTCGTGATGAGGATTTGAAAAAAATGCGTCAACAAGTTGACGTGTGGTATGAATTATTATTTATCGAGATTTTTCGAAGTTTATCGAGATGAAAATCATTTGAATCTCTTCAGGTGGATATCCTTTCAAATAATCCTGGTTAAAAGATCCTTGGTAATTCAATTTGAATGAAAGAGATATTTGTTTATATTTATTTTCTATAACTATTAAAATTCAAACATCTAAAAAAATTAACAAATTTTTTAAACAAATAATTATATTCAATTTTGATTCAATTCCTCAATATTGTTAATCAATAAAATATCAATAACCAAATAACTTCACCGAAGTTTTCCTAGACCGGCTTCTCGAAGCATTATCCCTAGAATATTAAAAAAAACACTATATACAACCAACTATCTTATAATCAATTACGTGCTCGTTAAAATCTCAACATTAAACTAATTTGCCGGATAATTAAATAAAATAAGCGCAAAGTCCTTAACGTTTGTAATTTCCTTCGCGATTCCATTAGGCACGAAGACGAGCAACGAAGGCAATCCCTCGAGCCTGCAGCGCACCAAGATGAGACCAAAGAACGTTGCAACGAAAAACAATGTTGCGGATTTCCCGGAGCCCGGGAATTGATGAACGTTGAAGAAAATTTGTTGAAGCGCTTGCGCGAAAGCAGCACGAAGGATCTTCGTCGTACGGAGCAGATAGTGAGGACGGAGTTGAAAGCACAACGTCGCGAATTGGCCAAACGCATGAACGACAAGATAGCCGAATTGTGGATGGCTTTTGAAGATTTTGGATTTGGTCCGAGTGCGTTGGGCGTCGATAGAACGCGATTGAAACGTTCTTCATCGGTCATGACCCCCACGGCCGGACGAAACGACCTTGAGGATCGTCGAGGAAAAACCGGAAGTGCGATGAAAGACTCGTTGATGAATCCTGATGTGTTCGGGGCTCGTTGGGGTCCGGGAAAAATTGTAACCAGACCATCACGTCCGGACGGTTCAACGCGCAGCAGCAGCACGGACATCGAAGATGGCGATCGCGATTATCGAGAGGACGACGACGACGACGAGAGTCTTCTCGAAGAAGCTTCGGAAAAATCCGTTCTCGACGAATCAAAAATTTCTTCGACATTGCCGGCATCCAACGTGATCCGAAATTCAACAACCATGATTTTACCGACCGCAGATGATGTTCCCGATCCGAGGGAAGATGTAGCACGTGAAGTTGCAACGACTAAATGATGGCGAACATCCCGGATATGGAACGGGGGTCGGATTCCCTTCGCGGATTAATTATTCCCAGACACGTTGGATCGAAACTTCTCAACGCTTCATTTCCGCTTCCTATGAAACGGGTTCGCGCAATGGGATATATAATATTATATGCACTTGGGTGTGTTGAAAAAAATCCAGGTCTTTTGATCCTCATCGCGACTCCTGTATTTGGAGTAGGTACTGTTGGGAGACGTCTGTTTGAATTCGAGCCCAATCGGACTGTATTTGGAGGTTCCGCTTTCACGATTTCGATTTTGCCTTTGATTAACACGTAAATATTCTTTTATTTTCAATTGCAATTAATTTTTCCGGTAAACGAACGATTTAGGGGATAGAACGTCAGTACGATATATAGCATTGAGGTTACTTCAAATGGGTATATTTTTCGTTTTACAATTTTAGAAAAAAGTTGACAAATTTATTTTCAACAAAAATCATTGAAAACTGACGAAAAAAATGGTTAACTTTTTTTTATTGTAAAACAAAAAATATTCCAATTTTACGAGACTTCAATACTGTGTATTGCATTTACTTTCCATTCCCGAAAATTTTCGTTTATCTGAAAAATAAATTGCGATTAAAAAAATCAAAATTGTTTACGTGTTAATCAAAGGCAAAATCGAATTCGTGAGAGCGGAACCTCTAAATACTGTCCGATTGCACTCAAATTTTGGGAGATGTCTCCTTATAGTATCTACTCCAAATGTAAGGGTCGCCATAAGAATCGAACAACTTCAGCTTTTTTCAACACACCCTCATATATCCACATTCATATATGTATATCTAGCTCGACCTATGTAGCTCTCAGACGCAGTAGCGTTACCGTATTATCCTTCGAGAAAGCTCCCGCGGCCTTGCCTCGGTCACCAAGTTTTTTTTTTTTTTTTTTTTTTTTTTTTCAACTTCTATTTTCTCTCTTTCTCTCGTGTACCGCGCGTATAATATATGTATTACCGGGCGAAACTCCGGTCTTTCGCGAGTTCACGGTCTGTGTCCAACGCTCGACGACCAAACGTTCTTTTGCATTATTTTTCAACCGGAAAACTTTGCCATATCCTCTCTCCACGAGCGACGAGCATAATCCCAGATTGTTTCGAGAATATACATGTGCGCTCGCAAATGCCAAACCGAATAGCTCTGTACCCGTATCAAAATGCACTTGGCGTATTACCGACTCGTGGATACCGATTCAACGATCTACACACGTATATTCGAGTTAATGATCCTCTTCTCTGTATCGCGGTGAGATCTCTTACGAGCGAAAGATCGTAAGATCTTCATGCGCGCGGGCGCGCGCACGCAGCCTCGTACACTTCTCGATTTTGTCCTTCTTGTTCTTCGTCTTGCACGTTCTTCCGGCGAGTCACTGAACGTAAATGCGCGACGTGGTGAAACGCAGAGTCATTGGCACTTTGGCCATCGCTGATCGCTGCTGCGCGCTTCGGCTGTGAACAATCGCTACGCGATAGAAAAAAATACAAAAAAAAAAACGAACGGATGATAATCCTTTCTTACGTTGTTGTGATGAACGACCTTGCGCGAGTCAAAATAAAAATACTTTATTGCTCAAGGATATAAATATTCAATGAAGACAACATATTCGCCGGATAGTTCCTAAAAATATAATAAATTATCAAATTAAAAAAGTAATTGTCGAGTTTGCGAATAAATGAAAAAAAAAATCGAACATTATCGAGTGAAAAAAAAGTTATCACAAAGTTATCATAGTAATTGTCGAGTTTGCGAATAGTTGAAGAATGAAAAAATGAACGAAAATCAAGTTAAATAAACTTATCATAAAGTTATCAAAGTAAATACTGAGTTCGCAAATAGTTGAAAACAAATAAATAAAAAATTATCAAGTTATCAAAGTGATTATCGAGTTTGCCAATAGTTAAAAAAAACCTAAAATAACAAATTATCATATTAAAAAGTAATCATCAAGTTATTAGAATAATTATCAAGCTCAAAAGTAGTTTTAAAAAAATACATAAAAATGATCAATTTATCAAATATTTCTCCACTTAACTCAGGATATATGAATTTGTCATTATTTCTAAAAAAGTTGAATAATAACTCCGTCGAACTATTGAACCGGAACTCTCTGTTACACAGTAAAAAGAGTAATAATAATGTGCCGACGATTAACAATCACGAAACGTTATAATTATTGTACGTTGAAAATTGAAATAATTCTTCATCCTTGTGCTCGAAACATCTTTCTCTCTCTCTCCATCCAACGTGTTTTACGGGTCATTTACTATTAAGCGGTTAAAATCACGGATGGGTAACCAATAATAACTGTACAGCTATGACGCCATCTTGAATTATATCGACGAGTCTAAACGTCGTGGCGAAGCGCTTGTGAAATTGCAACTGCAACGAAATCACCTGTATAAACTATTACGTTAACGTCGTTGCAGTGAAAAAATCGTGTCCGATTGAATCGTTCGTGGGAAGATGCGCGCGCTCCGGCAAATTATTCGCGGCCAACTCGAGCCCAGTACAATGCCGTGCGCGCGCACGCCTCGCGCTTTTCAACCATTAAATGCTCGTTTAATTCCTTCACGTTGCATCCTGGAGGATTCGACCAAATTTGAATATTCTCATATTAAACTTTCGAAAGGTATTAATTATCACATATCTCAAAGCAATCGAAGTTATTAAAATTCCATTAATTGAAAGGGGTTTACTTGCTAATAAAAATAATTAAATAACTATCGTAATAAAATGTTGGTGGAATCATAATCAAATATCTCAAGTTTGTTTCAAATTACTGGAAAGACTTTTTTTCTAATTACACGAGAATCGAAAAACTTTGCAAATAGTTGAATGTACAAATCAAATAATTTAATCCACGCGAAAACGAACTCGAGGATCATTTATTCGTGAATTCGACTTGCCTTTGATTAAAATATCCCGGTACATTTTTCTCGTGGAACAAAGAGTTTAGCTGTAAAACTCGTTTGAAGACAAATTATCGTCAGAAATCGATTTAAAATGCCGGTAAGTCTTGAAGATATCAAATTTTTTGACTTGAGGCACTGATACTTTTTGAAGGAAATTCAATTTCCTAGAGAATGGTATCCGGCAAATTCCGATTGCAATTTTTTTTATTGGCATTTTCATTGAAATAAGCAAAAAAAAAAATTTTCCCGTGTTATTTAAACGGGGAAGAGATCCTTGCCTTGAGATCAGTCAAAAAAAAAATCTTTCCGAGTGGGCCTTTCGGGAGGTTTTTTTTAAGGCCTACCACCAACTTTTGCGACCTGCGACTTCAAAAATAAAAAATAAATTGTATTTTTGACACAGTCTAATATAGATATACAATCACTATCAATACAAAGTTTACCTGGGACGGTGAAAGTCTGCCTTTTCGGGCAGTCCCACTCTTCCCAGTCTTACTTTTTTCCCAGTCTAACTCGCCGATGATCGGTCGGTCGTTCCATTAAGCCAGCACCAAATAAATGAACCAACAAGTCAGACTGGGAAAATCAATACTGAAAAAATTAGAACCAGAAAAAGTAAGACTGCCCGAAGGCAGACCAAGCAACCATCGCGTTTATCTCATCGATGCGATAATAAAACGTCGTAACCAGTTCGTGAATAGAAACGACATGGGCTTCCACGACTTTCCTCTCGCCGTTCGATGAGAGTGTCGGGGTCGAGGCAGCGCGCGCGTGCGTGTACCGTAAGAATTCTGAAATGGTTGCCTATGTACAACCATGCTTCGCGATAATTACACGGCCGTGGCATCGCTACACCCGTGTATTATTTTCGCTTGTGCAGCACGACGTGTGGTGCACACTCCTCTGAGTCCGGGTGTACACGGTTTTGCGGCGAAACTCGGTTGATTCTCGCGTGTTTGCCGGTTTTGTCCGATCCGAGAATTCGATTCGCGAAGGTAAACGCACGATATGTCGGTCAACTCGAGCGACCATCCGAGTCCGATGTGATGGTCACGAGAGAGCAGCATCGTCATCGACTATGTTGCCAGTTAACGTGGCCGTTTCACGTTTTACACTCTGCAACGAGAGCACATGGACATGATGCAACTGGATCACGCAATAACTACCCCCCCCCTCCCCCTCCCTCCTCGCCCAACGGGGCTATGACTAATTTATCTATATTTATATGAAGTAACGGGTTTTTCAAGATGTAACTCTTGGTGTTACGTCTTAAGGGGACTGAGTCACTACAAAAATAGAACATTTTTTTTTTTTACTTTTTTCTCTCTCGACGAATTCCTCGATAAATCTCACAGCGTTCAGATGCTCTACATGGCTCTGAAAGAATTTGGAAAGATGGCTAAGTATAGGTATTTCATGAGGATGAAATAGATTTGAAATTGAGATTGATCATGTCACGAACAAAAAAAAAATAATTTCCAATTTTTTAGGTGACTCAGCCCCCTTAAAGGGCATTTATGCTTTTTTAATTTTAATTCAATTTTATTTGTTTCAACCTCATTTTATTCTCTGAGGTGTTGAGAATATACGCGGCAAGTTTGAACCCAGAGTTCGTAAAGTTGTCACGATACATCAATTAGTGTGCAGGATATTTGGGAAAAAAAACAGACAACTGATCAACCTCAAATTTCAACAGCGCGTAGAGTTCCTAGAGCACCCTCTCATGTTTCAATGAACGGAAAAACCGACACGTCATATACTTTTTTTTTTCTATAAAAAAAATAATTCGGTCAATTTTTTTAATGAAAAATCGATCGTTTGAGTTTGACGAGCGACCATTTCTTAAAAAATATATATATATATTTTATGACACGCCGTGCGTAGAATGCGGTTTTACCCACGCTTCGCGTGGGCAAATCCCCATTCACACACGTTGTGACATAAAATTGTATACGATACTCGTGCGAAAAACGTTTTCTGGACTCGTGTGATTGCAACACTCGCCTTCGGCTCGTGCTGCAAAGTCACAGTCGTCAGAAAAACTTTTTTCGCACTAGTATCGTAATATACTATTCTTGCTGGTTTTTTTTCGGACTACCGGAAGTGAAGAAATTCTGCAGACCAGTGGCCGCGGAACTTCACGCGGGGTCACGGGCGAGAAGGGTCAGCGAGAGGAATTTTATATAAAAATGATTAGTAATTTTTTTATGAACAAGTGAAGAATCAATGAATATACTCTGAAAATTTGAAACTAATCGATTGCACAGATTTTTTTTTCGAATCTTAAAAAAGAAAGCTCATTTTAGCGACCAAAAACGGGAATCCCCCCCCCCTCTCGAAGCTCGGTGTACGTACGGGGCGCCTGCGCCACGTCTTCCTTTCCGGTGGAATAAAAATGCCGCGCGTGAGACGAGTGCTCCGAGGCTATTATCGAGCCATCTTAGCGGGACCACGACTGATCTCGTGCTCGAAACCCAGACCACGGTGAACATTATCAATAAACTGTACACGGGTTTAACCGAGATTGGCAACATCTGGCGCGTGCACGGCAATTCTGAACTTTGATTTACGTTACAATCTTGCACAGCTTGTCATTAATGTACTCGTACATTTGGATATCTTGCATACGCGTGTGGCAATTAACTCACAACGGGATCAACCGTACTTAAACGCGACCTTGAGAAACATCTGGAATTGCCACTTGAAGATTGGTTCATTTTGCCATTTATTTTTTATCACGATTTCGTTTCGTCATAATTTTTTTTTTTCTTGTGGAACGTGAATTATAATTCGTGGAGAGTGAGATGGGGAATTAATTGCAAGACAGTGAGGATGTGATGGACATTTATTATTATGAAAAATATATTTTCAATGTTTAAAAAGTACCATTTAAAAAAAATACATTTCATGACTGTATCTTTATATATTGTGTGATGTATATTTTTTTTAACTATTTGCAGAATTGATGATTACTTTGATAACTTAATGATAATTTTCTTAACTTAATAATTTTTTTTTCAATTTTGTCATACATTAGTGAATTATTGTGATTCTTAATTTCATTGAAGACGCTTGGTAAACATATAGTAGACGACGACTTTCTTCGGTAGTTCAATTTTCATTCGAGGCCCATTTCTAATTTTCACATACCGAAGAAGCGAATGGAGCTCCTTCGCCTCCAACCAAGTACACCCCAAGCAGAAATATCCCAGCGATGCACGTGCCGCAAACGATTCGAGCATTGCTGTGTCACGGAAAAACCAGGTTTTCACAATCAATCGTGTTCATCAAGAATGAAAAGATCAAGAATCACATTTTCATAGCGTCGACATTTTTTATTTTTCCTTTATTTAAAAAATATGCGAAAAAAAAGTTACTGAATAATGAAGACAATGAAACAAAATCGATCAAATCCATTGATATCTCCATTCATCTCAACACAATTTTTCATTTAATTTTTACCCGTTTTTTTGCAATCGTAATTGAGTTGCGTCGTCTCTATTACCATTTTGCAATTTTGACATTTCACCGATGGATCGATAAGAACCACATTTTTGCAAGAACTTCAAATGGATTCTTCACATTCAAAAAGAATAGTGCATTGAACTTGCTTCATCGTAAAAATCGGAAATAAAATGCATGTTCGTTATAATATAGCATTTTTATTTGAATGCAATGATGCATTTCCTTATTGATTCGAATCGGATAATCAACGGTTAATGAATTGTTTTTTTTTTTCAAATCGTGGCTATTCAGTAGGATGAGACTTTTCGCATTTCGTTGATGAGCTAGGAACTGGGACACTCGAATATCTTATATCCATGCGTATATGTATGTATATATACATGGGATGTACATGGGTTATACGCCCAACACTGTGGACGCGAGACTTACAGGGAAGCGAGAATGCAACTCGACGAGGACAGGATAGCAGTCATTATTGTTCGCGGAAGCATGTGGAAAGGGAAATAAAAAGATATATGCGAGGATAAAGAAAATATATGAGCGTACGAGTACAGAAAGATGGTACGAACTCCGAAGTACGTATATGTATGAACATATGTATACTAGGGTGTGTTTTCAAAGAAGCCAAAGTTTTTTCGATTCTTCTGGCAGTTCCTTTACCTAAACTAGATACAATCACGATACATCCTCCGAAATTTCGGCCTAATCGAACGATATTTAGAGGTTCCGCTCTCACAAATTCGATTTTGTCTTCGATGTACATGTAAACATTTTTTTTGTTTTTCAGTTGCAATTAATTTTTCAGGTAAATGAAAAATTCTGGGTCAGTTTGAATGGAGATATATTCTTCTTTTACAATAAAGAATAATTAATAATTTTGTTTTCGTCATTTTTCAATGATTTTTGTTGAAAAGAAAGAAGTGAACTTTTTTTTATATTGTAGAACAAAAAAGCAGAATCGAATTCGCGAAAGCGGAACCTCTGAATATCGTCTGATTGAGCTCAAATTTTGACAGATGACTCCTGATAGTATCACCTTCTATTGTAGCAACTGCCAGAAGAATCGAAAACTTTGCCTTTTTTTAACATACCCTAATATATATAATATATTATATATATAGTCACATCTACGATACAGTGGCAGCGAGGAAGGCTGCGCTGGATAATGAGAGTGCGCGTCGAGCGTGAAACCTGGGCCCTCACGCGGCCCAACTATTTCTCATATTTCCGCCTCTGTTTTTTTTTAACTATTCTTTTCCCCCCTTTCGTTGACACCACGAGTGTGTTTTACTAAATTTTGCGGGGGATGCCCGAAGATTGCGAATATCGGACTCGTCGAGGCAAAGTTTGGTCCTCCGAGAAGCTAGCAGACGATATTCTGAAAAAAAAAATTTCCCTGCACCCAAATTACGTGGTTCTCTTTTTCTCCGAGTGCTCCGAAGATACGTAACGCACGATTCAAATGCATTTTTCAGGTTATCGTCTGCTAGCTCGAGGAAGGTCGACCGGGATCACTCTCGGGCATGAAGCATGCAGCAGGGTCTCATCAGAGTAGTCGAAGCCCCTTTCCATGTGCTCGACGACTCATACATGCTATTACGTCAGCTCATGAACTTGCATGAACTCTCATAGGAGACCGGGGTCAGTTGGATCACGATTATAATTTTTCAAACCTTTGCCACTCTATTTTACAAAATAAAAAAAAGCAGGTAGTTTTTCAAAAATAAACTGAAGTGCAGTTAAAATCAGTCAAAAAAACCCTGGATCTGTAATGAATCATTGACAAATGCTAGGACGAACCTCTATTTTTTTCTGCAATTCATTTGGAATAATTGCTCCTTTTTTAAAATTATCATTTGTTATAAAAAGGACGAATAGAAAATAATATCGAATAGTTATATAATTGTTTGCTTCTTAAACTCCAAACTTCTAATTCTATTGTCAATAATGTTTGCACAGTTTCGAACCGCGATTGTATTCTAATCGGCCGATTGATCCAAATCACCCCGACCTCCTATCCATACTTATGCACTGACTCTCGAGAATCCAGAACTAGACTGCCAATCATCCGGATCATCATTCCGTTCGTCCAGAAGCATATCTCGATTATGTAAATCGCCAGGGATACGATGTAATACGCGATCAATTTGTTGACCACTTTGATTCGTTGTAAATTCGTGCCTTCTGCTCTGCAACAAAAAACAAAAAAAAACAACGAAATGACCGAATGTAGTTTTATCAGAAACTTGGGGCGTTGTCGAAGCGTGACAATCCACAGTGACGACTGCTGACCCGTTGTCATCCACTGATTCCTGATGTCATTGACTGCAGAACCGACGATCAACGTGGCTCTTCGGTATTGAAGATTGATGACATCACCGACGATACGTATACCATCGACAAAACTGGCACTTCGAGCGGCGTTAAACGCTGCGTGAAAAAAAAAATTGGCAATTCAGTCGTCGAGAATCCCTAGTCTAGTGAATCCGGTTATGAAGACAATGATAAGACGATGGAAGATGAGGATGAAGGAGGCTTTGAACCGAAGAAGCATCGAGCCGCGGTTTCGCGTTGTTGACGACGACGATGGCCTTCGCACGTAGACGGAGACTCACCGGCTTCGACGGTCAGCTTATCCCGGAACGCACAGTTTGCCCCATCGTACTGGTTTACGGCTTGGCACTTCCATCTGCGCGGAAGGAATAATCATTCAAACGGCCAACCAAGGCGGCACGCTCTCGAGCGGAATTCTCCGATTGATGGCGGTCCGGCGACCGCCCATGAGGCCGTTCATCCTGAAGGGCTCTGGGGTCATTACGAACGTAAAGAACGATACGGAAATATTGTATATATATATATATATTTTTTTTTAATGTTCGCTGTTATGAGCCGAACGGCTAGTCAAATGAGTGTTATGGAAATGTTTCAGGTATCGAGATTGTTCCTTTTTTATTTTTTAAATATTTATGTGAATCAGTATGATTTTACGTGTCTATAGGACTACTGGATAACATTTGTCATTATTTTTTATCTTTGTTGTTGTGAGTGCAACAGTCAAGTCAAGACCAAACGGATCGAATTTCAGATCAATTCAAGTTTTTTAAATTTTGAACCTCTTCTGATACAAAATTATTTGTCTTGCCGTGCTCAATATTCTGGGTCCATATGAATCAACAGGGATGGGAATTTGGCACAAGATTCGGTCAAGATCCACTGACGCTTCCAAATTTGAGGAGACCCACTGTTCATTATTGAGATGTAAAAACAAGCTGCAAGTTGTAATTGGCACCATTTGCTTACTCCGAATCCTACGTAGCTAACGAAAATGTTTCTAAGAAGAAGACCAAGATTGAAGAATACGAAAATGTTTTCTCATCGAGGAATCTTCGTTAACTACGCAGGATTTGAAGGAAGCAAATAGCAAGTTTCAAGCTGTTTTATCATTTTCAAGATTGACGTGCGATCCAAGAAATTCAATCATATTGAAGTAAACGTGTGCAACAAAGTGGCCCAGAATTCAAAAGGATGGATTGAGCTTGCAGCCTCATTTTACTGTCACACCTCACGATTTACAAAGCAAGTGTCTTCAACATCGTTGATTCCAATTGATGGAATACCGTGATGCGATATTCGACGTTGATGTTGAGCCCTTCGACGACACGAGAGTGTTGAAGCATCTAAACTGCTCACCGTGTTCCTCTCGACATCTTCCCGGATGGCGATGACACAATGTCGGGATGACGACGAAGATGGCGCTGACGACAATCGTTCCGGCTGACAGACGTTCCCGAGCGACGAATAACCAGTGTTGATGACTTCGTGGTTGCTGGAAATTTAATTGACACCGGAAGTTCGACGGGACGGATCATCGAGCAGGAGTCAGCGGTTGAAGATGTCCGACAGTGTGAGTTCACCTCATCGTCGTAGCGCCTGAAGGACAAAACATGGAAGATTCTGAGATTAATTATACTCGTCTGATTGTAAGAATATTGCAAAAGATTTTTCTCAATAAATCGCGTGTTGTAAATTAAGAATAGAGTTGCCTATTATTAGATTTTTTTTTATTTTCTTATTTTCGTGAAGTTAGGAGTCTTGGGAATAGTCACTCCAAAGATTTTTAACGTATTAACCAAATTTTTAGAATTATTGAGATTTGAAGAAGCACGAGTCAACTTTAAACGCTTTTTTTCGAGATTGCAACTTAGGGTTGCAACTTTTTGCAACTTAGGGCAAAGATATCTCAGCAACCAATGAACCGATTGTCTTCAAATTTGCAGTGCCTATCGAGACGACATCTCGCTATCGTCTGAACTAGGATTTTTTCCCTAAGTTAAAAATTCCGATTTGTAGGAGAATAATAAGATTTAAAATAAGTTTTGAACCTCGAAAATTTTCGATATAATTCCACCATTTTATAAAAAAAAAGTTTGACTTTCAAGTCACCAGAATAGCCGCAATCTCTGCCAAGATTAAAAAAAAAAAAAAAAACAGAAATTCCCTTACGCAGCTTGCACCTCTCCAAGGCCACAAAATTTCGTAACAAAAAATTCCAGCATCATCCAACACCATCGACAAACATATCTCCTCAGTTTCATCGCAATGAACCCACAAATTTGCTTAAAGAATTTTTTTTTTAATTTTTAAAACCACAATAATATCCTTTGATCTGAACAATATATTCTACAATTTCTATCAATTCATTAAATCCTCGAAAGATATTAAGTACCAGTTTCCAACCTCCTCAACAGCCCCGAGTTCAGATGGAAAAAATAAAATAAAATAAAAAATAACCGAACAAGATGAAGAAGATGACGATGAAGAGTAATAAGAAATGGGGAATAAGACGATGAAGAGTAAGAACTATTGTTCTGCGACGGTGGGGGCCGAACGCTTGGATTTGCGATCGTAGTCGCGATCGTGAACTAGCGTGGGGGAGGGAAGGAGGGGGGGGGGAGCATCGATGCGAGCCGAAGGTTAATTGAAGATGAAAACGTACATACGCTAGGCATCGACGACCCGACGACCCGCCGACGCAAGATGACATCACGCTTATGCGCCCATCCGATAACCCACGAGCGAGCATAACCGACGTCTGCCTCTCATCGGCCTTGAGAAAGAGAGAGAGACCCCCCCCCCCTCTCCCCCTCGCTCCTCTTCTTCGGATTACCCTCGTGACTATCCGATCTTGAGGCCGCGATGCGACATTGAGCTATCAACCACCGATCGTCGCTCGTCGTATAATTCAACACAACCAAACACGAACAATGAGTTCCTCAACGAATAACCCTTCTCGCAATTCGCCGCGTTCGCATCGTCACTCTAACAGCCCTAACCTCAACCTTTTACGTTTGCACAATTTGAATTTTTGATTTGGATAACAGAAAAAATTAACCAGAAGTTCCCACGAGGGTTAGAAAAAAATGAAGGGAGGAGTCGATGTTCATTCGTTTATCAATTCTCTAATTTTTGTTTTGTTGGAAAGGTTCAAATTGAAACGATAAAGAAATACCCCGTGTCGTGATGAAAATTATGTGACTTTCAACTATTTTAACAGAATAATGTCGTCAGAGAAGATACCAAAAAACTTAGTGTCCTTCGAATAATTAATGTAGTTTCTGTAAATTGGTTTTTTTCTTCTTCTTTTCTTGAGAATCATTTCACATCAGCGATCTGTAAATCATTAGCTAAAAGATAAATATAACATTTGCCAAAAATTGATGATACAATTGCCTTAACTTGAAAATTTTGCTTTAAAATATCATTGAATATTCAATTAGTTTCTGTTATATAATAGAATTTTTTCTGTTTCTGTTTTTTTTTCTGTATCTGTTTTTTTTCTTTCTGTTTCTGAATTAAAATTCTAACAGGAAATTCTAACTAGCAATACTATTCTATTTATGAATTGGATTTTTTTTCGTGAGAATCATTCCACATCAGCAATCTGTGAAACATTTGGAAAAATCAAAATGCAACATTTTCCAGAATGCGATGATAAAATTGCTCCAACTTGCAAATTCAGTCACGAAAGATCATCGAAACCCCTCGCTTCCCGACATTATTATGCCATCCGGGAAACGGGTCTGATAAGTATTCGAAATAAAAACAAAACAGTGCAAAATCATCGAATATAAACGATAACATCATCACGTTGTGCGAAATGCATTCTGGTTAACGTTACCAATAATTACAATTTATGTGAAAAAGGGGTTCTTAGCACGAGTTGAACGCGTTATCGATCTCCACGATGTTGGAACGTGCATCATAGGTAAAGCTACATACACGTTTAAGTGTGTGTGTGTGTGTGTATGTGTGTATACATCTGGGTATGAAACATCAGATGGATAGAAAGGCGTTGCGCTGTTGGGCCACAGCCGAGGGCTTTATAGCACAGATATGTCTGCATCTGCAATGTCCGTTCTACCGGAGCTACGCGGGATGTATACGCTCCCGGCTGTTGCCCGTGCTTGTATATCTACTTAATACCCTTACACCGCACCAGCATCGTTGTACCACAGCGAAAGATCGGGTCTGCACACAGGCCCCCGTGCCTCTTGCTTTTATTTTTCCAGATCGATTAGCTCTTTCGCATCGAGGTTTCGCGCGCGGCGCCATTCTTCCTTCTCTCTGCGAATGGACGAGAGAGTTATTGGCCTTCGATCGGCAACCGATGCCGCACACCCAAAGTGTCTCGGGTGGCTCGGGGCTAGATGTCCATGATTGTGCCAAATACGACAGAAGTGGGCCAGAGTGGCTGGAGAGTCCCTGGAGGAGTCCTTAGAAAGTCGAGGACATTTTAGATAAAACATTTTTTATTAAAATGTTGTCACCCAATTTTGTGAAATTATAAGTTCCAAATAATTTGAATGAAATGTTCCCCAAGTTCCTTCAACTGCTCTCGACGTTTACACACTCCTAGATAATTTTTATTTTTTGAAATTCAATAATATGGAATGATTATCCAGTCAAGTGATCACGTCTAGCTGAAAAAGTGACATGAGACAAATTATTTTGATTATGCTTTCTTTGTAAGAAATATGCGAGCTTTTTTTTCGAAATTTAAGCTTTTTATCAACTCCCGAAAAATGCTTGAGCTTCCGATAAAAAATCTAGAAATTTCATGGTTTCGAATGAGCCGTAGATCATCTGAATCTAAACATTTTTCGCAGAGACATAACTGTTTCAACTTTCGACAATTTTTCGCTGTTTTAGAATTATCCTTGAATTTTTTTTTTATTGGCGAGTGTATTTTATGGAATTATTTCGACACATTATGGCCATCGTGTCATTGTGCAAAATATTTCAACCAACAGCTGTAATCAATCACTGTCTTGTGTCACGTCTAGGCAAATATTTCTCGAAGATAGTTTGAAAAAAAAATTATAGAAACGATGATCCAAGTAAAATATTTTGTAAAATAAACATCCAAATGTCCAAACTGGTTATTGTCTACCCTATTCTCTAAATTGAGTCTTAACAAGCCGTAGGCCAAAGTGTTAATGATTTTATCGGTTTTTCTGGCGAAAGGTGTTGACTAATTGTCGTTGTTTGCAGAACAGTTACAGCGATGCCATCTGACCCGAAGTAACCCAACACATTCAGAGGCGGATGAATAGAAGTTTACGGGTGAGAAAGAGAGAGAAAGAGATAGTGGTAAGGAAAATAGCTCAAGAGAGAAAGAGAAAGAGAGCACCTCGACACCAACTCCTAGACTTTCCTAGGGAATGTTGGCGTTGGAATGAAAAGGAACAGCCATATCCCATCCCCCGGTTCTGAAACAGCCGGCACTGCCACATCCATTATCCACGGTGGCCCGTGGAGTCGTCTCACATACCCTCGGGATCCTGGGTGTACTAATGCAATTAGTACGGTGCCACGAAGAAGATAAGAACAAAGAAGTTTAGTTCGTACCGTGACAGTAAACGGCCATGAAATTGGTCGAGTTTTCCCACGGATAGGTACCCGAGCAATCGACGGAGCATCGTATCGGCAACGGCTGCTGGCACATCGCTCTGCAATAGCGTTGGGCTCGTCGATAAGCCGAGGATATTGCCGGACCGATGGACCGCTGCTGCTGATGCTGATGCTGCTGCTACGGCCGCTTCTTTGCTTCTTTGCTGTGTTCGCGAAAACCCGGACGAATGTTCACTCGGACTCGCGCCACGCTTTGCGGAAGCGGATGCGCCGAGAACTAAACCAAGTAGGCAGCTCTGTATAGTACAGCAACCGGTATATATATATTAGGGTGGTCCTCACTTGGGGTCTAAACATTTTTTGGCCGTCCCATGGGCTTAAATGTCTCGAAAAAAATTAATTTCAACGTAGCCGAAGGCCCAGCCTCGTAGACCAATTACAACTAAGTACCTCCCCAAGCCATCCAATTTTCGCCATTTGATTAACATAGGGTTTTTGGCATCTGATAGTTTAGATTTTTTTCCTTCCGCAGTATTGCACTGAAAAATCCGGAATTCCGCACATTTTTTACTTAGGGTAGTAGGTCTTCGATGACAATTTTAAACATTTTCCAGTGATTGAATTCGGCGGGAAAGCGGCGAGTTAAGATAGCTTGTTTCGTAAAAGCTTCGATAAATTTCATAATAACTCGGAAACTATGTGAGATACGGCGATAATGCGAATGACCTTTTTTGTAGAACATTAAACTCTCTACAAAAAAGATTGAGTAAGATTTTTTTCTTTTTCCAAAGTTTTTGAAATATTTGAAAAAATGAAGCGCTTCATTTGCTTTTTGTCAACACACCCATAATCTATATACCGCATAAAAGAATACGGAGATGGAAAACAAAGGAATGAAAAGGCCAGCGGGCCCATCTCTATGGCCAATCCATATGCTAGAGCCGGAGAAAATACGTATTCACTGTTTTGCTGCCACCGTTGCTGCGCTACCATGTGGTAGTACGACCAGTAAAGAAATGGCCGATGTTATGAGCGAGAAAAGCGAAAAGTTATTCTTCGGCTTAATGGAAGGAGAGCATAGGCCAATGGAATCTCCGCTCATCTGACAGCGATTGGTAGGCATTTACTATTTATTGTCGAGTGGGGCTGCACGCCGAACGTGATTCCGTGCGCCACGCTCGAAGCATATTTTTACTTTGCATTAGCTGCCTTTGACTCCCGTTGGGACGTGAGAGAGAGAGAGAGAAAGAGCGCGAGAGAGATTCGAGTTAGATCTCGCCATATCGTCCTTTCTCTCCTCATTCTTTACGAACAACTTCTTCCGGTTGCATTTGCCACGCGAATATGCTATTATGCCACTTGTTACCTTCGCTTTGCAAGCTCATTGAGCTTCTGACGAATGGACAATGATCGAATCATCTTTCCAGTCTTGTTATTGATCCTACCACTTGCAGGATTGATTTTCGAATTTATTCCTAGACTCCATTACCTTTATTGCCAGAACTAGGGGTTTTTAGGAATGAAATTGTTCCTGAAATTTCAAATGAAAAACAAACTCGAATGTATGTATTATATTATTAACATCAAATTGTTCTCTTTAGAAGAAGGTCCGTATTTTAACTTTAAATTTGGAATAAGCAGCTTACACATTCAACCTTCCAGCATACCTTCTAAGTTTGTCATGTAGCTTAACTTTTTGCAGCTTCCATTCACAAGGATGTCGATTTCTTCCCGATTATCGAAAATTACATCCCAAATCCAATGACATACAATATTGTATATCATTTTAGAGTTTCAAAGTTTCATCAAGACATTGTGAACCACAAGATCTCAGAGTACAGAATTCTCGTCGAGAGCCTCGTGGACCCTCCTGGCAGGACGTCCTCTCGCCAACGCCCAGCTCTCCAGGTGACTCATATCTCATCGTCAAACGATCTCTTCATACCCTCATCCCAATCGCAATAGTCACTCGTGTCTCTAAAAATGGCCGTCTGCTTACAAAAATAAGAATAACATTCAAGGTCAATGCCATTCGTATACTCCACAGCTGTCAGTTGTATCCTCAGCCTTACAAACTTTAATTTCCACTATACCTCCATCCATATACCATCCAACCATCACTCAACAAGCAAGATTTCATCCTAAAATCCACAATTATTCCATTGACAGGACCACAGTGTTTTCTCCCCAGAGAGAACATTGTTCCCATCATCGCAGCAGTCAATGGTGTCATTGACTCGGTCACTTTCCTGCTCATAGTCATCACGATGATCCCCATCTCAGCAAGAGAGCTAAATATATACGTTCAACCGACATCAGCGATCCTATCCCAACTCGCCATCAAAGACGCCATTTCAGCACAACTCTCAGCCACATTTCCACCGTCGTCCAGGCTCGTCGCTCCCGCAGTTCAATCGGATCCGATGACTCGTCATTGATGCCAATAACCGACGAGTCATCCACGTTATTTTTTCGTCCTTGAATCAAGCCCAACGATGACACTGCAACGCCGACACCTTTCCATCGTTTCACACATTCTCTCTCTCTATATATATATCGTTCTATAAGTTACTCCGAACCCGCGCCCACCTAAGTCGCCTCGCTGAATTGATTCACACGATTCACGTGGTTTGGCACCTCTCCATCGGCATTATACCGTTCCGTTGGAATCGTTTTGTCTTTCGTGATTCGACAGAGTCAGTACACGAGGAATAGAAGTTGAGCTATGGGGAAGTGGATTGATGCCGGGCCTGGGAATCGAACTGGATATCATCCTCCAGAGGTCCGGTTGGAGTCCACCGAGATCCATCGACGAGCCGTTTCAGTGAAGTACGTCGGCTATCGTGGCTGGATGGGATCTCTCGAGGAAGATGGAAAACCGGAATCCCGTGGAAGCAACCCCCTATCTTCTCCCTTCCCCCACCCCCCTCCCGAAATCCTTTCCAGACAATTTCTTCGGATTGCACCGTTATACGCGTGCAGACCCGGAAGTCCTCCGGGCGTGTACCTAACCTCGACGGTCCGCATCACAAAACTCCCGCTTATCCTCCACCACCACCTACAACAAACACACATACACACAGCCTGATTGCGATACCCCCGTTGGATCTGAATGTGTGTGTGTGTGTAAGTGTGTGTGTGTGTGAATGCGCGTGCCTATCGGTAACTTTACTGTCTATTCTTATACCTTGAGACTGCACACTCGAGACCCACTGTCGTGTTACTGCTACGGCAACAACCCAATGCTTCCGATTTAATGGCTACCTGTCCGTCCACCAACGCGACGAACCCACGGACCACCGATCTCGCGAATGATTCACACTGCGATAAGAAAACGGAAAATAAAAAAAAAAGACAACGACAAAAAACACAGTTTGGGAGTACAATTGGACGCAGAATTACTCCGTGGGATCGGAACCGTTGCCACTTACAACCCTTGTTGATGCGGAATTATTCTGACAGTTTGGTGCATTATTGTTTATTATTTATTTATTTTTTTTTGTTTTTGTAATTTTATTGTTAGCCGTTGAGGATCAGTGGGAATATTTTTTTGGAAATGTGGCTATTGTGTATGCTGTATGAGAGATTAGTTTTGTTTTGTAATCGAACGAGTTTCTTTTTTAAGTGTTTTTCTAATGCATCCTGCTGGAGTGAGATATCAACACTTTTTTATTTTTCGTATATTTATATGGGGAAAGACGCCTCAATTCCAATGGGTCTGAACCCTTAACCCCTTCAAAAATGGTTGCCAATTTTTTTTTAGTTTGGCATAATCTAAAAACATCCCCGCGATTTTTTCCAAAATTTTCTCTCTACCCCGTCACTCCTCGAAATATATGAATCATAAAAATTTTCGAAACTATTAGAATTCGAGACGTCGGATTTTCATCGTAGGAATGATTTATCATTGAATTTTTTATTCCAACATTTTTTTCCAACCTGAAAACATTGTTGTATTCAAATTTTTTCGATTGCAAACGAGCAAACATTGTTATATTTAAATTTATTTTTAATTTAGATAGTTTGAAAGAATTGAAAATTGCAAAAATAAATATTAGAAACGAAAATGCCATTCTGAAATAATAAAAGATTTGTATTTTTGATATTTTTCAAATTTTTTTAGTGGTCGAAAATATCGTGTGAAAATTTTGAAAAAATTAGGGAATCTTTCCAAGTTACCTCAAACTAAAAAAACAATACATTGAACGATTATTCCCGAAGGGGTGAGGGTTCTAACCCTTTCGAATTTATACGTCTCTCCCCATACACGAATATAGATATATATATTTATACATACATATATCGTATGGTACCCGCCGAAGGATATCCGGCGAAGAGGCGCTTCGGAATGTCGCGCTCTGATTGGCTCCCACCGTTCTCCAGATCCCCCCGGCGAGTGAGTCGTCGAGCGGATTGGCTCGTGATGCCCGTTTCCCCACCTCGCTCGAAAATTCACTTTTTACACGGTAACTATTACAAAACTGACCGACCATCTCCTAGACCATGTCATTACGGCGTTGTGCTCCACTCTGTGAGGTACTCATCTCCTTCTCCGAGCCATCGCCGAGCCCTCCCCAACCGAAGACCACGTCGTCGTCGGCGTCGGGCACAAACGTTACCGTCTCCGCGAAACCCGCGTCTCTTCGCGCAATCCATTCACCACGGACGCATAGTCCTTCGCGTACGTCCTCGTAGTCCACATCAGACTACGGACTTTCCAACTAATCCGAAGACACTGACTCTCCGACAATCCTCTCTCGGTCGGAACAATTCAATCCGCCTCATTCGACACAAGCATCGACGAGTTTTCTTTTCACGATTGCAACCGATTGCCGAGGTAGTTGCCCTCACGCAGTGCAACACGCAAGCTTCGTTCGAATCTTTCGTAATCGACGAACAGCCACCCAGCTGGCTTCTACGAACGTTTCTTTTTTTTTTTGTCGTCACTTCTTCGTCAAGTTCTGCGATAAACTTTTTTTTTAACATCTTAAACTATTTGTTGTTTTAAAAAAATTAACGATCGCGACTCGCGCCTTTATGTCAATTCGGGGGTCCAAGGTCACGTGAAAACTGCGGTCAAAAAAGGTCAAGGGCCTCGAAGAAACTGTTTGATTGTTTCATTGACCGGCTCGTGATATTGTATGACGATTCAGTGATCCAGTTTGCACGAAGGCGGGATTTGATAAGAGACATTTTGTTTTCGGATTGTCGTTTATTTTTTTTTTTTTTTTGCTCTTGATAATCGAATCGACGTGGACAGTGTTCTGTGAAGCGTTATTCGGAGGTGACTCTGCTGCGCTTGCGAGCTTGTGAGAAGCACGTGTGACTTTTTCGACAACGAAAAAAAAAAAAAAAAGAAAAGGGTTCTGGGAATCAACGTGGCAATCATGATCGTCGCATCGGGACATCAACGATATTGGCAATTGTAAGTAATTCAGACGTTTTTATGAATTTTTTTTTTGCATTTTTGTTTTTTGTTGTTAAGTGTTGGGACTGTGGGTTGGGGAAAAAGTGGCATAACCCACATTGCCACTTCCGTTGTTTGTCTAATTTACTGTTTATACTCTGGCAATCTTGGCGAACGTGAGAACATAAAGGATGGACTTTCAACGAGTGCATCCTGTGGAAAATGCTGGCTATTAGGAAATACGTGTATTTTATAGCGATAGTTTTTATGAACACAAAGACGTCTTGAATATAATCGATGAGACGATCGCTTTCTCTGGAAAAAATGATTATTTTTTTCATAAATATTTATTCACGTGGAGCGGAGTTTATTTATTTATTCATTTATTTATTTATTTATTTATTTATTTATTTATTTATTTATTTATTTATTTACTTATTCATTTAGAAATCAATTTTTGTCATATGTTCAATGTGCTGCACCAAAAAAAATCTTGTTTCGAGTACAATTGGTTCAAATTTGCCTGAAATTCTTACCTCTCATCAGTCAATACTTTTAGTAAGATTATGTTTCAACTTTTTGATAGTCGATTTTGGACTCACCGATAGGCTTCATCATTGTTTCATTTTTGCGTTAACCCTTCCCGATCGAAATTAAAACAAAATGTTGTTCGATATTAATCAAATGATACGAAATGTTGATAACAAGCTTTTGACTGCCACGTGATTCAGTTTCATACGAACTGATTGTGAGATTGAACGAAGACTCGAACAATCCCAATCCTAAAATCAAATCAACCTGATACGACGATCATTTGATAAAAATAATATGTACAACGAGCCAAGGACTGAGGAAGTCAATTTGCACGCAACATCAACAGTTACAAACTACAGCTACCGATTAGGAAATTGATGATTCATTTATTGATTCAATGAATAAACTTGGCAGAGCTTTAAACCTCGCAGCCTATGAGTTAACATCGAATTATAAAAGAACAAAATTGCTTTTCTCAACGTCCTTAAAACTACAAGACAAATTTCCGTGAAGATAATAATTAATTTCCATGTGGAAACTATCGAAAGGGTCAAACCAGGATTGAATTTCTTATGTCGGGCAAAGTTCCCGGCATTCGTACGGGTTTTCGAAATCGTTTTGTTAGCAAGCTACAGTATTGTCCGAATGAACGTTAACACACATTCTTCCCCCATTTTTCATATAATTGAAAGTTAGTTGAATTCAGTATATTCATGCAAATACAAAGTCATTTCTTGTTTATCAAATAATAAATATGTCCTCCCTTTGCTTCGTTGACTGCACAAACTCGTCTTGTCATGAATCAACTAATTTCTGGCAGCTTTTCTTAATCTTTTCACACCTCAATTACGACTTCTATCACTTTAGTTTTTGCCGTCCAGTCAATTTTTTGTAAACCAATTAAGATCCGGTGAGTTTCCACGCCAATCCAGACAGGTTCAACCCCTTCTCCCTAAAATATGTCAGCATAATCTTGGAAACGTGGCTTGGATCTAAGCCCTGCTGAAAAGTGGGTCCATCGACATCTTGAACTTCTTCGAGTTCAGTCACTAAATTCGACTCCAACATTGCCTCATGTTTCTCACTGTTCATCATGCCTTCAACCCTTACCAATTTTTCAGAACCCATATGTGAAAAGCCAGTGCAGTTTTACCCATCTCAAGAATCATAAGAAATTCGCTGTGTTTACATTAACTCGCACACTACTGTATCTTGGTTGTCGCTGAGTCGTCTTCCCTGTCTTCACCCTTTTCGAGCCTACAGCACCGATCGTTTTTTTTTTCCTTCTTCTTTTCATTTCGTTCGATCGTGTTCTGATATTCGCGGGTGAATCAACGTGAGCCCCGCCGGGTAATATCGGGACCGGGGGATCGACTTCTTAGCATCGGCGACCGATCAAACGGGACATTAACCACAGTGCGCTGGCTCCGGAGGATCGTGTGTGCTGCACCGGTTTCGTGCGCTCGACGATAGAACAGGGCTCACTAACACAAACTCACACACACACACACAGCTAGAGGAAATGAAACGGTCCCGCGGCACGATACACACACACACACACACACACACACACACAGTCCATTATATGATGCCCGGTCTGTGGAACGCTCTTGTCTCTAGCACATGCCAACTTCCTCGTCCATGATATTCTCCCTCACACACGCATCGTCTTACGATCTGCGTATATTAACGTGGGCAGATCGAGTGTACGACGATCGATAAATATGTACGTATATATATATATATATATGTATACCAAAGTCCCGATAAGTGCAAACCGAGATTCAGATCGACAAGCACGATCGGTGAGAACGAGACGGAAAAGTGTGAACGAAAGATGAAGAGGGACGTGCGACAACACGCGATGACTAATATCACATTGAATTCACGGTGTGGTTGATTTACAGCTAGTTACAACGGGTAAGAGACTCGTGTCGCACGACTACCCTTGCGTCCGGTTGTATACCACCGGTTGACATCGTGTTTCACATTTTATTCACGTGTTGTACGGGACATCGCAAAATTTGTTCGTCGACTAAAATAAAATTTTTGGGAATTTTTTAAGGGAAATTTTCTCAGTTTATCGTAATGAAAGTAAGCGGGTATGTTTATCGATATTGTGAAATGATGCTGGAATTTTTTTGTCACAAAATATTGAATCGTTAAGGTGGTGCAAGCTGGGAAGTAGAACTGTTGTTTGTCTGGTGATCTGAAAAACGAAAACCAGGCATATTTATATCCGGAAGATGATTCGCTTTCGTCTGAACTGCGATTGTATTTTTTAAAAAATGACTAACGAAATGGTGAAACTATTTCGAAAATTTTTGAGGTTTCACGTTTTGAAGTCTTATTATTTCTCTACAGATAGTCATTTTCAACGTAGGAAAAATATCCTGATTCAGATTCGAATCTAATCAGTTTATTGGTTATTGAAATATCTTTGCTCTGAGTTGCAAAAAAGCAGTTTCGAGGAAAAAGGGTTTAAAGTTTTTCCGTTCGGTCTCGATGACATCCTCTAGCTTCTTTAAATCTGAATAACTTCGAATATTTTGTAAATACGTTCATAATTATTATAGAGATTGTTCTCAAGACTAAAACTTTACAAAAATGCAATAATTGGAAGATCGAGAAAAAAAATTGAATAACAGTCAACATTACCCTCAATCGTTTATTTTATCGTTAAAGAGAGAATTATTAAATGTATGATAATATATTCAAAAGCGTATTTTAAATACATTTTCATCGAATCCAATTCAAGAAAGTTTCAATAAAGCACTTTGAAACTCGATCTATTCCAAAGATCCAAATTTTTCAGAAACAAAAAAAAATAACATATTTGAACTCGACACACTCGACTCGCGTATAATTTTGACACTCCCTGTAGATTATCAACAACTGTAATATCAACTTGAGAATCGAGGTAAAATCGAGCTCGCAGTTACTTTAATATCGCATTAATCCTGAGGATAGCAGTAGGCGACTCGAGTGACTATAGAAAGATCCTGGTAGTAGATTTACAGTTGCTTCTTGGCGAGCATTGCCTCCCGGCTGTCGTGCGACTACCCTCGCGTCCGGTCCCTCCTTCTGATGGCAATGAAGATCTGTTGCCTCGCTCATTCGTTTCCCAAGCTACTGTACGTTGAATAGATGGGCGGGGGAGGGGGGGGGGCGACGCTTTCGTTCAACAGTTTGCGGAATGCAGGGCACAGGGTCTGAGAACAGCGAATTTTCCACAAGTTTTAAGATGATAAAACTGCACTGGATTTTCGTATGTGGGTACTGGAAAATTGGTACCAGTTGAAAGCATTATGAACGGTGAGAATGTACAAGGCAATGTTGCAGCCGAATTTAGTCACCGAACTCGAAAAAGTTGAAGCTGTTGCTGGACCCACTTTTCAGCAAGATTCAGCCCCACGACGTTTCCAAGGTCAGGTTGAACTGTTTTAAGAAAAAGGGGGTCACCCTTCTAGATTGGCCTGGACACTCAACGGATCTTAATCCTATCGACAATCTGTGGTCCATATGCAACGCAGAATTACAAAAAATCCTCTATTAAATAAACATAAATTGACTTTGTATTCAGAACCAAATTCGACGTTCAATTATATGAAATATAGACAAAGAAACTGTATCTTTACATTAATTCGCACAATACTGTTAAAATCAAAATAATATTGGACCTTGAAGTATCAGAAATCTGAAGAATGGAAAATTGAACAACGTGTAGCGAACACAACTAGAACGACCTTCAGCAAAAGTTAGTAGCGATGATGGGAGCTTGACGTAAGGGTCCGAGGACAGTAGAAGAAAGAAGATCCTCCTGGGCACGGATACTCGCGGCTCGCGTAATCTCTTGCGGTGGCTGACCAGAATCGTGGGACTCAGATTTTTTTTCCTCCCATCGACTACATGTACATATACATATATATATATATATGTCCTTCTCGCGAATGTTTCTTGTATAATCGGCAAACCACGAACAGTGCCCACGCCCTCGACGCGGGCGACTAATCGTCCGGAACGGGCGGTCAATTTGCTCCGGGGTGCTCTTCGGTACATGCGCATCAGTTGCACGCGCAACATTATGAACAAGAAGTCCATGAATACCGGATGAATATTTTGTAAGCTAGAACGCGAGAAATGCAACAACAACACCGTCGTGTCGAGCTGATGTATTGCCATTTTGAAAGACGTCGATGATGATGATGGATCGATGGGATTGGTGGCGCCTCTACCGCGGGGTTTGTCTTCTAACGAGCAAATGCTTCGGTCACCCTGATTTTTTAATTAGCCGCGGGAACAGCTGCGCCTGCGCGGCTGACCGAACGTCAAAGCTGCGCACCGACGCTAATGCGCGCTCTGAGGCGCTCTGAGGCGCAGCTGAGGCACTCTGAGGCGCAGCTGAGGCGCTGACCGATCGGCCCAACACTTCCTCCACCCTGTACCACACGTCTCATCGACTCTCGCGAAAAACCGTGTCCTCGAATTGTCGAAACAAAATGCCCAAGAAAATCAGTGAGGCTCGGTAAAAAATGTTTCAACCGAAAAAACCATGAAAAAACAACTTTCAAAGATGCCAGATCGGGTCGGTAGCGTTGTACGTCGTACGGTAATACACGGCATGTAATATATACGCTATCGGGGGTTATATATTATTATCGGATAGTCGGGAACACGTGAAGGGGCTCTCTTCGGGGTGCTGTACCGCACTCTACGTTCACGACGACTTTGGCCACGAAGTCACGAACTTAACACGAGAACACCATTAACGCGATCAACTAGCCGAGACGCCGTAGCGCCGACGGCCGCGCGGCGCAACCGACTTGCGCGCGCGCGCCTGCGCACATCACTTTTTTTTCTTTTTTTTTTTCGTTCCGTTAACACGATCGCGCCTGGGTGATGACAAAATTTGTGAATTTACAGCAAGGCTCTTACCTCGAGTGTGTTGGCATCGTCAACCGCTATCGGTCGCTTCATTGTCGTTTTTATATATTATACATACATTAATATATATATATATATACATGTATATGGACACGTGTGTTGTTTAACGGCACGAGTTTACCCGCCCATTTTGTTCTCCGAGAAATTCCGGTAATAACGTATGGTCCGAGCACGAGCTCAACCGCGCGTGTCCAGTTTCTTCGCGCGCTACGTAATGTAAAACTAATTGCCACGATTAAGTCCGAAAACCATAATATCGCAAACACGTGCAACTGTGTGTTATCGGACATATTTTCGTAACACCCCGTGAACGCGAATTAATTAGTTCATTAAACGATGCGCATGAATGAGGAAGGTGGGGTCTCGGGCAATATGTCATAACACGTATAGGTAACTTACTGGTGGGACATTCACGTGCTTCCACCGAGTAGGTGTAGCTACTGGCCATACGGACGATTCGTTATCGGAGACGCTTCACGTATTTACGAACAACTTTGCAATATACAAGGTTTTTTGGTTTGTTAAAAAAAACATTCATTCTCAAATATTTTGCAATTAATTTCGAAATAACTACATTGATAATTCAATGGAATCCGGAAAGATAATGCTGATAAGCCCAAAGGGTTGGTTGAGTTAACAAATTCAGTTAACTCGATAAGACAAGCTGGAATTTTTCATATTTGCAAACTCCGTTCTCATAAATTGAGATAATATCACCTTCATTAGATCAAATTTAATTTAACAAAATTTTGTCCAAGATTAAAGTTATTGATATCAAATCCGAGTTGTGGAATTTCACGATGTATCGATGCGGGACTGAATAATTGAGACTGGATCGATAACACTAAGAAGAAAGAAAAAAAAGAGAAAAAGAAACATGTTCCACTCGTAAATCATGAGTACAGTAAGTTCGAAGTACATAAATCTCGTAGTACCGGAAGTGGTGTGTGTCGAAGAGTCAGGGACCGTTGTAGAATAGCGAGCCAGTGCGCGCAGCTTCCATGTCTTAGTGGCCGGAGCGTAGCCATCATCGAATTGTTAAGCATTCGAATTTGCGTACACGAATGCCCCGTATAACCGATCGGGACGGCACTCGGCCGGAGCGCGCGTGCGCGTACAATCAGCGAGCCAATGGGGGGACGCGGCCTCGATGGAACGCCGCGTCGGTCAGCGGCAATTTTGAAACGGCACTGGAGGATAAGGATATCTCGGCTCGATGGTAAAACCATTACGTAGAATCGAACCGTGAATCGTGGTACGAACAGAGTGCGCTGCAGACGCTTTCTATTGCGTAGTGAGCGATGGAGAAAGATGGGAAAAGAGAGGACGACGTTCGAGGAGATTGTGTAATGGGAGAACAGACTTGTAACGTGGAAGTTTTCGCAGCGGTGGTATATGCCGCTCTCGGTCCAGCTCCACTCGACCCATAAAACCCGAGGAGGCATAAACCATCGTTCCTAGAGCTGTACCTAACTGGTCCTTTGCTTCTTCCCCGTACAGTCGGTAGCCAACCTTCGTTTCTTACATGAAATATATGTATATATATATCGCTAGTGCGCACGCGTTTCTTCCGCTTCCGGTAAACACTCATAGCTGCAGCTGCACCGTTTTCCACCTACTTTTCGTGGAATTTGTGACCATCCACAGTATTGTGCGAATTAACGTGAACACACCGTTTATTTTTCTATGTTTTGTATGATGTGAATTGAGTTATGGATACAGAGTCATTTTATGTTTATGCAATAATGATGAATAGATTTGACCTTGGATTTAATGAATGCACGAACTCGTGTCAGCATGGAGTCAATCAATTTCTGGCGGCTTTGCTTGAGGTAGTACCCTCCATAAGAGACTTGCTTTGACTCTTACAGTATCTAGGATACTACCTCAATCTTCTCATCCTTGTACCGCACCTCAATCCCGGTTTCTGTCATCTTAGTTTTTATAGTGCAGTCAATTTTACGTATTCCGGCGTTACATATATGGCCCATTGATTCTGGATAGGATTAAGATCAGGTGGGTTTCTAGACAAATCCCCATTCTCCCTAAAATATTTCAGCATGACCTTGGAAATGTGGCATTGAGCTGAGTCGCGTGTGCCTCACACAGGAGTTGCACATCCTTCATCAGCAAGTTCGTAAAAGCCCAAACGCACGGGCTCATAAACCTGCACTTGTACGTCCACCGCTTGGGATGCATGTACGTATGTATATGTGTTTACATGCATCCCATGTATACGTAAGTGTGTACTGCGGTGCGTTTTACAGCTTTTGGATTCGACCTTACCGTCAGCTCAACTGTCCATGCACTTTATAATATGCCTTGCAATATTTCATAATTACTCAACCCTGTGTCGCGCAAATGAGCGGAACCAAACGTTCCTTGTGGCTGATGGTTATATACGACCTAGGTTTAATATCCCAAAAGCGAATTTAAAACAACACGGGCTTTTTATACTAGCTTTCATATATATTGAGTTTTTTTTGCCGCGATTCAAGGAAACTTGGTGCCAAATATCGCAAAATAAAAAATGATAGATGAGACTTTATTCCTGAACTGGTATTCACGAATAAAGCCTTGACGTGAATTTCATTTTTCGATAGAATTTTATTTTCGGAGAGAATAAAAAATGAGGAATCAAGCAAATCCTATATATTTGAAGTCAGTGAAAAAATATGACTCAACAAGTTGGTAGAGATCAGAAATAAAGCCTCGTATATTGGTTTGTCGTGCCAATTTCACTTTTCTTTCAGCTTAATGTTAATGTGTACAAATTTCAGCTTATTGTTGATGTGTTCGAAGGAAAAAGATGTTGAAATAAAGAACCCACGTTTTTCCATCCTCATTGCTCACGTGACCAAACAATCATAAATCATCCAAATTGTCCATTTATATCCAAGCTATATAATATATATTACCCCAATATTTCAAACCACATAGTTCGAATCCCTATCAATTAAAAGGGTTAATGGAAAATACGTTTTTGTCTGTTTTTGTTTTCTTCGTTGAAGTTTTGCAAATAACACGACGAAGAGCAGTTGTGTTATCTCTGCCGCGTGTCCGATTGGATAAAAGTGAAAAAAATGTAACTTTATTGATAGAGGCCGGATTGCAATGGGGTTCTCTCGCGTGGAACACACGCTCTCGTGTTGTATCGCACGTGATGCCCCGGCTCGGAAGGATAAAGACGCCGAAGAAACCGACTGCCCTTATCTATCGTGAAAAGGGTTGGCGGCAGGGGGGGAGGGGAAGTGAAGGGGGAATAAACGAGCTCGCGGTATAGTTGCGCCGATTGAAAAGTCCATTAGACGTTTTAATGAATGAGGGTAATATAACGTTTCGATGCCGAGAATAAACGACGATACGTTGATCCGGATCGTGGAGAAGGAAACTTTATACGCGTGGCGGCAAAGGGCCTCGAGCGGAGATCGGAGGAACATGAGAGATGCAGCGTGCTACGATGCACGTGCTTGGGCATCACGCTCTTTCGTGTACACACACACACACACACACACACACACACACACACACACACACAGACGAACAGTGAGTACATGGGAAGAGCACACAAGACGTTCGAGACAAATGAGAGAGAAATCGACGCACCGCGTGTGGTGTGTTATGGCAGTATCTACTTGTATGAGAAAAGATGCCTCAATTCGAATGGATCGAAATCCTCACTCTTTCAGAAATGGTCGTCAATCATTTTTTTTAAGTTTGGGGTAACCCAAAAACGCCCCATGTTTTTTTATAAAAATTTTCCCACACCTCGACCCCTCTAAGAAAAATTTAAAACATGAAAAATTATAGATGACGGGCATTGTGCAGTCTTTTAAATTGATGAAATTAAAAAGCTGTCTTTGAAATATTTAGCTATAACATCTTTATCGGGAATATTTAATTTTTTTTTATTTTCGAAACTTTTGGAATTGAAAAAATTATTTGAATACAACAATGTTTTTTCGTTAAAAAAAGTCGAAATTATGAAAAGAATCATTCTCATAAAAAAAAATGGATATCTTGATAGCTATTTTGATTTTTTTTATTTTTGAAAATTTTCATTTTTTAAACTATGTGTTAGAAATTAAAGCAAAATAAAAAAAAACATGGAGATCTTCAATCATCTAAGAATGGCATCTTTATTGCTAATATATCTATTTTTTAAATTCCCAATTTCAGTTTCGTCGTTTAAAGAACAATAATTGAATAATAAAATAAATCATGTTCTTCCATATTCGGAAATAAAGAAAGCTGTTGCCTCCAATCTTTCCTGTTTGAATTGAATCAAATTTCCAGGTGCGAGGGGGTGGGGAGAAAATTTTGAAAAAAATCAAGGAACGTTTTCCGGTTGGCCCAAGCTGAAAAAAAAATTGGCGAGCACTTCTGAAGGGATAAGGGTCGTGACCCATTCGAATAGAGGCGACTTTCCCCACACACACATGTGTACATATTCATGAGATAACTCGAATAAGAAGGGTGGGGGAGGATGCAAAGAGCATTAGCCGCCGATTCCGGTCTCGAGAGTGATGCGATCCGACGATAAAGATGTTTCTCAGGGTTGTTTCACAAAGTTCACGAGTGCGGGACGAGTTAGGCTCAAAGGTGGAATGATGTGGACGACTGAGGGGATACACATCGTTCTGGGATTCGTTATCCACCGGCTGACTATCGCCGATGAACCGAGTCCGCACTACTAGCCCCCCCCCCCCGCCCCTCGATGCGCGCGGTAATGGCCTCGTATAAACAAGTAATCGACGTTGTGAAGATTTTCCGGATCTCGGACGATCCTGCAAGATATTACACAACGAGAGAACTCTCGCGCGCTATTAGACCGAACGCCTCCTGCACTATATAGTACACGGGGCGTTCGCGCGAACGCAACGCGCGTGTTCTCGCCAATGCAGTCCGGAACATTGGCATACAACGCTGACGATAGAGAACCGGCCCACGGGGCATTACTCGCTTGGCTCATTACATAATCCACACCCGGTCGTTTCACGATAAATACTATGATTTTTTTTTTCCATTTCGGCTCCTCGGAGGATACACACGCACACACACACACACACCCTCACATCGTGGAACGAAATATAATTGCTATTTTCCGTTCTTGCGAGAATAAAAGTTTTCTACTGAACAAATTTACGAGTATTTCGTGTAAATTAATTGCGCAATGGTAATTCATGATGTTTTTCTTTTTTTCTTGCTTGTGAGTCTTCAATAGTAATTATTTGTTAATGCGAGCGTGATCACTGATGTCCGTTTGGATAGATTTCATTTGTACTTTCGCGATATTGTGATGAAAGAAATGTATTCTGGTTTGAAGATTTTTTTATTTATAAAAATTAACAATTCATTGCGCAATAGCTTTTTCGTTTTTTTGTTCTCTTGATCTTCTTCAAAATTAATTATTAGTTAATGCAGAGCATAAGTTCTAACGTCCATTTGGACGGATTTCATTTGTACTTTTGTGATATCGTGAAAACAGAAATGCATTCAAGTTTGAACGATTCTCAAAATTTTAAACATAATGTAATTAATTGAGGAATAGCAATTGACAAGTATTTCGTTATTTTTCAGTTTGTTGTTGTTCATCTTCAAAATGAATTATTTGTTAACGTCAGCGTCCGCTTGGAGCGTTTTCAATTCTAATTTATGCATTCTACAATGCATTCCAGTCCGAACATTTTTTTTTTGTTAAAAAAAAATGTAATTTCCAGTTTTTTTGCAGCCTGTGGAAAAAAGTGAATTCTTTGATATACCGAGACTCCCTCGAACGTTTAGATCGGTGATGAAGAGAAAAAAAACACAAAAACGTTTCAGACATAAAAAATACAAATTATCGCTTAGACAACTCGGTTGCTCCTCCACGTCGTGCCGAACTTCGTAATGGACTAGCAATTCTCTTTTTTTTCTTATTTTCATATTTTCATATCCAAGATGAGAAACAAGTGGCTCGTACTTTCGTATTGCAAGAAGCACAAGATGATCAAGAGAAGAGCATCGGGACTGGAGTTATGTTCTAAATGTTGTATATGCTTGTATAAGCCCCAAGTCGAGTATACGGATAGGCAGATACGCGGGTTAAGCTCGAACGTATATATACATATATACAAAACATTGAAATAATACGTGGTATATAAAATGTGCATAACTATATACACGAGAATTATATTTTGCCTTGCCTTACCGTAGCATCGTTTTGTTGCGGCATTACCGAGAGAGGGCCCCTGCAACACAATCGAACGCTCGTAAAGTCTCACGAAAGACTTTTACGACAACCTTCCCCCCCCCTCCCACCTTGCCCCTGGCCACTCACACAATCGCGATGAACCGCTTCCGCGTGACCGGAAGACTTGCAAAGTCGTCTCGTGTTTTAAACGCGTGAGATTATTCCCGCCCCTTGCGTCGCGAGGGGTTGTTCGTTGCACCCTCTCGTCCATCTTCGTTCGGATCGTTTCTGACTCTCTTTCTCTCTCTATCTTCCTTGCACCTGTTTCGTCCCCAGAATTTTCATTCGCGTGATTTAGTACGAGTAAGTGACCAATATATAATATTTTACAAAATAATATTTTCGGTTTTTAATTATTTTTATTTATTTATTTATTTATTTATCTAATTAATTAATACAGAATTTTCTCTGACTAGGAGAGTTAAATATAAAAGGTGTCAATAAAATAGCTAAAGAAATTAGGTAGCGTTTCGTCAAAATTTCATACAAATAGAAAATTAAAAATGACCAAAACAACCTACAATAATACTTTAATGTGATAGTTTTGGCGACGAACGACTATATATACTTTTTTTTTCATTTCTTCTATTACGTTTCACCCTACAGATCCGGGGCATTTCCAGATTCCTTTTTTCCCTTATTATACAATTCTCTATATCAATTACACCAAAAACTTATTTTTTGTTATTTACAATTTTGTAAAAAAAAATTATGAACATTTCTATTTTAATTCGTAGTTGTTAGCGAGTGTTTAAATCTAGTGTTCTTACCATCCTAGTTAATTTTTCTCAAATGTGGTTTGATTTTCACCGATTCCAATTGTGTCGACCGCCATCGAAATAAACTTTCCACCAAAGCATTGGAATTGTAATTGTCAAGAAGACCTTTACAAGGACCATTTTTCTTCCCACATCGATACTTCACCCTTTTACTCTCACTCATCAACCTCTTCCTCTTCACTCTCGCTCTCAACAGCCGTGTTAGGCTATTCGCTCACTGACTGCATTCTCCATTTACAATTCTCCAGTCGTTGCTTTCTCGCAATGCGGTGTGCGCCGTATACAGGCATCGCAGTGATGTACCAAGTACATGTATGCCACATCCTGTCTATTACTTCACTTACTTATCAGTCACTCTCGTTTAAACGCATCGACGCGATCGATGACCTTGGAAACACAAATATAGCACACTCGCCTATCACCCTAGAGTTAACTTTTGGATCATCGACAAGTTGATAATAGAATTTTTTTTTAATTCTTCACAATGTTAAATATACGAGTTCAATTGACCTGGAAAAATTCAAGAACATACTTTCACTATCGCAGAACGTGATGATGTGATTGAAAAGTGTGAATATCATCATAGACCCGAAAGATAAATTCTGCGAAATATGGTTTCGATGAAAATCGAGGTAGTTGTGGGTCCAATTGACCCGGCGTGTACTCGGTTTCAATAAAGACTAAACAGTTTCGAGTCAAGGTCACTTTATACATATACAATGTACATTCTCCGGTATTCGAGAGTACATAAGAGTATTCGTCTCCGCATCTTCCTTTTTAATCACTCTCGAAACGTTTTTTACGAGCCACGTCGGCGTGCGCCACAGAATTTGCGCGTCAATAGCCAACGCCGTGGGTATCGCTATGACGGTCGTCGTCGTCGACGTTCCCTGCTTCACTTACGCGCCACGCGTTACCCTCGCGTAAGTGGAAGTGAACTTGGCTTCCCCGCTCAATGATTATCATTAAGACGCCTACCGCAACTCTTCCGATGCTGCGCGGTGGGTATAATTTTTGCTGATTTCCGGCCTTGAAAATCACGGGTATCGCATGAGCATATCGTATGAGCACACATTAAAAACTTACCACGGGCGAGACCTTAACACCTGCGATTTTGTCCAGGAAGCCGTTTCCATGTGAGGTCGTTAATGACGCCCAAGGAATTGAATATAATGTTAGACATTTTTACGAATTTTTTTGGTTTTTCGCGAGCATATGTTCTTGTCGATGATCAAACGAGGTGGAAATCTTCAGTATCATGCTGTATGGGGGATGGACATTTATAAAATGAAGATTTATTTGAAATACTTTTTTGACTAAATTATTAAGAATTATAGCAATTATTAGATATTTAAATGGACTAGAAAATAATCGTTCGTGTGAATTATTTATAATTTTTACAGAAACGTGGCAATATTAATTGTTACATGTGATAATTTATCAGAGTTATTTGTTGGAAGAACGTATCTTAAATAAATAAATAAATAAATAAATAAATAAATAACCCATGGAATTTAGTCATGAGGCAAAGCTATAGGTCGTACAGACTCACAGCCAACATCAGCCAAGTTTCCACGTGGGTCATGACAGGATCAGAATGTACGGTTCGTTCTGTGCGAATCACGGTGAACTTTGGTCCGAAAACCCAGCGACATACTCGTTCTGGGACTGAAAACATCATCATGAACACACTCGTCTTACGGTACATTCACACACGTTGGGCACGTTGGGAGCCGCAAGAGTAGTTTCTTTTTGTTTCCAGTCGTTTTTTTCCCGCGAGTTCAGAGATAATGAGAAGACTGGTTGGCTAGAAGTTAGCAGGACACGGAGTTTGAGAGCATACGTGTTTCGAACGTGGCGCAGGATAATTTGGCATTACGACGTGATCTTCCCCAAGTGGGTCCCAAACACATAGGACCCTTATGTGCTATCTTCCAAAGCAGGTAACCGCTGATTCACGACGCTGCCATTTGCCAGACCACGAGCACATCAAACCCAAGGCCCCCAACGGCGAAATCCGACCTTCCGACTCACATCTTCGCTGGGAGCTACGAAGTCAGGACGTTTTTTTTTTTTCATCCACTCTTCGCTTCATCTTCCCTCGCTGTTTCACATTTTCCTCATCGTTTCACTTCCTCTTTGCGCATTCTTCCATTTGAGTCTTCGGGGTCTTCTCGGATGACTGTTTCCAGCTCGCGAGCCAGCCGCATTTACCTAAACAGCGGGTATGGTTTACGCGCGGCGACGCTTTGGCTGGTCTTCGGCGTGTTGTACGTTGACCTTAACGGTTCGAGGACAGGCCTGGCCGCCCACCAACGTTCCTTCCGAGCTACCGCGCCATCGTCCCAACCACACCACCGGTCCGGTGTGTAACAATCACCGACGACCTACGCGAATTCCGCGACTTTGCGGAACGATCCTGCGACTCGCGATGGTTATTCGCCGAGAGGCATTCAACGACGCGTTCATTATATTTCGTTTGACGTTGATGCGTTGAGGCTCGTGAACGTTCGCCATGTCGTTGCTCGCGTCACGAGATGATAAAGACAGCAACTGGAAAGAAACACTCTCACCGCCTAGAGCAACTCTGCGACAAACTCTTTTGTTGCATTTCACATGACAATTGGCCATACTCTCGCTTTTGTTTTCAGTTTTGTTGTTTTCGCTCTCTTGTTGTCGTAGCTTTGTTCTCTGAATTCTGTGTATCGAAGTATCGATGATATTGAATCAGAACACAAATTTTTTTGTCAATAAAAATATTCTCGCGATTATCAGAATTCCATCTTCGATACACTTTTGTCTATCGACAGTTATCCCGAACGCAGTAAATTTATACGTTTGACGCGGTGGAAATGAATACAACAGCTGTGGGTATAAGCTCGGGCCTGTCCAGCAAGAAATATTAACGTCGTAAAGGCATTTGCAGATTCGTATAACGGACATCCAAAGGCGACAGCCCGGATGATAACCGCGTAAGGAGAAGCAGATTGTCGCCGGACACTTCTTACATTTATAGCCTTTGATGAGGTACAGAGAGATAGGACAGTAAAGCGAAAGAGAGAGAGAGAGACAGACAGAGAGAAAGAGAAAGAGAAAGAGATAGAGAGTGCAAAGTTGCGAACCGTTTGTGCAGCCATTAAATATCAGAGAAACGACTCCGCAACCGCAAAGTCTCTTTTACTCCTTAAATTGTTTTACCGCCTTGGACGATGCATTCATTAGGTCAGTTTTACTGTGTCGAATAACCGAGAACGCGCAGTTAGAACGAATTCACAAGATATACAGGTGTTCATATATATATGTATATATACACAACTTCGTGGTATATATAACACAGCGCGTCAGTCTTTCTCTAACGGGTTTCCATCTATCCTCGGCCGGCTCCTTTTCACAACTGCTACTTCAGCAAAGGCCTTTTCAGCCTCTTCGTTTTTGTTTTTTTTCTCTCTCTGTTTGCAACTCGACGTTGAGTCCATCTTTGGCCGATTGTCGGGTAACGCAAAAGTTTGCGGCGATGATAAAGACAGTAAAAGACGAGGGGCGAAAGCGACAATTTCCAACCGATCCGACGCTAGGCAAGAGCGACAATTTCCGATCGGTCGAGTGGTCATAACCTTTCCGAAGTGCGGAGAACAATGAAGACGGTAGAGAATGCGATATAGCTACGAAAGTCGGGGGGAAACGATCGTTACATTCAGTCAGCATGATCGCGACCATTGGAAATTGCTGGCAGGACTACTTTTGTCGCTGATGCCGGATGCTACCGATTGCGCAGGCGCGAGATCTCGAGGGTTTCATGAAGCGATGACGAACCCCGGGTGCACACAGAGTCGAGGTTCTGGGAGAGTGAGGAGCGATCCGAGAAGAAAGAGATGGGAGAGTTGAGGGAGTGAAATAAAAGATGAAGAGAGGACGATGAGGCTTGTGAGGGAGCCGCGGCTGTGGTTGGACGCTGCGTTGTTGGACGGTGCGGTAATGTGGTATCGGTTAGATAAAAAGTTGGGTATTGAGGTGAGGAGCGAAATACCTTGGGAATCCGCCAGATGGTGGGCCTCCGATGTGCAGCGGTGCTAGTTTGACGGGTGTAGCAGGAAAACCTTTTAGCCGTGACGTTGTGCTTGGACTTGCGGCTCTTGGGATCCAATTGGCGTTAGACTTAGGATGGTATTCGGTATTCTTCTTCATTGCATGTTGAGCACAACTGTGGAGCTAATACAATTTTGCTGTTCTTGAATAATGTGCCGAATAGTCGGGTACGACTTAATTCAGTCATTTCGGATTTTTAATGCTCTCAACGTCTTGAATGATCTAATGATCTATATGTAGAAAAAATAACCTGGATCAAACTGCAGACCTCAACTACATCATCGACCCGTGGTCAGTATTGAGGGACACCCTGATACATATGCAAACATATTCGTGGCATTCGAAATATAAATGTGAAATATGTACAGTCGCTTCCCAATTACGTTAACCTTAAAGTTGATTAACCGCGACTCAACATCGTTACCATTGATAAAACGTGTCGGCTTTGCTCGCCTTCTCTCGGGTTCGGGTCCGGAGAATGGGGGCACATTGGTTACAGCGAGCCGATTGTGGGTTATCGAATCGGCTATGGTTGAACGCGAGGAATGTCGAAACACGGTGTTGAGGTGAGAGGCTGCACCGGTAGCTCGAGACGATGATAATCGCATGTGGTTATCGTCCATCGCCGTCACAGTGGGTGCCAATCATAAATGGAATTTCATCGAGATGAGTGATTCACCGGGAATTAACTCTTGGGTGTTCGATACTCAGACGTCTAAAAATGGAAATTTCCAAGTTTCAATCACCGCGAAAATCTTTCAAATGGCATTGGTAACATGGTACAAATTTGAAGGACGTGTAGGCCTTTGAATTGTCGCAATAAAACAATGAAAACACCAAAACAATCAATGGATTTTTATCTTCCCGTCCGAACGCTGGCTAAACGACGCAATGTAGACTAAAAGTTCATATGAACAATGTTGTAGAGAATTGAATTTCCTACGAAAAAGTCCCCGACGGCATGTATCTGACGTTGATAATTTACGCGTAGAAAAGCTTGAAAGTCGGGCAATGTAGAAAACCGCGCGACTTGTAGTCTTCAGGAAGTTTTTACGTTCGAAACATTGGCGTTCTGAATTCTGCTCTTTCCCTACATTGATCGTTCTGAATTTGTGACCCCTGCTCGGGCATCACTTACGATCCCATCAAGAGCAGTGTCGAGTGTTCGCGAATACCATTATCCATCTTCAACGAGCCACAAGTTTCGCGAACAGCATCCCCCACCCGGGACAAAACCCGTCCGAAGTTTCACACAGATGTTCGATCTTGACTATCGAGTTCTCGGAGAGTCGTGTGGGCTCCGCAAGTAGAGTGTCCCGGGTATCGGTCAGACACGACGCGGGTTCGACGATTATCCTAACCCACGTCCTCCTAACAGCATATAAACGAGGTGTATCCTGTTTAGCCTTAATCATAACGTCGGAGCCTTTGAACTCTTCTTCGTTTCTTCGGCTCATTCGTCTTACCTACTTCCGTAATCCTACGAGAGTCATTGTGTAAAAAAAAAATTCTAAAAAAATTAAAAAAAAAAAAACAAAGTCGAAGGAAAATTCGTGAAAAAGTCAAAGGACAAACGATGATGCAATTTTTTTCTGTCACCTCGATGCCAAAAAAATCCCCCCCCCCTCCTCCCCAAACAACAGTGACAGCAACTATTACGTTTAACTAGAATATTATTAATCAATATTATATAAATAAATATAGTATATGGTGTAATTTATACATTTTATATTGTATAGTGTATTCTAATAAAATTATGTTGACATAGCCTTAAGAAAAAAATAATGAAAATAGCTTAATTTCCCGAAAATAACTCTTTAAGATTATGTAAAAATTTTCTCGTTCCTACTCTCTTGCTCCGCAGCGAGCGCCCATAGCGCTATCTCTCTCGCACTCATCGGAAGGTTTCACACATCGCATTAAGGATATAGCGACGAAGCATAGCGAACAGAATGCTCTCCATTCACGGTCTCGAGCTATATGTGCACATACGCATACACACACACACACACATAATGTAATATACATATAAATATAAGCACAACGCTCAGCATCGAGGAAGTTATCAGTGGGGCTCTCAGGTTGGCTCGTGTGAACCATTCATTCACCGATAGCAACGTGCCTAATACGCACCCAGACACACGCCCACTTGGGTCATACTCAACGTGATCTTGTGCCTAGTATAAAGTCGCGACCAACTTCATTCTGGCTTATTAACGTGTATATAAAATACGACGTGAGACCTATCCTCCTTCATCCGTGTCGTCGTCGTCGTCGTCTTCGTTGGTCGGTTGATCGTTAAATCCCCACGTTGCAGGCTGCCGAGGTACTCGAGAAATCTTCTCATGAAGTGAACACGTGAGGTTTTTACATGGCAACGAGGTTCCCGCATACACGTGAGGAAACAGGCGAGGGTTATACTTACACAACGTCATTTCTGAAGCTCCGATGAAGGCGCCTGTATCATTATTGGTGTGATAAAGCCCTCATTAAATTCACACACTGTGGGGGGAAATTGTACGTCGATTAGGAATGTTAAATGTGTAGCAACGGCGAGAACGAGTTTTAATCATTGGAAAATTATGAATAATTGTGTTATTCGTGTTATTTCTCGGTTCTGATGGCAATTTATGATACTTTCTGATGATACTGTCAACTTTGTTGCTGGAAATTTGTGCATTTTATGGGATTGTAAATTGCCATCGTAATTGCTCGAGGGAAAGAATTGTCTATAGTCTATGTATAAACTATACTTAGGACCAGGCATACATAGTCTATATAGAGATTATGTATAGTGTATGAACAATCTATGGATAGACTATTTATGCTCAGTCCTACATAAAATTTATATATAATTTTTTTTTGCTGGGATGAATACTAGCTTATCCTATTTTTTTTCAATATCAATTTTATCAAGTTTGTAAATAATGAAATCCCATCGATGATCATTGGTAAAAAAAAAATTGTCAAGGGAAAGTCAAATTTTAGAAATTATTACGAATCAAATATCGATTGAAAGTTGCACGTGGAAAAATAAATTACAAATTTTTATGTTTGATTACAAAGCCATCTGTTTTATTGAATTATATTAAATACATTTGTAATCGACCAATCGTTGATTTTGATAATACATTACAACAATTTTCGAGTTCAGATTATCGTTAGGGGAAGGGGTTAGGGCGGGGGACTAAGCATGCTGATTTGAAAAAATAGAAGAAGAAAAAAAAATAATTTGAACGATGAATTCAGACGCTGATGCTTTGAAATAAGTCGAACATAGGCATATGTCAGAGAGTTCAAGATTACGAATTGTTCGGGTTTCAAACATACAGTCACTGTGTGCAAGTAATAAGATTGCATTTTCCTATCCCATTGCAATGGCTCGTAAAACAATTCTTCGGGTTAATAGCACGGCCGTTCGTGTAACCGCAAGATTGTTAAGAGCTTGAGATCTGGCAGAATCATCAGTCCGCGAGTACGAGCTCTCGGGATGATGATGCGCCGAGCGCGGAGGGAAGGTCAGCGACGTGATGCAAATTATGTCGACCTTGATTATCTCGATATGATCATAATCGATATGATTATTTTTTTTGGTTTTGCTTTACATGTAAATAAAATTAAACAATTGAATCGTTGTAAATCATTTATCATATTGGTGAATCTATATGAAATGGGGGAGGTACCACCAATTTTAATTAATAATGAAATATTTATTAGAATACTAATGTAATTATTTCCAAAAAAAAATAATTGAAAGAAAATTGGAAGATTAACTAAAACAGAAGAGAAAAAAGGCTGAATAATAAAATATTCCATTGAAATATCTTCATAAGAATGTATCAAAGAAAATTATCAAGGGGACAAATATTTTTCTAAATTGAATTCAAATGATATTTGAATTGAAAACCATGAATCTACTGATAAAGATAAAATAAAAGGATCCTTGTTTTTTTCTTCAATTTTTCGTATGCTCCAGTACACGTACACCTGGCGTTCCTTTGCATTTTTTTTTTTTTTTTTTTTTTTTTTTTTTTTGCAATGGACAATGAGAGACCTACAAACGTAGCAATTTGTTGTTTTCCACGTCGAGCACTTTAGCAGCGTGCCTGGAATTTTTCGTTCGTTCTACGTTTCTCGTCGTGGAAACGGCACAAGCACGATGCACCGAGTGTACAACGAAGTGGTTCACGCGACGTGCAAGTCGCTTCTGCAGGTATACTTGGAACGCGGAACCTCGCGGTGCAGACAACGTCACGCCCATGGACAATTTTATTCCGCGACGTTGCGGGCGTTGCGGGGACTGCACCGGCGCAAAGCACAACGCGATAATTAGACTCGTGTCCGAAAAACCTTTCGATGTCGATTATCAATCACGGTTCATTGTTCCCCAACGCTACGATACGATTTTTTATATTAATTAACTATTTAATTAAAAATCAGATGATTAAGTTCATAATAGAATTATTTTTTTATATAAACTCAATTTAATCTGTAAATGATGGAATTAATGGTCATATTGATTGTAAATGGAGAATTTTACGAAATTTATTTCGAATCATTGGAACCTCGATTTGTTTTATTTGCATAAGCTGTTAGGTGCATCTGATAGTTGCAAGTGGATCTTAATCAAGGTCTGTGGTTAACTCGTGTCACTGAAGAAGTTTATCGAAAGCACTAGCCGTATTCGAAAAGCTTCGAGGCTTGAGACAAGAATTATGTATCAATATTGCACATTTTTCGAGCCAATGAATTTATGGATTATGCTTGAAAAATTAATAGGAACGTAATCGAATCGGAGATAAGTGGATATTGTAGGAGAGCCGCGGGGTTCGAAGTGATGGTGGAGATGTAAAGGGAGAGAGAGAGAGAGAGAAATCGCTTGATTGACTGATTGATGTTGATTATGCCTCAGTATGACCTTAGGTAATGCGACAGTACAATGCACACATCATATACTAATAATAACAAGAATATAATAACAATGAGAGTAAACAAATACACGAAAAAAAATCATCAAAGTAACAAAAAAATAATAATAACAATAAAATCAGTAATAATGATGAAAAAGGACATAGTGATGAGGAGAGAAACAATAATTATATGAAATAAAAATAAAGATGATCGCGTGTCGAATTTAATATGTGCGAAAACTTAAGAGTAGCCTATTACTAAAAATAAAAATAAAAATAGAGCTTATAATAAAATATAATATATAAATGATAAAACGGAATAAAAGAGAGAGAAAGAGAGGTAAAGAGAGAAGCCAAATAAAAAAAATTACATATAATCTAAATATAAACTTTGTGTGGGACTAAGCATATATAGTCTATGTATAGATTATATATAGATGACTATATACACGAACTATATAGTCCATCTATATTTTATGTATACTCTATAAATAATCTACAAATATGTAAACTATATATAGTCATTCCTATATATAGTTTAGACATGATTTTTTTATTTGGAAAGGCATCTCGAGGTCGGAGACGGTGGATGCAGAAAGACGTGGAGAATCCCAGAGACTGTCGAGAAGACTTCGACGCACACTCACTCTGCGAGTGCTTCGGGTACAAAAAGTACTCGCGCAACGGTCCGTTCCACGTGGCGCCCCGAGTAAACGTACCACCTTTTCTCCACACACTTTTTTTTTTCCACTCGTTATAATCTCGAGGATCGCGAGGAGGAAAACGCGAGACGGCTTTGGCACCGGACGGAGACTTTTGGCCAAAGGCAATCTTGCAAAATAAAAAAAATTCGGATTGATATGAACGCGGAAAAACATACATCTTCGCCGGGGGAATTTGTTTCAAGGCCTTGCGTCTGATATTAAACACTGCCGAGTCTATTGCAATCTTCAGAGAGATAAGACTGATGATGGTCACTGGGTATAATATTATTTCGCGAGAGAAAAGAAACGGAACGGATTTGGTGTATCCTGGACAATAACGACAAACAAACAAACAACAGCAACAAAAAAAAGATTAACCATGAGAATGTGGTCTCAGACACCTTCTTCGAGATCCGTTAAATCCCGATTCCAAGCTGATGCGCGTTACTTCCTGGAACGACGCCCCGAGCATGCCATTTTTATCGCGAGACCATGAACGAATGCGAAAAAAAAAAATCACGAGCAAACGATGCGACAAAACGAATTTATCGTGGTGCTATGCAGACTCGACGAAACAAACCCCGGGCTAAATATCGACAGCTCGTAATCACTTCTGAAACGACACAAGCAACAGGAATATGAAATAGTTTGATATGAAAGTGTCCAACATTAATCCTACAACTCGTGACTTCATTTTTCGACCTTCAAACGCATGGGTGGGTTGGACCCCACGCACCCCACGCTTTTCTTCATCATGTAACCGGTCCTATGCTGATTAATAGACTTTCTCGTACATGGTTTCCTTCGTTATTCTTTTCTAAGAACGAGTTTGGAGACTAAAAAAAGGAGAGAAATCAGCAAAAAGCTCATTTTTTTTAAAGTTCGCGCGGGTCGTTTTCGGACCCCAGTTATGACTTCTAAGGTTAATACAGAGATAGAGAGATAGAATAGAGAGGAGAGAGAAAGAGAGAGCGAGAGAGAAGGAAACATAAAAAATAAATGGAATAGGACAGGATAAAAGCGATAAGAAAATTTAAAAAATGAAATAAAACAAGATAAGATAAAAGATATAAGAAAACATAAAATAATAAATAAATAAATTGTGCAATAGTATAAAATCGATAAGATTAATAAAAAAAAATTATGTAAAAATAATAAATGTTAATTCGGATTCAAATGCAATCAGTGATTGAAACAAACTATAAATATATATCTCACAATTGGTGAATCTGATTGAAATGAAATAAAAATTACAATTTTTTAAAATAAAAAATTTAGGAAATACAATAAAAAAATGAAACGAAGTCATTCAATTGGCTGTTGCACTTCAAGATTTCCAGCAATTTGTTAAACACCAACATCGATAAAACACACAAACATAAAACCGCATGGATTTTTCGATCGGCGGATGATTTTTCGAAGCGGGAACGCATAAACGAGCGGTTGAACGCGTGAGCGAAGACCGAATGAGCCAGATCTAACGACGAGACGGCGTTACACACAGGCATGTGGAAAAACCGTTGCTGATTCTCGTGGCTCCGTTGCTCTCAGACGCCTCTAGGCATTCGTGATAATTAATAACCTTGCCGTTGGCGAGACGGCCGGCTTCCTCGGAATCTGCATGCCGTCTGTGCCCGATGCTCCACACTCCAAGGTGCATACATATATATGCGTATATATGTTACATGTACATATGTTGCCAGACGACCCAACAGCGCAGCTGCAGCTACGAGGACAGCGTTTTATAGTGCAGTTTCCGTTGATTCGACCTGCCTGAGGCCCACGAGTCCCGTCACCGTTCATTCCACTTGTTCTCTCTTCCGTTTCTCATCCCATACTCCAATCCTGAACTTCTCAAATCCAACGCGAAACGTTTGCAACAACCGATACGAGGGTTCTCGTCCCGAGCCTCTGTACCTATGTTTCGCTCTCTACTTTTCTTCGTTATTTATGATAAATAAATGTTCATTTAATGATGGTTACCTGGTTATACTCTTGTACCGTTGCCAAGAGATTTTACACGGGAATTTTACCCGAGCTCGGAATGCGGGCAATGACAGTCACGAGAGTATTATCCAACACGTTCATACAAATATAATATATATATTTTTTTATGTAGAGTATTGTACGAATTAATGTGAACACAACTTTTTTTTTATTTTCAACGTCATTTCTAAAATTATTGGATAATGAATACGTCCGACCTTGGCTTCAATTACTGTTCGAACTCGTCTTGACATGGAATCAATTAATTTTTGGCAGCATTGCTTAATCTTCTCATCCCCGTACCACATCTCAATCACGGGTTCTATCATTTTAGTTTTTGTTGTGCATTCTATTTTTTGTAATCCAGCGTTGCATATGGCTCACAGATTCTCGATAGGATTGAGATCCGGTGAGTTTCCAGGCCAATCCAGAAAAGTCAACCCCCCATCGCCTTAAAATATTTCAGCATGACCTTGGAAACCTGATATTGTTTGTATTTCTCACTGTTCATCGTGCATTCAACTGGTACCAATTTTTTAGTACCCTTATATGAAAAGCCAGTGCAGTGTTACCATGTCAGGAATTATAAAAAATTTCTCTGTCCTGTATATAGAAATCCGTTGTTGGGATTTTTATAAAGATGTTTCATACGAAGCTACCATAATTACTTTGCTATTCGTCATTCTTTTTCGGTGTTCACACAATTTGCCCACTTGCTAACACGCGTTACGTACATTTCGCATTCGAACTCTTTCCAATTCCTCTTACTCATCTCAGGTGAGAAAGATATTCTAGCTTCTATTCCAGCTCCATCTCAACTATAAAAATGCAAATTCTCGCTTTTATTTCATGCTACAAATTTTTTTTGCCATCGTCTCTCGCTGCTTCTTCTCGCTCGATCGCTCAATCTCCGATTATCCGTCAAAAGCATTAAACATGCGTCTAATTACTTCAGACGCAACAAACCTTCTCCTAATAGAACATCGCAGGATCCTTCAATATATCCATATGTATGCATTAACCGAATAGCAAATAAAATTGTATCCGACGTTACAGCCAATTATCGTGACGTGTATAATCTACGAAGTCACGTGACCACCTCGAAGATGGATACATCCCTAACGATCTGCTAATACAACTGCGACTCAACTATGTGGTAACAGTGATTGACGCGTGAAATATGTTGCAAGATGAATGTCCCGGTTATTAAAACCGACGGGTCAAGAAAATTTATCTCCATCGTGTGATAATTATGAAAAATGTAAACGAAATAAAAAAAAAAAAACAAAACAAAACAAAAATGTTTCTACACGTGGAAGCTGTGACGTATCTATTGGGATGAAAGAAGAAAGAAACAACTGAAACGACAACAACCACAAAAATAGTACAAAAGAATCCAACGATCTTGAAAGCAATTTATTTCCGTATAATCAATTGACGTGAAACATGTGTTTAACTAAATTGTGTGCGAGTGAAAGACCTTTCGGAGGAGAGAGATCGAACACGGTGTCCGACCCGATCGCTCACGATCTCGTGACGGGCTTGTTTCTTTCCGGTCTTGGATTCGTGAACCGGCGTCGCGTCCGCACGCGATTACAGAACGTTGGAAAAGCGCACCGGGGTTTCGTGGCCGAGAGACACGACGACGACGACGACGACGCCGACGCCGACGACGACACACGGGACATCTGCTCGAGTTGAAACTGAAGCCGATGCCAAGGATGTGTTGTTGGCTGTGGTAGCCGACTGGCACGGTGGTCGTGCATGAGAGTCCATATACCGTATGCATTAGAATCGCTAACGCAAAAGTTGCTCCACATCGTGTTGGTCGTGACCAACGAGAGTATCGGTTTACGACCGGTTCGTTTTTTTTTTTGTTTCTGTTTTTTTTTTCGCCGCGACTAGACGCCTTCCGGTATGCGTACCTTCAGCGATAACGGACCCCGATGATCGATCGTTACAATTTGATTTCAAATTTATCTCATCGGCTTTTGTGAAACACAAAAAAGACAAATGCATGTTTAGAAATGTATAAATTGTTACCAAGTGAAATAAATTATGTATGGTCAATGCATACACCATATATGGAATTGGGCATATGTAGTCTATACGTAGACTATACTCAAGAACTTTGTTCAATTCTCAGTCCGACCTTTGTTTTTGTTGACCGATCAAACTTGTCTTGTTCAATTCTCAAGAACTTTATTGAATTTTTGAAAACTTTGTTCAATTCTAAAGAACTTCGTTTAATTCTTAGAGCTTGATTTAAATCTGAAGAACTTTGTTCAATTCTGAAAAACTTTGGTTAATTCTGAAGAACTTTATTCAATGCTGAAGGACTTTGTTCAATTCTAAAGAACTTTGTTTAATTCTGAAGAACTATGTTCAATTCTCAAGAACTTTGTTCAATTTTTAAGAACCTTGTTCAATTGTAAAGAACTTTGTTCAATTCTGAAGGATTTTGTTAAATGCTCAAGAACTTTGTTGAATGCTCAAGAACTTTGTTCAATTCTCAATAACTTTGTTCGCCCGCCCACATTTGTCAAAATTATTTTTCTTTCTCTTACTTTCATTTTTCATTCTTATTTTTCTTTCTCAGTTTCCTAACGTTACTACGAAATTGCCACCGATCGTCGTTTCTTCGCCATAAGCAATCCGGGCATTCGATGATTAATGATCACTAATTACAGCAAGATGCTAGTGGTATTACATCGCCGTATCACGAGCCCTCTGCCCCCGATTAATTACTTCAACATCCTTCCGAACGGATGCGCTGCAGTACAACGCTCGATCTTTCGAAACCACATTGTCCAGTGATTCACCTTCGAAACGACAAAAAGAAATAGCGAATATCAAATGAATAAAAATAACGCAACATTGAGATTGCCGGAGTAACGATGAAATCATCGAACCACGTAAACCGTGAGCAATTTCTTTGTTCGCGATTCGATTTATACGATTTATTCAAGATCCCATGGGGCGGTGAGCTCTCGGGATTCGCCCACGGTTTTCACGTTTCTGCGTCGTAGGTCATGGAACGTCGGGTTGCGGCCGTGAAATTCAACTCTGGAACACAGTCACGGTTGATCAATGCCGTTTAATAAATCGTCGCTGTTGAATCGATATCGAAATATTATATTCATGTATTTATGGATTTATTTATTGATCTACATAATATTTATAAATCGAGCTGCAACAGTTCCCAAGTCGATAAAAAATATACTAACTCAATTTGTTTAAAATAAATAAAAAATGACCATTTTACCGTTCGCTTATATTTTCGAAACATTTATAAAACCCGTTGCTGATCCAACAACAAAACTGCCGTTTTATCCAAAACTCTAAATTTAACCCTTCTTAGTCACGCTGGCCAAATTTCAACCCAAGGATTATTCAAACCCGAAACGTGTCACTTAAAGATAACAGGTCCCTACACTTAGAAGAAGATAAAGCAATTTTAATGAAAAAAGTAATTTTTGTGTTTTTTTTTCTCCTAAGATTTTTTTAGCATAGTGAAAAATTATATTTTGGCTATTATGAAAATGTGTACTAGTAGATAAAAGTTTGAAATATGTTCAGATTCTTTTCAAACGTAATTTTGCTGATTGCGAGTGTTTTTAATTGCAATGCTAAGTTGCCGGGACGAATTATACCCAGTGTCACTAAATCCTAATTTTACTTGAGTCTAACTAAAGAGGGTTAATTATGTTTCACGATTTATGGATCATTCGTTCCATCTTTCTACCGTCTCGTGAGTCCAACTCCCAATTATATTTCGAGTTTCCACATAATTTCAAAATAATTTCCGCCAATCTACGTAAACAATGTTTTATGTACGAATGTGAATGTGAGAGCTCGAAATTGCTCCATCTTGCCAATGATGATCGGACCATCATCATGAACCAAGTTAGCAAAGCCCGACAGAGCATACCGATAGTTTATACCGATCTGTGTCTCTTGCTCGACGATGCACGAAGAAATGCCGAAGCGGCAGCAAAAGTCGAGTTTGAGTTCCTGTTGTCGTTGGCGCTGCTGTGGCAGTTGTGATGACCGAGAGGCAACGCGCCGCCTTGCGTCGGACCGTGAACCCCGCGAGAAATCGATTTGAAGAGGTCAAAGCCGGTCGATCGAGAACCCACAACGTCCACGAGAAAAATCGATCGACGACGATTCGCCTGTAATCGATTAACAACGTCCACCGTAACGCAACGAACCAACCCCATCCCCCTTCCTCAGCCTCCCACTCGTTGGCTCTCGTCTTACATCTCACTCGCTTCTGGGCTTTGTTCCCACGGCCTTTGTGTGCCGATCGCGTCCTCCGATGGACCTCGGCGATCGTCCTTCCACGACCCGTTGACTCTCGATCGCCCTCTGACGCCGCCGCGCGGCGCCTTTATGCTTTGATCCTTCGTCTCTCGCTGCCTCCTCACCATATCCCTTTTGACCCTTCCGCGATAGTCGTACCCCCCGGACACACACGTCGGCGAATCTTTGGTCCAAGATCGTTGCAATACATCGAATCGTGCGGTCTTGACTCTTCGTATGATGCATGTGATGCGGGGGGCTAGGTCGGAAAGGATGAATCGTGCATCAACATTCCGTTGCGCTTCTATTTATAGAGCATTATGAGAATTAGTTGTCTTATTGCGTGGGTCTCGTAGTTTCGAATCTTCAATGTTTCGAAAGCTCACAAGTTCGAATTTTAAAATTCGAATTAAAAAATTTCGAACTTATGAGCCTTCGAAACATTGATAATTCGAAACTTCGAGACCTACCCGTTTTATATCCAAGCATTTTTAGGCCAATTTTTAGAATTTCTTTTTTTTGACTAAGTTCGTGAGTTTGTGGCAATAAGACTCAGTGAATATGTTTATCGATACTATTAGACGATTCTGCCATTTCTTTTGTGGCGAAATATTGAATCTTCATGGTGATGCTAGTTGCGCTGTGAGGCGGCGGTTTTTCGATCAGAGTTGAAATTCCTATTTCAACTCTAACATACCAGCAAACAATGCTACCAAAAAATAGTGTTAAATCTACACTATAAATCTGTCGGGTGAAAGTAAAAAAAAAAAAAACAAACAAAAAGTAAACTAATCGTCAACGCATTTGTGAACCGGCAAATTATAACGAAAAAAGAAAAAAATATATATTAATAAAAAAAGTAACACGAAGTAAGGACACGGATGGCGGAGTCTGTCGGTTACAAGCGAATGTGGGAAGTTATGTCACAAATAAGACTAGAAAAAGCCTCATCGTATGGACGTAAGATGTATATAGGAAATGCGATCGATGATCCGAGCAACAGCGTGTCGATACGTATTATCTAACGGTATCGGGTCGAGGACGCTCATCTCCATGGACCGCTCATCTCGCTCCTCGGAGGATATCTCGTGTCCATTGTGGCGGCCCGCGGGGAGAGCAGAACTGCCTCCTGTGACCGCGTCTACACACGGGCGTGCTTGAACGTCTTCTCGGGCGTGAAAGAAACGCGTTCACCGCGGAAGAAACTTCAGCGTTCACGTCTCCGAGTCGTCGTCATACGCGTCGCGTGGGTCAACAATCTTCGCACGCGTTCTCCATTCCGGCCTCTCTTCTTCTTCTTATTACAATTTGATCGGACTCGCTGAACGGCCAGGTAACAATCCGATACGGTCGATGAGATAGCCGTGGCAGCCAACTCTCGATATGGCGCGATTATTCGTTCATCGTTAATGCCAATCTTATTCGCTCAATACCTTCGAACACGGTGACGACGTGTACAATGAAATACGGCCTTTCTTGTTGCTCTTGTTTTTCTTTTGCCTTTTTGACTGAATGGTTACACGGCTGTGTATAGAACTGTGAAGATTGCGAATTTTCTTACACGCATATTCGTCTCAACATCCGTGATATAATCCATTATTCGTTTGCGTAAACATAAACGATGTCACTGTGAAATTTTTGAAATAACAATCAATTTTATTGCAGTAGATGGGCAGGAAGATGTTGTCCGTTTTCGTACCGGATTAACCGTTCGATGAACTGCAAAAGCGTTTGATTGTTGAATCGTGCATCCTTTTTCAGCTTGAATGATATTCGAATATTGAATACTATGATCGATTAGAAATAAAACAAGCTGCAAGTTGAAACTTGCAAATCGCTTCCTTATAATTTAAGGCAAGCTGCAAGTTGAATTTTGCAATTTGCCTTCACTGAATTATAAGTAGAGAACGAAGATTCCTTTATGAGGAAGCCAGAAGACGAATGCTCTCTCATAGCTCCCTCATTCTTGCTTCCTCATAAGGAAATCTTCGTTCACTACTTATTTATTATCAGGACGTGTGGTGACAGTACCAGAAAGCGTCCCAATGTATAGTACGTTTATATTTATCATAGTTATCACTCGACTACAGATAAGTTATTACAAGAAGCCTGTTGTGAGTATTGGGGTTTTTTATATGGGCAGACGTCAACCAGTGTCACCCTTCGTAGTTATGCTGTCTGCCGGTAGAGTCCATTGTGATTCAGCAATGCATATTTCGTGGGTCGTCGGACGTACTTCGTGGATTTATTTATTGAACCTGGATTCGCTTTTCCCTCTTTAGGAACCTGAGCCACCTTTTGTTCAACCTCATACACGACGACATCAGGTAATCCCGATAAAAAGTGTACGAATGAGTATATCTGTACTAGGGTGTGTCAACAAAAGGCAAGGTTTTTCTATTCTCATGGCGACTCCTACATTCAAAGTTAGAAGATACTATTAGGAGACATCTGTCAAAATTTCAGCCAAATCGGAATATATTCAAGGGTTCCGCTTCCACGAATTCGAATTTGCCTCTAATCAAATTGACGATTGGGCTTAAATCCTGACCTCTAATAGTATTGCATCCTAATAGTATCTACTTCAAATTTAGGAGTCGTGCCTCGTTCGAAGCCATCTACCCCCATCCCAGAAAATTAACCACTGTTCCCACATCTCCAAGTAAGTCCACCCTTTTGGCACTCTGGCTGTTCTCCAGCAAACAACATTGTCGTCCTAATTGAACAGACTAGTTACCCAAACGACCTAAACGAGAGTTATCGCCCCGAGTTACTCAAACGTTTTTCATCGAGATGTGAATATTTACGATCTGTCATGAGTAAGACGAGCAGCGTCCAACACGCGATTACGCACCCTCTTTGTGCACTCGCTCATCATGCACGTGTGTACACACTGTTTGAGAGTCTTTGCGGTAGCTAACACACGGATATACGCCCGATACTCAAACCTACCATCACCACGAAATAAATACCCGTTTCGTATATACGTAACATCGTCGTTCGTGGTTGTCCGGGAATATGTAATTCCGCGTTACTCGGTCTTGGCACACGTACCTATATATAGACAAGTCGAGCATACGGCCAATCGGTACCTACGCAAATGCGTAAGCAACACGAACAACTTAATTGATCTGGATTATAAGGCCTCGAAGGCATTGAGGTAAGAAAAAAAAAGTATCAGAGGGCAGCTCAATGCTCGCGATAACGGCTGAGTCGCTTGTACCGAACACTGATTATACCACGATTCGCTATTCTTCACAACTACACGGTGGTATATATATATTTTTTTTTCATTATTATAACGGATTTTTATGATGGTACGATGCGCGTGCGCAGCCGCAAAGATAAAATAACAATCATAACAATTATGAAGCACTTTGTTAAGATGGATTTCTTGCACATGCGGATTAATCATTTTTACTCGTGATTGATGATGACGACGCTGGGGGGGGGGAGGGAAAGCTTACGTCGTACATTTTCATCGGATTTTGATGTACGATGTGGGCACAGATGTAGGATCACGATCTGGCGTACAGGTTTCGAATCGTCGAGCTAATAGTAGATAGACGTGCGCTAATATCCCAAGCGAAGCCGATTAGTTGTCGGTTTGTCCGTTAATAGTCGAGGCGCGACGATCGAGGAAGGTGGGCTGCAATGACAAGGAAAGGCAACCGTCTGCTGTTTCGCTCTGTACCACGCATGCGCAACCGTATTACCCAGTGTTGACTTAAATTTGATCGACAAACAATCAACCCTTAGCTGGCACACTGGGGTCGGAAAGCCTACAAGCAAAAGCAACCCTAATTCAAGACCCTTTACAGTTCATTTCTGGTGAAAAAAATTATCTTTTTCTCCAATGGCCACTATAAAGCTATTTTTTTCTCAAAGTGCAGTATTTCGAGAGTGTCTACCTAAATTTTTATAATAAAATAATAAAAATTAGGGGAGTTCCGAATTTTCTTGTGAAAATTGTCCATTTTGCGTTTTTTTACCTCGATAAATTTTTTTGTTAGTAAATGTTGAATGTAGACCCAATAACCGATAGCATTTCTCGAAGGGAGTATCGTAGAATATGTGAGAATTTTTCCAAGTCAAAAAAATCAACTGGTTACCCGCAGCAAAACGTTTTATGACCTCGGGGTCGAAGAGACCCTTGTATGCCAGCTATGTTATACGTCGACAAGTTTGCTAGCTCAGGGTTAAGCCCCTAACTTTGTTTTTTCAAATGCAGACGCATAAAAATCATCCGGTCATTCTTTCCTAGCGACTTCGAGGGACAGAAAATGTTACCTCACTTACGGCACAACTGCCAGGATCAAGTGCAGGGGTAATTGAATGTATAATCAATTTGACGGAACTTCCGACGGGGTATCAAAGAGTTTACAGCTTAAGAGTTAACGTTAGTGAATAAAGCAAAATGGAAATAAGAAATATTCACTGAAAGCTTATCCACTGCCAACGTATGAGGTAGTGGATACATTGTAGAGTGCAGCCTGACCAGAGAGAGGATTTGATTGATGTGCGTGCACAGAACAGGACGGATTTATGTAGAGGGGTAGCGGTTTTTCCGTTGTAATTGCGTATGGGCGGGTTAAGTATATGAACGAGCTATCGTCGGGAATTCTACAATCGCACCGCGCGAATCCTCACCGTGGTATAGGAAAAAAAAATGAATAATAATAACACATTACACGTGCACCAACTTCAGATGGTGTTCGATCACGACGGATGAAATTATTCATGCTCGCTCTTCGATTGGGGTTACGAGTTTTTCAATTGCACATGTTGTAGGATTGTGCTCGAATAGGGTGCTTGAGCATTCCAGAATATCGCCACGATCCTTATTTTCATATTGCAATGGGATGCTGTATATATCTATGGATTATATGTCGATGTTAATTTATCGCTATTAAAAGTAGAGTTACCTGTTGTTCCGGCATTTCCCGGTGGATTTTTAGGCGTTTTTCTAAAGACAAACTTGGTAATCTATTCTTATCAATAATATTAGATGATGCAGGATTTTTATGCAACAAATTATTAAATCGTTAAGGTAATGCAAGGTGCTCAATAGAAATGCTGTTTTTTTCGATCTCGGCAAAGATTGCATCCATTCCGGTTTCTTCAACCCTGTTTTTCCAACGACTCTGGATAATAACATCGATAAAAAGGGTTCATCCGCTTTGGTTACGAAACCGTAGTCAAAGAAACGATTGTTAATGCAAAAACCGATGCGAATACACAACGACTAACCGATAAAAAATAGAGATAATTCGATGTCTGCGTAGGCTCAGCGTCTCGAAACATCATCGAGAAACTACCCACCGAGTTAACCATACAAGTGTGCGCACCTACTTGAAGTGCGTTAGCCACACACTCTCGCTGCGGTCGATTCTGTTTGTTCGGTGGGCCCCTACGGGATAACATTAAGATGATGTGAAACCTCTCATCTCGCTCGTTCTTTCTTTCTCCGCAGCGAGGGCCCGATAGCGCTATCTCTCTCTGGCACTCATGGCGAAGATCGGAAGGTTTCACATCACCTTAAACCCGCCGTAAACATGTTAGTCGACGGTCTTGTTCGTTGCGGTGGTTACCTTACAAAAAGTACTTGCTACTTCGCTTCAGCAATTGTCCAGACAAATGCGAATGATCAAACAAGATGATTCGAAATTGTTGCGTCGACGCATTTTTCATGGAGTGTCGCTAGTCGCAAAGTGCACGTTCATGGCTAAAAGTAAAAGATGAGAAAAAAAGATGGGGATCGAAGAAGAAGAAGAAGAAGAATGGGCGATGAACGCGGGTATACGCGGACGTGTAAATCAAACATCATTACCAATAGGTGCCAGAAGAGGAAACCGTATTTCCACTCTCAGCTCCCGTTCGATGCTCTTCGACGCAACCACGCGTGACGACACACACTCTTGCCTAACTTCCGCTGTATTTTCATTCTCGCACATGCATCTATTAACAACCGATCCAACCGAAGCCCGGCACAAACTCTTCTTCGCAATGCATCCTGACGTCACGCCGCAGATACGACTCTCGCCTGTGAATACTTATGTACAGGGTGACCAATTATATTCGTGTCATATTTATTTCCTAAGAAATATTTGTGATTTTAAGATGGTAGGTTTTTCTATAAAACAATTTTGTATATTGTACGAGAAACTATTTGGAAAATTAATATTGAACATTTATTAAAAATAGTAAACTCACACACAGAATGCAAAAATGTGACCCAATGGATGTACCTCCGTTGTCTTCGATGAGTTGTTGGACAATCCACAACCGTCGTCGTCGAGGAATGTTTTCTAACTGTCGATCTTTGTTTACGCTTTCGGCAATAGCGCTCGCTCTCGACGGTTTGTTTACGTTTTCGCGTAGGTCTCGCTCACACGTATACAACACTCGGCATAGCAACGGTCTAACGGTCGAAACTTCTTCTCGTGAAGGCATATTATTAACGTGGAACTATAGTCGACCGATAATATACGTGAATTTGCAAGTGTAAATAACTTTGATGGTACTAACGTATATTTAGAACACTGTTACATAATTTTGTTTCCTAAATTATGATCTTTTTAATGCAATACGTTTGCAAAGTATGGTGTCATTACTAATGTTGGTCTTACCCCAACTTAACCCTAGAACCATGTCCATAGGTCATTCGTGACCACCCGAATTTTTCATCGTAAGTGTCGTCACTTCTAAACTGGAGCAGCTTTTTTTATACATCTTTCCAATATACTTATTGGGAGACATCACAGATGGCGCTCTATCCGAATCTAAGAAGACAAAACTATTCCACATGTTCCATTGGTCACCCTGTATACGTTCCTCCGCGCAATATTACATAAAACGCCTAGTTTTCTTCTCCGAGCTAGCACCATAAGTGCCACAACATTCACGTGACTCGCATCTTCTGCGAAGCTCTGGTATGCCGTCTAACGATGATCGAGACAGCGAACGAAGCCAACTGGAGCTTGTATAAATTCCAACCACGATGTAAATTTTCTCTTTTTTCGGCAATAACTTATCCTCGCACCTTCATCGTCTCCATAAATACGCGATGCAAAAGTTCTCCCAATTGCCGCCAGACTTGCCATCCGACTTTTCGCCCTAATTGGCAGGAAGTGAGATTCAATTAATACGGGATTATCTACGGCATAGTTTTCCCCTATCCTGTATCCTAACCAACGATATATTTGTAGTTAGTATCTATCTGTACTGTTATTCGTCCCCAGCCACGTTATTCACCTGTGTGTGCGTGTGTGTGTGTGTGTCTATCATCGACAAACTTGACTTTCTTCTCTGTCCGAATAAACCATTCATTCATATTCAACATAACTATCAATAATTCCGTTGAATCCCTCTCCGGGTATGTCAAAGTACCGTCGTACTGTAACAGTAAATCAAAATTACTTGAAAAAAGAAAAAACAACGTAGCTGATTAGAAAATTGGATTTCCACCCTCTGATTACCATTAAACTCGAATAAATTCATCTCATACGTCACATTTTACTTTAATCCCTGTTATTATAAATCAATTTTGTTTTAACGGCTCAAGCATTTCCATGTAGTTTCCGTTTATTTGCCACTGACGTTGGAGTCTATCTGGTATAGGTGTGTGCGTGTATGTTTGTGTGTGTGTGTGTGTGTGTGTACAAGTCGACCGATAATCCCGGCGATGATGTGAGACGATCAAGGAGCTCAAGGAGAGAGCTCGGAGCGTGGTTTTACAACCGAGTTTGCCGTTCTTCTTCTCTTTGTTATACGCCAGGGGGAAAACGGTTCCCCGTTTTATCCCTAATCTCAGTTTTATATCGGGCGCACTTAGGTGCGCAACGGTAACTCGCACTCGAGCTCCTTCTGTATAGATATATGTAATAAATGAGGGCCTTGTGGTACACCGGGTAAATATATGTATACATATATATATATATATATATATATATATATATATATATATATATATATATATATATATAATTGTCTACACCTATAACCATCCCTCCGGGCTTAACAGCAGCCCGCTGCTGCTGGTACATGTGCCTACATGCGATACCTGTTCATCCGACTCTATGCGTGTTTGTATTTTCCACAAATCCGCACGCGCATCTCTTTGTATCCTTTCACTCGATTCCCGGTCTGTGAACCACGCGTGGTAATTCGGTACGCACGCCGAACACCACGGTGGAGGAATTTAACATCGTATTTACTATTGAACAAACGATATTACGCGCTGCATGAATATGCAGTTCGTAATATGAATGTATACTAGGGTGTGTTGAAAAAAAGCGAAGTTTTTCCATTCATGTGGCAGCTCTTGGGGTTGAAGTAGATACTATCTGGAGACATCCGTCAAAATTTGGGCCCAATCGGATTATATTTAGAGGTTCCGCTTTCACGAATTTGGTTTTGCCTTTCATCAACACGTGAAGATTTTTTTTCTGTTTCGGTTGCAATTTATTTGCCGGGTAAATGAAAAGTTCCGGTGATGGATAGTCAATGCAATACATGGTATTGAGTTCACTCGAAACGGGGATATTTTTTTTGTTACACATTTTTGAAAAAAGTTCACAACTTTCTTCTCGAGAAGAATCATTGAAAACTGGTGGACAAAAATTGTTAACGTTATTATTATTGTAAAATTAAAAATATTGCTATTCTGAGTGACCTTAATACTATGTATTGCACTCACTTCCCATCTTCGGAATTTTTTGTTTACCGGAAAAACAAATTGCAGCTGAAAATAAAAAATAGTCTACGTGTTAATCAAAGGCAAAATCGAATTGGTGAAAGCGGGACTTCTAAATATGGTCCGATTGGGCCCAAATTTTGACCGATGTATCCTAATAGTATCTACTTCAAATACAGGAACTGCCGGAAGCATAGAAAAACTTTGCCTCATTTTAACACACCCCAATATATATGTACATGTGTATCTATCTTTATTTTTTATTCCATCATTAACGTCAACGCGGATCTTAATTGCGTTTGAATGCAAATTTCGCACAGCGTGCGAATTCTTCAACGAATGGCGACGTTTCCTCCGCATAACTGCGCTTTGACGTGACTTCGAGATTGTACCCTGAAAATTCCCCGTTGGTTTGTGGCCCCTGCCGCCCGCTGATGACGTTAACGAGACCCCGTAACTTTGCTTTCTGGTGGAAACACGTGGGTATGTGAGTCAGGCGAATGCGAGAGAAGAGACACATCACAATGCGATTTTGTTACTGTTTGTGAACACGTGTCGACGATGAGGAAGTGAAAAATAATACGTACATCACGGTTTTCATGACAAACTCGGTGTGGGCCAGATGGAACAGTTCGACTTGGCTCTCATAATTATTCAAATGAATAAAAACATTTCTTAGTTATGAATTAAACGAGTTTAGGATTAGGGAACACATAAAATTCACGTAATTCCCATGGACCTGCATTTTTCTCTAATTGTTCTATTACGTAAATATTGAATATTAAATATTTCCGGTGATCAGTAAGGTTCTCACAGTTGATCCGGATTCACACAATTCTTATATACCGCGAAACGACGATTGTTACCAATTCAATTATTCAGCAAAAATAATAGAAACTCTTGTTTGTTTTGTCGAATGTTATTCCATCGTAATCATCAAGGTGCGAAACTTTCATAGAAGTGAATCAAATTTATGCATGCGTTTTTTTTATTATCTCATTAGTTCAGCATCTGGAGCAAGACTCGTTCCTGTCTGATAAACAAAACGAAATTAAAATAGACATACTTTCTACCAGACATTTGTTATATTTATTACCGTGCTTTCTCACATTCACATTTTTTTTTTTCGTTTTCGTACTTGTGTCACCCTTTTCATATGCCTATTGAAGTGTCTAAATGCCAGGACTATTTTAGGCATTTATATTTTGTTAGTTAAGCATTCTGGTTTGAAAAAAAAGTTTGTTCTCAAATGACTTTGACTTATTTTCAAGATATGCAATTGCCCTTCGTTCAAGATGGAAAAAAAATGAATTAAAGTTTATGTGCATGTGTTTTTTTCCCGTTTTAACATTGTACATTGCTTCGCACACATTTAACCACACGATTGCTGTACATAATGCGACGTTACACTTGCATTGTGCCGTGGATATAATAATAATTGCCGTGGCAACGTGGTTCCAAAAGCAACCGCAACCGCAGCGACGGCAGCACCAGCGTGAGCCCGAGACACGATTGAGGTTAACGATAACAATGACAGATTATCTTGCTCCCCTCGGGGGCGCGGCTCCGGCACAATCCGCCATTTTCTCATCGTCGAAGAAAAGACGAGCTCCCGAGCACATCGTTAAAGCGAATATGTACCACTCGCATTATTCACGGCCACGAGAGACATCATAACCTCACCTATATCTCTCGGTTATATTATCTGCAGATGCAATCTTTGCCCTTCCACTCACGGCAAGAAGAAAAAAAAACAAAAAACATTTTCGTAGCGGTTGTATATCCTTCGTGCTTCTTCGATTACGCACGTTAAACTTGCGTGTATGTCTTATTATTGATAGCCAGCCGTTATACCGGTCTTCCTGTGGCTTTCGTTGGATCAATCACACATCGGGTCGAGTCCGGGTGAACGGCGGTTATCCACTTGCGTCGATAATAACCCGTGCCAGCTGCTAGTCCACGCGGCGTAAAACCACAGTGGCGCCGCAGACGTTTCCATCCACCTCGAAAACGCGATTTGCGATTTCTCCCAAACGGCTCATCCGATTTTGATGAAGTAAGAACGAAAGTGTGCAGAATCGTGGCAAGAATCATCTAAGCCCTTACTCGTTCGTTAATCTCGAACGAGATTCGCGTAAATGGCAAATATCGTTTAGCACCTATCTCATTCGCACTCGTGTCCGACTTCACGTAATCTTTCCACAGTTTCCGTGCCATTATGCTTACAAAAAAAAACCAGTGCAACTGTTCTAGCTCTCGCAATTTCCATCCGTAACAAACAAAAAGCGAGTATTTCACATAAAACGACCAAAAAAAAATCTCATATGCAAACTATCCGTCATCAATGCTCGTCAATCTCGAAGAAATATGTTAAAAATAAATAACGATGACAAAAAAGAAAATCGTTAACACCCATAGGCCGAGGCTATTATACCGTTGTAGCCGTCCTAATGGAGTGAGCATGGACGGAGCACTCCTCGCGTTGCAGCAGGGGAGCCCGTGTGGACTCGAGAAGCGCTGACAAAAATTATTACACGCGAGTTCGTTCTCGCCCAGCGTGACATAAATTCTTGCCAACAAGCATGCATTTACGCATAAAACCAAAGAAAACAAAAAAAAAACAGAACTAAAAAAAAACAGAGTCTCGGTTCTCGAACAAAGTTGTGTGTATGGCAGAGAAGGAAAAGTCTCGCCGCGTTTGTGCGCACTCGGTACATTTGCAAATGTACTTCAACGAGTACGACTTGTACCTTGGTACGAACGCGTCGAGTCCTCGGGTTGTCTTGGAGGATTGATGACCGGGGCTGAGACACAGCGACGACGAACCACCAGCAGAGTCCGAACTCGTTTACTATTACTGCAACCATTATTATTATCATTATCATTGTTGTTATTATTATTATTATTATTGTTATTATTATTATTGTTTAGAATGCAAGTGTAACCGAGTAAGCGAGTAATAGCTCGGTGCTTGTGAGTCCTGGGCTATTGCACCTCGAGAGTCTCCGCCAGAGTTTTAACCTCTATCCTCTCTTTCTCTCTCTCTCGCTCTTTCGTACTCTCTGGACTCCCGAGCGAGATAAGTTTACCGGAAAAATATTTTCTCCGCGCGAATTGCTCGGCTACCGACGTCGGCGGGTGATAGCGGCACCGAGAAGCGGAAGAATTCTGTGGTTAACGGAGCGAAGACGATATCCCAGCGAGGACGAAGCAGGGGAATCCCCCTCGCAGCGCATTCGTGCACAGAGGGCAGCAGTAGCGCTGGCTGCCGCTGATCCGTCGTGGTAGATTTTAAACCGCTAGAATTTGAATAATAATGATACATCGGTGAAACGCTCGAGGAGGTTGTTACTCGTTGGCGTGGCCTTTACGATGCAAGGACGAAAGAGATAAGAAGGCCAAATGTTCGAGTACAAGTTCCTGGAACTTGATTCACGAGGCTTTTCATGAAAAATAATAAACAAGCCGAACACTCGGGATGGGTGAGAAAAAAGAAAATGTACGACGGCTGAACCATGGAGAGATGGTTCACGCGTAATCGCGATGTGGTCGTGGAAACGAGTAAATAATTGCGTAATGAAGTGGGGAAAGGAAAAAAATGAATCTGATTAATCGGAAAATTATGGGATTACGGTTTCGTGAAAACGGGAAACGCGTCACACGATGGCTGAGAGGCATCAGATACGTAACAGATAATGAAGGACGAGGGAAACGAAAAATTAAGAAGGTTTGGAAAAAGTCGAATGATGGATTACTGACGAAGTGACGATTATGATGGGTTTTTTTTACTTTTGACTCTTGAAGACTCTTGAAGTTTGGATTTTTAAAGCTCTCGATCTCTAGAATGATTTAATGTGTGTAAAAAAAAACAAGGACCAAATTGCAGACCTCTGCTACATAATTAACACCTGCCACCGAGCAATTGAAATTTCCCATTCGAATAACAATTTAAATTTTTTTTTAAGGTTTTTTTTTTGGTTTGGAATTATTACACCTCATCTACAGAACACGTGAGGATTGAGTTTTTATTTGTCCTTGGCATAACGCAATAGCGATGAGAATTCTGTCTCTTAAGATCAGAAAAGTAATTGTATGATCGCTTATAAAATAAGGTTTTCACCGATATTGATAATGCATTTCTCAATTTATTCACATTTGAATTGTTTTCCACTGAACCAGAATTTTATCAAAATGTTCAGATTTCCCGGAGGTGAAAACCAGTGGAAAACTTGTATTAGATTATATTATCAGGTTTGTCCAACGATAGTTCAATCTATCACCAATAATATACCCTACAACGATAAATAATTTTTAAAATGTAAGAAAATCGTTGGCGGCGAAATTCGAAAAATTCTTCGTTCTCTACAAAAGCTCGAAAAAATGTTTCTCATTAGAATTAGCAGAAATAAATGGTAGACTCGGCGATTCGTCGAACCGTTTCTGACTGCCACACCGTAATGTATATTATTTTCCGACCCAGTTTACACTCTGATTGCAGAAATAACGTCGCGTCGACATATATATCTTTTTTTTCTCCTGCTCCATTTTTTTTGTTCCGTTCCATTTTTTTTTTTTTTTTTTTTTTTTGTTTTTTCCCAAGTTCACGGAACGCGGGTGAGCGTTGACGCATATAGTTCGCAGCCTGCCGCTATGCAATGGTTATCCGCACGCAGTGTCTCTTGCATAAGTACCCATACCCCATACGGGATCTGGTCATTCATTTTCTTCTCTTTATACTCTTCGGGGTCTCCGAGACTGGATGTGTGTACTGTATCTGCAACTGCAGTCACCGTACTATCCGGCATCCACTTGTGCAGTCGAATCACGTTGGTGTGTGTGTGTACGTGTGTGTGTGTACATGTTATTACGTGAGCTGGACTGTTGCGTGTTACGACCGTATGGATCTCACAACCTGCTCTCGCACTGGGTCACAAAGAGTATTCGGTTACCGTTCACCGCATCATTCATTTACACGAACATTATTTTTGAGACCTGTATTTCACTCGTTGAACAAATTAAAATTATATATGTGTATAGTAGGGTGCTTCGATTTGAATCAACTTTTTTTTGGCGCTCTCGTAGCGAAATTTCGTGGTTCATGTAAAGTAAAAAAATTAAGTTTTCTGAAAATGACAGATTTTTATATTAATTTTCCAAAATTCGCTTCGGCTTCGTTATTTTTTTTTTAAACTCAATTTTCAGATAAAAATGAGTTCTGTAAAAATAAAAATAAAAATAAAATAAAAATTAAATTATTCTGTAAAAATAAAAATGAAAATAACAATAAAGATAAAAATTCACACTGCTGAACATTTTAAAAAATTTTAGGATTGAAAGGTCTATTGCTAGAAATGGCTGCATGGTAATTATCCAAAAAGAAAATACATCATTCATATGTATTTGAGATGGTAAAGCTTCAAAGACAGTATCGAAGTTCCGACAATTAATACAAAATCTGAATTCTTCCGATTATTTGTTCTTTTTTTAATGAACAATAAAATTTTGCTAACAAGAGCAGTCATAGAAATGTTGATCCAAATCGAAGCACCCTAATACATTAATTATTATTAATCCATGCTGCAAATACGTGAAAATATTCGATGATATCAATGATAAGCCGAGAGGTCCATTGACCCAAAAAATAATTCTATTCATCAATAACTAGCTCGTTAATTTCAAGCATTTACGTCGTGCGATATGAATAACTGCTACGTTTAATTTCCACTCGCACCCGCAATAATTTTCCAGAGAGCCTCGGTCATCCCCCCGCCCCTCGTCCAGCGTTTAGTCGTGTGCTTCTGCGTTGTCTCTTTTTTTCAAACGCCAAACTCGGCTTATACGCACACCATGAGCATTCAGAAAAGAGTTCATACAAGACCGTGGCTCACTTGTCCGACATTCGTACATTCATTTTCACCGCAATTATTCCGCCTGTTCGGCAACACATTTTTCAACACACAATTCCACCAACTTTCTGTACGTCCATTAATATCATTGTTTTCTCGACATTGTGAGATTACCTTGAGACCCCGACGTGACAAGAATGCTGATTAGTTGCTCTTTACCAGGTCAGAACGATGCTTTGGATTGTTTTATGGTCCAATTACGCCATAACTCGTGTAGAAATTTTACAATCTCACGTCTTTGTTGATATTGAAATTACACTCGCTCGCATTGCATTACCAATCTTGCACCTACCACAGTGATTTATCGTCGGAGAGATTGCATTTTCTCTTTGAGTCTGTAACGAAATGCAAAAACAAGAAAAAAAACAAAAAAATATAGAGAGCAGAAGTCATATCATTATCGTTCAAATACATTTAAAAATATTGTTATGAGCGTTATCGTGAAATAATTCAATCTATCGAGAGAAACAAAATCCAATTATACAATCCAATTACATATTTTTAATAAACACTCAAAACTTTTATTGACAATATTTGTAACTCGTTCGTGATAAAAAATCGAATGGGTTCTGTAATAATCGTCGATTCCATTGAACTATCTATAACAAAAAAAAGCATCTTACAAAGTTGTAAGATGCGTTTGTTTTTATCATAATATTTTTATTATAATAATTAAAATAAATATTAGTAATAATATTATCATAATTTTATTTTATTTTATTTTCAAAAGAAGTTTTCTGTTTTAATTTAAAAAAAGTAATAATGTTATTATATTATAATAAACATTAGCAATGAAGATGTCATTGGTAAATTATAAAGAATCTTCATTCACTTTTAAATACGATTACGAAATTTAAAAAAATGTAATTGAACAATTTGTGAAAGAAATCGAAAATCTTAACCGTTGGGTCACCTCAAAACCGACAATCCACGGTTCAAAGACATTATTTTACCTCCGCACAAAGCTCATTCGTTATTACGAGTCGCAGTCACTTGACCGTCAACGTAACAGGTGCGGATAAAGCACTCGAACGTGTGTCATTAGCGCTTGAGAAATATGTTTGTTCATTTTTTCTTTCTTTCTCTTATCACCGGTCCAACTTCCTTCATACTTGAGAAGGTCAGTTACAATGGCCGCGAGTAACAGAGTACATTGCCGCGAATGCTCATTCATTTTCTCCGTTTGTTCGCCCGCCGGCTCAACATATATATATATATATGTATAGTCATATAGTCATACAGATGTGTTTATGTGGGGGAACTCTCTGGCCCAGTACAAAACACTTGTAGCGTAATTCTCACACGCGGAGGTGGTTCACACATGCGAGAAACTCGCGCGCGCGCGTTCTTACATATTATTACGCGCTCGCGGTTGCGTGCAACTCGGCAATTCTCCTCACTGGGTCAGAACAATCATCCGTCGTCGGGTTGCGGGCGCTCGCTTGCGTTGGTTCGCCTCTGTAACAACCTCAAGGGTGCTTTAATTGCAAACACGACGCCGCTCTTTCACGTACGTCGAATCACGCACGTCCGAGTATTCACGGCAATGGGGTAATAATATGCGGTCGAATTAACAATCACCGTGAAAAAACGGTTATCTCGATTTACTGGAAACTAACCAAGTCCGATTTGACCGCGTTGATGTGTTGAAGTAAATGGAAAATTATTATCGTTCGGGAAACGCTTTTTTTTTTGGGGATTTTGAATTTTTTTCTCGCCAATTAAACAATTTAATAACAGTAAATGTAAAATTAATAAAAGTACATGGAAAATCATTATTGTTTCGGAAACGCTTTTTTTTATGGTGATTTTTAATTTTTCTTTCTTTTTGCCAATTAAACAATTTGATAAATTTGAAAAAAATGGATATATTAATTCGAAGTAATGATTATCAGACGGAAAATTTTGGCAAATTTATTATTGTAATTAATTGAGTGCAACGACGAAAATGTACGAAATAATAATTAAAAAAAAAAACCATTTGTAAATCTCACTTAAAAATAATAATTGTTGATCACAATTTCTTGAAATTTGTTTATTGATTAAAATTACGTGCAACGACAAAAATATATAATATATAACGATTAAATAAAAAAATGTGTAAATCTTATTTATACAAAATAATAATTATGAGTTAAAAATGTTGTGCGTGTTTCCTGTGTCGAAGAAGATTCTCACCAGGTGCTTGCTATTTTTTCTTCCCCTATCATGAATTTCTCGACAAAGAGTGACTGACGAGAAAAAATGACGACTGAAAATAGAACTAACTAGTCTATCACCACGTCTTCATCACGTCTTTAGCATACACTCTATTGTAAATTTGCACGTCGATATTATCTCTCTAATGAGCGTCGAAGACAAATTTCTCAATTCTTTGGTTATCATTATAATGACTAATTAGCTGAAGGAGAGTCCGATACGACGCTCTCTAAAGTTCCTGCAAAAGCGAAGAGTATACATATATATACATATATATATGTGAACGTACGTCCTGTGTTGGCTCAGAATGATTCTTATCGAAATTTTAATACCGACGAGCCTCGTACAATAACCTACAATTATTCTCGTTCAGTATACGTACTTGAACATATATCATTAATTTTTTCGTTGAATTCATCGAGTAGGTATTCGTGGCTTTGGTTAGTGAACTCCTTCCAACGAAATGGTAAAGTTGTAAATTTAATTGCTGAGAATTCTCGCCGAGCCGTGTTCCGGACTACACAATATTGTCGGGCTTTCATTTCTCTGTGTGTGCATATTATATTTGTATATACGGAAAGACGTCTCAATTCGAATGGGTCAAAACACTCACCCCTTCGGAAATGGTCGTCAATTTTTTTTTTTCGGTTCGGGATAACCCGGAAACATCATCTGATTTTTTTTCGAAATATTACTACCACCGCTTCACCCCTCAAAAAATACTAAAACTTAGGAAATTAGGGCAAACAATCATTGTGCAGTTTCTTAAATTAAAGATCTTTTCCTTTTGACACTCTGTATAAAAAAATAGGAAGATTCTTTATAATTTTAGAAATAGCATCTTCATTCCTCATTTTTGTTTTTGTAATTTTTTAATTTTCGAAAGTATTAAAATCCAGATTATGGAATTTTCCATAGATGTCGAGATATCGTTTTTTTTATAGATGTCAAGACATCGATTTTTTCACAAGTGTGATTCATTGCCAATTTTTTTTTTCGAATTTCGATCGTTCGAAAACTAAAAAATTAAAACAACAAATATCAATAAAGATGCCATTCCAAAATTACAATGGATCTTCTTTGTTCATTTTTAAATACAGAATATAAAAAAACACAACTCCTTCGATTCAAAAAACGACACGAAACGCCTATTTCCTCAATTTTTTTATGTTTCAATATTTATTTAGGGCCAGCAGGAGTGATAGAAAAACTTTGAAAAAAATCAGAGGATGTTTTTGGGTGAAACTAAACTGAGAAAAAAATTGGAGACCATTTCTGAAGGGCCAAGAGTTTTGACCCATTCGAATTGAGGCATCTGACCCCATACACATACACGTATATATATTTTTGTTTTTTTTTTTTGCATTGCGAACCAAGTCAAGCGTGCACTCTCTGGTTAAAGTTGGAACGTGCGAGTTCGAATTATAATGCACCCAAGGTGCCTTTCCTCTTTCACCTCGAGGTCCTTGCACGCAGCAGAAGCAACTGCAACTGCAACCTGCAGCCATCACCAACGGAAGCAAACTATATATATATACAATATATATGTATATATGTACGTTGGACTGCGTGCGACTGTCCTCGCGAGGAACGCGATACGATTCATTTTTTTTTTCTTTCTTTATTTCCGACCGTATACATCATCCACGTACGAGAGGGCGCTCTTCGACGATTCGTTACGCGATTACGTAATAACATGTGGCAAGTGCGCCATTATACGAAGTACACGAGGCACACCGGGAATGGCGATTGCGTGCACCTGAGTCCTAAGTAATCTCGCGAATATGTTTATGCTCTCACTATACGTAATAGGATGAACACACTACGAACATCACGAGTGAATGCCAACCATTGCTCTGCTTTTACTGGGTCAAGTGCACTGCCATCCTCCCTTCTCTTTCGTCTTATTTTTTTTCTTTTTCTCATTTCTTTTACTTTTTTCGTCCCGGAAGAAGTTGACGAGCGAGGCTGCGATTCTTATGCAATACAGCGAGGGTGTACAAAATAATAATAATAATAATAATAATAATAATAATAATAATAAAAATAATAATAATAATTTTGCCGAAACGTTGCTTTCGTGAATTTTTTCTCATTTAATATATTATATGCATTGTATTTACCAACAAATCGAATATTCGGCATTTCAATTAATTATAGGATATATATATTTTTTAAACTATCAAACGACGACTCAAGAAGAGGGAATAAATTGAAAAAACGAACATTTAAGACGTGAGATATGTGTGCGAAAATAATCTTTTAAGGATTATTAGTCGATTTGATTACTTTTTAACATTTAACATTTTCCGTTCTTTTTTTTGTAGATAAATATTCGTCGATATTTGCAAATTTGGATAACGATATTGATAAATTGAAAAGACATTTTAACGTGAGATATGTGTGTGAGAACATTCTTAGAAACAGTATTTTTCGTCAATAATTTTTCTTTAATTGTCAATAAATAATCATCGATGTTTATGCATTTAATATCGTTGTTTAAATTAATTACAATAATTCTGTTTTGAAACCATCAAAAGACGATTCAAAATGTGGAAACAAATTGAAAAAAAAATCATTTGACCGTGAGATATGTGTGAAAATATTTCTTACAAACTTCATTACCTAATTTGATTGCTGGTAACATTTTTCATTAATGATTTAATTTATTTATTCATTTATTTATTTATTTTATGTTTTTTTATTATTTTTTGTTTTTTTGTGCATTAATATTCATCAATGTTTATGACATTTGAATATTATTTTCGATTTTGCCATTAGTCGGTTCATCGAACGTTGTATAGTTGTTTCACGGATGTTGGTAATATTTTTCTGTGGGTGAACATGTGCGTTTTACCGGCACCTTCGACGACAGGCCCATTCATTATTATCTTGTGAGCTTCGTTCGTGAGTCGTACGTATGTCGTAACTGCATCGAAACCGTGCGTACGCGCAGCTGTTATCCTCGCACCCGGAACATGTAACGTTCGGTACGACTGCAGTTAGTAATAGCAGTAGTAGTTGTATTACAAGTAGTAATGATAAGGCGTGGTGGTTTCGTGCCGAGCCTCGAGCAAACCGGCAGCAGCAGCAGCAGCAGCACCGGGACACACCGACACCGTATACAATCCGTATTGCGTGTAATCCATGACTGGGTCAAAGTCACGAACGAGTTTGTACCGCTTTGATTCCAGCACGAAGGGGTGCGGCTCGGTTATCCGATCATCGATTGCAACGATTCGATGCATCAATTGCACACCGCTTCGAAATTTATGGATTTTGTGATTTTTTTTTTTTTTATCTTCGATTACTGTGGAGTTGGTTAATCGTAATTGCTAATCTTGTTACGTGATTCAACAAAATAGATGGCAGACACTGAAAAAAACACGAAAAAAAATTAAAAACGCGTGCCGATTGAGACACGATCGGTGGGTTGAAAAATGCGAAACAACCGGAAAAACAAATGAAAAATGAACGATAGAAAGATTAAACGAATATCGATAGCTGAGCCAATGTTAATTCTTCAGGGAATATTTTTTTAATAATTATTGTTTTTTTAGCGACGTTAACATAATTTTATCAAAATGCACCATATAGTATAAATTACAACATATATTTGGGTACTCGTATGAATTTTTTGATGACAAAATATATAATTTTTTGGGAACTATTTTTTTTGAAGGTCACTTGCAGTGAGCGTGGTAACTCTGGAAAGGCTAATCTGAAATTGAAAAAAACCCAAAAAAATTTCTTTGGTACAATATCAAACACAATTCTCGAACAAAGGGTTTTATCATCTCATGATTGAAAATTGAAATGAAATTTAATTAAAAAAAATTGGATTTTTCATCCAATGTCGTTTAATGTCCGAAAAGTTAGATTTTTGAGATTTCAAAAATAAAAAATAATCGACGTCGTTATTTTAACAATCAAAATTTTGCTGAACCCATCATAAATCGACACGAAGGCACGTCTTGCCTCTCACAAATCATCGAGTGATAAAATATGTTCACTTTATTCTCGCTGATTTTGTTGTTAGTGCAGAATTACCTTTGTTGGTATTACATAAGTGTGCGTGTGTGTGAGACTCTGAGAATGAAAGGGAGATTTTATCGCGTCGATTTAAATTCCATTCGGCATTACCCGTAATTACGTCATTCACGAGTCTCCGTTAACAGTTATCACTTGTTTTGTTTTGCAGGTGCGTGACTGCCTGGGTCCTGACCTTGAGCGCCATCGCCAGCAGTCAGGTGAGTGTACTCCGCTATTCGATCTCGGACGGTGGCAGTATGACTTTCCCCAGTCTGCCTTGTCCCAGTTTGACTCCTGGCAATTGAACTCATCCCAGATGAACGGAAGGTAAGATGGATAGACGGGCTAAACTGGAATGAGCCGAATTGGGAGGAGTCAAACTGGGATGCGGCAGACTGGCGAAAGTCAAACTGCCACTGTCCTATTTAATGGTCTTTTTTTATACCTTACAATTTTCGAAAAATCTTGGATAAAAAATATTCCTTCTCAATAAAATTCATGACATTAGAATGTTACGACAAAATTGACGAAGAATCCATCGATCAACATGCAATTTTATTGTGTAAACGAATAGCAATTTACATATATATCTATTATTATCATGATTATCTTATAAATTGAAACATACATCGTCAATCGTTTTTCCACACGTCAAAGCGTCTTCGTGTAATCGTTGCTTCGCACAAACAAAAAACAACTGCATCAATTAAATCGTTCGAACGACAAACTTATTTTTTTCAACTGATTGAAAATAAAAATAAATATTTAATTAGGACACATAGCCACAATGGGAATAAAAAAATGGTATTACACACATACACAATGTTGACTCTCTCGTGTGACTACTGACTATCATATTATTTTTATATATACATCTTCATAACGACAAATATTGACGAAAATAAAATAAGTGACGAATAATTTTATCAATTTTCGTTCGATCGTCAGTCAACGAAAATCCCGGTACCGGAAATCGTTGAGAAAATAGCCGTGGACACGGTTCTGGAGGACGCGACCGAGGACTATTGGGCGGGAAGCGGTTCGGGACCGGAAGAAGAGGACTCGCTGCGCAACGAGACGAGGGAGGCTCTGACACACGAGGCCAGCGATCAGGATGCTGTGAGTAACTATAAAAAAATTTTAATCGTCATGCTCATTCACGTCCCATCGTTGTATATATCGTTCAATTGCATTCGACTGCTATAATGACATTGTAGTCGGAAATAAAAAAAAAAAGAAAAAATGAAAAAATATAAAAATAATTTTTTTTTAATTGCATCAAACTTCGATTGTCGAAGATGGCGAAGAGAGACAAGCGAACGCACGCATTATACACGCACGGTCGCACTGATAGTCCTTTGCAGTGCCTCGATATGATATTTATATATATACAGCTATGGATGTTCGATCGCGATCGAGTTGATCGGCGAACGGCCCATCTCTCTCTCTCTCTCTCTCTCTCTCCCTTTCTCTTATTCACGCGCGTCCTTTGTGCGTTCTCAACGCGGTGCAGGATGAAAACCTTCCATTCCGAATGCACGTCGCTATGATCAAATCATATCTCATAAAATGATGCGCGAATCGCGAGCCCGGAATGCAGATAAACAACCGATGCGCCTCAGTTGGTGCATCATGATCGTCCTGACGACGCAGAAAGGTCCACTCGAGATTGTTATTTGGTATTCAGTAGTGAGGGAGAGCGTGGTTGAAAGTGCTGATTTTGGTAAAGCGAAAGCTATTCGTTTTCGATCTGTATACTGTTCAGAGTGAAATTTTATATAGTTTTTTAAATTCATTTCAATTTTTTTTCCAATTACGTCGAATTGTCTATAGTTTTTAACCGTGAATCCGTTTACAAAGTTAAGCATTATTTTTAATTAATCATAAATGGTTTTGAAAGTAAAAAAATTATAATATAATTGTAATTTGTCGTATATTTATTAACCGAGTGATTCAGAGGTTTTTCTATGTACAATATTTAACGATTTTATTTCGAACTAGATACAATTGATTAGAATCTCAATGAACATTTTTACTCGAGGTACTTTTACTTTAGTAGTGTTTTTGTCATGAACAAACATTTTCACATCTAGATATCTCTTTTCGTTTCCGAGATATCCCCATCGTCAAAACGTATCCCCAAAACGTTCAACCCCTCTCTCTCCTATTAATAAAATATTTATCCATTGTCAGAATATTTATCCATTATAACAACAACGATTAAATTGAATTATGGGAATCGAGATTCTATCGTTAAAAAAAAAAATACAAGACAGGAAAAATTAATCACCCAACACGCAATTCATGTTTCAAAAAGCTCGCAAGCACACGCGACTCTCAACACATCATTACAAGCCAGAAGAATGCGTTCCAAAAAAAAATTGATCCAACGAAAGAACAAAAATAATGATAAAATTAATTTAAGAAAAAAAAATCCAATAAAAAAAATGTAATGAAAAAACGATTATATGCGCCGTAGCATTGAACTCGGTGTCCGCGTGCGGTCGCCTGAAGTATATCGTCCGTCCTCGGGATATCTCTCGTGCCTCGAGTTAACTACTCTCGACGCTCGCGACCGCGCGACCGTTAATCGACGCATGAATGCGCGGGAGTCGACGATGCGATTCGAGTAGTCGCCCGGCAATATTATTATAGACGCTACAGAGCTCTAGTATCTCTATATATATGTACATAGATACACATATACCTAGATCTATATATAAGTATACAGATATACAGTAAAGTTTGATACAGCTCGTGATTCGCAACTGAAGTGAGCGACGAGCCGTCGACGTGACAAGCTCGTCGTCCGCAACGAACGGTACGGGAGAGTGTAACGAGAATGAGACGCGACGATAACCATAACTCGCCCTGTAACCGCACTCGATACTTCCGGTACACGGAAACTTGCCATTTTTTTTTCTTTCTTCTTTATCTTCTTCTTCGACTTATTGTTTTTTTTTTTTTTTTTTTTTTTTTTTTTTTTTTGTTATTGTTATATTTTTTCTTCTGGTCAACACGTTCCGAGATATGCTTTTTGATTCGCAAGACCGCTCGACAATTATCAAAATAACATACGGACGCGCTGTCAACGCAACTGTGATTTTTTTTTCTTTTTCTTTTTTTTTTGTATTCGCCTGGCAGACATTAACTCGTCGCAGTCCCGGTATACGCGCGTGGTTCTGCGTGCGCGTTCCGCACAATCCAACACCTGTGGATACGCGTGCCGCTATGCTGTTACACGGACCCCGCGACATGCATCTTTTTTAGCCGCATTGCGCTTTGCACGACACTACTGTTGTTGTTGGTTTTTTTTTTTTTGAGTCTCGTTATTTCCGCATTTTTCAACCGCCACGTGGGATAATATACGCGACGTAATTATTTGTTTCTCGTTATTGTGAAAAAGAATTAATTTTCCACTGTTAATTTTTTTTTTTTTTCTAGGTTTGACTATTCACAGTTGTGTTGAGAGTTTGCGAGAACGTTGAATGGATATTTCGATGGTGTAGTTCCAAGTGAAAAATTGTAGATAAACTATTTATGGGATTGGGCATATGTAATATATTTTTAGATCATATATAGACTACCTAAGTAAAAAAATTATATAAAATCTATATATGGGATTGGGCATATATAGTTTATATATAGATTATATATAGACTATATATTGTCTATATATATATATATATATATAGTCTATATATAATCTATATATAAACTATATATAAACTATATATGCCCAATCCCATTTATAGTTTATATATAGATTATATATAATTTTTTCACTTGGGTATACACGAGCTAGACAGTCTATGTGTAAACTATATATAGACTTTATATGGCCAGTCCCATATATAGTTTTATATAGACTATATATCATTTTTTTTCCTTGGGGCTTGTGGGGTCTTAACTCTCTGAGACTTCAATCATGAATTACTCAATCACCAGATTAAGCGGTTATATGGGTTTTGAAGGTTGCAAAAAAAAGTATATTTACTGGAATTTGAAAAAAAAAAAATTTACACTTTTAATTGCATTAAAAAAAATTTTTTCGAAATAATATCCGAAATGAAAAAAAAAATATTCGTCTATATTTCTAATAGCACTATAACAGCCTATAAGACGGTGTCAAGATGATCTAAATAAACGAAAAAAAAAACAATGTCCCACCATAACACAGCATCCTCCATGAGGAATCAGAAAATAATAATTGCAACCCTTAGCGATCACAAGCATTTGACCTTCATAAAATTAACTCGATCTCGCTTCCCTCGATGAGCGTCATGGTGGTCGCGCGTGTACAAGACAGAAATAATAATAATTCACGATCAACTCACGCGTGTCTATCTCATGCACGTTCCACGCAATAGCGATGCACACGCGCGCGCATACACACGCAGTTGCACGAGGAAGATCAGAAACAAAAATAGATGAAGAATAATAATAACAAAGAAGATAAAAAAAAATGAAAAAAAAAGAAAAAAAAATAGCTGATGATATTCATATGATTTCCAGGTGGTCTACGTGGGCGAGGGTGCCGCCTACGTTCCCGTGCCTTCGCTCAAGAGCCGCCCGTTGAGTCCGAATCTTCAAGCCCTCCAGACTCTTCAGGGTCTTCAGGGTTTGGCCGGAGGTGGTACCGGCGGGGGCGGCGGTGGCGGAGTCGCCGGCGGCGGTACCGCGGCGGCCACCGTGGCCGACGAGGAGTGGGGAAGACATCCGGAAACGTGGGATCGCGAACATCGAAGATATCGTCCCAACACAACCAGAGTTCAACGTAAGCAAAAACGTTTCGTTACGTCATTTTCTCGTCGATTTTCGCTGAAGAATTTTTTACAAAGAAAATTGTTGAATTTTCGCAAAATATTGAATTCTTAGAGTGATGCAAGTCGGGCATTCATTCAATGAAAATGTATTTGAAATAATTTTTCAAACAAACAATTATAATTAATTATGCGACAATTGACATTTATGAAATTTTGAAATAATTGGGGAATAATTCTGACGAATTATTCATTTAAAAGGAATTTTGATATTTCACAGCCTTCTGGTTTATGATTGTTTCGACGGAAAAGTATTTTCAATAAATTTTCATTAAATCAATGGCCATGCCTGGTCTTCGGATGGTGGCAGTCTGCCTTCGGGCAGTCCTACTTTTCCCCGTCTTACTTTTTTTAGAATACTCTTTTTTTTTTAATATTAAAAAAAAAATTGAATCGGAATGACCCATATCTACACCCAGAGAAAAGATTTGTTAGATTTAAAGAAATCACCATATTAGAATGAAATTTATTTGAATACATCTTTTTTTTCTTTGTCGCAACAAAATATTTCTTAGACTTGAGCTTTCAGAGATACTTGCATGAACTAAATAAATTTATTCAAGTATAGAGAAGTGCGCAAAGAAAATTTCTTTAGATATTCAATCAACGTGATATTTAAAATTAAAGATTCAAGTAAAGATTTCTTTCTTTTCAATAAAGATTACATTTAAATAACGGAAATACTTAATTGACCGACCAGGCGACTGGTGCGCTGCGCGCTTTCCTGTGCCTCCCAGTCAGTCAGTCGGTGATCGAGTATTCCATCAAGCACGTCGCACGTCTCGTGAAATCGTGAAAATTAGTGAATACAGTGCGCAATGGACGACGAACTAGTCGGGATATTGACCAGTGCGGGTCTCTCCAAGTATAAGAAATCATGATTTATTTGTATACAAAGCACGCGAACTAGCGGTTGTGACGAAAGGCAAGTGTCGCGTCGCTCTCATGCCTTTGTCCTCATCTAAACAGCCTATTTATTTACCGCTAATAAACAATATTTAATTTTAATTCATTCTAATAAATAATTATTTATTTGTTAGAACTACAATTTCTTATTAGAAGCAAATAAATCCGGAGAGTCAACGTTAAATATGCAGTTGAATAAAAATATATTCTTGTAACAAATAAAATAGTACTAGGCCCATATACGAATAAGAAAATTTGTTTGTCTTAACGCAATTTTATTTGCTGTAAAGAAATCTTTTCTCTGGGTGTATTTTAAGATCAGTATTTTGAATTTTAGGATTTAGATTTCTAATCTAAACATTTTTCTTGAAAAATTAAATCCGAAGATGAGAAAAAAACGAAATACATGTTTGAAATGTCCCCTAACGATTTCAAAGTCGAGCCGGAAAATTTTATTCTTCATCCATAAACTCATCACAGACTCCGTGTCCTTATTTCACCTCACACGTCCGAATTGAAAAGTGAAGTGACGATGAAATATTTTTTCGTTTCAACCTCAATGTAGCGTCTTTCGAGTAAGGGTGACATTTTTTTTTATTGTTATTTTACCTTCGTTTCATCTTCGATGCTTGGAAAATGGGAAATAACTGTTAAAATAAGTTTTTAGGGTGAAATGGAGTTGAAAGACACATAACAGTTGTTCGTAGCTTCATCCTACTTTCAACCTCCTTCGCCCCAAAAGTTATGTTGACATAAGTTGAAGTAAAGGTGAAAATTTCGACTTGGGATGTAGCTATAAAAATTCTTTAGCATACCCCAAAGCTTTAAAAAACAATTATCATTATTATTATTATTTTCATAGCGTTATCTGATAAGGTTTTGAGAAACGTTACAATGGCTCGAAGCACGTGTACAACCAATCGATTCCTCGTGAATTGGGATGTACCAATTCGGCCATACGTTCTTAAAGATAATCTTCGATCGAATCGCACACACGTGCCATCGCGATATCACGATTGGCTTTCAACTCTCTCGCGCTCTCTCCGTCACCGTCGCGGTTGTCTCGTCGTCGACGACGTGAAGTACCTGCACGTCCGTGCGTTTGTACCGTTAGCGCGGCAATTAAAACGGTGTCGGAAGTCGTATGCGAGCGGCTCTCTGACACCGAGCGCCGCAGCAACGTCTGTTGGTGCATCTCGAGCGCACCGAAGAGTAAGAGAGAGATAGAGATATAGAAAGAGACTCGTACTCCGGTATGTGCATACGTCTCAATTGCAACGTCATTGCTTCAGTCCTCGCTGCCTCGGGATACGCTCCGACGACATTGACGACGTGAAAGACGCGGATAATGCCACCGGCAGACCTAATTCACTCCGCAGCGTGCACTGCATTAGAATCCGAGTTGCATCACACGACGTTTAACACGGAATATGTTTACAACGACCGAAATTATTTTTTTTTAATTTTTTTTTTTTAGTATGAATTTTTAAAAAATTGAACTTTGATAAAACAGCATATATCAGATATTCCATACCAAATTGACGAGGTTTTCACGCCGATATTTTTTATTTAACTACAATTTTTGCAAATGCTCGTAACTCATGGAACACGAGTTACGAGCATTTGAAAGAAATGGAAAATTCGAAGAAAAAAATCATAGGTTTTCAACCGTTAAAAAGAAAAAAATTAAAGAAAAATATTGAAGAAAAATAAATAATGCTTTCAATTACTGAAAGAACTGAAAAATTACCGAAAGAAGATAATATCAGCGGAATCGAAAATGGTCGGGTCAAAACCTTGTCGATTCGGTGTCAAGTGTTTCATATAAAAATGTTTGCCAGGATGAGATTACTTGTTGAAATTACATAGCATAACAATAATCCAATTCCGGGGGCCTTATAGATTACCTATTTGCATGATAATTATAGTAATAATAACATCATCAACAACAACAACAAGAGCAATAATAATATTAACAATAATAACAACAACAACAACAACAGGGATTGTAGAAAAGAACTTCAAGAAACATCAGCGAGAACTAAAAATCAATGAAAAGTTCATTGGAAAAGTACAAAAATCAATATAATAATAGACACATGTCATATTGTTCGCAAATTTTTTAATTAGAATCGTTATATTTTTGTTAGACTTAGGTCCTGAAAAGATAATGTATGTAACCGTAAAAACGAGATATAAGATAATAATAATAATAATAGTGCTGATGGTAGTTTGCACGACGTCTAGAAAAATCAAAGTTAATCGAGATCTGTATCGATGAGCGGAAATCTTGACGCAAGACAGCGGGCAAGTTTGCTGTTCTTTACATCGAACGTGAAGTTATCCTATGGTCGACATTGAAAAGCCGAAGGGTTACATTACACTGGAACATAGTTGGAAGCCCGACCACCGCGGTATATCTCGTTGATCCGAGAAAAGGGTGGTCGCGACAGAAACGCGAAAGAAACTGATGTGACTCGTTCAATGAGACATACGCGCACTCGAGTGTATTCGTGAATGCGAAAGAGTGGAATCGCGGGAAGAATTACGGAGACGATTCGAACGTGCAAATCGCTCGGTACTCGCCAGTAGAATATATATCCACCGCGTGTCTCGATTGTATCTCGCGGTATCTTCATTACCGTCTTGCCCGAGGACCCACGTTCTGGCGTCGTCACCGCGTCGATCTCTCGTGTGCGACACGAAGCCACTTGCTTCTGGAAATCTCTGCTAGACCCGACGGACACGACGTGTAAACGAAGAAGAGTCGGTGAGAGAGAGAGAGAGAGAGAGAAAGAGCGAGAGATTGATTGAGAAGTGTTTATTTTGTTATCTGGGGCCGAAGCCCACTTAGAGCAAAAAGAAAAAAATAACCCGATCCACTGCCAATGCATACAACCGTGTTCAATTACTATGGAAATACAAAAATAGATCAATAAATATACAGAATATTAAATACAAAATACAAGATAGAAAATATAAGATACGAGATACAAAATATAATATACAAGGTACGAGATACAAAATACAAAATACGAGATACAAAGTATAAAATACAAAGTACAAAGTACAAAATACAAAATACAAAATACAAAATACAAAATACGAATACATGATACGAAATACAATAAGATACAAGATAAAAAATATGAAATACAAAGTACAAAGTACAAAGTACAAAGTACAAAATACAAAATACAAAGTAGAAAGTACAAAATACAAAAAACAAAAAACAAAAAAAAATACAAAATACAAAATACAAAATACAAAATACAAAATACAAAATACAAAATACAAAATACAAAATACAAAATACAAAATACAAAATACAAAATACAAAATACAAAGTACAACGTACAGAAAACAAAGTACAAAGTACAACGTACAGAATACAAAATACACAGTAGAAAGTGCAAAATACAAAATACAAAATACAAAATAATACATACAAAATACAAAATACAAAATACAAAATACAAAATACAAAATACAAAATACAAAATACAAAATACAAAATACAAAATACAAAATACAAAATACAAAATACAAAATACAAAATACAAAACACAAAACACAAAATACATGATACAAGTCCATGCGTGCAGAGAGAGAGAGAGAGAGAGAGAGTAAGAGAAAGAGAGAGAGAGAGAAAGAGAGAGAGAGAGAGAGAGAGAGAGAGAGAGAGAGAGAAAGAAACATGGGATGCTGGCGAATGTGCGGAAGCTGAGTGAAAGACTTGAGGGTTTCTTCCTCGGGGTTGGGAGGGGTGAGGGGGGGACCAGATCGGATATAAGCACGACGTCCCGGTTCCCCGCGAGCTGGTTTACGCGAACGCCCGTAAAACTGTTGCAAACGCGGTGATCATCGCATCAGCGATGCAACGGTGGCACACGATGCCGGCACTGCGGCGCAACAGTGCAGTCGCGACGTCGGGGTGGGACGGTGTATAGGCGTCGGTGCATCGGCTAGCACGGGTCCCGGAAGACTTCAACCCTCCGCCGCCTGCCCCCTCCCTTCCTCCCCGTGTAATCGTCAATTACGAGAACGAGAACGAACGATTATAGGTTTAGTGCGGGATTCTCGAAGCCGATTCTCATAAATCGCTCTCACCGGGAACACTCGAATTCCTCGGTGCAAGCACCAAGCCCCGGCTCTGTGTACTACCGGCTAATATACGGTATATAGGTACTTACGGGGGCCCTCTCGTGAGCACTAGACGAGCACTAAGTTTCTGCCCTTCGTCTTTCCACGAGTGGCTTCTCTTATTTTTAAATTTATTTTTTCATTTTTTTTCTATTATTTTTTGTTTTCCAACGATTTCAGAGCAATATACATACTCGTATCTGCTTTGGCAGACCCTCGGCCACGATTTTTCGAACATTCCAACGTATATAAAGTGCCCATCTGGCATAACTTGTAACTCTACCATTAATTGGCTGCAGAAAATGAGAAAAAAAAAACAAAAACAAAAAACAAAAAACAAAACGAACAAACATCTCTATCACGATTTATTTCTGTAAGAACTGGAGATATTTAACTACCCTGATGGAAGTAAAATAAAAAAAGTCAATCAAGTTGATTAATTGTCGCATCGTTGTTCGGAGGTTCATCCGACTTAGAAAAAAAAAGTGCATCAAGATCGAACTCGACCTAAAATTTTGTCGAGTGGATATTTCTTCCTTTGGATTATTCAATATTTTTCCGCAATTCGCCCCCCTGGACCATTACGCCCCGGTTCACCCTTTCGAGCTGTGTTCAAGCCTATCCGGTCGATGAATACACGTGCTGCGAGTTACACAAATTCTTGCGAAGATTCTCCCCCGGACTGCGAAGGAGATAGGAAGAGGAAAGGAACCAGTCAATGCGCACTTATAAATGATTATACCGGTACCTGGAAACAAGCATGATTATGTGCCACGTCGAATTGCCCGGAGTCCCTGAACTATGGAGAAACGAAGAGACCAACAACGAAGCCGAAGGAGGACCCATCATCGCGAAGTTTGCCTCTCCGGCCGTGCTTCGGGAACGACGATCCACGTGCTCGCTCGTCCGGCTCCACGGCTTTTCGCAACGCGTGAGAGCACGCTACTTATGGGCAACTGTGATGGGAAAAAAAGCGAAAGCGAATAAGTGTGTTTGTGTGTGTGTGTGTGTGTGTGTTTGGGCTACCGGGCATACCCCATTCAACAAAAATCTCAACGCTTGCCTCACTATTGACCCATTGTTAAAAACACACGTCAAACACTTTGTAACCACATTCGCCCACGGGCTATCATCTATAACCTGCTGGAACGCTATTTCAAGAATCTACGATTTCGCAGAAACTTTATACGCAAAATAATTCAACTCGAGGAATAATAATTCAATTTTAGTTTGAAAATTTATTGCAAAAATTATTGAGAAAAAAATATAAAATAACGAAATTTGGGGGAATATTGTTTATGAGAGAAATGATGATGGATATTCTTTCTTAGATGACAATGGAAAGTCATAGATTATGATTGATTGTGTTGCTAGATTTTTTTTACGCAGTATACATGATGAATTTTTTTTTAATCGATTTGGGGCGGAGTCGCCTGTTACTCGAGCATTTTTGGGATTTTATATAATAATCCTGAAAATTTGTAATAGACCAAATATCTATAATAATATCATATATGAAAATATGATGATTATAATATTCTGGTGATCTGAAAAACGAAACCAAGCATATTTAAATCCGAAAGATGAGTCCCTAACGTCTGAACTAGGATTTTATTTCTAAAAAAAATTTTTTTACAAAATGGTGAAACTATTTCGAAAATGTTCGAGTTTGTCCACGATTTTTTTTTCAAGTCTCATTATTCCCCAGCAAATCGTAATTTTCAACTTAGAAAAAATATCTTAGTTCATGTAATAGCCAGATGTGGTCTCTCAATATGCCCTCCAAATTTAAAGTCAATCGGTTCATCGGTCGCTGATATTATTTTCGTCCTAAGTTGAAAAATGTCAGTTTCGAGAAAAACGCGTTTAATAACTCCGCCAATTTTTAGAATACGTTAATAATTTTTCCAGATATCAGAGAATAATTATTCTCAAGACTATAAAAATTTGACGAACATTCAAAAATACGAAAATCGAAAAGAAAATAGAATAACAGGTAACCCTGAACGTTTCTATCAAGTGACTTTGCGACATTATTTAATAATCATAATATACAATCCAGATTCATGATACATAGTACTACGTAAGTACCTATGACCATTTTTTTTTTCATGTCTTTCGTGTGTACGTAATATGTAGTATGCAATGATCGTTATAAGAACCGTGTTGTATCATCGTCCGGGGGTTCGTCTTGAGCGTGACTATCGGCCCTATCTATTCTACCGCTCATTTAGACACGTCGTTACGTGAATTTTGCGCCGAAGCGAGTTCCTTATCACGAAGACCGCTTCGCACCGGAACCTGTCGTGCCCGACGTACTACGTACCACTACCCTCTCCTTCGTTTACGCACAGAAGCTGTACATACATATAACGTATAACGCAGGTACACAGTACACATACGTTGGGTACTTTCACTCGTAACGTCGCGGCCCAGCATCGATGACCGGATTTCGCGAACGAACGGAAACTCGTCTGACGCACTTCGTCGGGTATTGCACTTGCCAGACCAAGCCGCGATAAACACTCTACTTATTCATCCCATTCTTCGTAAAATTGTTAATAAATAAACAAAAAAAAACAAAGGCAACCAATTTCCTATTTTTATTTTATTTGCTGTTGGAAAGAAAATACAATTTTTTTTCTTTTGAGATTTGAATCGAACGATTTCCTGATAATTATTTTGGACAAACTTGTGGAAAATTATTGTGGATTGATGAGGAGGGATAATTGAATTGTTTTTATTGAAAAAAACTGATTGATTAGGACATATTCATTTTTAAATAAAGATAAAATGATTTTGTATTTATTGCTTGATTCAACTAACTTTCAACTCTATAAAATATTGGAAGAAAAAACTATGTGTTTAAATAAATTCGCATAATACTTTTTGCTTTCTTTCTTAAAAATTAACATATTTATTAGAATAATACGTTTTTATTTGGCGCATCTTTGTCTGAAATAAATTATCATTTGGTCCAAGATGTTTTTTTTATTTTTAGTCGTTGCCTTTAGGATCAGATGAAACAACAAAAATCGTCAATACAACTCTTTTTCATAGAACACAGAACTGTAACATGAAATTTTTTTTACAAAACTATTCGAACATTGTTCAATAAAAACATTATTTTCTGTCCTTGCAGATATCGAAGCGGAATGTCAGGACGATTATATGAAGATCAGAATAGGATTCAACGGTTCTTTCGCCGGACTATTGTACTCCGCGGGTGAGTTACACATAAACATTGATCAATGACGTATTCTTCGATTTATCGCTATTGTTTGATGATAGTGATAAAAAATATAATAACAATAATTGCCAACGTTGGAAAAGACGATGCGGCGTTAGTTACGGCAACGTGAATGAATTAGATCTTAATTGAGATCGGTTCGGATGATGAAGATCAATACGGATCAATATAGATCATGACTGAAAAGGCGTTACGAGAGTCGATCGAACGGCCCGACAACCGGCACTAACGTAATAATAATTGGTAATTACAGGCTACTCGTACGATCCCGACTGCATGTACGTCAATGGAACGGGCAGAGACTACTACGAGTTTTATATTCAGCTTAATCGTTGCGGCACCCTTGGCGAAAATACTCACCATCAGGACAGCAGAAAAAATCCCACAGTGAGTTAGCTATTCATCACCTCGGTTGCAATTTAGTTGCACGTTGCAACTCATTTTATCTCAATGAAGCCATATATGTATGTTTATATATATTTTTTTCTGCTTGTACGCGTTGTAACAGCTCCTTTGTGATCGTAAAATAGTTCATTGTACGTTCATGCTTCGGGAATAATGAAAAAAGATGGCTGTTTAATAACATTAGTGCAGATTTATATCGATTATTCATTCTCGATAGTATTTTTGGTAATCTTCGAGTTCTGTTTTTGGCCTTGTTGTTCGATGAATTTCCATTTGTCAATTATGCTGTAAGGATGCGAATTTTGCGATTTGAATTTTTTTATGTACTATGACATCAGTGTCTTCATCATGACTGCAGTTCAAGATGACTAAAAAAAAATTTGTATTTTTTAATATTTCAGAATTTTTTAATATTATGACTGAAGCACTGTTCGAGTCTTTCGAGTCAGACAAAATCGAAAAAAAAACTATTATCAATGTGAAACGACTTGAAAAAAATAATTGTTCACAATCGACAGTATTATCGATAGTGCAGTACCTCAGTAATAATTTAAATAAAAATTCTGCAATATGATAAACACTATGTTATTTGAATGACAAACTACGGGAGGTTGACGATAAGGTTAAAAATTGAGGAAGGGACATAAAATTTTCAGGATATTGTATTTTTTTTAGTCATTTCGAACCATGAAATCCTCTTGGAGCTACCAAATCAAAAAGGAAACCAAGATAATAACCATCCTAATTCATCCCATCATAATCTTCCGAATTTCTCACAATTTTCATACATTTCACAGCAATAAAATGTAACATTTTAGAACTCCTTCTCATTATTCGTTGCACTTATTCCATTCCTAAATTTATCGACACAAAAATTACAGAAAAATCTGATGTGGAACACAGTGACGGTTCAATACAATCCAATGATCGAAGAGGAATTCGACGAGCACTTCAAAGTAACGTGCGAGTACGGTTACGATTTCTGGAAGACTGTGACCTTTCCGTTTCTCGATGTCGAGTGAGTATGCCCCCGCGGTCGTGTCGCAAAACGCTTTTGCGTATTATACACATATAACGTGGGAAGCACACGGTGGACCATAGCACCGTGTGCTTCCCACTGCAATTTGTGAAGATTAAATCGCGTCACCGCAAATTGTTCGCCGTGGCACGAGTCTCCATAACGCTAAATCCGTGAGATTCTTCAACTGTACCGTATTTTTTGTTCACGAATTTTTATTCGTTTCAGGGTCGCGACCGGAAATCCCGTAGTTTTCACCCTTCAGCCGCCCGAGTGTTACATGGAAATAAGATACGGTTACGGGACCACGGGAACGAGAGTAGCAGGACCTGTGCGCGTCGGCGATCCCCTCACTCTCATCATATACATGCGCAGCAAATATGGTAATTGTAATATTTATGCAATTCACAGTACTGGAGGTTGTCCGACGACCTCGCCCGCGTCCCAATCCGTCCCATCTTGTCCCTTCCCGTCCCTTCCTGTCGGTGCCGTATTAAAAAAAAACAGATTTAACCCACTTCCGGTCGGTCAATTTTGAAATCCTTTCCTATAGTGAGCAGCTACCGTGCGAACCGAACCTCCATGAAAAAAATTTAACTATCTATCTATTGACGTTTCCGATTTACAGTAAAAATTGGTACAAGAGTTTACATCCCATTTCACCCTGTTAGGGATTGATTTTCCAAAAGTCCTTTTTTGGTGCACGTCTACACCCTCTAAGGGGTGGGTCTCGATGTTTCGAATTTTCCATGGTTCGAAGGCTCATAAGTTCGAAATTTTTGTTATTCAAATTTTAATGCTTCGACCTTGCGAATTTTTTTATTCGAATAAAAACATTTCGAACTTATGAGCCTTCGAAACATTGAAAAGTTTCCAAATTTTGATGTTTCTATTTTCAGTGGCTTGGGCTGTACGTTGTCTGTCACTCATTGTCAGTCAATCACGAAACTCTTTTATATTGACAATAATCTACGAATAAACTCGTAGTCCTTCGAAAAAATTATTTGATTATGATAATTTTCATGTTTTCGATCGTTTCTTTGCAGACGGTTTTGATATTGTGGTGAACGATTGTTACGCTCACAACGGCGGTAACAAAAGGATCCAGCTGATCGATCAGTACGGTTGTCCGGTCGACGACAAGCTCATCAGCAGATTCCGAGGATCCTGGTCCGAAAGCGGTCTCTTCGAGACTCAGGTGTTCGCTTACATGAAGACATTCAGATTTACCGGTTCACCCGCGCTTTACATCGAGTGCGATGTCAGAATGTGCCACGGAAGATGTCCAGTAAGCGAGAATTGCAATTTTTTCAATCAAATCTACGTGTTTGCACACTGATCCTTCTTGGAAACAAACGAAAATTTCAGATAAAATGAATCTTGAATATTTAATTAGTTATAGCAACATAAATTTTTTTTTCCATTTCAAAAGCAACCAAAAAATGTCTTAAAAATTTGAAATACTTCTTAGGAATTATATTTTATGTTCCAGAAGGTTTATTGTATTATGACCGAAATATCGCACTATGGACAATGCTGTAGACAATGAACAATTATTCATTTCGTCATTATCAATTCTGCATTGAAAAAATTTTTTTTTTTTTTTCGATTTTGACTGTAGCGAAAAAAAAAATCCTTTGGGAGCGCCTGAAATAAGAACCACCCTGAAACTATATGTGTTTATGATGAATAGTTAATTTTTATAGAGTGATTGGCAAAAAATTTGTTAAATTTTTGGTTCCTCAGAGTCAACCCTGCCATTGGAGAAACTCCAAGAACGTTGCGAAACGTTCGATCAGCGCGGCGTTAGCAGGACCAACGACACCGGCGACCAGTTTGTCGGAGAACGTTAATCTGTTTCAATCCCTCAGAGTTCTTCAGGAGGGCGAAGCCGAGACCGAGCTGTTTCCAAACTCCACGGCCGCATCGCAAAGTGGTTGGTTTGCAAAAGAATTCAAAAAAATATATTCTAGACTTAAAAAAATTCAAAAAAAAAAATCTAGACTATCAAAAAATAAATAAATACCGATTAAATCGAAATGTCGTAAGACTAAAAATCTTATCGTATAACTTCCGTGGACTTTGCGTTTGTCAGTTATTTTAAAAAAAGCATTGCTGAATTGTGTGAGTCATGAACTGAAGAATAAGACGAGAAAAAAAAATCCATGAATGATTTTACGTTTCAGGCGCAGCTGAGAGTCCGACAGGCGACAGAGTGTGTTTGAGATCGAGTTTGGTGAGCACGATAGTGGGTCTGGGCTGTGGCGTTGTTTGCATCATGGCCGGAACCCTTTTGGCCCTGTGTTCGCGAATGCGACGAGCCGCCCGTGAAAAACTTTTGTCCGACAGTATCGACTACATGACTCACAAGGGAAGAATCAATTAGCGAATGACCCACGAGCGTGCCGAGCTGCGCAACGATCGAGCGATCAATCCGCTCTTCCGCGTTTTTCATTGCAATGGAAAAAAAATTAATCAAGAACGCGATACGATTCGGGCCAAGCCCAACGAAGATCTTTCGGTCTTAACTTTTTCTGCCGATGGCAGTTAGAGGCCATAGCCACGTCTTGTATTCTAGTTTTTCATTATTATCTCTTTTTTCCGAATGAAACCAACGAATTTCTTTTTTCTTTTTTTTCTTTTTTTTTCTCTTTTTAATTATTAGCGTCGAAGCGCTACCGCGTTGTTTTTTCATTCCTTCTTTTGAAAATGAGAATTCAATGCGGATGGGCGTCACGAATCGACGAAGACTGCTGTAAACGCAAAACTGCTGTCGACTGTTCGTCCGGTTCAACCGGATGTTATAAAAACAGGGCATGAGCATTCACGAAATGAAAATCGTAACTGAAATACTTATTCCAATAACGAATAACTCAATGATCAATTTTCACGTAAAAATTAATATTGTCACCGTTTATTTTGGTAATAATTATGAACGATTGATAGAAATCATTATTTCATAATGCATTGTGATGTTCAACAAGTGATTGAGACAAAATTGTTGAAACCAAATAAAACCGAAAAATTTTGCGAATTTGACTCTTTAAAAAGCGTATCCGTAGATTTTCGACAATTCGACCGATTTCCAAAAATTCCAACGGGGTTAGATAGAAGAATAGTCACGCTTCAAGAGTATACCTGCAACTCTTTCGTTCGTTTACCTGTTTCAGGGTTAAGAATTCATATTATTCTGCAAAAGTTTTACAAATATGATTTTCATTTTTTGAATGATCATCACTGGTTGTAAGAACCGTTTAACGATAGTTTCACGATTATTAAGGGTCTCCACGAAGGTTCGCCATTACTCGGGATATTCAGAAACTCCAACGATAGACCCAGGAAATTTTTATTCTCATTATCTCCGTGTAATCTCGTTTGTTTCTGGATATATGATTCTCGAATAATGTTCTTTATCATAATAACGTAATTATAATTCGGATTAATGTATCTCGAGACATGTGCGTGTGAAATGACGAAGGCGAGTTTTGGATAATATTTATTTCAATAATGACGATCGTGAATTGAACGTTCGAAGTATGATTTGAAAAAAAACAAATATTTTTCAATATAATTTCTTTTTTTTTTCAAAAATGATCAACGTCGCTTCGTAGTTCATAAGAATTTCTTTCCATCTTTTTTTTTCTAATACTTCAATAGATATAACATAAATGATCATACGTCATGCATAATGACAATTCATCGAACGCTTCGTCGAAATATAAAAATGTGAAAAAATTCGGTAGACGGCCAGCGAGGATTAAATAATATTTAATTATCGGGATTATGTCCCCGGCGATTGATCGACAGTCGACCGATAATCGGTCACAACATAATCGTTAAATATTAATTTCCCCTCCTGGCTGTTCCGTAATACGAGGGAAATTTTTTTTTACTTGATTATTGTCGAAATATTCGTTTTCGGTTAAAATTTAAATAAAAACTTGTAAATATTAGCGTATTGACGATGTACGATGTTAAACGAATATCAAATATTCCATGTAATCACGATAAAACGCTTGTGTGTATCAAGGTTTTTTTTAAATAAATGTAACGCAGTAGAAATATAATATCGAGTTCTCGAATATGTAACGTGTAATTATTCACAACACTAACCCTTTGACGAGTGTGCCACTATTATTTCAGATAAGGTGCGATCGATATTATGGGCTTCAGCAAGAATGAAATATGTACAAAGAAAAAAAAACTGAATCTTACCTCGATAGCTTTAGCGTTTTCGGTCCGAAAATCCAAAAGGCGAGAAAACACGCATCGACGTTTCTCAGAAATCTTGCAATATTATATTCATTATCGCCTCATCATCGACTACGCAATTAAAACAGTTTTTTATTTGTTCAGTTGTAACGAAAGTTATTTTTCAGGCATTTGGATTCGTAAAAGATAGTTCGCGGTTTGTTTTGAAAATCATTTCGACCCTTCGTTCGGTACCTTAAACAGAACTTTAACTTCACGTTTACGTGTACAGAGGGCGTATTAGTTCGCCCAACGCCCGATACTCGATGAAAGAGCGAATGAAGAAACCATTTTACGATTATCGTGGATCAACGATGAATTCTAATTATATAGAATTGGATCTCTGATGTAAAACTTCGAACCGAGCTCATTCACAATTATATGTATACATATATGTATATATGAAGATCTAAAACTCTAAGAAATTAATGTTTCGAATTGCAGTGGCGCCGTTGTTTTGAGCTTCGCGCGATAAAATGGCCGCCATCCATGTACGATTTTGATATACACGGACTGTACATAATTCGTGACACAAGCTTGACAAGTGGCCAGTAGGGTAATCGGTAGCCCTGACATTTCATTTTTGTCAGGAAATCCACCGTGTCTGAATTCCGATTCAGTAGCGTTCTCGCTTTGGAAAAGTTATGACGCCGCGATAATAAACGTATCGCACGTTCGATCGTATTTTTCTTTCGGTGATCGCCGTCGAGAAAATAATTCAAGGTAAAGTGTAAGGGCGGTTGCGTCGAGAAAATTTTCTTCGTTCGGTGTTGCCGTACCAAGGGCGCAGTGGCGAGTCCGGTCCAGGCGTGCCACCGGCTTTTTAGGTTAGAATCACGTCTCGGCCCGGCTGTTTTTTTCATCGGTTCAACGAAAATTATACGATTTTCAGGTGAGGTCACGCTATTCCAACACAATGATCAAAGCCGGGGACGACAATCTTCGAACCCTTCCGCAAACTGTGTAAGTTTAATTTTTTTCCGAAAAATCGATGTTACTTTGTTATCCAAATCGCACCTCTCCTCAGAAACTTTTTCCCCTTCCTGCTTGTTCCATTTCTTTTTTCTCGTTCGTTTTTTTCGAAATGCCATGGCTCAAAAAACAAATTGCACAAAGAAATGTGTCTTTCGAATTTCAGTAAATTCAGCGGACAGGAAGATCAGCATTCCGTAGAACTTTTTAGCAAAAATGTGACGGTCGTACCGTCGCCGGGCGGTCACGATCACGGCAGTTCCAAAGTGAAATTAAAAAACATCGTAGACTTCACTTGGGAGCCTCACTTTTACACCGGGCAGCTTTTGGCCGTCCACATGTCCGGCAAATATCTGGCCTATGGAATAAAAGGTAATGTCCATTTCGCGGCGAACGCCCAAACGCGATAACCATTTGTCGGATCGTCGACTAACGCCTGTGCGTCTACGCAGCTGGAACCGGTGCGGGAGTCGTCAGAGTAGTCTACAAAGAATTGGAACAGAGAGCCCTGCTTCGGGGCATGCGAGGAGCCATTCAGGATCTGGCGTTCGCGCGAGTATCCAGCGCCGTTCTAGCCTGCATCGACGTATCCGGATGTCTGTTCGTTCACACCATCGATTCCACTCCGACCAATCTCAATTGTACGCTGATTCTGCAAGTGGAGACGGAAGAAGCTAGTCCCACCAGTCACAGAGTCATCTGGTGTCCGTATATTCCGGAGGACGATCTCAACGAGGGCGACGACGTTTCCAAGTTTCTCATCGTCACGAGGGGCTGCGACGCCGAACTTTGGTCCGTCGATACCGTTTCCAGCGTTCTAGGACCTAAACCCATTAAAGTAAGAATTTTGCAAAAAAATATTTTCGGTTAGTCAACTTTGGAGGTTAATTTGAATGTTTGTTGAATTCCCAAGCTGACTGATCCGTTGTTGAGGGATTGTCGTGGCATGACGGAAATTTGTCAGCACGCCGGAACCATCGTCGAAGCTATTCTCAGCCCGGACGGCACGGCCATAGCTACGGCCGGTCTCGACGGCGAAATTAAGTTCTTCCAAGTTATCATTCACGGTAACGCATTACAATTACCAAGTTGTTTGCACGAATGGCGACCTCACGACGGACGGCCGATATCTTCAATGTTCTTCCTCGACGATCACAAGAATTATCAACCAGAGTGAGTACTTACCAAAAAAAAAAAAAAAAAATAATAATAATTTTATTACTCATAATGTATATAAAAAAAACATAAATCGTTTCTCATGGTTCACGCTCTATGCTCTTATACAACGACCTCACACTTTTTTCTTCTAATTCGTAACATTAATCGTTTTCCCGAGCTGTGGCAAAAAATGTTCACGATTCAATTATCATTGAAAAAAAAAGAGAAAAAATCGTTGATTGTGCTTTGTTCCGTCACTGCTCAATAAATTGATGAAGAAAAGTGGTAATCGATAGTTCTAAAAAATAATTTCCAACACAAATAAGAGAAAAAAAAAATAGCGATGCAAAAACACCGATAATGTAGGAATCTTTCGAACCCAAACCAATAATTGAACACAAAAGTCTCCAAGAACGTAGCAACGAAAATTCCATGACGTAATCGTCAAAGCTTCGAAAAAACCACAATAAAAAAATTCAATTAAAAAAAAAATGTTTAATTCTCAACATTTTGTTTGTTTTCGTAGCGCTCAATTTTGGCGTTTCGCGATAACCGGTTGCGACAACAATTCCGAACTTAAGGTATGGTCCTGCGAGAAGTGGGTCTGTCTGCAAACAATACGTTTCGATCCATCGCCGATAAGCGGTAAAATTCCCGTTCTAAAAGCCGGTCTGGATCTGAGCGCGGGTTTTTTATTGCTCTCGGACATATGTAACAAAGGTCTGTACATAATGTGCCTCGCCAAGGACAGCGAGGACGGTGTGGCTTGCGTGAGCACGATATCAGAGTTCCTACTGCCCTATCCGATATTGAGTTTCGGCATCGTTGACGCGGGTATGCGAAAGATTCGTCCGACCGGTGAATCCCTCGAGGATCTGTGTCCGTGCGACGACGACAACGACGATCAGCTCGTCATACGAATGTACCTCGTTCAACCGAAATCCCTGCAGGAGTGTCACATAGCTTTTCGTCCGGTGCGTCAAATGACGAACAACATGCTCATGGACACCCTGACCCACGATTCCCTCGATTACAACGAGGACATAAGACACGACGATCAGAACGGCATTGTCGAGGAAAACGGACAGGACGAACGTTCGGTATCAGCGACCATCGAACCCACCGCAAACATAAACGGTTCGCTCAATCTCATGACCCCGGACGCTTTCAGTTCGCCCGCGAAAAAGGAAAACAACGGTTTGGAATCGTCACCCGCGAGTCCGGAACTCGGAACTGTTCTCGGAACGGTTCTCGCATCGTCGCCCTCGCTCGCCCAAGCCGTTCAAGCTCTCAACACCGCGGATCCGCCTCTGGCAACCAGCGAGCTCGAACAAGCGCCGCCCAGCGGCGGAAGCAGCACTTCCCGCGAGGTTCGCGAAATTTTGTTTCTCGCCGGTCTCGACGAGGAGGAAAAAGAGGAGGCCGAATCTTTGGCGGAAATGAATGCGGAAATAAAAGAATGGGCAGCCGCGGCGGTCGATGATTGGTGCGACATTCCCATTGTCTCCCTCATCGACGTTGGCGAACGGGCGATGCAAGATTTCGTTAAATTTCCGGACGACAAACCGAAGGAAGAATCCACGGCGATGCCCGAAATCAAAACCGACGAATTCGCTCACGGGGCGCGTGAAAAATGGACCGACGTACAATACCTGTGGCGACGTGATCATCCGACAGGCGGAAAATCCGGTCGCGAGTCCGAAGAATTTGCCGACGATGAGAACAAAAATGTGCAATCGAAAATCGCGAAGGAAGAAGTGCGCAAGGACACGTCGGTGACATTGGCCGCGGATGACGACGACGAGGAGGACACCGAGACGAATATCAAAAGTTACAACAATCATGGAAATTTGAGCAAACAATTGGACAATATTCTTCAAGTGATGCAGGATCAGCAACGTGAATTGCGAGAATTGAGGGCCGAAGTGACGAGATTGCGACAGGATACACCGGTTGCCACGAGAGTCGAATCGGCACTCGCTCGGGCGTCGCAACAACAACTCGCGTCTATGGAACAGACTCTTTGCGCTCGTATAGCTCGACAAAATAATTTTTTCGATACTCTGGAATTGTCGATAGCGAACAAAATCGAGGCGGCGGTTCCCCAGGTCGTTGCCGATGTCGTTGAACCCTTGAAGACTCATTTGCGAACCGACGTTACGCGCATCGATTCGCTTCTGCGGGACAATTTGACGCAATTGATCGGTAGCGCGCAGATCAAGGACGCGGTTGCACAGGCCGCGGCTAACGCCGCCAAACCCGCTCTCGACAATGCTTTCAAAGAAGCTTTTGCCAATGTGCTTTTGCCGAGAATGGAGAAAGCTTTTCAATCGATGTTTCGACAGGTTCAGGATGCGTTTGGAAGAGGCACCCGCGAATGTAAGACAGCTTTTGCGTTATCACGAAAGACAAGAAAAAACGAATTTTCAACAATATATATATATATAGATATACTTATGGCGGGTGGGACTCAAAATTCAGCGTTCAATTGAAATAATAGAAAAATCAATACATTTTTACCTTCCCGTCCAAATGCTGGATAAACAACGCTAGAGACCAAAAATTTAAACCAACAATGTTGCAGAGAATTGAATTTCTTATAAAAAAAGCCCCACTCGGCTTGGCTTGCTGCGTGTAGAAGCAGAAATAGCTAATGTTATTTAATACACGTTTGTTAATTATAGGTTTTTTGTCACAGATTTGCAAAATACGGAAACACTTTTGGAAAAACAGTGTCAGCAACGTAACGAACAACAGAACGAAGCGTCGATGCAAATTCTCACGAGTAACGCTACGTTTTTGCGCGAAGAGTTGCACAACGAGATGACGAAGAGTATGGCTACGTTGCAGGAAGACACTGCCAGAACTATTCGCGAGTGTATCAGGGATAATCTTAATCAGCAGCTAATCGATATCGCTGGAACACGGTAAAGTTTGAGTTATTTTTAATCATCTTACGTGGAGATGAAAATGGTTCATACAAAGTTGCATTGTAATTGATTGAGTTTGATATATACATAGATTTTTTAAGTTTAATATTTATTTTAAGTTCAATATTTTTTCAACTAATTTTTTTTTTTTTTTTTTTTTTTTTTGATATTTCAATTTCGAACACATTTCGAACAACGTTCATTTTTTGATTTTTTTAAATTATCCTCTACTTTTCATACAATTCTGAAAGCGTATGTGGGATGCAAAAAATGTTTAACAAGAAATCCACGGACAGCTTGTTAATTTCTTTTGAAAATGCATTAAAAAAAAATTTCGTCTTCACGAATTTTTTCTGACCGATTTATTCACTATCAAAGTAACGGTATCATTTTCAAGACTTCATTTGACTATAATTAATTAATTATTTTCGGATTTCAGGTCTCGCGCAACGACTCCCTGCATATCGGGTCCGGCTGTTGCGGACACACAGGCTCGAGTCATGTCGCTGCTTCAGAGAGGCCAGTTAAACGCTGCATTCCAACAGGCACTAAGCGCAAGCGATCTCGGTTTGGTCGTTCTCGTTTGCGAGAAGACCGAACCATCGCGCGTGTTCTCGTGCTCGATGGGACCGCAGGGACAAGGTCCTCGATGCGTTCTTCAGCAACCGGTCATACTCTCATTGGTGCAACAGCTTTCGGCCGATCTGGGTCACCGCACAGAACTCAAACACAGGTTAATTAAAGCTCAAACATAATATTCTTTTTTAAATTAGTCTTTATAAAATTTCAGGTTCACGGGGATAAAGTAAAAAACCAAACACGACGGGAATTTAGAGTTAATTATTATTATCTCTATATTAATATTTTTTTTAGCCGATTTAAAAAAAGGAGCTTCACAATTACTTTTTTCATTTTTATTTATTTTTTATGCGATGTCTTCGCCGATTCTGAACCGATTTTGATGATTCTTTTTGTTTATTGGATAAGCTATATCTCGAGAGTGGTCCCATTCAAATTTGAAAAAAAAATTCCACCCCTAAAGATGGAAAATGAGGGAATGAATCCCGTTAATTGAATTTCACCCACTTCTCGTTGACCGGTTTTAAAAATAAAACTTGACACACTGGTGTACTTCCAATGATTACCACTAGAAATTAAAAACTTACATACATTTTTACAAAAAAAATGAAAACCGACTTCGAGACTTTGGGGAGAGGATCGGATATCGTGGCGCCACGATTTGATGCACTTTTCTGATAGAACACCCCGAAATAATAAGAAAAACAAGAATGAAGTTTTTCGATATCACGCTTAGTTTTCGAAATATCGATTTTTTTGTGTTTTATTTTTGAATGACAATTTTCAATTTTTCAAAATTTATTGGAATCCATAGGCAAATTGTCCACAACAATCTTGAATCATAACGTAATCATGGCGATCGAGCGATCGTAGTACTCAGATTGCTTTTGTTTTTCTTTTCTTTGAGATTCGTTGGAGTTAAGTTTGGCTTAGCTTAGATTCTAGTTTGGTTTTGGTTTGGTATCGGTTTGGTTTCTCACTTCGCAAACGGTTCTTGAGGGTTAAAGTTCTTCGGGTTTTTATTCTTTTTTTCTTGTAGCATCACGAAAATCATAAGAATAAAACAACAAAAATTCTATATCTCGAAAATTAATCGTGGTATCGAAAAATGGTATTCTTGTTTTTTTTCTTACTTCGGCGTGCTCTACTAGAAAAGTTCATGAAAATCGCGGCGCCACGTATATCGTACTCTTGCCTTACTGAAGGACAATTTAAAAAATAATTTATTATGTCCGCTGTTGGCTCAAACGATTGTTTGTGTATTGCAGGTGGCTCGAAGATGCGATATTACATTTGGACACGAACGATCCGGTCACGCGCGAACACATGGGAACCGTTTTGTTGACCCTGCAGTCGCAATTGGCGACATTCGTCGGGGCCAATCCAAATCACCGATCGGTCAGACGCATGAAGATGCTCGCAATGGCGGCGCGGGCACTCCTGTCGCAACATCCATGACTGTCTCAGCGACTGCTAATTCAATTTCGTGAGACTAATCGGTAAACTTAACAACAACAAAAATTAACAACAAAAATTAAATTAATTAAAACATAAAAAAAAAATAAACAGACGCAGTTGCTGCAAGCAAAAGAGTTGCGAATATCACGCGTTGAAGACTGGCACACTAGTTTTTATTCAATTCGTATTCCGTCGGCGATGAAAGTGCGGGATCGTCTGTTGGGAATAACGCGTAATTCGAACATTAACTCCGTTAAACAACTAAACAAGTGTAAATTAGGTTTGTAGTTTCCATATATATTTTTTATTTTTATTTTTTACCATTAAGCGTGAATTCTCATTCGCAGAACATTAAAAATGTTTATTACAATTGTTCAATGTGTGATGCTCACGAAGTTGGGACGAACGAATAAGCAAACGTGAAGAATACGCAACGACGACGTTAACAAGCTTGTTGATAACTGGTTGATGGCGCGAAAATCACAATCACGTAGCTATTACTAAATCATTAAAAAAAAAAATTATTTTCCTTGTTTTCTGAGTTCGAAATCGTACGGCATATTATTTTAAACGCGTTACATTCTGCAATTACTTTTTTCGTTCGGCTTTTAAAAACGTTGACGTCGACTTCTCCGAGAAATGACTATTATTCACAAAAGCCCATTGGCGAGACACTTGTGTCCTTTCAAATGTCGATACCAGTCATAACCATTTTTTACATTTGTTTTTTTATTTTTTCGCATCATTGATCAGACAGAAAAATGCGTTATGAGATCGCGAAAATACTTTATTGATAGAGCTTTGAAACGGACGAAGTTGAAAACGAAAAGCAAACATTTTTTAAGGGATTAAGAAAAAATAATTCCTTTTATTGATTATAAAACAACAAAAAAAAAAAAACGAAAAAAAAAACAAACATTGTATTATAAATAATAATCGAGGTTTTCATACATAATGTGTTGGTAAACGTTATTTCGACAATGATGATTTCAACGCCTCTTTTATGTGCGACGAAATCTTTATCTTTTTCCTCTTTCTGACTTTACCCGTTGATTTTGTATTTTCCATCGTAATCACAGGTTTCTTCTTCTTCTTCACGCTCAGAGGATTGGGTCCGCGTTTTTTACGTTTTTTCTTCGATTTTTGTTGTTCGTCGGTTGCCAAACCAGATTTTTGTTTCAGCGATTTTATCGTTTCCACTTGCGTTGAATTGATTCCGATTTCTTTCAACAATTGTCCGGCGTGAATTCTACTGGCTTGGGACGGCGGATCGAGGGTGGGAGCTCGGCCGTGAAGGTAGAGCAGCGGCACACCGGGTATCGATCTGATGCAATCTTGCAGCTCTCTGTCTTGAGTCGCTATCAAGTACCTGCGGGCAGAGCTAGATTGATATATGATCTAGAGTTTGCGTATTAAAAGGGTCTTCTCATGTGTATACCTATTTTCTAAGGTGACAATTTCGGAATTAAATTCATGAAAAACAGTTAAATCTGCAGTGTAAGGATTTCACAGTTACATTTATACATGTTTGAAGCAACGGATTATATTTTTTAGTCTGTAGCTTTTATAATAATGAAACAATATGCAAAATTTCAAAGCGATCGTCTGTCTTATTTTGAAGTTATAACTGTATGAAATTTAACATGTGTTCTTATGGGCAATCAGGCCATCGAGGCTATTATTGACGATAAACTCATAGAACAAGCATCGAAAAAATTTTGAAAAAATTTCAGTGTGTAGAATCAAGATTGATGAATGCCCACAAAAAAATGCAGATCGGATGGTCTTTCTGGTTTTCGCGAAATGGACGCGAAACCATAGAAAATTAGCCCACTCTAAAGTTTATTGAATACAAGATGTGATAATATCTATTTGATTATATTTGATGATTATGAATTTCTCTAGCATTCACAATGTAGTTATAATCGAGATTCCTCAGATTGGCGTACTTTTGGCTGGGATTGTATGTGTCATACATCCTTAAATGATACTTTCACCCGTCAGTAGTAATGCGTACACGAGTGTTCTTATTTGAAAATTATAAGTTACGTTAAGCATCAATTATGAAAAATGTGAGCAAAGTCCCACCCGTTCACGTGATAGGTATAGACATTGCGTACAGATAGAAACCGATTTTTCACAGCAATTACGAAAACTAAGCAGCGTATTAAATAAAAAAATCAAGGAATTGGTTCGCGAAGGTTGTGTCTTTGCCATACGAAACTTTTACGCAATGGATAATTGGATAATATTTTGAAAAACTCCAGAAATACCTCAATATATATATTACAAAAACTTATAGCAATAATAGTTTGTCACAAAAAAATACAGATAATAACCTAGAAGCATTGTCCCTTCCAACCATCGATCTCAAGCACTCAGATCCGGAAGTGGGTTTTTTATCGTGGCCGCATTTGTGAACAGCAAATTGCTTGACGATCAACATAGCGCCGTACAGCTGGGGTCCCAATTTTTCAGTTTCCAATATCACGCATTGCGTCGTCAGCAGTTTGGTTTCGGCTTGAAAATATTTTGGTAGCTGGTCTTGTATATTAAATTTGTTCTGGATAAATGTGAAGAGATTGATTATTATTATTTAATTCTTTTTCCGAAACCTGATGATAATTTGGTTATTGCTCACGGGATGGAAAATATGATTTTTACTAACTTCGAGCGCGGCGTACGAAAATGTGCCATCGATGAGAACCTGATAAGGCTCTCGGAACTTATAATTGTTGACGTAGAAACCCAAATTCTTCTGAACCTTCTTTAATCTTGATATCTTCATACCGAATGATGATTATGAATGTTTACCCAGAATCTTGTGCAACCTAACCTTAACAAAGTCGTTGTGCCAATATTTAACTTTCACAGTTTCACGGTTTCAATAATTTAACCGAGACTCATCGTTGTTATCAATTTATTTTTCACCTCGCTTTTATAAAATCCGAATGAGGTTGCGGCATAAAAAATCTGACATGGAATCGGAGCTGACAGCAACGAGAACGAGAACCACGTGTTTCAATGTTATTTCAAAATCACGGTACTAAAGTAACACAATCGGTGATGTCGAACTCTGCGGAAATACGTTGTCAATAACGAAAAGTTTTAGTTCCAAATTTTGTTACTCGTGGCGTTAGTGTAGCAAGTGAAAAAAAAGTTCGACTCGAACGCCGCAGGTCGAGTCAATTCGGGGTTTCTGAACGGCGCGAGTTAACTATAATTGACTCGAGTAGGGTTTCAGAACGCAGGACAGAGATGAGTAGCGACGGCAGAGACATGGAGGGACGGTGTGAACGGTGTAAACTCAACAGATGACGTCACGAGGCGCCGAAGACTCCCGAGAAACTTTTACCAATTTTACTCCAGACAGCCATCGATTTGAATCGAAAAGTCACTGCGTCGAACGCTGTCCGCTCGCTGTCGATCATTCTATCCCACTTTAAATAATAATTAATTTATTAATTTTTCCCAGGAGCGAATGAAATATTTAAAAACCGCGGATTGACGATTCAAGTTTCGTTTTTTTTTCGGATTTCACTACAAACGAAGCTTTTTTTTACTACAAACAATTATACTCCTAAATCTTTAAGGTGAACGCAAAAAAAATTTTTTTTATCAAAGTCGGGTGCCAGACTTTTTTTTTCTTCAGAACATAATTGAGAACAGTTCCACTGGTACTCAAATATGTATTCAATTCCGAATTTATTGAATAAAAAAAAAAGTACGACTCGTTAAAATATTTTCCACACGAATACTACTAAAAAAAATCTCCTGTTCCAAATATTTTATTATTGATAAAAAAAAAAACAATACACGATTCCATCGATTAACGGCGAAAAAATCACAACAACACTTGTAAAGCTTCCATAGCTTCGCAAAGTCGATCCAATTCGCCCTCGCTGTCACCCAGCTTTTCTTTATTAGTCGTTTGCACGGTCTCCGGTACTTTGATCGCGTAATCGGTTGCAGCCATGGCTTGTTTGAGCTTGTCGATAACTCCGACCAAAACATCCCTCTTCTTTCCGAGCTTCTCGATTTCCTTGGCCGGATCGATCAGACCCTTCAGTACCAGATGTACTTGTAGCTTGTCGGTGACGGTTATGATTGCGCAACCCGAAGGAGCCTCCCCCAAATGAACGTTCGAGTAAGCCAGCGTACCGATCAACGAATTATAGCTCTCTATTCTCTTTTGCAGATTTTCATCGCTGCACGATACATAAGCGTCCGTTTTCGTTTTGTTCGGCAAGTTGTAAGTCGATCTTGCCGATCTCACACTTTTTATCACCTTTTGCGCGAAATCGACGTCCTTCTCGATCGCCTCGTCTCTCCAAGGACACTGCGAAGCGATCAATGCAATAAAAAAAATGATTATTCATATTCGGCGTGTGCTAAACTTCGCACAAAAATTCGTCAACACAACGTAACGATAGAAAATTCGTATTCGTCACTGTGAAACAGACGAATTACCTCAACTTCGTCGGGGAACGGAGCTACGCAGATGCTCGGATAAGCGAGATTGGTACGTGGCAATCGCTGATACAGCTCTTCGGTTATGAACGGCATGAACGGACTCAACAAACGTAATCCAACGTCCAAAGTCAGGAACAAGACTCTCTTCGCGGCCAATTTTTGTTCATTCGTTCTGTATTGGTTCGATGGTTTCAGATATTCCTTCAATTATAAACGAAAAATTGGCATATAAGGAAATTCATGATTATGAAGTATTAAAAAATTGAAGGAACCGACATTTCCACGTGCTTGCGATGAAATAAAAATGTTGAATTTGAATTTGCGTTTGAAATTTTTTTTTTTTACGCAATTTTTGAAAATTCATTGCTGGAAAAATAATAGCGGAAAAAATGCGTCACATGCTGTTTTCATTGGGCTTACCAAATATACGTCGCAGAGATCGTAGAGCCAGAGATTGTAACAGGCCGTGGTGGCTACGTTGAAATCGTACTGAGCAATAGCTTCGTCGCATAATTTTACAGCGTGGCTAACCCTCGAGAGCATCCACAGATCTACCTTCGTTTCATTTCCAGTGAGCTGCAATTCACATAATTTTGATTAATTATTTGTAATTTAATTATTTTTTACAATTAATCTGATCAATTATTTCGAATTGAATTTCTAAAAATAAGTTGGTTAGTATTTTGAATTTAATTCCTGAAAAATAATTCGAGTAAGCATTTCGAATTGAATTTCTAAAAATTAATTCGATCAATTATTGCGAATTGAATGTCCAAAAAATTCATTTCGATGGATTATTTCGAATTGAATTTCGAAAAATGAATGTCTAAATCAATGATACAAGCGTAAAAAAAAAAACGTTGGACAAACATAAAATAAGTTAGTAAACACACGATAAAGTGGTTAAGTAATTAATACGTCGAATCAAACATCTAAATTAATAATACAAGCCAAGGGAATATTAGCATTGGGGGCTGTCTGTGCCCACCTGAAATCCACCACCACGAGTACCCCGTTTGCCGCTGCTCGTTGTGGACGAGCAACGTGACCATATCTCCCCGTTATCCACGCGAAACGCACATTTTTCGTCACGATTATACGTTTTAATGTGATTGTGCCAACGACGAAGATGCGGCCGATGGTCAAATTCGGTCGACAATTTACAAAAAGTTTCGAAAACTTTAACGTCAGTCTGTGACGGTGTGTAACCGTCCAGATACGGATGATCGGCCAAATAATCGTTCAGAGCGTCTTGTACGAAAATTTCGCTCAGAGTCGATGAATACCACTCGCTACTGCCGACCGACACATCCGCGTTTATCACACAGTCAGAATTCTATCGCGATAACAATGACACAACCAAAACCATTATTTCCACATCTGTGTCAATTTATCATCTCGTTCGTTTTCATAAATATCCGAAATTATTTTACACAATTTGAAATAAAAGTTTGATCGTTCGATTATTACTCACCGTCTCGTCGTTGTATTTGTAATCTTCGAGATAAATGAGAGCAAATTTCGTGGCGTTCCAAATTTTATTGCAGAAGAAACGATATCCCTGAACACGCGAGATATCGAGATTTATGTCGCGTCCTTGACTCGTGTAAGCGCAAAGAGCAAAACGTAACGCGTCTGTTCCGCATTCGGGAATACCTTGTGGATAATCACGTTTTTGTCCCTCGATAGCGTGTTTCAACTCTTTGGGATCCAGATTAGAGTCTTCCAGAAGCTTGTGAAGGTTCTTGAAACATATATAAAACAATTGTTTTTTTTCTTCAGTTTTTTCAAATATTTTTTTCATTTAACTCATTTTAGTCGAATTGGGTAAATTTCATGCCAGTGGTTTATAACCTCAAATATGTCATGTCAACTTTGATTTTTTTAAAAATATCTTAAAGATTTAAAAAGTTGTAGCAATTTCAGTAAAAGAAATTTTTTAAATTTTCAAAGTTTCTTTAAAGACTCTATTTTGTTAGCACATTAAAGATTATATTTTGGCTGTTATAAAATATGTTTAATTGTAGGAAAAGGTTTGAAATATCTTGAGATTTTTTTTTATAAATAATTTTGTTGATTGCAAAATTTTAATCGTTAAGATATCGAAGATTATAAATCGAACTAATTAAATACGATTTCGATGGATCATAATTACCTCCAAGCTAATACCGCGTATCACGTCCATAGGATCGATGACGTTTCCCAAAGACTTGCTCATCTTTCTTCCGTGCGCGTCTCGCACCATAGCATGCAGATAAACTTCTCTGTAAAATAGAAAAAATTGAAAATTAAATTAAAAGTGCCAAAAATAAAATGCAAATGAAAAAATAAAAAAATTGAAATTTGAAGATCAATGTTCAAACGCACTTGAACGGAAGTTTTCCGAGCAATTTTTGTCCGAAGAAGACCATTCTTGCGACCCAAAAGAATATAATATCGTGGCCAGTCTCCAATAAACTGCCAGGATAAAAAGCTTCCATTTCTTCAGTCTGAAATCCACCCGAAAAAAAGCTCAAATTATCGTCGTTGTTATTTAATTGAAAAATTAATAAATTATCGACCGACAAATTAGAAAAAAAAAAAACATACGTGATCGGGCCAACCAAATACGGAGAATGGAAACAGTCCGGATGAGAACCAAGTGTCCAGCACATCGTCGTCTTGCTTCAGAATTATTTTGTCAACGGTAACGTGAAATTTTTTGGCGGCCTTATCTTTGGCTTCGTCCTCGTTTCTTCCGCTAACCCAACGATCGTCGTCGGTGACGTCGCTCGGAACGCTGCCGTCGGCAAAGCTCACGTAATACGCCGGGATTCGATGACCCCACCACAATTGTCGTGAGATACACCAATCGCGTATACCTTCCATCCAATGGTACCAAGTTTTTTTATACTGTTCCGGTATTATTTTCAATTCCTCCGTTCTCACAGCATCCATAGCGTTCGCGGCCATATCTTTGCACTTTACATACCTAGAAAATTTTAAAAAAATTAAGATTTAAGAGAAAAAAATCGAGTAAAAAAGTATTTTTTTAAAAAAACGTTTGAAAAAGTTTTTGAAAAGAAGTTTGAAAAAGTTTTTCAAAAAAGGTTTGAAACAGTTTGGAAAAGTTTTAAAAAGTAAAAAAGGGTTTAAAAGATTTTTTTTTCAAAAAAGGTTAAAATATTTTAAACGTTTTAGTTTGACGAATGTTTCGAAGAATTAATATTTTTACCTCAAAATCATTATTCTAAGGCTAAGATTTGTTTAATCAAAGTTTTAGTCTGAAATTTTTTATGTTTTTCGTAAAAAATTGATTTTTCATTTTGTACCATTGTGGTTTGATCAGGGGTTCAACGACGTCCTTGGATCGACTGCAAATTGGCACGACCATCGGATTATCCTTGATCTCGACAAACAGTTGGAGGCTCGTCAATTCCTCAACCACTGCTTTTCTCGCGTGGAATCTCTTCATTCCCTGTGAATAATTACATTTCCATTACGTTTGGGTTACATCGTTCACAGAAACCCTATTTAGTCACACTTCAGTAAAATTAACCCGGAAAATTTTATTTGCAATAAAAAATGTTTGTCATCAACAAAATTATTATAAAAGAATTCTTAACACATTTCAAACTTTTCTCTACAAGTACAATTTTTTATAACAGCCGAAATTCAATTTTTAAGAATCTGAAAAAAATCTTTTGAAAAAAATGTATAAAGAAGATTTTTTTTTCACTAAAAAAAAATTGCTATAACTTTTCAAATTTTTATATTTTGAATGAAAATTATTTTTTATTTTTATTTCACTGAGATATTTCAAGAGGGATAAGAAATACAGAAGAAATACGGAAATGTTGGAACTTTGAAAAATGTATACTAACCGTGAATTTGCCGCAATTACCGATGACGTTACCGTCATCGTCGAAAATCGTTACGAACGGAAGCCCATGACGTTTACCGACTTCGTAATCGTTGGGATCGTGAGCCGGTGTTATTTTCACAGCACCCGTGCCAAATTCCATTTCCACAAAATCATCGGCAATAATCGGTATTCGTCGATCGCAAAACGGATGTTTGACAAATTTTCCAACCAAATGTGAGTAACGATTATCGTTTGGATGTACAGCCACGGCTGTGTCACCGAGCATGGTTTCGATTCTCGTGGTCGCGACGATCAATTTTTCGTTCGAATCTTCGACCTCGTAGGCAAAATTTACGAGCACGCCGAACATGATTTTTTCGTTGTAACCGGGAATGGAGAGGAAAGTCTTGCCAGTTAATTCCACCTTGTCGACCTAATTGGAAAATATATAAAATTATCGATCCATCTTTAATTCTAGGTTCGATCAGTTTGCTGTGTGGTCGAATGGTGAATCGTTATTAATTACCTCGATGTCGGAAATTGCACTTTTCAAGGTGCACGACCAATTGACGAGACGATTGCTTCTGTAGATGATGTTTTCGTCGTGCAATCGGACAAACGCTTCGGTCACGGCGCGACACAATTTTGGATCCATCGTGAAACACGCGCGGTCCCAATCTAAAGAACCACCCAACTTTCTGAACTGCGTATATATTTGATCGCCTTTCCTGAGAATCGTAAGAATTTTTTATTTAACATTTTTATTTTTTTCAATTTTATTGATTTTATCTACTAAATCAATTCTTAGGGAATTTTTATCTAAATTTCTCATCTATCCGTGAGTAGAAAAAAAACTTGCAATATGCTTCCTCCGAATCGTGCATAGTGCAAAAAGTTCGTTTATGAGGAAGCATTTTAGTCTTTGTTTTTGTTTTAATCTTTGGTGTCCTCACGGAGCAATCTCAATTCGCAAATTACGATTCGGAGGAAAAAAATTATATATATAGTTCCCTCTATGAGGGAGCAACAAGTCGGATATCGTGGCAATTATAACATATGAAGACGGTGAAGTAAATAGCGAACTAACTCATTTTTCCATTGCCACACTCTTTTGATAAATTCTTCTCTTCCCAAATCGTGCCTCGTTTTCTGCTCCTCTCGCCACAATTTTTTTTCCACCACGACTTGGGTGGCGATTCCGGCATGATCGCAGCCCGGATTCCACAGCGTCGTACGACCTTTCATACGATTCCTGTGGGAAAACGAATAATTGGGTTTTTTTTCTGTGAATAATAGTTTTTTTTTCGTGAAAAGATTTTTCGGCTGAAAAATAGGTTTTTTTTTTGTAAGAAATCGTTTTTTCCTGTGATTTTTTTTATTTTTTTTTTTATTTTTTTTTTTGATGGTTTACCATCTCGTGATAGCGTCTTCGACTGCATGAGTCAGAGCATGTCCGAGATGCAGAACTCCAGTCACATTGGGAGGCGGTATGACCATGACAAATTTTCCTTTTGGATTCGGTTCGGCGATGGATTTTCTCTGAAACATGAAAACAAAAATTATTCAATCGTTCCAAAAAATGATTAAATCAGGCGGAAATAATTTCAGGTAAATGGTTTACTCCGTATTCGGGTTTGAAGAAACCTTCCTTCTCCCACCAGGAGTACCAGGCAGCTTCGACGTATTGAGGGCTGTATGCATCTGGCATCGCACTTGCCACATCTTTCTTAGAACCTTCGGGAGTGTCGACGGTATATACAGCAGATTCTTTAGTCTCTTTCTTCTTCTCGATTTTCTAGAATAATGATAATACATGCAAATTGGGTTTGAATAATTGAACATATTCATGAAGAATAATACATATAATGTCGATTTCAAAATTCGACATCACCAATGAAATTTCTTATTATTGTACGCCCTGAAATTTACATATTTAACAACAACAATTAAATATTCAAAAAATAATTACTTACTATCAACAAAGGATAATGAAAAAATAAAATTCACGAGACTTTTCAATTCACTTTTACAAAACATATGGGCTCATTATAAACATTTTTTTTTTCTATAAAATTCCAAATAAAACAATTCAATGTAAAGTAAAAAATATTAACTCACATCCGGTTTTTCTTTCGGCTTAGTTGTAGCGATTACGGCGTTGGTTTCTTTTTTATCTTTTTTTTGTTTGAATTTTTCCAATTTAGCAAGTTTCTTAGCCTCCTTTTCCAACTGCTTGGCAGTCTTCGGTGGAGCACTCTCGTCCACGACGGTATCGCTGTTCACGTCGACCATTATTCAAACGATGTTTTTATCTCGTTAACAATTGCAATAAATTAATTAACCGCCAACCGGCGTAGAAATAATAAAGACGATGATTTTAAACTTAATCCAGGCTGTTGACCTTGGTCGCTATTAGTTGATTCCCAATGCACGGAGTTGCATCAGAGATCGCCGAATGGCAACCTAACCTAGAAATTTTCGGTAAGAGCGCGTTCCGGTGACGAAGAATCAGACGGTGACGGGCATCTCCAGCTTTCAAATTTCGCCGCACCACGGCGGTGGCGCTTATCCACGCCCACTGCGTGCGCGCGAGCGCAATCCGACGAGCGCCCAAGATTGCTTGGTTGAGCATCATCAGCACCTACGGGCATCTCGGAGTTTCGAATTTCGCCACCAGGTTCGCACGGTCTTCCATCGTAATCACTAAAAAGGCCTCCATCAGACATCAGACATCTCCCAACTCTAGAAGAGCGTGGCACAGGTCCCTTCATGTGGACGAGCCAACCCAGGCAAAAAAAAAAAAAAATCTCCCAACTCATCTCTGCATGTACCGGTCCCACGTAACGCTACAGGACGTGTCCAGACATGTGGACGTAGATCAAGATCAGAGGTGAGATAATCGTCGACATCGACGTATGGACTGCTAACACCGTAACTCCGAAAAATATCCATAACCAGGAGACGGCGAAACAATGATCTGGTAGACAACCTATCACTTGTTGAAAGCGAGTGGCACAGGTTCCCCTCCCGGAACGAACCAAGCCAGGCTTAAAAACAAAAAACCTAACATTTTCCAGTCAAAGAAACATTCAAGTTAAGTTTTATTAAATTGCAGAAACTTTTGTTAAATGTTAGTACAATCAGCTTCAAAATATTCACTGCCCACGATAGCCTTCCAGTTGAATTTTTACAAAAAACACTAAAAAAGTATAAATTTCTCATTCGAGTTTCACAGAGTCACTACTAAAAATGTTCAAACCCATAAACTTTACTCGCCCGGACTCTTATCTAATTATGAAACAACACAAAAAAGTTTAATTTCCCTAAAAATGTGTGATTTCGTCATTTAGCCGGTTTGACTTGTACAGTTTCAATGGGAAAAGGCGCGAGATGACCATCGACGTTATTGAAATTGTCGACGATGAGAGTCCTCACGTCGACGCTGCAATATTCAAGCCTGTTTTTCACCGGCGATATATCGCGAAAGCTTGCGATCGTCATGTTCGTCCTATCGAGAATCTTTTTGTCCGCGAGACTGACTCCTTCGGGATACATACAGTCTCCCGGATACAGGTGTACTCTTCCATCGGCTAATTTCACTGGTACCTTACAATTGAAAAATTACGTTTGATAATTGTTTTTTTTTTTTTTTTTTTGGGGCTTCGATGCTCAAAAACTTACGGGTAAATTTTGGCAGACCCCTTTCTTGCTACGAGCGACCGCAAAGTCCAATAGATTGTCCAAACACTCGAACTTTGCTATCCTCGCAATTTCATAGTACTGCGGCGGCGGCAACTCAAAACCGTTCGAGGGACTTAGGAGACCCTGAGGATCTTCCCACTGTAAAAGAAATGTCGTTTAAACAATCAATTTGTTCCTGCGAGTTAAATTTTCATTTCGTTTCCATCTTCTTGCCTTCAAATCCTCCATTTCTTTGGTCTCATGTTCGGCGTCTGGCTGCGTGGGCATGCAAGCCATGTAAAAAATAGTATCGAACCGTTTCGGATAAACAGTAGGCGTCAGCCAATTGCTCCACTCGTGCAGCGCCCATACATCGGGATAACAGCGCAGTCTCTCGCACATTCTGAAAAATTCTGTCGCATCTTCGTGCACTCTGGCCTGCCAATGACCCAAATCATCGGCGACGATGTGCTCCGCCCATTCTGTCAATATTCCTTTCGGCGGTTGTTTTCTGCAAACGAGAATGCCACACTCCTCGAACGTTTCGCGAATGGCTGTTATTCTCAGCGAAATTTCTCTCGGCAGCTCGTTGCGTCTGGCTCTGAATATGGGAGGCCGATTGCTACTCGTTGTGAATAACGAAGCGAAGCTACTGTTGTCGAAACCAAATTTTGAAAACAATCGATTCCATTTCAAATCGCCGTCCGACGGCTCGACCGTTCCGCCAGGAAAGACGTAGGTTCCTGGCATGAACGTCGCGCTTCGATGTCGTTTGAGATTCAGCACTTTGTAGTCGTACTGAAACTGTCAACGTCGCTCCTTGGTAATCGGTAAAATGTTGATGATTTTATTGAGAATATTTACTTACATTTGTGCCCGATACCGGATTATTGAGTCTTCTTCCTTGACGAGCGGCCAGTATCAGACTGGCAGAATCGCGCCAAGCTTTCATTTGTACGAAATCAGATCTAATATCTTATCAATTTCAACGAAACACCAAAAATATTCGTACAACAAATTTTGCAATATTTATTCAAAAAATGACATTCAAAGATTTTGGAGGTTACGTCGGATAAATGTGATCACATTGAAACAATCGCTTGAAAACTCGATTATTGTGTCACAAATGGTAGATCGTTTTTTATTTATAGATAAACTAGTGAAATGAAGTAGTCAACCAATGACGTTTCATATCTCAATGCCAACATCTTTTTTTTCAACGATAATAATAATGATAACAGACCGGAAGAGTTATTTTTCAAGAAATAATGTATATCAGATTCAAACAGCAACGAGCGATGGATTATACTAGACAACAATAAAAACAGACTGGAACAATTATCTTGAAGATCAAATGTATATTACAGAGTTAAATAGTAACAAGCGATAAATAAGATAACACGTTTGTCATGAATAATGAAAGAGCGCAGATAAAAAAAAAAACTGTCTCAAGTTGTTTTGGACTTGTCTTTGTCCGTAGCTGCGATCATAAGTTCGTAAAGCTGATGAACTTGTTCGTCTCTCAATCTGTCGAGGTCCTCCTCCTTGAGATTTTTTCCCAACGGCTTGGCTGTGTTCGGCCCCCTCAGTCCGAGTTGTTCCGCCAAAGACGCAGCGTAAACCTTTGCAAATTGTTACACAACGTTATGCGAATCTCACGGTTATCCAGAAAATAAAAATAACATATATATATACAAAAAGGGGTATCGTCACAACTATTTTCATTAATTCTAAATTAGAGGTTATTTTATTTTCATGCTTACAGCCCATTCATTCATGAAAACATGAACTTCAGCGGGATTGCACGATTTGTGTCTTTTAAATTCGTCGCGAACATAATTATTTCCCAACTCCTGAATATCCGCAGGCATCCCACGGTGTAACCTCAAAATTGTTTTGTAAAGCAATCTAACACGTTGTACGTGCGACATCGATGTCATGATTGAATATTGTTACGACGATTTTTCCCACTCGATTCAACGAATATCGAATTATTTTTGTTCACCATTTCACATTCAACGTTGTTTCAAAGTTTCCGAGCATTTCAGAATTTCACAGCAGACGACGTTTTGATTGCGAAATCATCTGCGCAGTCGCAGATAGTTCGGAGGGGGGTCCGGCCCCTGTCGACGATAATCCGTTCAGCACGTGAGTCGAGCTGCGTGATCCGCACGCGGCGCATCCCAATGCAAACACAAAACGAATATTTCATACAACAACGTATGAAAGAAACCGGGAATAAAATATTGCTCATCCAGTGCCGGGTTAATAAACCGTGAAACCCGTAGCAAGTGTTATCCAGAGATCCTCGGTTTGGTTTAGGATGTAAAATAAATCACACACACAATACTAGACAAAAGTACGGTAATCTAAAAAAATCTCGATTATAACTGGTTCGTGAATGTTACAGAAACATATAACTATCAAATATCCTCAAATCAATGGTTATTAAACCTTGTATCACGTTTTTTTCACATATTTTTATCGCTAATATTTAATATTGAATATCGAAGGTCGATCGATCTGCATTTTTTCTAACGCTAAAAAAGACACTGGAGAAATGTTTCAACCTGTTATTATTTTTAATATCACATGTAAAATCGATTGAGATAAATGGATAAAAATGTATCGTCGCCACTTGCAATAACTATTGCTGCTAAGTGATATTCGAGGACGAATCGTAAGGATGCAAGCACAATCGTAATTGAATAAAAAATTATCAAAATAAAAAAATGGATAAAAAAATGTTAAGCCATTTTTTTGCTCTCCCATTCGTTCGATATGCTTTCACTTTTACCTTCTATTTTTCGAATATCATATTGAACATTTTATCAAATATTTAAGGCAAAATAACAATTTTTATTCGTGAGAGCCTCGCAGAGAATTGTTATAGAATCGATGACATTTCAGTTCCAGTGCATCCAGTGCACTGTGCAAAAAGAACGTTCTAATCCTAAGCGCCTCAGGTACGTTTTGGCTTTGTATTTACGATGAATTTTATGATACGGGCGATTGCAATGCTCCGAACGTACGAACAAGTGATGCTTCACGGACTAATCTGTAGGTATAGGACTTTATATCGGCGACAAGTACGGTAAATTATGTGGGTCGTGAAATAATTATCACACAGCCCTTGCAAGACCTTTTCCCCTTCCAAACGCACACCAATACTGTTTTCAGTCTCTCTTACAGAAGCACAATTACTATATACATATATAAAGCATATATATATATATATATATATCTATATATATATATATACACAGAAAAATTTCGCAGATTTATGGTAAAGACCGTCGAACCTGTTGCTCGAAGCACTTGTATACAAACGAACTTTGAATCGTTCACACGTCTCGCAACGTCTCTCTTTTCATTTATCCTACATTTTGCTGTACTTGACAAAATTATTCACAATCGTTAAATTACAAAAGTGTTAGTCTGAATTTTTATTTTTTTAATAATAAAAATGACGATTACCAAGTGTATTTCAATCGTCGTATATTCTCTCACGTACATTTGTTTGATAAACGGTAAATGTTACACACTTTGGGGCATCGAGGGTGAGTGCGTTAACATAAAAAATTGCGAACCGTTGTTCGCGCTTCTGAGACAGCGACCATTGCCAGCTGAGGTGTTCAATGTTTTGGAAAGAGCTCGATGTGGTTTCGAGGGTCTGAAACCCAAAGTTTGTTGCAAATTGGAGGACGAAAATTTTGTGGACACGACGACATTCAGGCCTAGGCCGAAGCCGATGAGTGTTCAGAAAAAATTTCCGATAGCGATGACAACGACGACGACGACTACGACGACGACGACGATGCCTCCGCCTTTGGTGTCAGTCGAAAATCATCCCAATCGACGATTACTCGCCGATGATATTTGCGGACCCGTCACAGAGAGTCGTATTTACGGTGGTAATGGCACTTCGATTTACGAATTTCCGTGGATGGCTCTGTTGGGATACGACGTGGGTGCCGAAGTTCCGGAATTTCGATGCGGTGCATCGCTCATCAGCAAACGTTACGTTCTAACGGCCGCGCATTGTGCCACATCATTGCCCGAAAGTGAGTTACGAAACGATCAATACAGTTGTTCAATCAAATTAATTTTTTTTGGACAACTTATATTATTTCCCGGCGCCAGAGAATTTTTTTTTCGATTTTTTTTACGTTAAAACATTTTTTTTTAAATTGAAACGATCGAAATATATTTTATATTTGTAAAAATCACTCTTCTTAATTCTGATGACTTTGTAAATTCGATTGAACAAAGTTGGCGGATAGATTATTATCGAGTTGAATTATTGCAGAATTTTTGTCATCGAGATTTTAACCCTTTAAGGTATACACTTGAGTGAAATTATGGTTTAGGCACAATGGGTGAAATTCAGTCTGACAACTTTGAATTGCAATAAAAAAATGTTTGCGATCAACAAAATCATTTTTTTAAAATTATTCTGCGAATATTTAGAAACTTTTTCTACAAGTGCAAATTGTTTCAGAGTAGCCAAAATGTAATTTTCAATATTCAAAAAAACAACTTTGAGTAAAAAAAATATATTAAAAAAACTACTTTCTTTCGCTAAGCTTGCTATGGTTTTTTTTTTCATTTCTGAGATATTTAAAAAATTCAAAGTCAACGCGACATAGTTGAGGTTGAAAAACAGATGGAGTGGAATTTACCCAATGTGACTGATAAGGGTTAAACATTTTTCCAAAATTGAATTGGTCGAACATGTTGCATGTTTGTAAAAATTACGATTTTTCATTTTTATGACCATGTAAACTCGATTAAAAACATCAAAATGAAATTGATAAGTCCAATCGATCTTCGAAAATTCAGTGATATACTTTCACTATCTTAGAATGCAATTAAATAGTTCAGAAATATGAATATTATTATACAAACTTAAAACGATAAATTCTGTAAAAACAATTCGTTTCCGTTCAAAGTCGATGTATGGGTCCAATCGACCCTGTGTGAACTTATTCGAGGGGGTTTAATGGTATTATATTACGATTTTGATAATTTTTCATGATAAACGTAATTATTTTCAATTTCAGGTATGACATTGGTGAGCGTGCGGATCGGCGATCACGATCTCAGTACCGAACTCGATTGCGACGAATTTCACAACGGCGTTGGTTTCAATTGCGCCCCGCGTTATCAAGAATTCGGTATCGATGATGTGCACGTTCATCCGGATTTTACAAAGCGTCGATTGCACAACGACATAGCCGTGATAAGATTGAACGGTGTTGCGGACATGGCTCCGCCCAACGTACGTCCGATTTGTCTGCCACTGAGCGGCAAGACCGACCTTCGAGGTCGCAAAGTCGTGGTCACCGGTTGGGGATCGACGGAATTCGGTGTGAGAAGTTCCAAACTGCTCAAAGTCACACTGCCGATCGTGACGATGGAAAAGTGCAGCGAGGCTTATCGCAGACAAGCGAAAATTTGGCACAAACAAATTTGCGCAGGTGGGAAAGATCGCATGGATTCTTGTTCGGGCGACAGCGGTGGTCCTCTTCAAGCCATGACCTTCTACAAGGACGAACCTCGTGTAGTTCAGTACGGAATTGTGAGCTTTGGTCCTCACAGTTGCGGCATCGATGGATTTCCCGGTGTCTACACCAGCGTCGCCCATTACGTCGATTGGATATTGGACCAAATTACCGAATAGTCGATGATTAATCATCGTCGTTAACCTTTTTCAGTCACATGCATAATTTTCACACCAGCAATTTTTCCTAAACCTAAAATATTGCACTCTAACTTTAAACAATAGGATCTTGGGACATTGAAAAAAGTTTAGGCAAAAGTTTTTGTGAAAAAAATCGTGTTTTTTAATTATTTTTGTTCAAGGTTTTTTCAAAGTATCTTGATATTAAGTTTTAATGAAAAAAATCGTGTTTTTCGATTTTTTTTTGTTTAAGAATTTTTTTGAAGTGTATTTAAAGTCATATTTTGGCTATTATAAAAATTTGTACTTTTAAAAAAAGGTTTTGAAAATAACCAGCATTTTTCTTCGAATTATTTTTGTTGATTGCAACATTTTTTTATTGCGATTCAAATTTTAATTAGTAGTTTCACTGAAGTGTGACTGAAGAGGGTTTATGTATATTTTTGTTTTGTCCCCGTGTAAATATTCCACGATTCGTAGATATGACATTGCACAATTTACTCGGATTTGAGAGAAATGCGAAATATTTGGAGTAAATTAACGTATTGGTAGATGTGAAGGTCGTTGATTATGTCAAATAATGTGTATCGAACTTGATAGGATAGTTTTTTGTGAATCGTATGTATGTTTGATGTTGATTGGGACGACTGCGACTAAGCATATTTATAATTGCATTTTCCATGTATTTTGTATGAATAAAAATGAATGTACAAATATTTTATGTATTCGATATGAACGATTCAATCAATGGCAAGAATGCAAAACTGTAAAAAATCAGACTTTTTAAAATCATTTCAAATGACGAGGCTTAAGCGAGGCTTAAGGAGGTCGCAGCTTGCAGCTTGCAGCCTGTCGAACGACTCTCTTTAGATTAACTTCATTAAAAAAATAAAACGAAAGAAAAACTTTATATTCGCTTCCACAAAAAAAATAGTCGATGAACATCGTCCGATAAATTTTATGAAATCATTAACATAAACTTAAAAAACACATAAAATTAATTACTGAACATAGCACGAGCCGTTTTGCAAATATAATTATAAACAAATACGTGGTACGAAGTACGTACGAAACGTTGCAACATCGTTGTTTTGTTTATTAGTTCATTATTGTACAAAACCGCGTCGACTTCGCTTACAAAATTCATATAAATCGCACACGGTTCTCGACCCATGTAAAATCACGAGTCTCATGACCCTGGAACGCGAGATAAACGCGATAACCCGACTACAGTCACTTCGGCTTTAGCCATGTTTCTTCGTTTCCCCATTTAATTCTTTTTTTTTCGTCACCAAAAATTAACACAACCGTATCGATAATTATTTTCTTTTTGATTTTATAGCCTTGACCAAGGACGACCACGTATTTATTTTTTTTTTCGTTTTTTTCCTTTTTTATTACGTTTCGCCCACTATATACCCCATCAGATTGTTGTTCTTTCAATTCCATGTTAATTTGTGTTTTTTAATGTGTTTTTATCCGACCCCCTCGACATGCGTGAAAACGCTCATTTCATGCATGTAAAACTCTCGACTGATATCGGTCACTTTTAGTTCGCTTGGCAGACATAAAATGACGCATTTTCGAGGGGGGTAGGATAAAAATATTTTTTATGACACGCCGTGCGTAGAATGCGGTTTTACCCAAGCTTCGCGTGGGCAAATCCCCATTTACACACGTTGTGACATAAAATTGTATACGATACTCGTGCGAAAAACGTTTTCTGGACTCGTGTGATTGCAACACTCGCCTTCGGCTCGTGCTGCAAACTCACACTCGTCAGAAAAACTTTTTCCGCACTAGTATCGTAATATACTATTCCCATTGTTTTGGTGTGTTAGATTATCTCGCCTCGTGTCATTTTTTATGTGGACTGTCACTCTTGTCAAATTTTTTCAACTCTGTTGTTTGATTCATTTCAAAGTCCTTATTGTTTTTTTTTTTCAAATAGTTTCGATTTATTTATTATTAAATTAATATGAATAAATCGAAAATATTATTTATTTCACTTATGTTGAATTATCCTAAGCAATCCATCGCAAACTTAATAAATCCCTTGGAAATGTTTCCTCAGATTCTACCTCAAAATGAAAATAAAAATAAAATAAACATACATGGTCCTCCATTGTCAAAGCAATCAAACCAAAATCATCTCAGCAGCCCAAGACGATTGATAATTATCATATTTTCTTTCATAATATACGTATTCACTTATCCGTTCTTAACATAAATTAATTAAACTACATAAAAAATCTTTAACAAAAAAACAAAGTAAACGTAAAAACAAAATCGATGGGAATGTCGTAGGAAAAGTGATAGAAGAAATAAAAAAAAACTAAAATAAATCACGTCGACAAATTTTGCTCTTTGGTTTGAATCAGTTGTCCTCGGGCGCTCGTGAGTCTTGAATTTCCTGTATTTAAAATTAAACACAAAACTAATTAGTCGTTTGTTCGTTGAGTTTAGTCACTGATCAACATTGATTCAGCTGAGTGATCGAAAATCTTACCCGATTACGGCGTTGACCGTATTTGGACCAGAACGTCACCTTGCACGGTAATCTTTGACCGGTTTGTTGGTTGAACACCGAACAAGAGTCGAAAGGTGGCGAATACAGATGCAACGACACAGCCGGATTTATCGTGCTCGGATTTTCAACTCTGTGCAAACCCATCGAATCGTTTATGTAACAAACGTCGTTCAGGCCAATTGTACTTCTGTCGATCTCACGAAGATTGTTCATTCCTTCCGTATTTTCATTCTCGTCGTTGGTGCAACTCGATTTGGGGGATTGCGATGGCCAAGCGTATCGCGTCTGTGAATAAACATTGTTTTTTTTTACTGGAATGTCATTCATTTTAAGGGTTGGAGGACCTCCAAAGGAAAAAAGTAGTCAAGAAAGGTGTTGGGCACGCACATGATAGGGTTCTGTAGTCTTACCGCAGCAGCCATTGACGAAAGATTTAATCTCCAGGAATCAAAAGGGTTAATGGAAACTTGATATTTTTATTTATTTATTTTTTAAACTATTTTTGCTACAGTGTTCGTTATAACTTTGATTGTCTCACTGATTGAAAATTACATTCTGGACTTTTTGCTGAATTTTTCGAATTGATAGTTTAGAAATCAGAGGGGGGGGGGAGAAACTCTGATCACTACTTTGAAAGCGAATTTCTCGCGTATAAAGGGTTGAAATGAGATTGTCGAGCGAAAACTTGGCACAAACGTCGAGAAAGAATTTTAATTGCACTCGATCAACTTTTTTTTTTTTTTTTTTTTTTTTTATTACAGTCACTGCCACGAGCAACGAGGACTTGTGACGAATGTGTCCTTTACCTCGCACAGTTCACCCTGAAGAATTTTCATGACGCAGTGAGCGTTCGCGTGATCGTGAATGGCGGAACCGTGACCTTCACCCCAACAGAGCACCATAAGGTTGAACCTGCCGTTTCCCTCGTCCACCAAATTTCTCGTGTACCTGCGAAACACGATGAGGATATAATGAAGGATTACAGAACTTGTACTTTGCGTTTTCTCGGAAAATTATTAAGCCCCCCATTAGTGAAACTTCATTAAAATTATGGCTTAGTCACGCAGGATAAAATTCACCCCGGCAACTTTGAATTGCAATAAAAAATATTTGCGATCAACAGAATGATTGGAAAAACAACGCTGATTATACTTCAAACTTTTTTCTACAAATACAAATTTTGATAATAGCCAATATGTAATTTTTAATATGCCAAACAAAAATCTTGAAAAAAAAGAATCGAAATAACGTTTTTTCACTAAAATTGCCATAAATTTTTTAATATTCATGATATTCATTTTTTTAATTTTAAGTTAACGTGGCATATTTTAGGTTGAAAAATTATGCTCAGTGTGACTGAAAAGGGTTAAGAATAATTGCTAAAGGTAGATTGCCACCTGGGCGGTTACTCGTCAGCGGGCCGAGTGGAACGGTGGCAATAAAATTCCGCTATAACTTGCGCGCGCGTTGGAAACTTGGTTATTTTCCTGTGTGCCATACAAACGGCCATTCTCCGTTGCCGCCGTGCCATGCGTAGCCAACTCACCTGGCGAACGTATAATTGTGTAGTTTCACCAATTTTTTTTTTTTTTTTTTGCCTCGTTTTTCTTGCGGTCAGTGCGAACGAGGCAACGCGATGGTCCGGATCGACTACAACGCGATAGTGGAGAGGGAGACGAAGCATATATATATATATATATAAAAAAAAAAATCTTTCCCATGTCGACGTGCAACGTGTATCCGTGGCTTCAATCGAAGTGCTTCGTGCGGAGTGTATTTGAAAACGTCGCGAAAATGACCGCTGTGCGTTCGGAAATTAAAATTCATTCGCCATTTGAAATTTCGTCTTCGAACAGAATTCGAATTGAACCACATTAAACTTTATGAATAATAACATTTATTAAGAATTTGAAAATTTGCATAATTTTGGAAAAACAATATCGTTCGTTCGTTTTATGTCAGTTTTAGGGGTCCGAAAATTGTAATTGACTCGCCATTTGAAATTTCGTATTTGATCGAAATTCGAATCAAATCACACTAAGCTCCATGAACAATAATATTTTCTTTCATTTGAAAATTTGCAGAATTTTGAAAAAAAAATCGAATAATCATGATCTTTGGAAAATTTCAATTGATTAGCCATTTGAAATTTCGTCTTGAATATTAATTCGAATCAAATCACGTTGAGCTCCATGAATAGTCATATTTGTCAAAAAACTTGAAAATTTGCAGAATTAAAAAAAAATCGAATAATCGTAATTTTTGGAAAATTTCAATTGATTAGTCGTTTGAAACTTCGTCCTGAATCGCAATTCGAATCAAATCACATGGAACTCCATGAATAATCATATTTGTCAAAAATTGAAAAGTTGCAGAATTTTGAAAAAAAAATCGAATAATCATGGTTTTCGAAAATTTTCAATTGATTGGCCATTTTAAATTTCGTCTCGAATCGCTATTCAAATTAAATCACATTGAACTCCATAAATAATCATATTTGTCAAAAATTTGAAAATTTGCAGAATTTTCGATAAAAAAACGAATAATTATGCTTTTTCGTTTAACCAGTCTTTATCCGTTTGGCGAGTCTGAGTTCGGTAAAACATGAATAATTGTTTGTCTTGTAATGGCGTGAAAATTTTTTTCGACAAGATACTTTGTACGCGCGTGCAAAGTTATGCATCGAAAAATAAAAAAGAAATAAATAAAAACCAATGTATGACGATAAAATGACGATAGTATGGTTCTTGGTACGAAATAGTCGATAATTTTGCTTCATAGTCGATAACCCCGAGAGGGTCATTCATACATTCTCGCGTGAATCCCACTTTTCCGTGATGCAGTGAACAAACTTACAATCGAATGCCTCGTAGTTTCGATGCAATTCCATCAGCCTATCGCCGACAAAAAACCTTCGTTTCTCATGCTCAAAGATTGATGACTACGGGCTCGGTATTCGCCCCTCTCGTTAATAAATTAATGGACAACGATATCGTACTTATTGTTGTTCGCTATCGGGTCTTACTACACTTTTACGCCTTGTTTACCAGCGATTGAAAATTCCCCCGAAACTGATAACTACACCCAACGCGCTTGCGTCAATGTTAATCGTGAAAAACATTTAAAAAAAAAAAACAAAAAAATGGTTTAGTCTTTTTCAAATTGTAAATTGTAATTTCGTGTTTCCGAGTAATTTTACGAATTATCGAGTAGATTTTCCAGGGTTGTGAAATATCGTGGCAATTAAAAGCCCGAGATGAAACTGGTTTGGCATTGATAGGAGCAGCTTGTGTGGACGATAACCCCGTCGAAACGGTCATGAGCTTGTTGATTTTCTTTAATTTTATTTTTTTTTAATTTTATTTATTCGAATTAAATTATTCGGAGTAACTTCCCAAGCATCGTGATGAAATTTATTGAAAATGATTTGTAACCAGGTCACAATGCGAATTTCGTTTATTTGTCTTTTCCGAAAAAAAAAAAGAACTTCGCTCATTATCCAAGACCGTTAGTTCTTGTGCACGTGACGTTAAAATTACCGTTACAAACTGCGAAACTTTTTCGTGCCAAGGGGAATTCGCTTAAGCTGAATTCTCGAGTTACTGTGACGTCAATTTCAGTCAAACATTTGGCAATAAAATGTACATATTTCCAGTGGGTTCCTACAAAAGATTATTACAATAACTATCCGTTTTAATTCGTCAAGTTATTGAGTTATGTGGTAAGAAGTAACCAAGTAGTGAGTTTATTAGCAATTAAGTAATTTTTTAAAATCAGATTTATCAATGAATATTCATGGGAAAAAGGTTTTTGATAAAGTTAATGCTGAAGAATAATTGTAAAACGTCTGAAGCAACGATCTCAATCCTTTTTCATAGTATTGATTAATTTAATTCTTACGTTAAAATCAATCTTGTAATTTTTTTTTGTCTGCAAAAATAAACAAGACACGATTACTTTTAGTGTGTGGAAAAAAAAATTAGTACCTACGGGTATACATAACCGCAGCTTAAAAATATTTTTCAAACAATAATAAAATCGATGAAACAATATCAAAATAAATCAACAACTTGATAAACGAAATTTCCGGATAACACAAAAATCAGTCAAACAAATATGCGAACCTATATCTGTCGAATTTAGCGTATTTCTTCCATTCTTGGGGATCGCTTTTGTATGCTGCCATCAATGCTTGAACGTGATCGATATCCACATAATCGCTATCGAATGCATTGTGCAGCTGTTGTATCAAGTCATCCAGCGTCGACACATTCTCTTGCACCAGAACAGTTTGATATTTGTCGAATTCATTGACAAAATTTGTAACTTCAGAATTGTACACTTCCATGTTAAAAAAAAAAATTTGTTTCAAACACAACACTTGCACTTTGAACGAAAAATGGTTATTGCAAAAAAAATTAAAAATAAAAGAGAACGAAAAGTTCACACCGTTGGCACACAACAAACAATGGCAAGGATTATTGCAAAAAAACGAAGAAAAAATATATAAATGCGAAAGTGCGATGGCGTGTTGTCAGCGAGTATTGTGCTTACTCGTCTACGGTTCGTACAAGTCTAGCACAAGCGAGTCACAGCATCATGTACCGAACGTAAGTAACCCCCTACCACTCATGTCAGTGGAAGTAACCGAGAATGCTCGAGAATTTCGTGAAAGAACGTTGTATCGAGCATGAGTATAAATCAAGCCGAGTAAGCCACGAGAGTCTGACGTCCAACGTTCCTCGTACGGAAAGGAAGTCCATTGACTCCTGTTCAACGAATTTCGTAGGAGTTAAAGGGACAAATATTAAGCCCAGCTGTCCCTGGTCATGTTTGTGAAAAACATTCAATTTGAGAAATAACGATAGAACGATTTTTTCGTGTTACAACGATTCGTTAAAATACCATTGACCAAAAATGTATTATCTATTTTTCTATCTAATTTGCAGGTGCCAGGGATGGGCATTCGTTAAATGAAAATGTATTTCAAATACTTTTCAAACTAAATGATAATGGATTTTACCAGATTTATTAAATATTTGAATCAATTTTTAAATAATAATTTACGTTAATTGGTTATAGTTATTTGTTTTAAAAAGTATTTCAAATACATTTTCATTGAATGAATGCCCATCTACTTAAAGTAAGAGTTGCCTGTTATTCGGGAATTTCGAGAAATTTTGTTGAAGGACATTTTTGGTTTTATTGCAATGAAACCGAGTGAGTAAAGTATTCGCGATAAATTTACATTTTAAATTGGCCTGATGAATGAATGTTATACAAAAACGATTAATGCCAAAGAAACTGTACATATAAATATCAAATGACACATGAACTGTCGTGACAGTCAAATGCAGCTGCGATCTTTGTACAAAAATTTAACATTGTCACTCGACACACTGATATAAAAAAAAATAGACTAATAGACATAGTTCATGGAATAGATGAAAGAAATAATGACGTCATCTGACACGTTCCCCAGGTTTCGAATTGTGTTGCCCGTTTGAATTTCCACGGTAACAATATTTCCTCGGTTGTTGACTCTCCTTATATGGACCAACGTGATTGCTCTCCCGACCTCGGTGACCATCATTGTTCACATTCTTTTTATCCGCAATCGCGCGTTCGTTCGTCGAATTGCAATTCTTTCTGCGACGATTCGATGAATCGGATTTTCTGAACGGCCGTGAATTCGTCGACTCGGTCACCGGTGCGCAACTGATGACCAACATATCGGAACGAATAATCTTATGGTAACTTTCTTGGTAAATTGAAGAGAAAAAAAAGCAACACCTACGTGCAAGGCGAACTTTTGCAGTAGTAACACTTTGCCGAAGGTTTTTTACGAGGCGACGCGCTGCTTCTGCGGCATCGACAGGGTGACGTATTGCATCGGTCGCAAATCTTCGCTGCCGATACTTTTCTCACACTCTTTTTCCGCGGTGTGCCGCATCTGCAACTTTCGATCGGTGATTTGCTTCTCGATCGATCGTGCGACTGGCAGATGCTACGTTTTTCCGCGATGGAGCTGTAAAAAATTGCGATCGACGAGTGTTAACGATTATGCGTGATTTTTAGACCACTTCAGACTGTGTCTGATGTGGAAACGAGTGTCAAAGCTCAACTCTTCATTTTACCAGAAACATTTGGTAATAATGATAGTTTCGTGACGATTCAATTTTTAACAAGAAAGGTCTCTAGTAAAAATAGTCTTAACGCTTAGTCCGTAAACGTTTTTTCGGCACCTTCAATCCGTAAACCAGGGTCGTTTTCGTCGTGGCCTTTTTTTTTTTAACATTTAAACGGCTGAAAAAAATCTGAAAAAATTCACGAAGGTTCTTCAAGCCTCCAATTAAAAGTCCCAATCATAAAATTATGAAAAATTGATTTTTTAAATATATTTTTTATACAAAATATGAGGCAACCTAGGACAACATTTGATTATCGACGGGACGAAAACGACCCTGGTTTACGGACTGAGGGTTAATGCAATAGATGTTGTTATGAAATTATATTCAATTGTATTAATTTATTTATATTACATTTTTCGAATTGTATTTCAGACATTTCTTACGGATATTCGATTGCCCACGAAATGCCAGCGAATTTAGCTGTCAATTCAGCGAATTTAGCTGTCAATTATTTTCATGGATTCACGCATCGAAGGAGGCGAAAAGTTTTCTTTTCGCATGTTGTACAAACGAAAAATCAGAAACTGGGGGAAATGGGACTGGTAAAAAATGAATATTTTCGAGTTTGCTCTTCGGGAGGATTTTTTTCAAGCCAAGCACTAACGTTTGCTGCCACAAGACCGAAGAAAAAAAATTAAACTGATTTTCTTTTACCCAATCTAGTGCTACAGACATATAGTTTCGAGCTAGAAATAAGATTATCATCAATGCATTGAACATTTTCCGTGATAACCTACCTCAATCTTTGTTTCGACCTTTTTCCAACCCGTTCTTCGTCCTCGCCACACCGACAATCGCACGGAACTTTTCCGCAAACGTTGCAACACACGGAATCGCTCATTTTATGTTGCAATTCGTTCATAACATCGGAAAAAACCGCGCCCTTTTGATAGGGAAGCCCGTCCGATCCGTAGGGTTTTTCGTAACACGAGCAATCCTCGTCGGAATTTCCATTCCCATCGTTTTGTTCTCTCCCGAAATAACGTCTGACGCTTCTTCGAGGTTTCCACGCGGTAACACACATCGTTGATCTGTCATTGTCATCACTGGGAACAATTTGACGACCGTTGCAGTCGCAACACGACGGTGGGTTGCAATTGCAAACGTCTTTGGGCAATCCGCAATGGGAACATTTTCTAACAGGCGCTTTGCACACGCAATCGTCCTGCGGTTTGTCGCAGTACATGCAGATCATTGATTTCGGACATTTCCAATTCGAAGACGTTTGACTGCATCTGCAATCGTTCTTCGGACTGCAACAATCGTTGCACTCGCGATCATTCCCTTTGTGATCGCGTGGCTGACATTTGTTCGACGGTGATCTGTCGGTGAGCGGATTTTCATTCTTGTCGCAGCAGCAAAGTCGTTTCGGTCGTTGACAACATTTGCAAAATTCACGATCCGACGATTCCGTTCCGGAACGACAGCATTTGCATTCGGGAACTGGCCCGTTGCATTTGGAACACTCGCAAGGATCTGATTTGATCTCATCGTTTTGCTTACAATGGCAAACACATTTTTCTGGAGGATTTCCACATTTTTGACAAACCAGAGGAGATTCCCTTCGAGAACTTGGGAGCTTCTTGGAACATAGGCTTGTACCACTTTTGGTTGTTTTACAATTAGGACAACACGTGCATGTTTTGGATTTTGTTGGTTCGGGTTTTTGGCAACGACAATCGGAGCTTCCCGACGGTTTTCCGCATTTGCAAGCCAAAAATCGTCGACCAGGGTCTTCGGTTTCGAGCGGATCGTTGATTGGTGATGATTCGATGGGAGCTTTCGGTCTGTTTGAATGACAACAGGATACATTGACGTTGGAACTTGCATTGCTCGTGGCTGTTAGACTTCTTCTACTCGCTATTGCAGTGCTGATTCTTGATCTTGATGTTTTTTCTTGTTTCAAACTATTGCTGGAATCAAAGTTACAATTCTGCTGGTTCAGTTCATTGCAACAACCTTCGCAATTGTTGATACTTCTATTTTCTTTCTTGATTTCTTTGTCGTTGCTTGGTTCTGCGTCCGGATTAACATCCAAGCCGACTTTATTGGTGACTTCGCCTTCCTGCACAGCAGCTGAGGCGACGTCTTCGTCCTTGCGGGTTTTCACAATACTCATAGCTTTCCTGATTGATCGATAAAAGAACGAGTCTCTTCGTTTATCATCCACGACTGGCGAAACGTCTTGATTGGAATTTTTCGAAAGTTCAGAATTTTTTGGACTTTCGTCAGTCTCAATATTTTTCGTTTGTCCAGCTACTTCCGATATTTCGGGTGATGGTTTTTTTGTTTCTCGATTTTCCTTGCCGGATGATCTTTTGAAATTTTTTCTCCACGAGGACAAAAGAGTGGGTTTCGGAGACTGTGGCTTGGAATCTACGTTGACGTCTTCAACATTGGCCTCGTCTCGCTGTTCGAGTGTCTTTTGACTGCTCGTCGATAAAACTAAAGAGGCCCTAGCTGAGTTCTTCCTGCTGCTTTTTAGTGATCCAGATTCAGTCTTTTCGCCCTTCGCTAGATCAGTATTGGATTTCAACGCACTTTTTCCAGTCTCTTCCGTTGAATTGTCAATCTTGCCACTTTCCTCTTTCGTGGATGACGTTCCGCAGACTGCAAACTGCACTTCCGACTTTTTCCGTTCATTCGAAAGATCCTCGTCCACCTCTTCGACGACACAAAGACACTTGCTGAACTGTTGATTATCGCGTGACACTCTGGACATCCTGTCACGACTTTTTCGCCGTTCCGCCGGAGTCTTCGAAATTCTCGGACAAGGTACGCCAACGCTTGAACGTTCATCTTCCCTGCATCTGCGTGAGTTACAACAGGAACAACGTTTGACGACATTTTTTTCCGGGCTATCATCATCGTGATTGGTTTGATCGAATTTTCGACTTTCGTCGCTATCGGCGTAGCTCAGACGATCCGGATCTGGACGAGGCCAAAAGTCTTCATGGTCGTACGACGCATAACCGTCGGAAGCTGATGAGGAGCAAGGTTGATCAAGGTCAGATCCGGAAAACTCAACGTCACTGGACTTTGCATCATCGCAGGCACATGCGTCTTTGCTCAGGCTGGATTGGACATCTGGGTATTGATCATCAACGCCATCTTCATTGCACAGGCACAACAAATCATCACCGTCAACCATCTTATCGTCGTACGGCTTTGCAGAATTTTTTGGTATCTCGCAGACGCAACTCAACGATTTATCATCCAAATTCTTGCGTTGCTTCTTTCTCAAAGCCGCGACCAGCTTGCTGGTCGAGGCGCTCAGAGAACTCGATGTCGCGGATTCCGAATCATCAACGCAATCCTTGTTTCGATTTTTTTGCTTGTCCTTGGTATTCTCATTGGCTTCGGAACATATGTAGATATTGACATTGCCGGTCATACGACGATTGTCCGTTCTGAAGTGACTGCTCTGTGGTTTGTTGTTGGAACGACAAATTTTCGTACTCGTTTCACGAACGACACTTTTGTCCTTCTGCTTGATGCTCTTCGATGATTTGCGATTTTTTGCGACGTGGTGTTCGTTGAATTTTCCGGAACTCGGTGATAGGCTTTGGGAGGATTGTTGATAGTGGCTTTGGCACAAGTGTGAATCGAAGGTCTTGTTGGCTCCGGAAATGAGGGAAGATAGGTGCTTGGGACTGGAAGGTTTGTTCTCTTTGTCCTGGGTCTCTTGGATCGTGGAAGTTGGTAATTTTTTGGCAGCGTCCTTTGCACGAAGATCCAGGGATTCTGACAATGGACGAACACCCTCCTTGACGATGTTTAGAACTGCTTCTTTGATGGAGTTATTTATTATTTCCGTGAGCTTGACGCCGTCCTGGATCACGCAATCCTTGCAAGCTTCGAGAGGTTTGTCGCCATCCTTGCCCGTTGTGCTTTCCGGCGTTGATTCCGTTTGTTTCTTCTTGGACGACTTCTTCGATTCACTCGTCTTCTGGCTACTCGATTCGTCAATCTCCTTCGTCGCACTTTTGGAATCATCGGCCGATGGATTTGCGTCTTTTTCGTTCTTCGTGGAAACATCGCCATCTTCGTTGGCATTTTTCACACTCTTCGTGGGACTTTTTCGACGAAAGAATTTTTCGAAACCCAACACACCGCGATGTACGTTCGTAGCCATGATTTTCGTCTCGCGAACTTACGCAGAAGCCAGAGCATCGTCTTCGACACCTCTAGGATCGTTCTCTCGTCACGTAACCTTGAATTCTTCGTTCTTGGTTGAGTCGCAGACGTCTCTGATCTTCGACCCTTTTTTGCTGGGGCTGTGGGTACGAATTAAACATGACTACTTGACTTGATCGTGGTTTCCAGTTGACGTAGGTTTGTCGAGATTATATTTTCAACTTGTAATTTTGTTTGGTTATTGATATTGAGGTTTTGATCTTAAGTACGCGGGAACAAAATGATGGGGATGAAACAAAAGAAGCTCTCAGAGACTGATGAGCTTTGAAAAACGTACAAGGCCATGCTTTTGACATAAATAGACTTGAACAGACTTTTAAAATCAGAAGCTGGGCTATACTTCAATTGACTGGACGCTAATTTCGTACATGAAGCAGTTACTTCGAGTACGTAACCTAAATGCTGAACCACTTTTCCATACGTTTGTCAAATACAAAGTTCAAGACAAGAAATATTATTCGCATTACATTCGTTATTTATTATTTTCCAATTACTTTTCGGTATTTTGATGTGAGATGATATTTGGGTCAACTCGATCACATGCTATAAAAAACTTGAAGAGATACGACTATTTTGTTCACGTAAAAAATATAAATTTCGAATGATTGTCATCACGAAGATAACCAATGGCTGAATGATGCATGGAAAATGAATTAAATGGAATAAACTAATAGTGACTTGAAATGAAAGTGATAACGCACCACCCTGGAGTCTGATTTTCCGAATATTGTAGTCAACACGATATTACAAGCCTTTGCCAATGACTTGAGAATAGGAGGCGCTTCGAATGACGGATCATCTTCTGGTGGGTGTGGATACGAGAGGTGTCGTTCCTGACGATGTTGCTCACAGTGATCAAGATTCGGTGGATTTTTTCGATAATCGTATCGTGAACGTGCAGATTCGTGATAATGATGTCGATCGTCGTACGAAGATGGCGAATGTTTTGGTTCATATCTGTACAAAATTGACACGGTACATTAGACCATCCGGGTTAGTTCTGTGAGCTGATTTTTTATTCAACGAAATCCTTATTTCAATTTCAGAGTATTAATATCAGAGTGTTGCCTGTTTTTCAATTTTTTTTTCGTCATATGAATATGTCTGTTTTTTCTTTTCCAGATCACCAAGAATAGCCGCAAGCTTTGCCCAAATAAAAAATAAAAAACAGCAGTACTACAGCACAGCTTGCACCATCTTAAGGATTCAATATTTTTTGGAAAAAAAATTTCAACATCATATAATAGTATTGATAAACATAATCACATAGTTTCATTGCAATAAACACAAAAGTTTTCTTGAAAAAAAATCTTGAAACTCCACGTATTAAAAAATACGAGAATAACAGTCAACTGGCCCCTTAATTGTTAATACCGAATAATTCATCGAATGTTAAATTCGTACCGTGGTAAATATTCTTGGCTCACGCGACCGCATCCGGAAATCGATCTTGAGCCACAACAGTCGTCTTTCATCGGCCTGGAAGCACCACTTATCGATCACCATATTAGTCACACGACAATCCACCGTCTCTACGACAAGCTTAATTTATGATAATCATTATCGTACTGGGAAAACGTATTTTTCCGGCCGTTCATCACGGTTTCGCAGCGAACGACCGAGTGACTTCCGTTCGATGACTCGTAACGATCGATGCCTTGTACAGAGTCCGTGAACCGTCGAAATTGCGTGGGACGATCTCTTTCCGGAGGTGAATGATCGTTCAACCGAGATCTACATCGCAATCGTCTTGAGTCATGATTCACGTTCTGCAAACTGTCGTGCAACGATTCCCTCGGACGCAGAGTCTGCCAGACTTCGCGAGACTTATCCGGCAGACCTCGAAGACGCGAAGACGTCGAAACGTTGGATCGTCGTGTTCGCGACAATCCGAATCCATCCTGATGATCATCGTCACTCTTCAGCTTGCAACTCTCGCACATGAAAGACATCGTCGGAGTTTCAATCTTGGAATCTGGAATTTCCATCGTCGACGAACGTTCCTCCACCGCTGTGACCTTCAAAGTGTCTTCGAGATTCTTCAAAGCTTCTTCGAACGTACTTGCCGCTCTTTTCGAACAACCCCTCTCTTCGTAATTCCTCGAAGCCGAGATTTCCGAACTCCGAACGGAGGAACACAAATTTGTCGTTGATTCCACCAACTGACGTGGGCTCAGAATTTCCTGGGCACTGTTTGTTCTGTAATTCTCATTGCGATAATCTTCAGTCGTTTCCAATTGTCTTCCGTTGATCTTGCGTTTTATTTTTGACAACAAGGACAATTGTTTTCTTTCGTCGGCCGAGTGTGACGAAACCAATTCAACGGGTTCAACGATCTGTTGATTGTCTTGCAATCCTGATGATTCTTTGATCCTCAAACAATGTTTATTGTGATTATCGCGTAGAGGGGCACGGTTTAGTATTGCGTTAACCCTTGTAGGATTGTTTGTTTTCAGAGGTGTCGTCAACACTTCGATTTTCATGCTGTAGCCTTGGTTCGAACCCACCGGTTGAGTTGGCAAAGTTATGTGTTGATTGGAAATATGTGCACGATCGTAATTCGGATACCCATTGTTTGGTCCAACGTAATTTGTTTGATAATCAACCGCACGAGGACAAACATTTTGTGGCAAACTCTGCTGACGATCCATCGATCCAGGTGCATAGGATTGCAGTGCTTGATTCTGATATCGCATTGGCGAGTATCGAGATTGATCAACGTCAGTGAAAAACGGTGTACAACAATTTTTATTGACGTTATTATCGGTATTTTTATTTTGACCTTGAAAGCTCGGTCCCGGTTTGGAATACATGGATTGTCTGAGTTGTGGAAACGATTGTGCGATATTTTGGGTGAGATTGGGTATTTGTTGGATCGGCACGGGTTCGGTGTAATATATATTGTAAATAGGTGACTGTGGAACTGTCATCATGCGTCTTTTCATTCTTCGACGTTCGATCAAATTAGGCATCGCGATAATCGACAATGGATGTTCCGTTCTCTATCCGGTAGTTTCGTTGTTGTCCGTAGTTTCCTCGGCTGACGTCGTTTCACCAGATTCATTCACATCTATAGCCTCTGTCACTGACGCCGACATCTCACTCAATGTTTCGGTATCCGCTATGTTTTCCCTCGCCGTTTGATCCTTGCTTTTTTTCGATTTCCATTTATCCGACTGAAAATTTTTACCACAATCGTCAACGATCAATGCATTCTCACATGGTCACTCAAAACTTTTTATACGTAATACATTGCAGAGGTTTACTGGAAATTTTTTTATCGCAGACGTCAAAAAAACAATGGATAAACGTTAAACGATTTATCGATAACAATAAATTTCCAGCGTCATTGAATTTCGATGCTGATTGGAATAATTACTTTGAAAACATTGACGATTTTGTTGGTTAATAGAGCCACTGCGCTTGAACGTTTTTTGTAGACTGGTGGAAAAAGTTGTTTCACAACTTTCGTGTTATCGGCAATTTTTGATAAAGTTATGAGAGGCTCTTGCTCGTCCGGAATGTTTCGAACATTATTTTCCATATCCGTGTCATCAGTTTCCGGTGAAGGTTCTTCCGTTATTTGTGGAATCGTTATTCGTCTGTACTCGTTCACCACGTTTCTGAACCTTTCTGATTCCTGATAAGGCAGTGTGTCCGTGGGTTCGGGCTTGAAAATACAAAAATTACATTCGAATGGAACGCATGACAATAATTAACTTGATGAACCTACCATAACCGAAGGCCTTGAGAGGATTTTACGACTGAAAGACTCTTGATCCCTCATCATTGGTGCTTCGAACGACTCTGCAGTCGTCTGTCCACAATCACAATAACGTCTTCGCAATTCTCGATCTCTCAACAATCTTCGTCGATCGTGAGCTTTGAGCTTTTCCACCAAGTCCGGTCTTTGAAACATTGGCAAAAATTTCTTCAGCACAGGAGCCACGGGTCTGATGCCAGAAGAATTCGAAGATCCACGTGGAAACCTGAATAGAGGAAAAATAAGACAAAAATCTTCCAGCAGACACTATTGATGTCACTTCGAGTTATTACCGGGGACGTTGAAGTCGCCGACAAATTTCTTTGGGATCGTACATGGAAATTCCACAATTTTGATATGGAAGACAAGGCGCAGGTTGACAGAATCCATCGGGATATCCATATCTGTGTGAGTATTCGGCCATTTTCGCACACATTTGTTCCCAAAGTCTTCTCTGTTCATCGTAGAACCATTCATCAGGTTGAGCCTGCGTGCCGCATGATCTTCCATCATCGTCGGTTCGATGCTGAGTCGAAGTGTCGACAGATTCCGGTGAAGATGATCGTCCACATTTTTTCCTGTCTTTTCCGCGTTTGCGTCTTCTACATCTTCGTTGGTCACCACACGTATCTTTGGGTAGGAGTCGTAATTCAAAAGTTCAATGTTCAGAACGAACAAAATTCAGAACGCGCAATGCTGTGAACGCCAATGCTTCGAAGGGACAGAATTCAGAACATCATTGAATCGATGTTTAATTCAGAACATCATATTAAATTTCGAGGTTCTGTGACCCTTTGAATTTCTCCAAGAAAACAATTAAAACAATAAAGAATCAATGAATTCTTATCTTTCCGGCCGAATGCTGGCTAAACAACGCTATATAGACCAAAAGTTTACATGACAAATGTTGTAGAGAATTAAATTTCCTAGAAAAAAGGTCTTCGGTGGCATACATTTAACATTGATAGTTTACGCATGGGAAAGCTTGAAAGTTCGGACGAAGTGAGAAACCGCGCGACTGTTGGGCGTTCGGAATTCTGTACTTTCAAAACATTTTGGATCCAAAGCATTAGGCGTTCTTAATTTTGGTCGTTGTGAATTTCGACCCCTACCCTTAACTCTTCTCAGTCTTTTCACGCGTCTACGATATTCCTGGTAACTTTGACGACCCTCCTCTTTCCTTCCTGACAATTCTTCGTCTTTCGTGGAGAACCGCGATTCCACGTCCGAACTCTCAGTCGCTGAATAATCATTTCTCGTTGACGTCTCAGTCTCTGCCGATGACTTTGATTCTTCCAAATAGTCCAATTTTTCCAGTTCCTCAGACACATCCGTCTTTGCTTCCTCAACTTCCGAACGCTCTTCGTCTAATCGGAATTTCTTTTTTTTCTTCTTATTGCCATGAACTCCATAGATCTCAAGACCCGCCAACGCATCCGACAGATCAGAACCGTCCGATCGTCTCTCGCGTCTTCTCTTGGTCGCCATTTTTCTGCGTCTTCGCTCGTCCGTCGTCGATGCCGACCATTCGTCATCCGTCACGTATTTCGTTTCACGTTTTTTCGTTGAGGATCGTGGTCGAGGAGTGTTTGTCGTGGTGCCACTCGATAGACCAGTCACGTCAACGTAACCGTCCGTCTCATTCGGTGATGTCTGATTTTCCGTTTCCGTTGGGTTGTCGGTGGTCGATAGTTCCTTGCTGTCTTCCTCTATCGTACTCATCCCTTGGGATAATGCGTGCTTATCTATATCACCTCGACTACTGCGGGACATGCTTGAAGTCGTGTCCTGAAATCCAATTTAAAACCAACCGCTCAATCAATAGAGTCTTCTGATCAATCTTAAACAGTAAAAAATGTATAATTCGACATTTCCAGCTTCAGACAGTACTTCCATTGAAAGTACAAGCCAACAAAATGTTCTTCAATACAGTCCACATCGATACACGTGCTTTGGACAGAACTTTGATAACCAGTTCATTGAAGTGCATCTATACGTGCACTTCAAGCACGACAAGGACTACGATTTGAAAAGCTTGGGCGAAACTTTGTATGTCTGGTTGAACTTTTTGTTACTTCAGCCGGTAATGAATATTCCATTTATTTCTTCTTCAGATGCTTTGGCGATGCTGACTGTATTTTTTTTTTAACAGAAAATAAGCACGAATTCCACGGGAAGAAGAAAAAAAATTAGGGGTTGTATTATGTTGTCATTAAATGTCTTTGACTACAACTATAAAAATAATTTTTGAAAATAAAAATTAAATAACGTGTTATCCAATAATATCGGTAATGCAGATCGCTTACCGACTAAGATCTCGATTGGAATGTAGAATCTTAATATTGTAACTAAATATTGTACATAAATGCGTTCACCATCGCCAAAGCTCCTAAGGAACAAAAATTGATTACTTCGACCACAGTAGACAATTCCAACAATTGTATATATGAGCGATTCATATATAGAATCGCTCGAAAAAGTTTTTTTTTCATTTTTCCATTCAAATCCCTGTATCTTTTCCAGGATTCGACGTATTTACATTTGTGAAAAACGAAACTGTGCGTCTTTCAATGGCCTCCCAAAAAAAAATTACTTTAGATTTTATTGAGCAAGTTAAACGTCCGTTTCAGGGCAAAATATGCAGACATATTTTTTTTCTCGAAAAATGCACTCGTTATTTTAGTTTTCAAAATTTTCCCAAATTCCGAATACAAAGAAAGGTATAAAAAAAAACAAAAATTCTTCTTTCGTATATAATTTTTTTAGTGGCTAAAGTCACGTGGAATCGCTCATATGCATATACATATATATATTTCATTACTCGTTGATCTTCCGATGCTGTGATATTCCAAGCATCGTCCGTCCTTCCGGTCTCGGACGAGCTTCTGTTGTCGGACAATTTGTTCATACCCGTCTCGTCGACTTCGTAATATTTGGTGTCCTTGGACATTACTCTAGCGATTTTCGTGTAACGATCATCGTCGCGATACTTCGATGGACAAAGGCATCTCGATGGATCGCCTCCACCGCGTTGACGATGCGATTCCCAACTCGTTTCGTAGATATAATCATCGCCGTAATCGCGGCAACGTCGTTGGTCCTTTCGGGATTGCCTGCGTTGCTGCCTGACCGTTCGTTCCGAACGCGATCCATCTCGAGGATCGATGAGAGCACGTTTTTCGCAGGTCTCATCGTTGAAGTGGATTTCGGACGAAGACGACGACGACGACGAGCACAAGTCTTCCACTTGTTCGCCATCGCTCTTGGATCTTCTCGCCTGATTGTTGGCACGATTGGGTCGCCTCGGGTCTTGACCTTGAAGCATACTCACGACTTTGTGCATCAGGGATGGTCGTCGCGATTCAATTCCTCCGCAACGTTTGTGCTTCGACTTTTGACCCAAGGAAGTGGATGATTCATTTTTTTATCTTTAATTATTATCGATTATGGTTATTGTATTTATTTTCTATCAAGGATGTATGACACATGTGTTGAAGAAATCAAGAAGTTTCTGAAAATTTAGAGCCAGTAGCTTTTGTCATTAAAAAAAAACTTGCAAAATTTAAAAATGATTAACCAACCCGTTTAAAAGTTATAGCTTTTTATAATCGAACATGTGTTCTTATGGGAAATAAGCACAGTGCAACAACTATGGACTATGGTTTATTTTTTAATGAAAAAAAATCTAGTGTTTAGAATACTGATTGATGAATGTCCACAAAAAATGCAGATTGATCGACCTTGAATATTGAATATTCAATATTATACTCAGATTAGCGTACTTCTCGGTGTGATTTTATGTGTCATACATACTTAAGTTGATGATCTCTGTGAATCTACTTATCGACATTGCCGTCGGTAAGTAGATTCACAAAAAAAAATCTTAAAAAATTGACCGCCACCAAGTCTCGATTAGTAACGAAAAATTTCAAATGAAAAATAATTTTTTTTTTAATATTTCGAGGAAAAAAGCTCAATCTTACAGATTTTTTTTGCAACCACGAGACTCCGCCGAGGGCATCGACGATCTTTTTCAATCTGCCGGGTTTCTTGTTCAATATTTTACTGCCTCCAGCACCGAGCGCAGCACTATCGGATTCATCTTCAATTTCCACGTGAATCACCTCTTCCTCCTCGATTTCTTCGGTGGACAGGGATTCGGTGTCGGCTATGGACGTTGACGATGAACTCGACGAGTCTTCGCAGGATCGGCATTTTCTCTTGAATCTTGATCTCAGTCTTCGCTGAGCTCGCACGACGAAGCACGAGGTTGGGCTATCGGTGCCGGATGTCGCGTCGCCTCTCAATGGCTCGTTAAAGATCTTGAACGAAAAAAAAATTGTTAAATTACTGCGACGACCGCGACAACGATAATCACGCATCAGTGATTGTGCAGAGAAAAAATAATAATGACAATGATAATGATTAAACAAACAATTATGTACTTGAATCGTTACGTCGTCGTGGATCCTCTGTGCTTCGATGTCTCTGTAAGGCATTCGATCTTCCATCGCGTCCAATTTTTTACGATCTTCATCCTGATAAGCTTGAGTCATTGGGAAAACAAAATTCAATTTACAGAAGTGTTATGTACGTTGAGGGAAGAGTTGCCTGGTTTTCGATGTTTTTGTTAATTTTTCAGTTTCTGCAGTTTTGGGAAGTTTGTGGTCTTAAAAATAACCTCTCTGGAAATTATCTCGCTATTGTCTGAATTATAATATTTTTCCCAAGTCGTAAATTACGATTTGAAGGGGAATATTAAGATTTTTTAAAAGTAGTTCCACCATTTTGTAAAAAAAATATTTGGATATAATATCCTAGTTCACCTTAAGAATTCAATATTATTTGACAAATAATTTCCTGCATCGTCTAATAGTATTGATAAACACATCTACTCAGTTTCAATGCAATGAACCCAAAAATTTCCTTTAAAAAAATCCCAAAAATCCACTCGAACATGTCGCAATAACGGGCAACTCTTCCCTCAAAAAACATCATTCATGTTTCAACGATGTTGCGTCTCAGTTGTGGGTCTTACATTGACTGTAATCCGAGGACACAGATTCGTCACTGAACCCTTCATCCTTTTTGTCCCCTCTTTTGGCATCATCGTGCCCGATCTTCGAAACTTCCGATAATAACTTTTTGTTCTCGTCAGCCGCATCATACTCATCTTCCATTTCACTCCCAGAAATTTCTCCAGATTTTGGCGAGTCTAATTTTTTGCGAATTGGAATACGTTCCTGATCGTCCGAAGAGTCTCTGCAACGATATAAAACATTCTCGTTCATTGTTTCGTGACGAAAAAGAAAAATAAAAAAATAAAAAAATAAAGCAAAATGAAGAAATAAAGAAAAATGAAGAAATGAAGAAAAAATATCAAAATTCCAACAAATCTCACTTTTCCTCGCTCATGTCGGACAAATCGCCGTAATCCATCGGAGCACGGCAGATGGTGCACAAATTTTGAAGATCCGCGAAGCACTGTATGCAAAAAAGTCCGATGCAACCGGGAGTCGGACATTTTACGTGGGGAAGTTGTCCCTCGTGTTCGGCTGTACCGCACAGAAGACAAGTTTTTTCCGTATGATGGAAACATTTATTGAGAATCGGACACATGGCGTACACGCGTTCCTTGAATGTCACGTGTTCGATGGTTTTTCCATCGTTCATGCCGAATTTTCGACGAAGCTGACGCCTCGCGTATTTCAAAAAGCTTCCTCTCGACCTGAATTTTTATAGATTCCACGATGAAATATCATAAACGACGGACAAGACGATTGAAGCAAACAAATTAACGGGGGATTTCCATTTTGTGGTTGAAATAGATAGCTGGCTCATAAGTAAACCGGAAACTGGGGTGATTCAACACCCCAAACTTGTACCACGTAGGATCAAGGTTCAAATTCAGTTGAGACAACTTTCAACTAGCGCATTTTCTTCGTTTTTTAATAAGGAAGACAATGGTACCAATAACATTCTGTTAACTTCGAAAACATATGAACAAAGTTGTTAAAACCAAATAAAACCGAAATATTTCGCGAATTTCATCAAAAAGCGTATCCGTAGTTTTTCAAAAATTCGACCGATTTTAAAAAATTTCAACAGGGTTGAAAAGTAGCATAGTCACACTTCAAGATTTCACCATCAACTTTTACGTTTTTTTGAAAAAAAAAAAAAATTTTTTACCAGAGATACCCCAGCCGATCTTCTTAGTTGTACGAATTACACCCAAAAGTCACTAGTTCCGTCGCTCATCGACCGAGGACGACTGAGCTAGAGGCGCACTTTGAATTTCCAATGGGGTCACTTATAACCCCAGTTACCCGTTCTCGTGTTAACACCTCAGACAATAAAATGACGCGAAACAATGAAAAAAAAAAAAACAATCCCCCGTCAATCAAACACCGCGTTATCACTGTGAGTTTCGTAATTCATCGTCATCACCTGATTCAAGGCCATCACCTTATAATATGATTGTACAGCCATACGGCTCTCTGCTTGGCACGTTCCGGATGATAATAAGCCATGACGACGTGTCTCAGACGCAATCCGTAGGGTTCGAAGAACGCCATGAACCAGCAAAGAACTATCAGGGAAACTATTTGCGTGTATTTGTCGAGATCCGGTGGTACCGGATCAGGAAGACAGGGCACGGTGTCCATCTCCATATCGGTCCCCATAGGCGAGAACGCTCGTACGATGCTTCTGTACAATTCCGCGAGATAACCATCGCCGGATACATAAACCCCAACCGCGTTCGTTCGTTGAACCTTCGTCTCGAAACGACCGTGATGTCTGATCGTGCTCAACACCCAATAAAGACTGTAATCCGCGGCCATGTGGATGCAAAGTTTGCAAGTCGTCAGAAGCAAAAATACCGCTGATTTTGCCAGATTCATCTTTTCCACTTTTATCAATGTGATCGACGTCAAAGGTATGTACTTGTTTCTCTCACGCGGATTCAATGGCAATACAGTTTCCTTGTCCTTCTTCGCTCTGATCAGATCAATGTGGCGCAAATCCGCGGTCAAGTAACGATTGTCGAAACGCTCGTTCGTCAACCATTTTTGACGATAATGAATAACTCTGATGTGGAAAAATAAAAAAAAAAGGTAAAAGAATAAACACACACGCAAATGTTCTTTTTTTTTTTTGTGGTGAATAATGATTTTGATTGACCTGAGTAACATGAAAATAACGAAAAAGCTCGTCGCGAAGCTCATCCAATCGAATACCGTGAGAAATTTTTCGGTTCTTGATCTTATTTCCGTGACTATGCCCTTGGACACCTCGTCGAGGGTTCGGCTCTTGTTCGTTTCGAAATGAAACGAGTGGGAGAATTTAACCTTCACGTAAAACATGGCGTTCATGTGCTTCGTAAATTTTTTTATTTCTATGAAACAAGATAACAGGAATGAGAAATGTAATTTGCAGGATTTTGTGAATTAATGTGAACACATTTAGTAGTTTTTAGATGGTAAAAGTGCACCGTCTTTTCATCCACGAATACTGAAAAATCGGCAACAGTTTGAGGGACGAAATTTTTATTATTAAATAAACATAAAATGACTTTGTATTTATAACTAAATTCAACTAACTTCAAATTATAATGAAATGTAGGTGAAAAAACTGTGTTTTCGCGTTAATTCACATAGAAATGTAGCAAGTCAATTAATTTCGTACTTTTTCGCACAGAACCGACAACGGTGTCTTCGATAAACGACACGAGCATGCAAATAAAGTCCAAGCCCTTGACGGTGTAGCACAGTGTACCCGCGACGTAAGCCAAGTTGCATGCAGTCCCGAAAATGGGACCCAGCTTTGCGAAACAGTCGGAAACTGCGCCATCGAATGATCGCTGACAACGTTCGAACGGAGTTCCCAATTTTTTGTTGCATATGTTGATAACGCTGCCCAACCACTGGAAAACCGCTTTTATCACACGAACTGCGAATGCCGAACGAAGCGAGTTACCACCAATGTCGATTGGATTTGTTTATTATCCGTAGGTTTGAAGATTTCGCGGTTGATGACTCACGAATACTCAGAACCATTCGTTTTATCGCCATCAGAGCCTGCTTGATTCTCCTCACGACTACCTTCACCGTTTTCATCACCTTCGTGATAGCATCTCGTAAAGAGTAGAACGGTTGTTTTATCAGATCGACGATCGTTTTTACAGCTTCCTTCAATTGCTCCTAGAAAGAAAAAAATACAAGAAACACCGAGGCTCGTTGAGAGAGTTTCAGAGCTGTAATTATCACATTTGTTTATCTGAAACTTGAAAATCTTTGTAGATTACAGTTGCATCGCATTTTAGAATAAAGAGATATTTTTATTTGCAATTTAGTTGAAGGAATATTTTTTTTGAAATTTTTTTCTAAGGTTATTTTCTGAAATCAGGAAGCTAAAACAATTTTCGTTCGTGCCTGCCTGACTCATGTCAGATACTTAAAATGGAACATCATTCGAAATTTTTATTTGATTGAATTGAAGATCTTTTTTTTTTTTTTAGAAAAACATTTTTTTCTAAGTTTTTTTTAAATTAGAAAGCTGAAACAATGTTCGATCGTGCAGGATTCATGAATGTGAGTTATAAAAAATTTGCTATGATTCAAAATGTTTGATCCGATCAGATTAAATAAATATTTTTCGGAAAAACTTCTTTAAATGAATTTTAATTGAATCGAAGAAAGATTAGGAATTTCGTGAGGTTTGTGGCTATTAAAAAAAATGTGACGAATAGACGATCGAATAAAAATACCTGTCCGCAAGCCAACGATTCCGAAAGTACTCCCGTATTGTGCAAAGTATTTTTCGCAGGTCCGGTGAGGGCGAGAATAAACGCGTAAGCCATGAGAGCTTGTCGACCTCGTTTCGAAAAAAATTGCGGCAACAAGAGAAAAACTACGCATCTGCGTGAACGTGCGATTATGATTATTCGTAAACGGTCGAACGTTTCGCGAACGATAAACAATAACGGCAACGTGAGTTCTCGGGTTACCTAACGCGATAAGAAAAAGCAAGGCCGATAGTCAGTATTATTCCGAAGAGCGAGCACAGCATCGTCGCGGACGAAAGCGCAAAGTTTAGCTGAAACACGAAGAACATGAAGAACATGTAGGTCAGAAAGATTCCGCCCACGAAACCCATCACGCTCTTCATTATGAAATTTTCGAAAGTTCCTTCGGTTCTCAGTAGAACGGATTTACGATGAAACCACGATGATTCCGGACAGGATGTTGCTTTTTTACAACAACTCCGAAATTTTCGTTTAAACCTGGAAATTGACGTTTTTATTATTTAATTAATGTAAGAAATGTAAGTATTGTAAGTAATGTAAACAATGTAAATCATGTAAATAATGTAAATAATTTAAATAATTTAAATAATGTATTAATAAAGATTGCGATTTACATTATTTTCTTGCGTCGTATCTTCTGGGCTAGTGTGTAGTGCACTTTGGCGCCTTTTGATATTTCGATCGAACGAAGCTTCTCGTCTTGATAAGCCATTCTGGCTTTTTCCAGATTTCGCGCCTTCAGCATCAATTGAAAAAACGCCATCGTTCGAACTTTCGAATTAATTATCTGCGACTTAATGCTAGTTGAGTTTTTTCATTTCTTGGTTAGTTATTTATTTACTTATTTTTTTACTTATTCGTACGATAGGTTATACAATTCTCTCGTTCAATGATAATCGATTTAAGTTTATTGCTTCTATTGTTTTCGTAGTTGACCAACGGATGAAATGTAACTTGGCTACATGTTTCTCATGCGGGCCGACAGATGGCGGGAGTGAACTGTGAACGAGATTTTTGTCGTACATATATTTGATGTGGGAAATTGATGAAGATTCGCTAATAAAATTAAATGACAATTCTCTCGATTCGTTTATAAAATTTTTTGTTTTTTATTCAATTTCAATTGATTTTGTTTGAAAAATTGAATTCATCCTGCACTGTTTTAAACATTAATCTGATCCAAAAGCAGAAATTGTACTTTCCATCTTCAAATAAATTTCATTGATAAATGACAAATGTGACTTCATATGGCATAACTTTGAAACAAACGTCTCGTTAATACTAGCCCATACATTTTTCAAATTTGTTTGATATTTCGATCGTTTAGTCAAGAAACAGACAATATCTTTCGATCAGCCTGGGGAAGAACCGATCTGAATTTTAATGAGAGTCGTCATTCGAACGTAATGCGTACACCACATTTTATCATTATTATTATTATTATTACTATTATTATTGTTGTTTTTTTTTCAAATAGAAACGCCAAGAGTCCGCGATACAAAGCACGACGATTTCGTTTATCAGTTACGTCGTCACGAAAACCGTGTGTCACGAATCACAATCGATGCGACGTTCGTATGTAAATTTTCAACTCGTTCGAAAGAGCTCTTCCCCCCTCGGCATTGGCAACGCGATCGACGCACGTGACTGTATTAATTCAATCGGTATTAGCCTACTTTTGCGAAACGAGCGAAACTCCTCGACTCACTCTTTCTCTCACCGCCCGAACAAAAGTCTCTTTGTAAATAAATAAAAAAAAAAGGTCGTCGATTTTTATAATACACTCGACATCATCAAACACCGTCAAACGAGGCTGGCGATCGTGAAAATTCTTTGGAAGCCGTTTCTCAAGCGGCGATCTTATCGTCGCAACGCGTTTCTGAAGAGCGACAACTCTAATAGACCTCGAGTATGTTTCTCGCTCGGAGGTTTAATTCGAGCAAATTACTCTCTTGAGAGATTGGAATATTGATTGCTGAGTCGTTTTTTATTATTATTATTTTTTTATTCTTTTTTTTACGCATGTTTCGAGTGTTTGATTGGCCACCGGGGAGAATCAAATGTTAGCGAGCAATCTGGAGCACCGATCGACTTCCACATGGTTCGACTAGCGGTACAGTAATTAGCCACGCAGTGGTGAAAGCACTTCTCCAGGCTCGACTCTTACTCGAGGGGAGAGTTGCCGGCTATTTAGGCATTTTCAGGTGGACTTTCAGCAATTTTTTTATAGAACATTTTTGGGTTTATTGCAACGAAACTGGGTGGATATGTTTATCGATACTGTTAGATGATGCTGGAATTTGTTTGTCACAAAATATTGAATCCTTAAGGTGATGCAAGCTGCGTAATAGAACTGCTGCTTATCGATCTAGGCACAGATTGCGGCTATTCCGGTAATCTGAAAAACAATAATCAGGCTTTTCTCATATCCGGAAGATAATTCGCTATCGTCTGAACTGGGATATTATTTTTAAACAATTTTTTTGACAAATTGGTGGAATTATTTCGAGGATTTTCGACTTTTTCAATATTTCCAAGTGTTATTATTACCTTACGAATCGCAATTTTCAACTTAGGACAAATATCCTAATTCAAGGAATAGCGAGATGTGATCTCAATGGGCCCTCCAAATTTCAAGTCAATTGGTTCATTCGCTGCTAAAATATCTTTGCCCTGAGTTGCAAAAAGGCAGTTTCGAGAAAAAGGCGTTTCAAGTTGTTTCGTGCAGTCTCGATGGCATTGCCCTTGCTTTTTCAAAGCTCAATAACTCCGACAATTTTGTAAGTACGTTAATAATTTGTTAATAAATCAACCTCAAGACTATTCAACTTTACAAAAATCCAAAAACTGAAAAATTGAGAACGTGAAAACCGCGGAATCTAAGATTTCAAGGTTCTAACCTCTCGAGCCAAAGAAACTGAACCGTATCCTCAAAAAGTTCGGTTGTTCAATTCATTATTTGTGGATAACACTTTTCTCAAATTTCTAAGCAACAAAGTTCATAGATTTTCGAAACACGTTATATTTGTAATACTTCGAAATATCGAAATAATTCGCTGAGCATTATTTTCCAATTTTCGTCTTGGCTTTGGCAGTAATTGAATGGCCAGTAACTGTCCTATGTATCGCAGATGACTATTGTCGGGTCTGTTGAGTTATTGCGCTTGTGAAAACAAATATGCACGTGCACGTGGGTAATGCTATAAGTGTACGGCAGTTGCAACGGTAACGAAGGTAACCGGAGAGCCAGAGTTGCCGTTGGAGTGCATAAGCGCGCGAGGCCCTAATGGGCAAAATGCGATCATACGTCAAATAAATTCGTTCTCATATTTTAACGGTTCGCCGGGTTCGGTACCGAACGTGTTGTGTGGATCAAAACAATTTGTACCACCGGCTTATTGCCTCGAAACAATTTTTCATTACAACAATTTACGTTGTACCGACTTCAATAACAACAAACAGTTCGATTGCAGAAATAGTTCGTAACTGTAATATCAAATATTTTAAGACGATGTACTAGATAGTGAATAGGCATTCTAAGTCCTTATTTTCAGCGGTAGATGGCGCGCGGGCGGCCACAATTTGGACCATATGAATTGCTAATTTTGTCAGTTTTCTCGATGGGTTACGCTCGCGTCATCGGAAAAGTATTGTTCTTGGTAGTTATGACGAAATATAACATCTACTATATGCTAAATTGTGTATCGTAAGATTTCTCATGTTGCCGTTCTCGTCGTTTTTTTTTTTATTCGAGTCTCATGAATGAAAATTCATGATATTTTCAAAGTACCCATTGCCCCGTCGGTAATCAAACCTATAAATTTTTTTTCGAATTAAAAAAACAAAATGGAAACGTCTGAGATCCTTGATTAGTTCTGAATGAATTTCCAAAGTCTCATAAAAATTCATTCAGCAATTATTGACGAAAGCATGACCATCCCTTTCATCTAATTTCACTTTTTGAGCGGTGATCCTACTTACCTACGGTGATGTGCTGCTGCTCGGTCAATAACAGAAAACTGTAAACCATTTTTCTTCAAAACGATTGATCCCTGCGACGAGACTCAAAATCACTCGACTGCCTCTCAAGGTTCTTCAGTCAATCGTTCTCGTCTTTTATCCTTTCACTCGATCGTGGGGTGGAACAACACGTTTTCGAGTTTCGGCTATCTCGCTCGCACTCGTAGCAATCTGAAACAGCCAAACCGTAGGTAAGCACAACACCTTAATAACAACAAACATTTCGACGTAAAAAACACCTCGCCGGTAACTCGAATTTCAAAGATTATAACAGGCCGGAAGTGTTGGAAACCGTCGTAAACAAGTGACAACGGATGCATTTTTTTATTCAGAGAAAGCCATAATTGAAGCGGAATACAATCGGACGTAACTTTCGTTTGTTCGTTTGTTTTCGTTTTTTCCTTTTTTTTTCTGTTTCACGGCTGACCGAGAGCGGAGTAATTGCGAGTGACGATGGAGTGACGAAACGTTTCCGCAGTGGACAAAGGCGAACGTCGTGCGTTGTAGCGTTCGAACAGAGAGGGCCCCCGGGGGTTGTAACAAATGTTCCTGGATGGCAAGCAAATCGACGCACGTCGGTGCAAGAGCGTTGGTAACTCGTTGCCGGCTGTTAACGCGCCGATGGTGCATCGCCCGCAGGGTGGGGCGACCTTTGCTTTCCTGGAAATTCTATCGGAGGAAATTGCTCTTTGTGATCGGCCGCAGCTTGCCACTCCGAATTCGTGTTTACGAACATTTTTGTTTCTCATTTCAGTGGTGCTCAAACGATTGAGTCACACAGACCATGGTTTGACTCAAAATTGTGGCAAAAAAAAGTTATCCAATTCGTCACCTGAGAATCGGATGCTGCGCATTGACGCTAATGCGATGACTGCGCAGTTACCGTGATCGCTGATTGGTCTGACGTTTGATTCACCACTCGCTGCTTCAATCGACATGAGGACTGATCCAAAAACCAATTTCGATAATGGAGGTCGAAGGGTGACGGTATTGTTATAATTTCATGGATAAAAAAAATGTATAGAGTGCCTAGCCGGTTCAGCATGAGAGATTTGACACCCATACGTATGGAGTCCAAATTGGCGCCACACATTAACACCTATGAGACGGAAAAATTTCCTCAAGTCTCAGCCTTGAAGAAGTATTTTTCTATTAACGCAACATTTGAGTTATGGAGGGGGAAACAAAATCAAAAAACTACTTTTTATCATATTATTTTTTCAAATTTGTTGAAGTGGTGCAACATCCGGCCAGTAAATAATAATAATGACAAAATAATAATTGATATATTAATAATAATTTGATAAATAGATTTAGATAATAATAAGAATTTAATGATAATTGAATAGACATTTATAAATCAATAGTGATAATTCAATGATCTATAGATGATAATAGTTGATTAAAATTAGAAGTAGACATTTGTCGACAATATGGTATATTATTTTTTTTTTTTTGTTATCTTGAGAATTTTCGTCTTGAATAATGCTATGCAATTAGTAGTGCCTATCATATTGCCAAAGGTCCAACGACCTAAGTTGTTCTCGGCCGAGAATAAAATAATTTTTATTGTTTTTTTTTTTTTGTAAAAATCCGGTTTACCCTCGGATTTCTTCTTTTTATATCAGATCAGTTTACGATACGCATAGAGAACATGACAAGCATGACGTAAAGGTGTGACCAAAAATAAAAGCATAGTAACTAAATGACTTTTAGTGTTATCGTCCATGAGTCACCGAATGCCGTGTTGATGGTCAATTTATTTTGCTGGCGATTCGACAGGGACCTCCTCCACCCCGCTGGTTCTCTTTTACAAGCTGGTTCTGTCGGTATACGATGGCAACCGCAGCCCTCCGCGCTTTTGCGACGCTTACGACGCCACGCATGCACTCACGCAAGCACAAACAATAACGATAATGACTTTAACAGGGACCATCTGCTGTCGTAAAAGGGAAGCGCTACGCAGCACGAGACTCGTCGTGAATCTCATTGAAAACTACCGCACGAAATCTCGCGAGCCTTTCAATTGTGACGAATGTAATCATTTTTGGGCATCGATACGGGCTATTCCACGTATAATCTTCGATCGTACGACTCAGTTGTGTCGAATAATTTTAAAATTCACAAAAAAATATGTATCTTTAAGAAGAGCGAATTGCTTTGAAGATTGCACGTTTGCAATATGGAATTCCCAAGCTAACACTGAATATCTGGAGTTAATTTTTTTTTGTTACGTTTTTCTCGTAATGATTTTTTATCGTTATTTGAATGCAATCATTGTTTTTTTGTCATCACGATATTTGTGATTGAGTTCGCTGAATGACTAGTTTGAGTTAAACACAACTTAGTCGATATTATTAATATTATCAATTATATTATTTTTAATAATTGATTATTATATTATTATTGATATTATTAATGATATTAATCGAATTCAGAAATAATGTAACGATCTTGGAAAATCAAAATTCAAATTCAACGATGAAGCTTTGAAAACCTTCTCATACTTTTCAATATTTTCCGTCGGAATAACGAACATTCATCATTAAATCGTCAATCAAACATCTTATGATTACAGATAATTAATTCGAGATAAAACAAATTATAAGATTAATTAAATTCAAGATAATCCAACGACCTTGCATTCATATTCTCATCGACAATATCAGATAAGATGCGGATTATGAAAATACTGTACCTTCATCCATTGTGATGCGAGTACGTAATCGTTGCAGCCTGGTCATCCGAGAATCTCGTACTATGGCTCGTTGTAACGATATTAACGTTGACCGACCGTAGTTTCTTCGAGACGCGGCTCGAAGCAGCTCATATTCAAAAGTCGATCATCCAACAACACGAGCAGCATCCTTATGCTAAACGCTTTGAATAATAATGCGAATATAAATCAGTGTTTCGTTACTCGGTGCATCAAGCGTTATTTATAGTCGTGCATAAACGACTCTCTCGGGTTCTTCGTGGCCAACGTTTAACCGTCGTGAAACTTTGCTATCTCGAAAATGCACGCTTGCGAAACGCTGTTTAGTCGTCGACAGTTTTGAAGTTCGTGATTAAACAAGTGTTTATGTATATATCTATACGTATATATTAGGGTGGTTCTTATTTGGCCTAAAAGAAAAAAGATATCGTTACCCATCTTCCAAATTATTTTAGACCATGAAAAAGGAATTTCCATTTTTTTTTTCGATTTTTAAATTCACCCTCTGCATTGCCTGAATTTATTTGAAAGTTATTAAAATCGTTTTTTTTTCTACAAAAACGTTCGGGATAAGAAATCTGAAAAAAATATATATTGTAGACAATTATCCCAAAAAAGCAACCAAAAATGTTGGCAACTAACTGGCAAACATAACCTAAAAAAAAATTAAAATTAATTTTTTTAATAAAAAAAATTATTAGAAATCATTTTTTATTTTAAATAAAAATATTTTTTTTCTCCGACCGTTCGTCACCTAATAATAATCCAACCATAGAAGACGATTACATTAATTTGGGCAAAAAGTTTATCATACCTAAAGATGTAAAAGTGTCGATAACGTAATGAATCATCAAAAAGCTCAATCAAAATCAAAAGCTCGTCAAAGTATCGGCCTACCATCAAACCTATCCACGTTCGCACGAGCGCGAGTCGAGTTATGTTGATCGATGGCTAGTTGCAGTCATTATATTCGCATTTTCGCGAGAAAGCGAGTGAATTTTTTCCTGGGATCAAGTGCGCTGCCCGCTCCACATTCTTTCGAGCTCCACATTCTCCGGTTATCCATAATCCTATAACGCGGCGGCTCTTCCTACTGGGTAATAGTTATGGGTTATTCGTTCGGCGAATAACTAATGCAATCGCTTAGCCAAGACCCCCGCGTTTGCGCAGTCGTATACTAGTTCAACGAACCCACACGGAGGTGGAACATTTTTTTCTTTTTTTTTTCGTGGCCGCTGGCTTTCCTATTTGGGATGCCCTATCGAATCCGTGCTATAATGTCACAGCCTCATCCGTTCACGTCGAAACCGTTCGCTTCCGGTGGACACCGGCAACACACACACACACAGCTCTAGCCAACGTCACCACCTAGGCTTTGATCTACAGTAAAACCTCTCAATGGTCAAACTCGCAATATTTCAAAATGCCGCTGCTGAATATCTTTCGACCAAATGCAGTGGTTCTCAAATCAACGTGATTTAAAATGTATCTCATAAACGCGCGCATCATAAAATCATAAAATTCAGCAATATTCAGTTCTTCTTCGAAGTTTTCAGCAATTTGACTACAGACACAATTTTCACAATTTGACTATAGATTTGTAAAAAAAAAATATTATACATTCAAAATAATTATTTGTATTTTCAATGTGCTCATGCAGTTGACTATTCTTGACTAGTCAACTAGAATAATTGTCTAAATTTGTGGATTAGGTTTTCACAATATTGGACATTCAGTTAACAATCGTAGAAAATTGTAATTTTCATTTATAACTCTGCACTTACCTTTCGGTTGGTTTGTCTTACATACAACTTTTTTTTATTGTTTCAATTAGTTCATTATTATTTTCTTGTAAATTCACAGCTGATGCAGAATCTATCAGATGCTTTGATCTGAGAGTCACTGGTTTCATGTCGCCAGACACTAACATAGTTATATCGAACTGTTTCCCTGTTGGTCAATCGATCAACCTCGCAATAGTACAATCCCGCCCATTTATACCCCAGATTTTGAACTATTGACAGGTTTTACTGTATTCCCTTGTCCATCAACGTCGTTAATGGGAGTCATCTATGATGACACAATTTTCCAAATTCATTCGATAGTCATCAGATAACATTTTTGATATCACTATTATGAAGCCTTGCGCTTTCTACATTTTTTTCAGTGTCGAGTCTCGGCCACGAAACTGACGCGTGAGTATCGCAATACATCATGAAGCCCCTAACGTGCCATTCTGACACGAGAAAGTACCACGGAATGTCGTTCACCAAACTGCTTCGACGAAGGCGTTGGCCGGCTCGACTGGCCCATGCAAATATAAATCATTGTTTTTGCATAAGCATCGTGATTCGCATACACGAGTGTTATAGATGCGCAAGCTTGACAGAACTAACGGATCAGGCGACTACCGGCGTCGGCTAGCCGCTAACGACGGATTTCGCATGGCAGCTAGCGAGCCATGTGCCTGGCAATCTTGTATGCAGGTCTGAAACTTGCGACCGGTGAGGAACGGCCCCTCCAGTGATGCAGCGAGGGTGCTGGAGGCCGTGGGAATATTTATCTCCGTTTTGGCCACGGCTGTCTTCATGCTTGCAGGTTATGTTCAGTCGCGAATCCAATCGTGGAGTCGAGCAGTCGAAGTAAACAGTTTCGCGACCAGTCTCCACCATTGAAATTCCAACAAGGTTCTGCACCAGAAGAACCAGAAGAACTTTGATCAATAAAAAAAATATAGGCTTAGTGGCAATCTTCCTACTTAACTTCACTTGTAACTTACTTTAACAGTATGAAGGCTAGACAGGAGAAGATGCAATGGTGAGTGCCTGAAATAGAGAGAAGTTCATCAGGAAAAACGGGGCCCAATAATGCCGCTTGATGACGCTCGTAACCGGCGAGAAGCCGACCAAGCAACAGATTGAATGGCATATATATGTACAGTTCATGAATCATTGGAGCCAAGAGACCTAACCCAACGACTCTATTTCGACATTCCATGCCAGCCAAGCGGAACGGAAGTGCAACTCCGATGGTTGGAATAGGCTGCCAACCTATCGCAGTGTATGATAAAATGATCATAATATATATATATATGAGCGTCTGTCCTCTCTGCTGACTTTAAATTGTAGGTCGGGGAATCCTAAAAAGAAAAAAAAGGCATGAGACCGACAAAAAATTGTGAGGCGACGAAACAGGCGGTGGAGAATTTGCCAGTCGAACGTTTTTGCTTTTCCCACGAATATAATCCGATATAACCGTATGAAAAAATTGTCGATGCAGGTACTCTAGAAGATGAATTGTCTCGTCCATAGTTGTCACGACATTTAGGGACTTTCGTTTTCTCCCTTTTGAAGCCTCACGATTTGGGAGCGCGGGAAACTTCACCTAGTTATGGGCAAATGATTAGCATTGGACTAGAAGGGTCATGATAAGCTTAACACTTTCATTTATTCTTTTGGATCCGATTGGAACCTCGGTCCTTGGAACCACCAGAATCAAAATTTGGAAATGATCTGGTTAAGAACCATTCCAATGAATATAGTATGATATGATCGGATCAGTATCTAAGATGTAGATGCAAGGATTTCATATAAGATAGCCCATCTGGTGCATCATGATCATGATGGCAATCAGCCCCACTCATAGCTTAGGCTTACTCGCCTTGATTTTGATTTCCTTTTTTTTCAATAATCTACGTTTAAAGTTGGGTGTCCTCCTGCCTGGGCTCCAGAGTTTCCTGCTGTGTTGGCCATCATATGCCATATGCTGCGAATCAACTGCCATTACGACTTGATAGACCGTCTGACGTCTTCCAGTCAGGGTGGGCATTCATTCAACCAAAATGTATTTCAAATACTTTGTAACTCAATAACCATGATTAATTATCACGCAAAAATCAATATTTTCACATTTCTGTGATAATTACGACTAGTTTACGTAAATTATTATCGCGTATACAGTGTTAATAATACAATGGATTGAAATACTTAATAAATCCGGTAAAATCTATTATCATTCAGTCCGAATAGAATTCGAAATACATTTTCATTGAATGAATGCCTATCCCCGCTTCCAGTACACATTCCTATCTTCCCTAATCAAACGTCCATCCAACAAAAAAGTTTATTTATACCGACATCTTGTATTCTCCTCAATCAGCCATATTTCTACTAATTCATGCAATCCATTGTTCACGCAATATAACAATTCCACTTGTTTCGCCGAAGAAGCAATCCCAACTCTAGTAGGCGGCTAATAAACGCGGGTCTGTGTGTGTATGACAACAAATTAAACGATCTTGAGCACTTGTGCGACGAATCGACGGGTTCTGGTGGGGGATTTGAGTCTGCCATCACGCAAATGGTTTGGATGACTCGTCCAACGCATTATATTCCATCGGTGACGGTTCAAACGAAGTTCTCGTCAACGATATCCGACAGAGTCCAATGCGATGTCACGTTTATTTCGATCCATGGCCATGACTGACAGCGCAGGCAGCTCCCCCCCTTCCCTCCCCCCACCGCCGCCGCTATTACGGTATCGCCTCGTGCGTCTCGCCTGGTCTATCCGATTCGTGACCCGTTCATTCAATGGGCTTTCACGCTCTTCCACATACACAACAATGTCGTATGTCGCGTACAACCGATGATGGACGCAATTCGTGCGACTCGTGGACAACAGTCACAACGTCCGTCGGCTCTTTGCCGTTACTACCGACGTGATCGTCGCGGTACGGTCTAAAGGGGCATATACACCTAGCAAGCGATAAAAAAGGAGATAAACAAGATGGGAGTTGGAAATTCGGAATTTGCTTCCTGGGCATTCTACGTAGTGAACGAAGATTCCTCTATGAGGAAGCATTCTCGTTGTTTTTTTTTTTTTTCACTTTCCATTGGACTTTCCCATAGAAGAATCCCCATAGAATCTTCTGACTACGTAAAATTCGGAGGAAGCAAATTGCAAACTGCAACTTGCTTATCGATGGATTCAGCTCGAATGTAATACCAAATATCTGTGGGCATAACTCTATGTATATGTGAATAACTATTTGGACGAATATCCCAAAATTTGCGGACCCCAGTGTCGTAAACGACATTTTTTGAAAATTTCTGAATGTAACAAAAAAATTGGTCTTATCGTTTCCGCGTTATTCATCAAAGTTCCTCTTATATTTTTTCAAATAAAGAAAAATTAAAAAATGGGTTACACCATGGAAATATGACTCTTGAGAAAAAATCGTTGATAAGCATTCTAGAATAGTTAATTTAGCGTATGACTAGAGGCAATGATTTTTAATTTTTTTTCATGGAAATCGAAAGTGTTTAACATTTTTTTTGTGTTTCTTATTTACGACTTCTCATCAGTTTTTTTCGCAATAAGGGAAAACGAATGTTTTTAACGAAAATCCGTCTCATCATACACTACAAAATTCTTTTCTAAATATCACCCGTAAAATTGAACGAAATTAGCCGAATGGTTTTCGACTTGCGAGCCCACCTTGGCTACAACTCAGCTAATTTTCGAAATTTCTTATCGAAAGTCTAACTACATAATAAATTCTGAACAGTTATCCTGTTCAAAAATGTGAGGGAAAAATAATCGATTTACAGGTGTATGCGCACCCTTAATCGAGTATAATATGGAGCAACGTGCACGCTGTTGCTGCTCTCCCCCTCTCTCTCATTCTCTCTCTCTCTTGCTCGTCGGACATCCACAAAAAGTGGTTTTATCCGTCGTGGACTTTGCTACGGTTATGTATTTGCACACACACAAAAACACACATACACACATACAAACATACACACGAGGGAAAGGAGAGCCGGCGGAAATGCTAACCCGCGGCGATTTCTCGATTCTGAAACGCGTGTGTCTCGTTAATAATCCGGGTTTTCGAACTCTCCGCGGGCGAAATAAAACACCGCGAGATCGACGACACACGCGAATGTCTGAGAGTCGCGATTTCGAAGCACCCGGGAAAGTCGATCCCTCGCTTTGTTTCAAGCACGTACATTATATATTCTTCATGCAACATTTGCCGATCGCAAAAAATGCTGAGTATGCGCTAATTCGTTAGTCGTTCGAGACGTCCCCATGAACGTGTGTACTAAGCAGGGTGATAAATCGTGCCCGAAATGAAACTTCTGACAAAACTCAACTCGGTGTAATCGAATATCACGGGTGCTATATTTATAACGAGTATGACGAGCACGTGAGGGATTGAATTGTGTTATCGCAAACTAAAACGACTTATTAGTGATATTGCACGTATCGTCAGTGAGAATAATTATTTTACAGACGATTTTTCAGCGACGAAAATAGTTACGTCATTTGATAACGAAAATTACAAGCCTTATTGTTAGTCATAAGTATTAGAAGGTTCTCATGAGGACCCAAGTAAAAAAATTATATATATCTAGTTTATCTATAAACTATAAATAGGAGTGGGTCTATATAGCCTATGTATAGATTATATATAGACTATGAATAAACTTGCATAAACTATGTATACCCAAGTGGAAAAAAAAGATATAAACAATTGATAGATTATATTCAGAACTGGACATACGTTTTTTATATGCAAACTATACATAATCTGCATCGATACCGTACGTATCTATGGTAAATAATCAGCATAGATACCATAAGTATCTATCGTATCTATGCAGATTATGTATAGTTTGCATATAAAAAAACATGTGACCACTTCTATATATAATCTATCAATTGTTTATATATTTTTTTTCCGCTTGGGTAGCAGAGATTGACATCTATTCAATGAAAATGTATTTCAAATAGTTTATGAAACTATGATCAATGATCACGCATAAATCAATATTTTCACATTTTCTAATGTTTGGTAATAATTAGAAATCATTATTACTATTTTATTAAATTAATTAGTAGTAATTATAATCAATTTTCGTAAATTATTATTTTACAATGGATCTAAATATTTAATGAAACCGGTAAAATCCGCTAAATCATTTACTTCGAAAAGTAAGTATAGTTTATGTATAGTCAATCCATAAATTATACATAGACTATATATGCCTGGTCCCATGTATAGTTTATATATAATTTTTTCACTTGGGAATTGTTCGGGTAGTCTGGCTAAAGTTCAGTGATATAGACGTACCCCAAAGGGGTGAAAATCAATAGCAAAACGGAATTTGATAACTGCTGATTTTTTTTATAAGGTAGTAGGAGCTGATATTTCCCTCCGGTTCATGAAAATCCCAAACGTTTTGGCCGGTGGAAAGATAGGAGACATCATTAAAAAATGTTAACCACCTCATTAAAAAAAATCAGTCGTCCATCCATTTTCCACTCCTCGACGTTGTCAATCCGAGTGTGTCCTTTGTAAGTAAGAAAAAAAACAAATATTTTCACCGTCGAGTGAACACGAAGCTCGAGTGGATTGAAGAAAAAAAAACATATTTCAAGTTTTTCGAGTGTCTGGTTTCGTCGTTTGGCAAACAAGATTTGCCAGGGGTTGAGGACTATCGTGGGTAAAAATTGGGGGAGGAGTAGAGGGTGGGTGGAGGTATAATAGCCGAGTGCAAAGCCATCAAGGACGAGGAGGGGGGGGGGCAGTCAATGAAGAGCTGTGGAAAGAAGGTGATGACGATGCACAGATGCACGAGAGGGGAAGTCCAGGTGCGAGTCACATCGGCACGCGACCGAGCCCGAAGGCCCCGAAATGAGCATTAAAGGGCACAGAGCCCGATGCCGACGCCCGGTCGCGCTATAAAACGAATGAAGCGAAGAAAACGAATGGGGGCCGGCCGGCCCAGGTATGAATGACTCCCACGTCCGGACTGAAAATTTTGACGAAAACTTCACTCGGTGTAATCGTATATATCACGGTTGCTATATTTATAACGAATTTGACAAGCACGTTAGGGGATCGAATTTTGTTATTGCAATAACTACGACGTACGAGTTATATTGCACGTATTGGAAAAAATTATATATAGTCTATACCCAAGTATAGAAATTATGTATAAACTATATATGGGATTGGGCATAGATAGTTTATATATAGATTATATATAGACTATACGTAAACTATATATAGTCTATATATAATATATATATGAACTATGTATGCTTAATACCATTTATAGTTTATATATAGATTATATATATTTTTTTACTTTGATAAAAAAATATATATGGGGGTGATATATAAACTGTATATGGGACTGGGCATATACATAGTCTATGTATAGACTATGGATAGACTGTGCATAGACTATGCTTGGACAGTGCATATTCAGGTAAAAAAATTATATATAGTCTATGTATAAATTATATAGATATAGATAGCCTATATATATATAGGCTATCCATGCTCAATCCCATATATAGTTTATTCATAATTTGTTAACTTGGGTAAACTATGTATAGACTATGTATACACTTTACATAGACTAGACATACACTATATATCGTCTATATAGAAACTATATATGTCCAATCCCATTTATATTTTATGTATATGTTATCTTGACTTAGAAATTTAAAAACAAATTGAAGGATCGATTCTCAGTCGTGTTAATTAATGTTAATTAATCTTATAACGAAGAACGAAACCCAAAAAAAAAAAATCAGAACCCACCAAACTCACTCAAAAGAACCCAAAACAACCTAAAGGACAAAAACATATGTCGAATTATATGTTAAACAGGATAATGATGATACAAAATTTGTTGAAGAAGATAATGCTGAAATGAACGTAGCTGAAAATGATCGCGTTGAAAGAGATGATGTTGAGTTTTACGTTGACCTAGCCCGAAGGCCCGAAATGAGCATTGAGGGGCACAGAAAGGCTGTGTTGCCGACGCCCGGTCGCACTATAAAATGAATGGAGCGAAGAAAACGAATGGCCCAGGTATGAATGGCTCGCGGGGATCGTGTACGTTCACGATGGTGGAAAAAAAAATTGCGGTCGGCGGAAAATTGCCATTGAGCTATGCCAATTAAACGTTTTATCGTAAGTTGAATTATCCCGTTCGTGCGTAACGCACGTGGTGGCTCGTCCATTGGTCCTGGGGGGAGGGGTGTTTTGGGATTCATCGAGATACGATTTAACGGTAAAACGACGATGGGAGAAACGCTCGAGCATGGCAACTGGTACGTTAAGTCCACTGTATATACATAAACGATGAGAAATGGTGTCATTGTTTTCGACTGCAGCATGTGGTTATAAAGAATTTTGTTTTATTTCATCCATGTACTTGCGATCGAACTGATATCGTTTCATGAAATATTTATATAACACTTTGCGTGAGGGAGAACGAGAGCCACACGAATTGTTTTGCAATTGAGGTTCAACCGAGGGATAGGAAACAATTTTTTTTTGTAAATTTAGCTCGGACTGATGTGGGAAGAGGGGGTCGATTCGATTCCCAAGTCAAAATTTCAACTCCTATTCAATTAAAAAAATTCACTAGATTGTTATATTATTATATATACAGATAATATCGAATATTTGATAAATATTAAATGGTCACCCGAGGATTTGGAATAATTGTTAATGAACATAATAAACAACCATCTAGTAAAAATTTGTTCCTCACTGTTTACCGATCGGAAATCGTTTTGATGACAATTTTTGGAGCATTCAACTCTGATAAGAAAATTGAAAAAAGTCAAAAAAGATTTCAAAAATTTCAAAAATGTCAAACTTTGATCTCCTGGAATATTCGAAGGATGAAAAAAATAGAAATGACGTAATCAATAATGCCGACCGGAAACACTCGTAAAAAAAAACAATAATAATAATCCAGGAAACCGGAGTTACGGTAAATTACAAAATGATCGGTGGTCGTCGAAAACGAACACGAACGTAAGCAGTTGGTTTAACAATTCACCACCGGCATTATCCCGCAATGAAAGTTACACACTCGTTACTCCGGGATTCACAGTGCTGTGCAAACCTAATTAGCGAGTCGTCGGTAGCATGGACACGAAGAAGAAAAAAAATGTTAGCTTGGACACATCACGACGAAAAGGCCCGGGCAAACACAGTGTCATTAATCTCTGGACCGTACAAAACCTTAATTACGGGTATTTTCAATTCTTCCGAATGTGTTTTTTTTTTTTTCAATTAACGAGGTCGAAATTCGAGAGTATTTTTCATGACACAGATTTTCATATTTTCTCGACTTACTGAAATGCACATGCTCAATTATTAATCGTCAACTCCTTGACAACCATCACGAACCACGCGTCATTGTCGATATTGCTCAACCCTTGCTCTGTCCTCGTTGATACCGTTTCACAATTATAACTTCGCAAAAAAAAAAAAGTAAATCTACTACTTATTCCCATTATCGCCTCTCGTGTACTCCATTAAGTCAGCAATGCGTGTTGCTGATATTGTGCACGATGTTACGCAACGAGAAGAATCTTTTATGCGTGTAATCGTGGTTACGTAACAGTGGAATTTATATCGACGATTGAGAGGATAAAAGTGGACGTCACGAGACTGCTAGAAAAATATTTCCCTCTCCCTCTCTCTCCCTCGCTCTCTCTGTCTTTTGGCACGGTGCTTCGAAAGGGGCGTCAGCCTCAGGGTACGAAATAAAAAGGGCATTTATTCGTCCATTCATTCATGTCCTCTTAGCGTCAAGATTTATTCAGTATTTGAATAATTGTTATGATTATCAATGTGACATTTCATAATTTTTTTTTGTTTGTATTTTATTTAATGTTTATATTTGTAAGCTTTGCTGCCATTCAATTTCATCGTTGATGATTCTATGTTGTATACTAAATTGCCTAAATTAGTACATATGTCATAATAGAACAAATTGATTAATCGATACCCCATCCCCGCTCTCACGCTCTTTCTCTCTCTTTTATTTTGAGTTTTATTGGTGTTATCATTTCTGTAATTTGCATGAACTATGAATATTGCTCAAAAGGGTTACTAGGGTTTAATAAACAAATAATCAACCCCTCTCTCTCTCTCTCTCTCTCTCTCTCTCTCTCTCCCTCTCTTTGCCATACTTGACTAGAGATCCAGTGAAAATTAATAATTTGTCAAAGTAAAAATAAAAAGTAAAAATACAACGTAAAAATGCTAATTTAAAAAAATATTAAAAAGTTTGTAGTAGGTATCGACCAACAATTCTTTATTCGCTCCGCCACCGCCATTTTGTCGAAAACAATATTAACAAAAAATGCTCAACCATCTTTAAAGTACAGCCAACAAAGACCTTCAAACAGATTTTGTGTTGAATGTGTTGCAATATTGTTATAAGCAAATTCTCAAAATTAGTCGATTTTTTTCCATATGTACAATAACCCTTTAAATAATTTCGTTATTGTTTTTTTTTTTTTTCGTTGTTCAATTAAAAATTTCGATGAGACCGCAGAATGGCGGTATCAATCGACATTCACGCATCGAGTCTGAATGTTGCACGCATGGTACACGCGTGTGCTGCTGTAGGACCGTCGCGGATGGTTGGTTTCTCGTGGCGGCGAACAACACACACACACACACCCCCACACACACATCGGCATCAGCAGCATTGCGGCGGCAGAGGCACAGCCAGAGTCACGGAGTTCTTCCGTTCGTATATACGGAGACGCCACGGGTGCTTGTGGGTCCCGGCCGGTACATTTTCTGTCAGTCGACGGCAGACCGCGGGGCGAGCCGGTCGAGAAAACACGACCGTTCGTACAATACGAGGACACCTCTCGGATCAAGGTTTCCCTCGTAGACCTCAATCACGCTGCTTCATCAAAAAAATCTACATAATCATTATTATCGATTGATTGTGATTTGATTCGATCGTTTTTAATCGTCATTCGTTTATGAAGCTTTGAACGAAGTGCTATCTAATTTTTTGTACCTACAATCACGAGACTCAGGTCTTTTTTTTATTCAACTCTTGGTTCGAGTTCGAGATATTATTATTATTATTATTATTATTATTATAAAGAAATAAAATAAAACGCGTTAAATCGTCAATGACCGATCTGCTCGTCGCACTTTCATTCACTCGCACAAATACGTATTTTCTTCTCACTCCATCACGACCATTGATGACGAAAAATAATCGAAAAAAAAAAATCACAAAAATGGAAAAAAAAATTGCTAATCAATAAATTTCGTTAAGACGAAAATTTTTTTTTTCTGACGAACCGAACGATTCGATGTTCAAGATCGAAGAGTAATCACGACAGTCGAGACGAACGACGCGAAAGACGAAGAATTAAAAAAACAAACAAAAGAGAAAAAATTGAACATAATTATCGTGGGATTAGTGACTATGGAAGTTTGATGCCTTTCTCGTAGCTGATTGTTTGTATGCAGTAGTTGGAGTTGGAGCAACGATTGCCGGAATATTTGTACACACACACACACACACACACACACACACACACACACACACACACAAACACGTGTATGCAAAGTCGTGAAGGAAAACGATTGAAACGTTATCGGTGGCTTATCGATGGTACATTAATAACGCGAACCGATGAAGAAGCAGGAGCACGAGGAGGCTGGCCACGAGTGTGAAACTACGAGATAACGAGCGCTAATGGAGAAGTGAATGCAACGATCGGTTTTCGTTTTTGTTTTTTTTTTTAATTTTTTTTATTCAAAGCCAAGACTGCAAAGATCGCGGTTTTCAAACCCGTTCACCAGTGCGATCGAACCCTTTCGCACTCGATTGATCAATTAGCGATCGTTGAGTCTTATCGAACAACTCGGTGACACGCGACACACGATTATCCACGTACCAACGTCACACTCAACAACATCGACACCTCCATCTTGTTCACCATCAAACAAAAATAATACAATCAAACGTTAATCCGAAAAAAAGTTAATAAATGAAAAAATTAAAAATCGAAAAAAAGAATAAATTATAAATTATTATCTAAAATTTCACGACAAGCGTTTGGAATATGGGAGACAAAAATTGTTCACGATAATGAAAAGAAGAAAGAGAAAGGTTGTGAATGATAATTGATCGATTGATTGGATTGGGATCGAGGAAAGATGAAAAATGTGAATGAAGAAATAAAGTGAAATTTTGAAGATTTTTGGACTTTTGGAAACGTGTGGTTTGGCTTGTTGGTCTGCGTATGTGTGAGACGTTTTGGATCGACGAGGAATTAGTGGTTGTTAGGTCGTTGTTTTAGTGGACACAAGTGAGGGGAATTGTAAACGTGACGTTAAACTCTGTTACAACACGATGGGGAGTCACGTGCTGATAAGAAAAGCCACGAACTCGTCAATGCCATTTCCATGGTTTTGAATAGTCGAAGAAAATAGTGACGTGTGAATTGTCGAGCGTTAGAACCGGAGTTTCGTTGAAACGGTCACGTGGAGCGAGAAGAAGATACATCGTATAGATACGATATTAATAATGCCGTGGATAAAGTGTCTGGGTGGTGGAGGTGGCGGTAAGACGAGGCGTGGAAAATCGCTGACTGTCAGTCAACCCGTTCACCTGCTCGTCAAGGTCGGTATTCATAAACTCACGTTATCCATTCATATGTTTTCGTCGTGAATTCATTTTATTCGTATATGACGTGTATAATATACATATATATATATTGTCGTCGTTGTTGTTATTTGTGACACCATTTTTTTTTTTAAATTTATTATCAACCGGTTGCGTTTAGTTATCTTAACAACTGGTTGAAAAATTATTTTGCTAGTGATCAACATTTTTTCCATCCGATAATCGTGTTTATTATTTTTATGGTGAAATTTTAGGTTTTTTTTGCTCTTTTTCCCTTCTAATTAGATATTGATGCTTCGTTTTTAATCACGATGGATTATTAATGATTCAAACAATATTATTATTGATAATAAAACTATTAATTTCTGCCTATTATCGTATTAGGAATATGTTGTATTGCTTCGTTTTGCATTGATGAGGTATTTTGTGTTCGTCCACTATTTTCAATATTAAAGAGTGACAACACTTTTTTTGTTTTTGTTTTTTCAAATTAATTTATACATTTTTTTTACAATAAGGGTCAAAGGGTTCGATACGTTGTTTCTCGCTGTCTCATGCTAGCAGAAAGTTTTTTTTTTTTTACTTTAGTATTCCTAATAAATTCAACACATATTGGGGTCGGTTTGCATAATCTTTGTCGGAGTTTTTTTTTTCGTTTCTCACGATTATTGTTCTTATTGTGTGGAAATGATTGTTCGCTGGAGAACGTTGAATGAATAAATGCAAAACACAGTCAGTTTGAGGATCATTATAGACATTGGAATCGACGATTTTACTTGTCTGTGCAACAGAAGTCAGTGAAAACATTGCTTTTAGACCGCAAACTCGACGAAAAACGTTTATCGCAATTTCGACATTGAAGCTTAACGTCCGTGGATACAATTTATTTATCTCTTTGGAAATGTGAAAATTATCTTCGTGGCTCGGTAACTTCGGGAAAAGTTTATAGTCGCGAGTCGCAGTTTAACGACCGCCCGAGTTGCGGTTATACGAAGTTAACTCGAACATATATACATATATATATATAGATGTCCAAACGACTCTGTACACATCGCAATTTTCCCAATATTATACACTGTCGATCTTCCACGACAAAAATATAACATAAAATAAAAAAAAAGAACAAAGGAAAAGTTAAAAAAAAAAAGAAAATACGTATGAAAAAAATAACACTGATCGATCACTTAATATCAGGTCTGGATACGCAAAAATTATTCGGTTATTAAATATTGTTATTACCCATGTTAATAAATGCAGTATCGAAAGGTTGAAAAATCGTATCGATCGCTCGAGGCCCATCGACGACGGAATCTCTCTCGTGTGCAATAATAACTCAAGCGATATCGGGATGCGGTCCTGGATTTTTTAATTTATCGTTGACGTAACGAATAAGAACGAAAAATGATCGATAATCGATTTACCGATCAACTCGAAGTTTTTTGTTTTTTTTTTAACTTCGTTGACTCTGTACGTGCGGTTGAAACTTTCACGTTAAAAAAATTGTGAATTACACATTGCCGTGTGGCTAACAAGCTGCTACGAGTTGTGCGTGTGTTCGGACGCACGCGTGTGCATCAGCAGTCCCCAAATCGAAGACTTGCAAATATCGAAATATCGATTGTATGAATAAATGGATCACAGGACTCGCCCACTACGATGTATCGATGAATATGCATCGTCGAACACGAGGACCAGACGTTGTGAGAGATTTTTTGGGGCATGGGTTCGAAATTAAGAAAGTTCGATATTCACAATGCAGAATGCTTCGGAGGATTATAATTCAGAACATGTGTATATATAGGTATAGTTGCGTACCTCGTCGTGGGGTTTTCAACGAAATTAATGTGATAAACATTTTCAATAAGCTCGAAAATCTTTCAAATGACGCTGACAACACCATAAGAAGTTTCAAAGGTGTGAAACCCTTTGAATTATTTCAAAAAAACAATCAAAACAATAAAGGAATCAATAAATTTTTATCTTCTCGTCCGAACGCTGTCCAAACAACGATATATAGATCAAAAGTTCACATGACCAATATTATAGAGAATAAAATGTTTTATAAAAAAGTCCTGAACGACATGTATCTTAAATTAATAGTTTACGCGTGGGAAAGCTCGAAAGTCATTCTGAATTTTGGTCGTTCTGAATTTCAACCCCTGGCAGATTTTTCATGATCATCGATATGCACCGAGGAATGCAGTTCGAGGATCTGGGGAATATAAAGATACGAAATCTCGTCGAGTGTAGGGATGGAACAGTCGGGTAACAGAAGCGCCCAGAGGCCACAGGATATGCAACGTGACGAAAAAAAAGTGTGAGGGCGCACTCGTCGCCTTCTCTTTCCGTTGTCCACCTCTCCGCAGGGTTCTGAAACTGATTTATCAATTCCACAATGCGCGTCCTTGGCAGGAATTATTTATTTTCTATTTATCTCTCTCTCTCTCTCTCTCTCTCTTTCTTTCTTGATTTAGCTTTCTTATTTCCTCTTTGAATTTTTCTTTCATTCGATCCTCTCCCCACCCGGAACGCCCCACGGGACTCCAATAAATCCGTACGATGTTTGAGGGACGCCTGGCAATTTAAACGATAACCGGGCCGGGGCTTCTGCCTGTCTGCCTGGGTCTGCTTGAACTTTTTTCGTCGATCCTTCCTCCCCGCTCTCCACGACTCACTGTGATATAGTTTATCGTTGGACCGGCTCGATCATAACTCCAGACTCACTTCGAACCACCCTCCTCGTGATTCACTCGATGATCGTTCAATCCCAAACAACTCATGTAGATTATTAAAAAATATTTCAATCGTATTGGATAAAGAAAAGGTCCATTCTTTTTGCTTCCTCATAGAGGAAGCTGTGTTATGGTTGGAATTTTTTATTATTAAGATGTTCGTGGCATCGTGTTCAGAGTGTCTCGAAACGTTGAGGAAACCCATTTGTAGAAAATGTCCGGATGTATGTGTTTGTATGTGTGTGTAATATGGCCTCTCAAAATTCAAACGTGTATAACTCGAAAACGGTTCTAGCTACAGCCCCCAAATTTTGCAGACATGTGGACCTCTATAATATCTCCATCGACCATAATTTTCGTCACGATCGAAACTGCGACTCGGATTCTATGTCGTTTTTAAATTCCCAAAAAAAGGACGTTGTCACTGTAGCGATTGCTAATTTTGAGATATTCGTGTGAATGTTTCTTCACAAATAGATGTGTGTCCACAGTTGGGTGGTATTGCATTTCAACCGAATTCATCGAGAAGTTCGGATTTTGTGATATTTCGAAATTTTTGAAAAATCAAATTTATCGATATAACTTTCGTCAAATTTGACGGACTGAGCTCGAACTTTCCAAAAGTATAGAACATCATTAAGCCGTGATCTGTATAAAATTGAGTGGTTATCGGCTGAATGGTTCGGATTTGACAGAAAAATTCGATGCCGATTCGAAAATATTCGACTTGTCATGATTAATCTCATGGATTCACACAAATTAACGGTTAGTCTTGCTTTATGTTAAATTCGATGGAAATTCACTCTCACGTTCGAATTTAATGAGAATTAAAAATGTTATACACTGATGAATATTAAAATATCAAAAAAAGCTGCAAGTCGAAACTTGCAATTTGATTCCTCTGAATCATAAGTAGTGAACGAACGCTCCTCTACGAGGAAGCTAAAGACAAAAAAAAATTCTCCTGGAAGCACTTTGTTTACTTCCTAACATTCAGAGAAAGCAAATTAAAGGTTCCAACTTGCAGCTTTTGTTTTTTAAATTCTCGGATACAAAAAATTAATCGACCTTTCCAATTCGTTCGCGACTGGTATCACACACGAGACTCACGATTATCATTGTGTTCGACGAAGTCCTCTCCACCCACCAGAGGATACAAAAAACGATAATAATAATAAAAAATCCGAAACAAAAGCGAAGCTGAAAATAAATTATTTTCATTATTCAGCATCGCGAACGGGTCACGCGTGAGTCATTTATCAGCGTGAAGAAAAGAAAGTGTTTATTTTCGTTTTTAATGTCTCATTCGGAAAGTCTGTGGTGCATTGTTTACCCCGGACTGGTGCATCGTGGCTCGTGCCGGGGAATCTCGAGAGACGGCGACTTGTTGCACACTGTTTTCTCTTTGCCTCCATCGGTTTTTCGCAGCTGTGCGAATCGATCGCGAACTTTACCATCGCTTATTCGCACGCGATTAACGATGCCCGGTTGCATGCTCGTTGCATAAACCCACACGTGTATACTCATATATATATATATATATATATATATATATATATATATATATATATATTTATATGATAGATGGAAAGGATTGCACGTTTGAATGGATAGCAGTGAGTTCGTCAGGTTCTCAACAATATCTACAATAAAATTATCGTTCATTATAATGTAATATAATTTTTTTTGAATGAAGTCGGCGTGGGTCGATATAGACGATAGAATTGCGAAATCAATGAGGCGCAACACATTTATGCGAGACCGATAACCTGGGACTCATATCGCGGCGGTAATATCGAATAAAATAAATTACAAGACTCATCGGATAAATATTGACGAGGGCGGTCTTAAATATGAAAATACCCCGAAGAAATCTATTCGAGGTATATAACTGTACGGGAAAATTCATTTGGCATTACTTTGAGAAATGATTATCGTGTACGTAAATATATGTTTTTTTATCACGCTTAGGGCAATTTTCAGCACGCGAGGCATCGAGTTATCGCGGATAACGGATGAAAACCAATTTATAATGGAGCTCTGAAGCTTTAATTCGACCTATCACTCTTTCTCTCTTTCTCCCACGGAAGACTCAATAGGTATTTATATTAAGCTATTAAGACAAAATTCGGTACACGGATGCAGACTGATGACCCAAAAAAACAGAAATGTGATTTTTGAAAAATAAATCAATTTATTGGACCCCCCCCCCTTAGACTGAAAAGTACACTTAAATTGTTTTTTATTAGTTACATCATCGAGTCGGCCGTTTTTGAATAGGTCTCTTAAAATTCAACAAACCATGTTCTGGGACCTTTTCAATTTCAATCCTTCAGTGACGAGATATTTGCTTTCAAAGTTATCAGAGCGTACGTTCCCTTCTAATTTCTAAACTATCGATGCAAAGAAATGCATGAAAAATCTATAATAGAGCTTTTCATTAGTTCATTCAATGAAAAATTATAATGAACACTAGCAAAAAATACTTTTTTGAAAAAATGAGGAAATAACTTTTTTGTCGGAAGCAAGACAATTTGTCAAGGTGAAATAACTCTCGATAGGTTATTATAAGAAATTGAAGATAATGTAAGTGAGAATGGATATGAGACTCTATAATATGCGTCGTGCCCAACACACTGGTGGCCGATTTTTTTTTTTCGTTCTCATGTGTGTGAATAACCGCCTCCGCCTTCCTCAAGCTCTCGGCAGCAAACGGCTCTGCTAATATCCGCGTGCACTCGCCGTGTGTCCCGTGTTCGTTTGCAAAGGTTCCTCCTACGGCAGCTTTTCCCATCGCTTGAGGCGCATCGACGTTATTTCGTAGCACGTTGTGCGTACCTTAGGGTGTGTTGAAAAAAAAGCAATTTTCTTAGATTCTCATGGCGATTCCTACATTCGAAGTAGATGCTATCAAGAGACATCTGTCGAAATTTGAGCCCAATCGGACAATATTCAGAGGTTCCGCTTTTACGAATTCGATTTTGCCTTTGATTAACACGTGAACCATTTTTTTTTCTCAGTTGCAATTAATTTTTTCGGTGAATAAAAACTTTCGGGGAGAGAAAGTAAGTGCAAAACATAGTATTAAGGTCACTCACAATGGGGATATTTTTTGTCTTGCAATAAAATAAAGTTAACAATTTTTTTTGTCGGTTTTCAATGATTTTTGTTAAAATAAAAGTTGTCAACTTTTTCCTCAAATTGTGAAACAAAAAATAGCCACATTCTAAGTGACCTCAATACTATGTATTGCACTTATTTTCCATCCAGGGAATATTTCGTTTACCTGAAAAATTTATTGCAAATGAAAAAGAAAAATAGTTTACCTGTTAATCAAAGGCAAAATCGAATTGTCAAAAGCGGAATCTCTGAATATTGTCCGACAGGGCTCAAATTTTAGGAGATGTCTCCTCATAGTATCCACTTCAAATGTACGAACTGCCAGAGGAATAAAAAAAAATTGCGTTTTTTCAACACACCCCCAGTGTACCTCCTCGACGTACCCCGCGCGTACTTCTACGTATTCACTATACGTCCGTGGTCCATTATAAGACCTACGCTCCGTAGTTCTTTACGCGCGAGCTCGACGAGCCCATAACGCTCGCCTCTCGCGGTCCGCGTCTCAACCGTGTTATTATAATCGCCCGTACCACAATTATCGGTTCCCTCTGGTACACCTGCGCTCGCTTTTACTTCCCAACCACCGTCGATCTCAACTCCCACAAATTACCCTCGCCTTTCTCTCGATCGTCTCGCGACTATTTATTATCTCCGGATAACGCGATACCGCGTTGCCAATCGGATCAATCACATTTACTTGCATTAATCGGGGTTCGGTAATCGGAGGACTTATCTCATTTTTCTTCACCCTCATTTCATTCATTTTGTGTATGGTCCAAGGCCAAGGTGGTTTAATTTTCACAGAGATCATCGACAGGACTACGAACTCCACAAAAATAAAAAAAATTTTTAAATCCAAACAAAGATCAATTCTCTCCTCTCCTTAAAAATTTCAATTTATGTGACTCATTGGGGCTCGAACGAAGGTATAATTTTAAGAAACCGTAGGAAAAATCTTCAAGGTTATAAAAAATATTCCAATGACGACGATGATAAAAATAATGAAAAACAATGATAATAATAATAATAATAATAAAGAAAGGATAATAATTTTATATTTTGGAGAAATATTCGGCCTTATTATTTTTAAGCTGACGTTGTCTCAATAATAATAAATTATCATTGTTATATATACGAACGCTTTATTACTGACGCGATGATTGAACCGTCAATGCTAAGCACGAGCGAATTTTCTGGGAGTTGTTCTAACGTCGTTAGAGCCCAGCATCAAATTGAGACCCATAAGCCAAGTCTCGAGCCCTTGTGCCATATATCGCTCGATGAAAAAGAAAAAAAAAACGTTCTAAAAATACACACACGACGAGTCACCCGGGCGCTTTGTCGTTGATGTTTAACGTCGGAATCAGGAATCACGGGTAAAAAAAATCTTCTTTGTCCTCGCCCCATTGGTCTTGGTCGTGGTCTCGCGCGATCCCCGAGACGAAACTCGCGTGACAAGACGCCATACGGTTCTCGGACGAGCATCTCGCCTCTCTTTCGTCGCACGAAATTGACAAATGGGCGAACGCAAAAGGGCTGAGAAATACGTCGGCAATGAACGTCGTCATGGACGAGGCGAGAGTGACTCGAAACTCAACCAGAAACACAAAATGAACGAAGAAACAAAATAAAAATAATAAAAGTTCAACGAAGTCGAAGAAGACCACATATTGCTGGCTAACGAGATTTACCATGAACGACGCCCTAAAGACTTTTACTTTATTTCTCAGAAGTATTTATTTGTTTTTGTATAATTAAGTTTTTTCATATAAATAATCGTTTATTTTGGTATTTCGAATTGAAATATTCGAAAAGTTTTATATTGAAGAAATATTTAAACAGTTTTGAGTTCAGAATAATTCTGTTTGAGATCCACTGAATGAACTTGGAGCCAATTGAATCACGTCGAGATTGGAAATGGCAACGTTTTAAAATGAATATAAATCTGACAATTATTTAAGGAATATAACTTTAACCCAAAAAAAAAATTTGAGGATTTTTAATGGAAATTCGTAAGTACATAATTGAATACATAAATAATTCAAAAGTGCTGTGTCACGAAGTAAGCGTTGGTTCTGCGGTACAATAACTACTAGATGAGTTCCAGTTTCTCATATCCTCCGAAAAAATAAAACGGCAACCACCTCACCCGTAAACGACACTGCAGTTTTTAAAAAGCATACAGCTTCTTTTTTTTTTTTTCTTGTCTCCTACTTTCTCGTCATTGACCCCCTTTGGCTCGTCGTCATCGTCGCAGCTTTAATCGTGAACAATGGGCGTGAGTATGCGCTAAAGAGCAAGGCAAAGTAAGCCCGAATAAAAGAGCGAACGAAAGCATCGGTGAAGTTTTTTCGTCGTTGAGGAGTGAAGAACTTGAGAACATCGCCAAAGTGCAATGGAAATAACGCGAATATGTCGTGCCTACAGTATTGTGCCAATTAATGCGAACACATCGTTTTCTTCTCCATATTTCATCCAATTGACAGTTAGTCGAATTCAGTTATGAAGTCAAATTCATTTTACGTTTATTTGATAATGAATATGTCCTCCCTTGGCTTTAATGACTGCAGGAACTCGTCCTGGGATGGAATCAATTAATTTCCAGCAACTTCGTCTCAATCACGCCTTGAATCATTTTAGTTTTTGTCGTGCAGTCCATTTTCTTGTAATTCGGCGTTGCACATATGGTCCACAGATTCTCCATAGGATTAATATCCCGTGAGTTTCCAGGCCTATCCAAAAGGGTTGTGACCCCCTTCTCCTTAAAACACTTCAGCATAATCTTGGAAACGTGTTTTGTCACGAAGTTTCGAATTTTCAATGTTCCAAAGGCTCATAAGTTCGATATTTTTTTATTCGAATTTTAATGTTTCAACCTTGCACGATTACGAAAGTCCATTAATCCGAGCGAGCAAAGTTTCGAACGGTCATAGTTTCGGAAAAAAAAAAATTCGAAATGCAATGTATCGAACGCGCAATTTTTCGACGGGTCACGGATTCGACTCGCCCATGTTTCGACGATTCAATGTGTCGACGGACCAAAAGTTCGAAACGTATATATAGGTATAGTGGCGTGAAGATTGCGGAAGCTGCAATCTTCAAGCGTTTGAACGAGCTGCTATGCCACTATACCTATATATACGTTGTCGAACTTTTGATCCGTCGAAGAATTGACGGTTCGAAACACTGGCGAGTCGAAACATTTATTTTCGAATCGTTGAGATTTCGATATATCGACCGGTCGGACATTTGATCATTCGATTTTTTAAATTCTGTTACATGACCAGTCGAAATAAAAAAATTCCGACATTTTACTTTTCGATGAATTAAAATTCGAATAAAAAAAATTCGAACTTATGAGCTTTCGAAACATTGAAAATTCGAAACTTCGAGACCCACCCCAATTTTTCAGTACCCATGTATAAAAAGACAGGGCAGTGTCACTATCTCAGGAATTATAAGAAATTCGCTGGGTTCAGATGAATTCCCCGAATGGATTTGATGTAAACGTGAGAAGCAGGATCCAAGTCAAGGGTGAACACTCGGGGAAGGGCGATGAGAAATGGGGTTGAAGGTGGACGAAAGGATCAGTTAAGAGTGATATAGAGAAGGCGTTTAGGTAAACCGATCGTAGATAGGGACCGAGTTCAGGGTGGCGACCTCGTATGGACCCAACAGCGCGTATACCGTTCGTTGCTCCTGCTGCTGCAAATATTCAACCTCGACGAGGACTCCCGCTCCCTTGTTGTTGCTGCTGCTTCTGCTGCTGCAGTCCTCTGTTGTTTTCCTGAATTACGAGATGCCGGTGGGTCCTGCGATGCGCTGGAATTTCCGCTGCACAACTGCACCTCTGGCTGATGTACCACCAGGCCGAACACGCGTGCGGGAGACTTCTTGCTGGTAGCCCATAGAGCAGGTACCTACTTGAAGGGATCCCTCCCGATTCTCATCTGCCTCGATCCTTTTTTTTTCTCAATTTTTTTTCCCTTCTTCGTTATTTCGCTCGTGAAAGACGAAAGTTTAACTGGATTTTGAGGGGAGATAAAGCTTTGAGGTACGATGAGGTAGATATTGGAACGACGATATTGATTTTCCGATCTGGCAATTAAGGACTTGAGCACGAAACGTTGGTTTTTGCTTTTTCTTCAATTTTGACAAATTGTTTGGTAAACACGAGTGGCTGGATTTTTATTGTTATTGAAAGGCGTTTTGTTTTGATAACTGATTGATGGATGGGAAGACTTGTTAGAGGTTCACAACTAGGTACCATACATTCCTTATGATTCTTATCTGGCTGGATAGTTTTTTTTCCCTTTTTTTTCCTTCTTTGTCCTTTCTCTCGTGAGAGGGGAAAGTTTAACTGGATTTTGAGAGAAGATGGAGGTTCTAGGTATAACGGTAGATATCGGGACGACTTTTCTGGTTCGAAAATTCGAGGATCTGAGCACGAAACTTCGGTTTTTTCGGTTTTTTAATTGTGACAAATTGTTTGGTGAAAATGAGTATCTGGATTTCGATTGTTATTGAAAGACATTTCGTTTTGATAGCTGATTGATCGATGAGAAGACTTGTCAGAGGTTCTCCACCAGTTTTTGTACTATCGAGTCATTTTAAAAAGTCCTTTGTACATTTTTTCAGATTGCTATGAGATTTTTATTTTCCGGCGATAACAATCAAACTTCTCGGAAAATTGAAAAAGAAGAAACAAGTTATTACTTATGTTTCGTATTTTCATATTTATGATAATTCATTGATATTTCTCATTGAAATCTAAGTAAAAAATTTCGAAAAATTTTAATGGACGTGCTTTTAATTGTAGAATCGTTGACGACTGGAAAAAAAATCTCCATTAGCAAAGATACCAGTAAGAAAAAAATTAAAAATTTCTTACGATAGCATTTGCTTTCTTTTTTGAGTTTCCAATTTCACGTGCGCGGGCTTTTTACGAGTGTAATCTTAATCGAAATGCGTTCGACTCCCGATGTGGAGTTTAACGTTACAAAATTTCGATGATTTTCGGCTTTTAACGCGTAGGGGATATACGTTTGGTATATATCGGGGGATCATTTAACCGGCAGTACGATAAGACACGCTTTATAGACCGCCCGGATAGACCGAGTCGACTCGAAGAAAGTCCAGCAGGTAAATCACCCAACGGGCGTGGCTTTCTATACATGGGATAATTGGACACTCAGCGGGTGCGGGGGTGGAAGGGGGAGGCGGAGGAGGGGGCGTTGATACGCATCGAAAAGGTACGAATGGACCGTGGTCTCGAATACTCGGAACACCATCGTATCCTTCATGTATCCATAAATCAATCGACAATTAACAGTTGACTACCCAATAAAAGAATTACGAAATTCCAATAAAAAAATTTCACGGATTAAAAAATGAATTAAATAATAGTTTTGTCGATCATTTTGATTTAGATCGTACGATTCATGCATTCTTTTCGATTCATAAGCTTCCAATCACAATATTACAATGACAAATCAAAATTTTATATAGAAAAGTAAAATAAAAATAAAATCAGACTTTATGAAAAATAATAATAATAATAATATAAAGTTTTGACGTCAAATTATTGAGTGATCGACGTTGGTTTTGTGAAAAATTTCTGGGTCGTAGGAAATTGTTCAACTGTCAACGAGGACGTGGAGGAAGATCTCGGAATTGTATCGGTACTTTCGTGAGAGCAGTTTTTCCGTTTTTTTTTCTTTTCGTGGTAGTTGTCGTCTCCGAGCGCAGGAAGGGTATGCACCGGGGTTTCATGTTTCTGGGAGCGGTTCTCTCGGTACTTCTGGGCCGACGGTCGTTTCGGAAAATGAAGTGCCATTACTCAAGTCGAGCGTGTGCCGGCAACGACTATGGTACACGCTACGGGTAGTACACAATTTTTAAATAAATAAATATGTGACTATATATATATTGGGGTGTGTTGAAATAAAATAGATATTTTCGAGTCTTCTGGCAATTTGTACATTCGAAGTAGATACAATCAGGAGACATCCGTCAAAATTTGAGCTCAAACGGACGATATTCAGAGGTTCCGCTTTCACGAATTCGATTTTGCCTCCGATTTACACACGTGAACCAATTTTTTCCCCTCAGTTGCAATTAGTTTTTCAGGTGAACGATGAAATCCGCGGATGAAATGTAACTGCAATAAGTAGAATTGAGGTCACTCAAAATGATGATATTTTTTGACTTACGATTTGAAAAAAAGTTAACAATTTTCTCTTTCAACAAAAATCATTGAAGACTGACGAAGAAAAAATGTTCTTGAATGAAACTTTTCATTTATTGTAAAACGAAAAATGTCCACATTTTGAGTGACCTTGATGCTATGCATTGCACTTCTTACTTAACATCTTCGGAATTTTTCGTTTACCTGAAAAATTAATAGCAAATAAAAAAAATTGTTTTCATGTTAATCAAAGGCAAAGCCGAATTCGTGAAAGCGGAACCTCTAAATGTTGTCCGATTGGGCTCGAATTTCGAAGTATGCCTCCTAATAATATTCACTTCAATTGCAGGAACTGCCAGAAGAATCGAAAAACTCAGACTTTTTTTCAACACACCCTAATATATATATATATATATATATATATGTATATAGGTATATGTATGGCTACCGCCATATACACCATGAGGTTATATTGCCGCGGTATGCGACACGGGGTGCGTGACACGTGGTTTCTATGTCCCACATCCTGATTCGTGAGTACATGTACGACTTCTACCCATATTCTCCACCCCTGTGTGGTATAGAAAACAAACTGTGCAAGCGCGCGATCGTCGAGCACGTTTTCTCTAGTTGGTACTCGAGACGGTGAAAACTAACGACGACGACGACCACGACGACGCGTACAAACCGCGCGTGCGCGTATCCCAGCTCCGAGCCACTTTGGAACGTCGAGCATATATGAGCCGCTGCCACGAATTAAAAGTACCCTCGAATGCGCTTCGAGGCATATCCGGCGGTTGCTCCGCGCAACTCGTTGAAATGTTTGTTTTGGCGTTTCCATAGATTAAGTTTGCTCTCAGGTACTCAAAATTCAATTATTTTTTATCCACCATTTTCATCGATGTTGTTTTGTTTCACGAAAAAAAAAAAAAAAACAAAAATTGTTTTTTAAAACAACGAGATCTTTTTTAACGATAGTGGTGGGCATTGAATTGTCGTTTTCAATTAATTAAACGTGTCTGATTATGATCGAAAAAAAATTAACCATATTGGATTTTTTTTTAACAATCAATAATTTAGTAAACTCTTTTATTCACGACGAAATGATAATGTTTTGCAGACATAATACCTCGTATTTAGACTTTCAACAACATTGGTGGGCATTGAATTTTCGTTTTTCAAAAACTATGTCTAATTATAATTGAAAAAAAAAACAAATTCGATTTTTTTTCGATTTTTTTTTAAATTGAAAAAAAAATATTCGGTTTTAAAAAAAATAATAATAAAGAATGTAGTGAATTATTTCACTTGCACGAAACAGTATCAAGTTTTGCAGACGTAATATTTTATATTTATTAAATGATAAAATAATTAAAAATACTTTTCCATTGGATGATTCCTATCCATGATCAGCATTTTTCTTTTTTTTTTTAACATTCTCATCGACTTTACAACGAGAAATATGTATTTTTCTTTCAAAAACTATTATCGTGGGTTGTCGATGGTTAATCAATTGATTGATTATTTCGTCATGTAACCGAGTCGGCAATTATTTAATAACATCGGCAGTGTATAAATTTTTGATCGGTATGAAAAAAATTCGGGCGTCTCGTGAAATAATTTATCGCAGCACGACGTGAGAGAGACCTTCGCTCGAACGTACTCGTACGACCGCTCAGGTGCACGAAGTTACGCAGCAACCGTGCACGATAATTATTCTTATCGAATCGACGTAACCCATCATTACGCTATTAGAACCTGAAATTATAAAGGCCGAGGAGATCGCGCCCCGACACGATTTAGCCTCCCGAGGCCGCTTCGAACGATTTTGTCACAGTTTGACATTATACATTTTTTCATCGCGTTCCCCGCGTAGAATGTCCGGATGAATGTTTCTCGATAACTCAACATATTTCACATAATTTTTCGTCAAAAAGGGTGGAAAATATTTGAAGTATTGGTGAAAATGTATGAGCACTAGGGTGTGTTGAAAAAAAGGCAAATTTTTTCGATTCTTCTGGCAGCTGCTACGTTTGATCTAGATACTATCGAGAGACATCTGACAAAATCTGAGCCTAATCGGACAATATTTAGAGGTTCCGCTTTCACGAATTCCATTTCGCCTTTGATTAACACGTAAAACAATTTTTTTTATTCAGTTGGAATTAATTTTTCCGGCAAACAAAAAATTGTGGGGACGGAAAGTAAGTGCAACGCATAGTATTGAGGTCACTCAAAACAGGAATCTTTTTTGTTTCACAATTTGAAAAAAAAGTAACAACTTTCTTGTCAAAAAATATCATTAAAAACTGATGAAACAAATAGTGGACTTTTCTTATATTGTAAAACAAAACATATTCCCATTTTAATTGACCTTAATACTATGTATTGCACTTACTTTTCATCTTGCGAATTTTTTTTCACCTGAAAAATTAATTGTAACTAAAAAAAGTGAATTGTTCACGTGTTAATCAAAGGCAAAAACGAATTCGTGAAAGCGGAACCTCTGAATATTGTCCGATTGGGCTCAAATTTTGACAGATGTTATCTTACAGTATCACCTTCAAATGTCGGAAGTGCTAGAAGAAATGAAAAAATTTGTTTTTTTTAACACCCCCTAATAAGCACGAAACGAATTTTCTTGCTACCTTGGATATATAAGATTAAAGGCCTTAGTCATTCTTCATCGTTTAGCTAGCCATTATGACGGTCAATTTCCGGCTTGTGAGTCACCCTCGACGTCAACCCACCCCAATACTATACAGAAAAAAATATATATATATACTTTCGATAGAAAACAAGTTTATGACGATAACTTCACCCTATTGCGTCGCTGCCGGATGTAATTGACTCAAGGGTGGACGATTGTTCGATTGGTAACAAAAAAAAAAGGCGCACAGCCATCGTGAAAAAAAAAAACATCCATAGCATTTCGATGAATGGACCAGACGATGTGGCTTTCCGAGAGCTAGTCGGGTGTCACTGTCCTCGTGATTGGAAATAGATTGGTTCGTCAGTCGTCTGCGTTATATTTATCCGCGGAAATTCTCGTGAACCGCTGCGTGAAACATCGTTACGGAATTTCGATGAGAGGAATACCGGCGATCAAAGACCCGAAGAGACGATCTAGTTGATGACCCCCAATAGCTACGACAGACTACTGAGCGTCCGAACCGGCAAAGTTCAACTAGAAAATTATTTGGGGATAATAATGGAAATGATTATAATAAATGTATGCATCACTCTATAATTTTTTATTGAGAAACTTTTCACTATGTATCATTATTATTATTATTTTGTTGATTTCAATTATAGAACTCGTTGTTTCCTTTTTCATTGCATTGCATGAATAATGAGCAGTTGGATTTGACTCGTATTTTTTTTTTTCTTAAGGCAGACCATTATTCTCGGGGCGGCCAAATAATGATAATAATAATAATAAATGATTACTATTACTATATAGATATTATTATAAATATTTAGTTACATATAATATTTAGTTTTATTAGATAAAAGGATAGGCGGATTGAAGTGTAATATTTAATATCAATATTTCATATAAAAGTAGTAATAAGTTGTAAAATTTACCATTATCATTATTTTACCCTGCCCCCCCCTCCCCCCAAGAACAACGATCTGCATTAAAGAGAAAAAAAATACAAGTAAATTCCAACTAACCACCGACTATTCGTGAAATCCAATGATAAAAAATATTTTAAAAAATACTCTCGAGGAGTAAGTCGTTCAAGTCAAATATACGACAAGTTCGTGACAGTTAATACCTCAAGTATGGTTGACCTTTGTCACTGGTTACCACATCACGTTGTGTCTCACGACATCCAAACTCGTTGTTTGCAAAATTCGCGTTCGAACATGACTCCACTAAACTTCCGAAGTATCTCAAGCCCGGCAAAACCGGCATCGTTAGATCGTTTTCATAGGTCGAAAACGTTTCTTGGCTCGAAAACCCTTGGCGTGACCCATTGCAGAAAAAAATAAAATCCCAACCCGCGATTCTCAAAGGGATCGTCACGAAGCGACGGGGCGACACAACAACAACGTACACACCGAATGATCCGTACAAATATTTGTTGTTATTCTCGTGAACGGAAATATCAGTGGAACGGGTCACGACGACCCTTACCTCACGAGGCTCACAAATTACAGTGAAAAAATATATATATCTATATATATATGTAAGATGCACAATTGCTTCTCTTGTTATTACGAATAATAGCCCATTGCTCGGTCACGTGGTCTCATCGCGTTGTACAAAATCTGCTTCACAAAGGAATATACAAGAATCACAAAGATATATGTATGTGTGTATGCTCGGGTTTGAGATTCACAATGGCGTGGTCCGACCTTCGAGATTATCATCTGGCTTCGTTCTTCTCGGGTCGCGTGGGGTGTCGCGAATAATGCCCGGTGCAACGACCCAATAACTCACGATCAGTAAAAAAAAAAGAAAAAAATCGAAAATAGAAACCGAGCGTGGAAGGATTATATATAAATAGGGAAAGGAATGCAAGTAGATGAAAAGACGATGGTGAAACCCTACGAAGCTTTCGTGATGGCTAAAATTTCCATGACTCTTTTATCCTCAAAACTCATCTCACTTGGTTTTCATTACGTCATCTTGGTATTCATCTTATCCATCGTTTATTCAAGATTTCGAATTATCCGTGAACCAGCAGTCTCAACAATCTTATTTTCGTTTCTTTCGAAGCCGATGTGTTTGTTCATCGAGTTGCAAATGTGGGATCCAAAATCGTTCGATGACACGATGCATCGGCGTGCACCATAAATTGTTACAATCAGTGAAATTTGAATTTTATTAATTTCGTGGCTGGGAATTTTTGAAAAAATAAATTTCACATGTAAAAAAAAATAACGTAATTTGTTCGTGAAGGAGGAGAAAGTGAGGTCGACGAGATGTTTGATTGAGATCTGAAGATAATAATGCAAATCGGTGATGAACTGGTGTGAGAGGTTTATTAATATAGAAAAATAAATGCAAGCACCAAAGAACGCGATGGTGGGGCTGTGGACTCGTTCGCAGAGCTCTGGGGGTTCGAGGCACGTTAGATTGGAGCAGGTCAGGAACGTTCTTGATCATCGCAATACTCCGTTCCAACCTCCGAGATTCTTTCTATTCTTCCTGCACGCCCTTGAATATCTACCTGCTCTCGCTGTCGTGCCACGACACAATGCACACGGCTTAGCCATTCATTGCGGCATGAATGGTCTTTCATGCCAAACGTGGGGTCTTTGATACCCACGTATCATCATCTCGCGGAATTTAACTCCGTCTGCGTCTGATGGGCTCGTGTGTGTTCAACGCGTGTCCTCTGGTATGAAAAATCCACACGGAAATCCGAATAAACCCGAGGCCCTATTGTCATTTCCAGCGATTCGTGATTTTCTAACGGTCATAACTAAATACTTGGGAAATAACCTTGGATCGCTAATGTGTCGTTCTATCGCTACAGCACGTTTCGTCGTCGATCATCAAACTCTCCATTGACTTGACGATTCGACCATTCACGTTCTCATGGCCCATCGCTGTCCCTTCGTTGTTTCTCTCTCTCTCTCTCTCATACACACACACTTACGATTATGCGTTCCAGAAGTATGCTGGACTTTTTCTCTCGTCGTTATTTCTTGTGTATATATGTATGTGTGTGTGTGTGTGTTTTTTTTATGGCATCATGCGCAGACACGATAAAAAAATACGGATGTGAAAGACGAAGCTTTGTCCTTGGTTTTTTTTTTTTTTTGAAATTTATATTTGTGAAAAAGCGTGAACGTCGTCACACGAGGGACCGGGGAACTTGTCGGGTTTCGTGTGGTTATGGCAATAGCTACGGGTATGGAAATGAATTTTCTCCGATGGTTATGGTCGAACTGGAGAAAACACACTGGGGAGACTGATTTATTCCTTTCGGGCCGAGGGGAAAGGGGGGAAGGTAGAAACGATTTCACCTCGTGGCCTCTGTGGTGATGTTGATCGGTGTTGACCCTCCGACGACGATTTGCATTAAATTCGGTTCTCTGGACGGTTTTGGAGTCGCTTATTTTCATGGTCTAAGGTTTGACGAATCAAAGAAGTTCATGGAAATGGTAATTTATCCGAGTATTTGGGATTGTATATACAATAAACGATCGGTAAGACAGCTGAAGTCGCGTGAATTGTGAATTTTTTTATATGTTTGAATAGCCTTGGTGTCCATTGTCTATTTCCAGATTCTTAATTAGCCAAAGATCCCGAAGGGTGATCCTACGATGCTATTATGCATGAGGAGATTTAACGACAATTCGCAGATCTTCGAACAGTCGACTTGACATTTTTCCCCACCATTTTTTCCATTTACATTATTATAATTGGAGAATAAGGAGACAAAAACTACCTATTTCGTTTTTTTTAAAATATATTTTTCTTCCTTAATTTTTCAAATGGAAACAGAATTGTTTGGACCTCACAGAGTATTGCTGAACGTTACGTTCCTCAGCTTCTTTTTATTCTTGTTTTCCATGAGAAACAGAGCTATAACTATGAAACGAAACGTACAGCCAATCATTGTGAGGACTCAACATTCTCGTTTTCGTTCAAGAAATTTAAAAGAAAAGTAAATAAAAATAAATCAAAAATCAATGAATCGCGTATTTATTGTTTTAAGCACTTTTTAATTATTTAAGATCTCAGGTTTTCACATGGTCTTCAATAGATTCCCGACACCCTCTGCGAGTCGCCCATGAATGATTCGACCCCATCATAATTTCGTCAACCCTGACCTACGTTTCAAAGAACGTTACCACACACCCAAAGTCTCAAAAACGTTATGATGATTGAAATTTATTTGATGTATCGGTTATTCCGGGGTCCTAGCCTTCGGCATTTCTTTATCATTCATATTATTTATGGGCTTGAAAATTAACCAAAACTGTGAAAATTCAATGAAACGACGTTGTGTATGCGGGCCAGTGGGTTTCCCATTTTTCCCATTTTCGCCTGCATCAACAATATGGGACCTCGGATGCCCCGATGAGCTTCGATCTCGAAATTGTCGAACCGTACCGTTGGACACCGCGTGAATGGAGAAAAATTGTTGCTGAAGAGGTGCTCGTTAGTCGAAACGTCGAAGAAGGAAGGAAGGGACCGGGTGGGTCGTTTTCGATGGCGAAAAACCGATAATCGAAACGAACAACATCCAAGACCGACACTCCATGCACGAGCTTCGTCCTCACTCGTTGTACTCTCTCAGAACTTAACGCCACTAACTTCACTCCAGGGGAATCTCGCCTTGGTCTCCGCAGTTCGCAATATATATTTTCTCTTGTTTTTTTTTTTCGTTCGTTCGCTGCATTATTCTACACGTGTGAACATTTCACGCTCCACAATGGGCGGTTGGGGGGGGGGGGCTCGTGTGTCCCGGTGAGGATAGTTAGCCGGAACGTATACGAGCGCCCCCGTTGCCCCGGACGATCTTCGGACTTGGAAATACGGCCGTGTCCAACCGGATTATATTCTCTTTCGTTCCCGGAACTCGGTTTCTCTTCGTAGCGTTTGTCGGTTTGAATAAGAGTGCCGCGAAAAGTTTGGGAAGTCCCACGGAAATTTTTCTGTCTTACGAACTTGCACTGCGCATGCGCGAAGAATGGAGAGAGACAGAGAAAGAGAGATAGAGCACCTTCGGGTAAACGGAAGCACGGATTCTTCTGAAATTTCGAAGCACAATGCAAATATTATGGTACTTATAATTTAAGACAATGGAAAAAAAATAATTCTTATTATTTATCGACGTAATTATATAACTAGAATAACTTTCTGATACATAATTACAATGAATTTGTATTATTCAATCATTAAAAATGGTTGTATAAACTTTTTTTAAAATTTATCATCCATATGAAAGATAAGTGATAATACCTGAGAGCTAAGCTAATGAAAAGAAAGAAAAATCAATCAACTCACAGATATTACGAGATAATCTCCATTAATTTTCAATAATTTTCTGATATAATACAATCACAATGCATTTATATTGTTCAGTCCTCAAAAGTGATTAAAAAAAAAATTGATTTTAAAAAAAAGTATTCTCCATTTGAAAGAAAATTTAAGATACTCCTAATCTAAGAAAAATAAAATAAGTAAACGATCAAATCACTGACACTGCCAGAAAATCTCAATAAATTTTCTCATAATTCTCCGATATTATATATCGCAATGCATTTCTATTATTCAGTCATAAAAAATAGTCCGGCAAACCTTTCAAAAACTAATCTATTATTTATTCGATGGAAAAGTAAAATGTACGAGTATATTGGAATGTCGAGCTGCCCTCAGGTTCGAAAAAAATATTTTTACTATGTCCGAAGTACGATTCGAGGTATTATCGATGATAAAATCCCGTCAGTCAACGCCGATAGACGCAATCAACCGCCGGGAGTCGATTCTAAGCGTTTTAAGTGAATCCCAAGCGGACCCCCCAGTCGTAGAAGAGCCGGCTATCTTCGTGAGCGGATTCCCACCGAAGAAGCTCTCTTATACGTCGACCTAATCTCGTGTCCATTCACCTGTACGACCTGTCTCGATGCTTCCTGGCCTACTCGAATTACCCGGCGAAAAATCACTCCCACGGACATCCGACGCTTCTCAAAAATAATAAAAATAAGAAAATTGTAAAAAAAACAAGAAAGGGACACTGCACGAGAGTCCCGGTAATATTTTCTCTCGAATGAGCCATATTAGAGTCTGCGCGAAGAAGTCGGGGTAAATCCCAACCGACTACCGGTCCTCCTGGCGGGTGGCGGATATTATTTAGATGCGGGCATACGAACGACGTTGTACCCGGTCCCGGGTATCCCCGACGGCTTTGAGATTAATGGGACATCTCGAGTGGAGCGGGGGGGGGGAAGACCTTCTTGAACCGTGTCAAAACACATAAACGACTACCGAGCCCACGTTTTTGTCTTTCCTCAAGGACCATAGAAACACCCCACGAAGCTTCCGTGATGGCTAAAATTTCCATGACTCTTTCATCCTCGAAACTCATCTCACTTTGTTTTCATTACGTCGACTTGGTATTCATCTTATCCATCGTTTATTCAAGATTTCGAATTATCCGTGAACCAGCAGTCTCAACAATCTTATTTTCGTTTCTTTCGAAGCCGATGTGTTTGTTCATCGGGTTGCAAATGTGGGATCCAAAATCGTTCGATGACACGACGCATCGGCGTACACCATAAATTGTTACAATCAGTGAAATTTGAATTTTATTAATTCGTGGCTGGGAATTTTTGAAAAAATAAATTTCGCATGAAAAAAAAATAACGTAATTTGTTCGTGAGAGAGGAGAAAGTAAGGTCGACGAGATGTTTGATTGAGGTCTGAAGATAATGCGAATTGGCAATTTCACGATTGGGCGTTTTTGGGGGTCCGCAGCGTGCGATGTCAACGGCGAGGTTCGCGAAGAACTCGCGGATGAAGGAGAATCGTCGAATGTGAAGAGGGGTTCGCCCGTAAATTGTCGGAGCATTTCTTATCGTCGAACGATCAGAAAATTTGACTTCCGCGTGGTTGGACGAACCCGGTTATAAGCGTCGCAGTAGCTTTTGCAACGCCCGCCGGAGAGAAGAACATCACGATGCGATGCGGCTGTGATGTTGCTGATGCTGTTGGGCCGTTGATGCGCACGGTTTGCATCGCTGGCGGTCGTCTTCAAAGCGGCGCCAACGGGTTCCCGGTCATCCGCAATGTGGGAAGACAGTATTTCTTCTGGTGCGTGGGACAGCCGGTCGGATCGACGTCATCGTCGTCGCTCCGGACGTTCGAGTTCCACCGAATCTTCGAGAAAATCACGTGACCGGCAACACGTCGCAATCACGAAATATAAGACGACATATAATTCGTGATTGGAAATTCAAGTCTATGTTTATTTTGCCGGCGAAAGATTTTTAGTTGTTTTTTCGAAGCTTTGACGATTTCGATTGAATTTTCAATTCTATATTCTATATTCTATATTCTATATTCTATATTCTATATTCTATATTCTATATTCTATATTCTATATTCTATATTCTATATTCTATATTCTATATTCTATATTCTATATTCTGTATTCTGTATTCTATATTCTATATTCTATATTCTATATTCTATATTCTATATTCTATATTCTGTATTCTATATTCTATATTCGATATCCTATAGTCTATATTCTACATTCAACTTTTAGCCCGACGCTTCGTTCGGAAGTTCTAGGTCTTTTTTGTGTTTTCATGAGAAAAAGAAAAAAAATCTTTTTTTAGTTTTCGTGTATTTATAAAAAAAAAAAGATCTATAACTTCCCAACGAAGTCGGTTAAGCTCTGTAAGGTCTCAAAATGTTTGTTTTCGTTTGAGTAATTCATGAAAAAAATGAATTGAAAAAATAAAATCAGTATTCTTCGTTTTATGCCTATTGTAATTATTCAATTGTCAATAACAATTGTTTCATAAGTGCAACATATTCGAGAATAATTTTATCGTATAGCCCATGCAAAAACGAACATAAAAAAAAACATGGATTGTTTTTCAATTAATCCCAAACCGTTGTTGAGACATATCGATTTGAATGATCAAATGATGGTCAATAGTTGGAAAAATTCACTTAAATGTATCTCAACAGCTCACGCTCAGAATCGATAATGCTGATAGACAAGTCCCTATATCTTCGACATGTATTGATGTGAAAAATGATCGGGCTGAAATTCTGACTTCTATTATTTTTTTTTGTCCGGATCATTTTATCACAATCGTTGGATGTTGAAAGAGATCGGTAACGATGATTGACAGACCATCCAATCGAGAAGGTGACCGGAGAGCCATTTGTCTGGGTACCCCGACAGCGAGTATATCGTCATGATGCAGAAATAGAAAGTACGAGAATCATAAGCGCGGGGAATAACGAGTAATGGAGAAAGAGTTCGAAAGGGAATGCGAAATATGCGAGAAGAGTCGACACGGCGCGACTCTCATACATGTATACATACAATATATTGTGGGCGGTAGTGCGGCGAACGCGACTCGAGGATACCATCATACATCGTCTGAGATGATCCTCCGGGTCAAACCGGCCCACAATACAGTCACCCCCTATAGCCCGGTACTACGTCGTAACCTCATGTGCGGGAGTCTCCGAACAACGTTTGAAAATCCGTTCAGCACGGGTCGCAAAAAAAAAAAAAAATTGAATACAAAAAAATAATTTATTGTGGCGTCACGCCCCAGAAAGTACTTTTTCGTTAATGACTAGTTGGCGTCGTCAAAATCATAACAAGAAAAAAATATTGTTTGCCATTGAAATGTTCATTTTTTTTACTTGAACATTTTTCAATTTTATTATTATTATTATTTTAACGTGAGCAACGGCAAAAACTCGACATCACTGCGGGTGATCGCGATTATGCTGGTTTCGTTGGCGTGAAAAAGAAAAAAAAAGTCACCTTCGTCTGTCTGCGCGAATATTTCGAATGAAAGATAAAAATCAAAGAAACAAATTTCGGGACTGGGGGGTTGTGAGTTTAAAAATACATTATTTTTCAAGCGAGCACGAAAAGATGGTCGTATATGTCACGAAACATATATATATCATCCGGTTAAATCGTTCGAGACAAACACGTGTAGTTTTAAAATAGTTTATCGCGAAACATCGGTCTTGACCTTGAACATATATTCGTCGAGTCTACGTGACTGATGAATCACGAATCCATTCAATCAGTCTTAAAGGCTTATGGGGTTATATTGAGTTCTTTGAGCGGAAATGAAGGGAGTTTCATGATTTTTCTTAGCCATGTTAATATTATTTTATACTGCTGGGATGTAATTAACCAACTGTGATTAAAAAAGGGTTAATTATTAGTCCCACCCAACACTGATAAATGATTCTACAAAAACATTGTATTCAAAGAAAATAGTCTCAATGGTTGCAAATTGAATAACACGAATGAAAAATGATGAAATCGTGATTCGTTCAATATGAAATCATCGTGAAAGATTGAGGATCCATTTCGGAGTGTCAAGGATCGAGTGGGCATGGTACCATATACATATATATATTTATATATATAGTATATATGATCCCTTCGATAGGGTCGAAAAGACCACATGGCGGGGTTTCGCGGTCGTCCGGATTTAAAATTAAAATCCCGGGACACATTTCAAACGGCGTGCTGTGCCGTTGTATCGCGATCAGGGTCGGCCAGAGATGATCCGCATATCCGTAAAGCCTCTTGACACGTTGCAGCGGCTGCTGGGCCGGCCACGGATGTTCGATCTCGATTATCGGCGTGGGCCGCCTGTTTTTCTCGCGCCTTACACACACACACACACACACACACACACACTCACACACTTACTTATCACACGTTCTCCATTTGCATGAATTATTCGTTCTCGGTTTTGTCGTTGCGGTTTCTCGCGCATGCGTGTTCCCTCCACGACGAATTCCAAAGCGAACCGCTCGGCATAAATCCCAATGTGTTAATTCATTCGCGAAACAACATTTCTGCATCCATTCGCTGACACGTGAGCGACGAATAATAAATATGATTATGTCGTTGGGCTTTGGTGACGGTCGACCATGTTTTTTATGGTATTTTTTTTTCATTTATTTATCTGTCAAGTTGAAATTTGGTACACGGACGCAGAGTCATGGCTCGAAAACAGGAATAATGCGATTTTTGAAGAAATAATTTTTTTCGACCCTCCTCTTATAGATTGAAAAGTGTGGTAAACATTTTGTTTTTACTTAGCCCATTGAATAGGTCTCGTTGAATTCAACGAGTAATGTTCTAAGATCTTTCGATTTTAACCCTTCAATCACGAGATTTTTGCTTTCAAAGTTGTTATCAGAGTGTCCCCCCTCCTCCTTTCAATTTCCGAACCATCGATGCAAAAAATCTGCAAAAATTCTTGGATTCAGCTTTTCATTAGTTATTTCAATGAAAATCATAACGAATACTTTTTCAAAAATAGTATACGAAAAAATTGATAAAGAACGCTTTTTCGAAAGCAAGCAAATTTGTCAAGATGGAATAGTTTCTAATAATTATAATGAAAAAATTGAGTGGAATATTAGTGAGGAAGTTTTTGTTTCAATTACGTTTCGCCCCGCCGTCCAATTTCTTTATTTTTCTTTCTCCTATCTACGAATCGTTTACACGTTCAAAAAATAATAAATAAAGAAAGTTTTCCAACGAAAAAAAAAAGAATAATAAAGACGTTCTGAGGTGAGAGCGAAGTGAATATAGATTTCACGTTTTGTGACGCGCATCGAAATGTGTGCATCACTCGTGAAACGAGAGACACGTCGATGGACGAACGAGCAATATTCTCACCGCGAGACGCAATGACCACGCGACAGAAAATTATTATACATGTATAAATATTTCAAACGAATAATCTCGACGTAATAGAAAATACGAGATGAATAGTCTGTTTTATTTATTTATGCTGCATACGTTGTGTATTATGTGGTCTACCGAAACTCGTCGTTTCACCATCGACTCGACCGCAGGTAAACCGCGAGCCTGATGACATATCCCAAGCCCCGGTCATTGAACGTTTCTCGACGGTCATTAACATTTACGATTACGCGCTGTATCATTCGTTTCGCGAAAAATATCAAATTTTGTTGAACAATCTCATACGTACACACACACACACACGGCTCCGGATTATCAAAATGTTATGACACTTTGATTGTGATGTTGAGCGACAGTGAGGGTAGTCACACGCTGCAACATGATACTCCAGCACACGTATGCGCTAGTCACCGATGTGACTTATCATGTAGATTATTATAACAATGTGTTCTTTTAAAAAAAAAAAGAAAAATAAATTTTGATTTTTTTTGAAATTTTTTATTTTATCTACTTCATCGGTGAAGTTTGGAAAAATATTGCAGCGGTTCTGCATCATGTTACGTTTTGAATCAACAAAAAATTAAAAATTCAGCATCTTCTGTTTTGAATGAATAAAAATGTTGGGTGTGGGAAAAATCGATTTGAAGTAATAATGATTTTTTAATTAATAATAGAATTAATAATGGACTTCAGAATGGGAATAGAAAATCTGTAATCAGTCTACGGGTAATTTTTTTTCGAATAATGGAATTTTCCGAAGTTTTTACTCGGAAAAAAATGTTGATCGAATTAAATTTTTGCACGATATTTATATATAATTATATATCAGCTATTTATGGGATTGGACATGTGTAGACTATACAAAGTCTGTGGATAGTCTATGTATAGTCCATGTTTAGTTTATATATAGACTATATATAATTTCTTCACTTGGGATAACATCTCAAACCAATTCAATTTCATCGACAATTCGTATACGACCGAAAAAATCTCGAAAATTCCAACTTATTAAAAAAAAAAAGAAAATTGCCCATAGATAAATTCCAGACATGTTCTCGTTCCGAAATATCATTTTCAATCAATTTATTTCCACGTTTTGTGATTTCAAAATCGTTTGGCGTGCCACAATGTTACACCGATAGCTCGAACCTCCATCCACCCAAATTTTCGTGTAATTCGATAGCTCGGTGTGTCTTCCACTTCCTCCGAATCACCAATTTAAGGCCTCAATCTTGAATTACCAACGTCAGGCAAGCCAGCTGACGTTGTTAACCCACGACGGACCAACCGGTGACCGACGATCATAGTCGAAATTATTTGTAGCATGTCAAAACGATTTTAGTGGGCGAGATGGAAAGCATCTGCTCAAAGTTGTCCTCTTCCACGTATCGCATTCACCACACCCGAATCATTGTTCACCATTCGACTCTTTCTCTCTTTCTCTTTCTCTCTCTCTCCATCTCTCGTGCGTTTCTATTCCGCAACTTGGCACATGAATCGCTCGTGGCTATTGCAGAAGCATTGTGAGAGTTTGCTTGTTAAGCGAACCAAGTGTCCGGCGTGGGTACCGACCATCCACGACACGAAGAAATCGTCACCGAGCCGCATATATCGAACACGATCGCTTTCGCCGTTTCCATTGTCCTACGGTGTTACACACGGACTCCACGTACACCCGGTATACACTTTTACGATCTATTTATTGGTCCGGCTATTTTCAAGGGCATCGTTAAAGCGCGAGTGTGTGTTCATGTGTTCATATGCCGCCACGCAAGGAGAGCATGCGCCGTTCACACAATTCGTCCACCATAATAAAACGTGCACATTGGTGTGCGTAACGGTCGAAACGAGGACCGCGTGCAGAGGAAGGACGACTCTTGGCGCTTTTGTTCCGTCGCCAGTGCGCAGCCCTTGCCAACAGTCTGTAACCGATAAAGATCCTACGGTCTAGATTGAGTTACATCGCTAAATTCGAAGTTTCTGCTGTGACAATCGTTTGTTCGGTTATATCTAGCCGAGATAATAGGTTTTACTAGATTGAGAGCTCGAGCAATGCTGATCGTGCGATGGTGTGTTCTTGCACATTGGTTCTCACTAGCAGTCAAGCAGCAAAAATCAAGGTCACACATAATAACCAGAAAATAATATGCGACGTGACTATTCATTTTATACTTGTTAAATCTTGTCATTTTTCCATTTTAGGGTTCCGTAGAAATCTAGGAACTCTTATGGTTTCACCTTATGGCTCACACCATTGAGTGAGATATCTTTGGATAGGTCTCCTCAAATGCAACAAATAATATCCTGAGATCATTCCATTTCAAGCCTTCAGTCATGAGCTATTTGCTTCCAAAGTCGTTTTCAGAGTGTCCCTCCCCCTTTAACTTTTAAACTATCGATGCAAAAAATGTAAAAAAATTAGAAAATGTAGCTTTTAATTAGTACATTTAATAAAAATTATAACGAACACTGTGGCAGAAATAGTTTACGAAAAATATAAAAATAACTCTTTTTCGGATACGAGCTAATTTGTCACGGTAAAATAACTCCTATTGCGTATCTCTAGCCATAGCTTCCAAAAAAATTTCCAAATGTTGATGACTATTACAGAATGCCCACGGAACCCTATCACGTGCGTGCCCAACACACTCTTGGCCAATTTTTGCTATTCACTTCATTTACTAGTGGACTCAACTTTTTTTAAATTCTGAATTTCAACTTTGATTCGAATTTTCGGGGAGTTATAGGCGGATAGTCGAAAAATCATTACAATGAGTCTCAGAACGACTGCCAATGATCCCACCCCAAGTAGAAAAATTATACTATATAGTCTATATATAATCTATATATAAGACTGGGCACATATAGTCTATATATCGACTATACATGGACTCTATGCATAAGCTAAATATAGACTCCATGGCTTATGTACAGTTCACAGATGATACATCGCTGTAGTCGTTGGCTACCGTAGCTTCCAACATAAAAAAAGAAATGAAGAGGATGCGATGCACCGTCGAAAAATTCGAGAATAATGTGCTCGAACGGTTTGCGAGGTTTGGCGCATGATTGTGTGTGACGTTGTGTGCCGAATGCCAGAGGACTGGTCCGAGACTGCCAGGAAGTGGATGGTTCGCCGTAGTTACGTGGAAGCTTCGTGGCTGCCACTGCGATCGGAGTATAAAGAGGAGCCGAGAGCCGAAGCTTCCTCTGGTCAACGTACCATTCATGACTATATATTTTCTCTCTCTCTCTCGCTTGGCCACGGGTGGCTATGCGATAAAGTGTGGTGGAAGTAGCCAGTGGTCAGCAGCAGCATAGACCGACCGGTAGAACGGACGGTAACCATTCATTGTGAGAATTTCCGTGAACCTCTCGGCTAGCTTCCAACACTGATGTCCTTATAGGATATGGAAAAACGCTCGCTTTCGAAAAAAGAAAAAAAACGAAATTTCTCTGGCTCGACCATAGTTACCTGTGGTCACTTCATTTCGAATTCCACAGCTTCTGCAGGATTATTAGCGGTCGACCGTGAATACAATAAAATTCAGATCCTTCGAACCGCCCAATTTCCATTTCTCAACTGCACCAACGAGACAAGTTGAACCAAGCTTAACTCGCCTGACAAAATAAATAATGGTGAAAATAGATTTTCGTTAATTCAAGCCCAGAATATTGTATTGTGCTGATAATCGTCAGTAATTTGTCGGATAATTGAAGTGAAAGATATTTTTCTGTATTAAATGTATTTTTTTTTCATGGTATATTGATTATTGAACACACAAATGACGAGAGTCTACGGTGAAGTAGCCGAATTGGCTCATCTCCCGAAACTAACCAAACATCATTTATGGAGAAGCAATCTAGTAAACGAAATTCGAGCCGAAACTCGAGAGTTTTGTTTTGTAATAATCGATTGTACGTCACTTAATTGATAGTTCTCACAACTAAGAAATTGCTGGGTATAGGAAAACGAGCTTAGCCCCCATCCCTGTCTCGGAGAACACGTGTAGGACTCGAAGGGAGGGGTGGGGACAAGTTTTTCCTGAAAAAACAGCCCTTAATCATTGAAATGGAGGTCCATGGGTGTGCGGGCAAACAGCCTATCGGTTATAACGATGACCACGAAAAATTCTCACGAGTAACATCGGGGTGCCCGAAGAAAATAAAGACGCTCCACCGTCAGCCAATAAATACACACAAACACAGACATTTATGTCTCTATACACGTTTGTCTAAGTACAACCGTTCGCTCGCACGTCTCTCGTCGCAAAGCTCACACACACACACACAGACACTTGGCGATGATTGCTGGGCGGGCCTGCGTCAACAAACTACCGGCCACCTTCCACGCATCTCTCCTTCATCTTATTCACCTTATTTTTCATCGCATCGACGTTGCTACGTGCACTCGCTGTATGCACTATATTATAGAGTGCGTGTTTGGTCAACGACCATTTTTTTTATTTTTATTTTTTCGTCTCTCCTTCGCGTCAGACGAGATCTTTGGACAGGACGTGAAACCAGGAGGTGTTAATTCGTGAAGCAAGCATTTTTTCTCACACATATATAAATATATATAGACATCAATCTTGCGATCGTCCTTTTTTGTCTTCTTTCGGACGTTGCGATGAATTTTCTATTTTCTATTTTACTTTTTAAGGCGTTCGGAATTCTGTACGTTTGACACATTTATACGTTCGAAGCATTGCACGTTCTGAATTTCGACCCCTATCCTCAAATTTCACGATCCCGACGAGTTAAGATTCCGATAAAGACTGAAGTATATTATACATCCCAATTACGTCATCGTGGTTAACGCGAATTTCGTAACTCGATAGGAATCACTCGGTCAGAAGTGAGTTAATAATGATGAAGGTCCCGTACCCGCTGATGCTGCGTGTGACCCACATTACAGCCCTCGGATCCGCACGATTTCATGCCCGTGTGTAGGCGAGAAGAGAGCACTGTGCTCTGCTGGCCACTTCTTGCCCGTCTACGTTTTTTTTTTACCAATCATTCAATTGCCGATCTTGCATTCCACAGGGATATAGTGGACGGGTGTTGTACGACGATTCGAACATCAAAAGATGTTTTGTTGCGTTGAAACTCAACGTGGACTCATTCCGATTGAATAATAACACGTCGCTTGGGTTTTTTTTATATCGTAAGTGAAAAAATTGTGTATAGTCCGTATATATAAACTATGTATGGGATTAGGCACATATAGTTGATGCATATTCTCTGTATATCCCTGGTAAGAAAATTATATATGAACTATAGATGGAATATTAGGCATATATAGTCTATAATATATATTATAGCGCTTATATATATATTCTTTTTACTTGGGATTCCAAGTAATATGTTCGATATAGATTTTTTTTATAATATCCATGATTTTTTTTACTTGGGAATGAAACATCAAATTTCCGAATTTTTCGAAATGGACGAGTTCCTCATCTCGATAAGTGTTTCATCGACATATTTTTCGATTCGATCCAACACCTTCGAACAAATAAAAATAAATATAGTCGTATCGGTGTGACAAATATTTATTGCTCCGCTCCGAATTTTCGTTTCGATGAACAGATAATTTTTAATCGACATACGTGAATAATTGTTTTCGTCAGTGAATCGTTTCTGCCGAAGCAGATAGGTTCGAGCTCATCACGAATACTTGACTGACGGCCGTCTTGTCGGACGCTTGGCGTCGACGTTTGATACGAGCGGCCACGAAAGGCGTGAATAAATCCGGATCCGGTTGTACGATGGAATTCTTCGCGAAGCAACGAACAACGGTGCTCGCGATGTAACCGAAGATCATGGTCGTCATCACTCCCATGGGAGTGTAAAGCAAGTAAGACAAACGATAAGGATAGAAGTAATTCACGTCATCCGCATTGCTGAAATAACAATAAAATACAGAAATCAAAACCCGTTTTGATGATTTTTTTTTTTTCGTTGGTACATTGAACTTTTTGTCGAAAGCTGAATGTCGTTGTACCTGAAATCGACGACGTCGCGATAAATCGACATATCGTGAAGAGACGAATTCGAACACTGTTCGATGGAAACCGGAAGTTTGGATATCGGAGGTTTGGGCTGTCCAAAAGTGATCAAGATCGATAGACCGAGACTGAGAATCGTGCCAATGACCGCACCGATTTCGTTGGCCGATTCGACGAACATGCCGAGACTGAAAATTCCGATAATAGGTCCGCCGATCGTTCCGTTGAGGGCAAAAGACGTTTGAATCAAACTTCCAAAACCGGAAGCCAAAAGAGCCACCGACACGCAAAGCAATCCATTGATCAGACACAACATTTTGGCGAAACGAGCTGTCATCGAATCGCTGAATTCCCAATTGAATTTTCGATAAATCGGTTTTATGTAATCGGCTATGGCAACCGCGGACAGAGAATTCAACATTGCGGATACGGTGCTGAGAGCCGCGCTGAAGATACCGGCTATGAAGAAACCCACGAGGCCGGGAATTTGGGAAAGTCGTAATTTGGCGAAGTACGGCATTACTTGATCGAACGAACCGATTTGACCGGATACGACCGGGTCGCAGCCTTGGAACCACGCGTACAGAACCAAACCGGCAAGCGATTCGACAGTCACCATCGTCATCACTAACGGAGTGTTCAGAAAGAGCGACAGTTGAGCCGATTTGAGAGACCTTCGGAAGGATACAATATTGACAAATTAGTGGAATATCGTGTTTGACGTTTTTATCGTTAGCTGACACACTTATCGGCGGGTACCATAGCTGGCGCACCTGTTATATGGGTCTTTTGGACCCCGAGGTCACAAGAAGGCTCGATGCGAGCAAGCGATTGATTTTTTTGACTTGGAAAAATTCTCATATGTTCATAGATACTCCCTTCAAGAGATGCGACAGGTTATTCGGTTTGACTTTAATGGGTACTTTGAAAAAAAATGTTGAAGGGGAACGAAAATCCCGAGATTGGCGATTTTTACAAAAAAAATCGAAACTTTCCCATTTTTTGTTATTTTTATCTAAAATTTGAACTGTATACTCTCAAAATGATCTACTTTTAGAAGAAAAATAGCGTGATGGTGGTTGTTGGAGGAAAGGTATTTATTTTGAGAAATATCTTGGGAATGACTCGAATTAGCTTGGGGTACATTTGGGCCCTAGTGCGCCAGCTAAGGGTTAATTTTGTGACGAGAGATTTGTCACTAGTGGTTTTGTGGTTGAATAGATCAACATGAATGTTACGTCGGAGGATAACAAGCAAATTTATGTGTCCAGCAAAATGTTACACAAAGATTAAATGTGTCTACCTGGCAGATAGAAGACGCTGCACGTGTATCTGGTTGACCGCGAAGCCTAGGACGTAAAAGCTCAGACCTCCGATGGTCAATGTCCACCATGTGTGTCGCACCGTTGGATCTGGATCAAAACTGCGACGTGGAGTGTAAAACAAAAAAAATGACATTTACGATATTAATATAGAGGGCCTCTGGGCCCATTAATTCGTTAGTCGTATGTATGAGAGTGTGTTGGAAGAAGGCAAAGCTCTTATATTCTTCTGGCAGCTCGTAAATTTGAATGAGATACTATCAGGAAACATCTGTCAAAATTTTCGCCCAATCGGACAACATTTGGAGATTATTATATCACGAATTCCATGTTGCCTTTGATTAACACGTGAAAAAAAAATCACGTTTTTAGTTGCAATTGATTTTTTAAGTGTGATTCATAGTATGAAGGCCACTTGAAATGGGAATATTTTTTTCTTTACAATAAAAAAGTGAACTTATTTTTTTCGTTAGTTTTCAATAAATTTGTTAAAAAGAAAGTCGTTAAATTAAAAAAAAAATTGCGAAACAAAAAATACCTTCATGTAAGAACTGCCAGAAAAATGGAAAAACTTTGCCTTTTTTTCAACACACCCTACACATGAATGATATCGAGTGTGTCACTACTTGAATACGTTGAGTCGATCGCCCTGACTGGCGATGCTCCAAACTCCGGAAAGTCCTCCATCGATGTCGTAACAAGCTACCGCAATAACGCAAACTACCGAGGCGAACATCAGAGCACCCTGAAAAACATCGGTAGCCAGAACCGCTTTGATTCCACCGATCGTCGAGTAAAACGTGCAAATCAGACCTATGAGAAGCACGCTCGTCGTGCTCGACAAACCGATCGTCGCTTCGAGAGCCAGAGCCGGGGCGTAAAGCACGATACCCGTGTACAAACTCATTTGAAAATAATTCGCCAAACTCGCTGACAATCGTGCTGTCGGACCGAAACGTTTGTTCAGATACTGCGGAAAACAAAGTAACAAAAATAATAGAAAACTTTTTTTTTCAAATAATAATAATTTATAAAAATATAAAGAAAACAAATTATTATTATTACGAATTGCTTTTTAAATTTTGTTATACTGTCAATTATCATTGTTGTTGGTTTTGAAGCTTTGGCCATAATCAATCATTAATCAATTATTGACAACAGATAAACAATTTAATTTTTTTAAAATTGTTTTCAAATTTTCGACGATTACGATCAAATTTTTGCAGCTACATCCTTGAGCCTTCTATGTTTTGCAACTATTGCCTCGAGTTCGAGAAGTCTCAATAACGCAGCTATGAAAATTCGATCGTAATCGCCAAAGCCACGGAAACAATAAAAAAAATAATAATATCGTTTATCTTTCGTCAATGATTAATTAATCGTAAGAAGGGAAACCGGTAATTGTCGATGGTTGTGCAACGTTACCTCGTAAACGCTCATATTCTGAAGATTGTAGAAGACTGGAAGATAGACGAAGGCAACGATTGGAGTGGCTATTATGTAGCCGAGATTAATGGCCACAAACTGTGCCCCGTGGATGTAAATCTCGCCGCTTGTGCCCAGCATCGCAATAGCCGACAAGAAGGCGACCATGAGAGCGACCGCGAGAAGCGGCGTGCTCATCGCTCGATTCGCCGAGAAATATTCCTGCGCACTCATTCGTCAATCAATCATTTCGCACAATTATTATACACGCTATAATAATGAAATTTTTCAACGTTGCAAAGTTCATTCTATATGTCATATATATAATTATATATATATATATATATTTGTATTTATATTATGGTCTGTTGAATTCATTCACACTACTCGCAACTAACACTGAAAAATAATTTTTTTCCCATTTCATTCATCAATTTATTTGTTATTATTGGCGAACGAATTTCATGCAATTGGAAATGATTGATTTCATACCGCGGCTGTTTTTTGTCGTCCACCGCTGAATCGGTAATAAACACCGATCGATGCGGAAATGGCCAAAACGACGCCCAATACGAGATAATCGGGCCATTGTAGCGGTAATGCGGTATTCAAGGTGACCTTGTGGATATGAGATTCAAATATTTACGGATTTTGAGTTTATTCTGTCGAAATGCTTTTATTGCAATGTTTTTCCTTATATTACATACGCTAAGAATCTGTAAATTCAATTTCTACAAAATTGAAACGCTTAATATTACATATTTGTATGTAATATCATAGATTTTAATGTACATTTATAAATTAATAGTCATTACCAATTATTAATTTAAAATGAATTGCCAAATGTATTATTAAACTTCAAATTTCATATATAAATCAAAATCTTTATTAAATATAATATTGTCATCAAATTTCATTTCGGCTTTACTCACAGTCATATTATCCGCGTCTGATCAACATCAACGAAACTCAATTCAAATTTTGTCACGAACCGCACACGTTTTTGTTTCTTTTTTTTTCAATTTTATCCAATTGCAACGAAACGGAAATTCGCGATTGAGTCGTCGCGATCGCGAGTGAATTGAAAATTCATCTCGCCACTGCGTTCGCGAGTTTTGTCATTACAAACGAGTCCGTCCGTCTCTTCGTCGTGTGTGCGGAATGAGACTCGAGAATATCCATCGACGGCTGTTTGATAAATACACCGACGACTTTTTACAGCTTCGTCTGGGGCAGGCTTTTCGCCTCATGAGATAACAAAACGAAATATTGGGGATTACGAAGATCCCCGACGAAACGGACGTGGAGTTCGGATAGGCAAAGTGCAGCACGACGTGTCATTTTCGAGATACCGCGCTACGGAAATTCTTCGCGAAGAGGGGTGAGGGGGGTTAAGATATTACGATCTCACGAGACGCGGTGGCTCGATGATAAATCGTTATTTGCGAACTGACAAAACCGAGACGATTAACGCGATGTGAGGAGACGGTTACGCTTCGTTCCACATCTCCCCCATGAGCGCAAGAGAGACAGCTCCATCGGCACTCACGGCGGTGCGAACGAGAGAGAACGAGTTAAACCTCTCACACATCGCATTAATTGACACAGAACAAACTGACACCGCGAATAACGAACAAATTATTTGTTCTTATTTATTTGTGTGTTTGTAACGACACAAGAAATAAACCTCTTGTATGATGCACGTCGATAAGTTTTTTAGTATCTGCAAAAAAAAAAAAGGAGGCAATGCTTGAATTATAAGTGAGGAATTCTGTGGTAAATTTATAACGACAAGTGTACAAGCAAGTCGGTGTGTGTCTTTGATTATGTATTTTGTAATAAGTTGAATTTGAAAAAAAAAAAGTGTTGTGCTCAACTTTTTGTAATTTTGACGATTCTTGACGAAAATTATCGATGTAATTCAACAATTAAAGCGAAAACGGATTAGCTGCGAGCTCCATAGTTGTTAATTGGGAATTATTATTGCAAAGTTTTTTCACGCAAAGTCATTCCCTCGGAAATTTTGTACAGGCTCTCCCTCCGCCCCCTTCTGCTGCATCATGTGTAATAAAAAAAATCCAGTGCCCATCATTAAATTCTTGTATCAACATTATATTTTCGTAGAGGTCATCTCCCTCGTGTTGTTTTCTTCGTTATTTACAAATGATGTATGTGTCGTGACAATCTTGTTAATTCTTTGATCACGAGACAGAAGACGCCGAATAAAATAATAATGTCAATAATGAATTGTCGTTATACAAATGACTATGATTATCCTTCGTCATTATTATTTACCCGATGACTTGCCATTGTCTCCGTTTGGTTGCGTGTGTGATGTTAGACAGAGATGCATATTATTCGTTGCTGAAAAATTCAAGTGCTCGAAGAATTTATATTTGTCTTATAAATTATTTGTTTTCACTTATTCGTACCCAAAGATAAAAATTATATATAGTCCATGCATAGATTATATATATTCTTAATCCCATTCATAGCTTATATATAGGATAGATATATATATTTTTAATTCGGTATATAATGTTATCTAAATAATAGCAATACGTAAATATAGAATTTTGTTGTCATTCACCGTTGGTAATATTTAATGAGACCAATAACCGGACAATCCGTTGCTTTTATTGTCCCGCGACAATTTTTCTCGTCTTGAGTGCAAAAACCCGATCGTTAGTCGTTTTATCAATTTTCTCGCGTCTCCGTCTGATACGATCGGCCAACATCGGTGTGAACAGATCTGGATCCGTTAGTGCGATAGGCGTTTTCGAGACGCAACGTACAACGATGCTCGCGATATATCCAACGATCATTGCCGTCACGAATCCCAAAGGTGTGTACCACATGTAGGATATACGATAGAGATAGAAGTAATTCTCTGATTCAGCTGCGTTTCTGCAATAACGAAAACAATAATGTGACTTCTTTTTTTTTTTGAACGAACATTGAACTGCTCCATTGAATACCTTGAATCCATGATGTCCAAGTGAGTTCCGAAGCTGTCTTTGAAACTCGAATTCGTGCATTTATCGATCGAAACCGGAAGATGAACGGCCAGAGGTCTTGGATAACCAAAACCGACCCAAGAGCACAGAAGCAGACTGATGACAGTACCGATGACCGATCCCGTCTCATTGGCAGCCTCGACGAACATTCCGAGACTGAATAGACCGAGCACAGGTCCACCGATGGCACCGTAAATCGCCAATCCGGTTTCCATCAGATTTTCAAATTTCGATGCCAAAAATGCGACTCCCACGCACGACAATCCATTGATGACACTAAGCAGCTTGCCGTACCACGGTGCCATCGAGTGTGTGAATTCACGATCGCACAATCGATAAATCGGTTTTATGTAATCGGATATGGCGATCGCGGACAACGAATTGAGCATGGCCGACACCGTGCTGAGAGAAGCGCTGAATATTCCGGCTATGAAGAAACCCGTGAGGCCTGGTATTTTCGACAGTCTCAGTTTGGCATAGTGCGGCATTACTTGATCGGATGATGATATTTTGCCGGAAGCCACGGGATCGCAACCCTCGAACGATGCGTAAAGAACCAATCCTGAGAACGATGTCGCGAGAACGAGTAACATTGCGAGCGGGCTGTTCAGGATGAGCGCCGCCTGAGCCGACTTGAGTGACCTACGAAGGCATCATTTGAATCAGTTTGAACAAATTTAGAATCAGAATTTTCACATCGTTGTCGCATGACTATGGATTGATAACAAATTTTTTGTTGCACTTAAGACCTTAATTATCGACTCTGCGAGTTTCGGGAGATTCTCTCCAATGTTGGACAGCCCTCGATACATTTGTAATTGAAGTACCAAATTAATCTAATGTACATTTGTAATTTGGGCTTAAAAACTTGGCTAATGTGAGTGTACTGAGTACACATGTCATTTGAGCTTGGCGAACGATAAGGTTCGAAGTAAATTTGTGATTGGGATCCGACAAACGTGAAAGTTCAAAGTACATTTGTGATTTGGACTTGTCAAACGTGAAAGTACAAAGTGTACTTGTAATTTGAACTCGGCAAACGTGAGAGTACTAATTGTAAGTCCATTTGTAATTTGAACTTAACAACCGTGTATAAAAACTTATACCGAAACGTATTCGACAATGAAAACGAGGAATATTTATTATTGTCAAACTATTCACTTTCATCACCTTGGCACTCCAAAATTACAGCGATTCTTACTTTGCACTGGGAGCTTGAACAAATCCAAAAGTACTTTTGTAATTTATACTTGGAGCTTAGACGAATACAAAAAATACTTTTGTACTACGCACTTGGAACTTAGACGAATACAAGGTATACTTTTGTACTTTGTAACTGGAGCTTAGACAAATCCAAAATATTTTCGTACTTTTTACTCGGAATACTTTGTACTTGCAGCTTGAACAAATCCAAAATACCTTTATGCTTTTACTTGCAGTACTTTGCTCTTAGAACTTAGATAACCCCAGAAGACTTTTGCACTTTGTACTTGAAATACTTTGACCTTGGATGATTTTTACTTGAAAATCAAGGTCATATCATGAAAAAGTACTTATACGTTTGATCTCACTTGGCAGAAAGTAGTCGTTGCACGTGAATTTGATTAACACCGTAGCCCATGACAAATATGCCAGTTCCTCCTGCGGTCAACGCCCACCAGGTGTGTCTTTCGGTCGGATCTAGATTAAAGCTGCAATTCAGATAGACATGATAACGCAACATTCATTCCGTTATGCTCATTACGATTTATCATTGCGATAACAAATCGACGAATGGTACGTACTCGAAATAGTTTAGACGACCGCTATTTTCAGCGATGTTCCATACTCGGGATATTCCACCCTCGAGATCGTAACAACCGACGACGATTATGCAGAATATCGTGACGAACATGAGAATCCCTTGAAAGACGTCGGTCGCGAGAACGGCTTTGATACCGCCTATGCTCGAGTAAAATGTGCAGATAACACCAATGAGCATAACGCTCATCGTGCTCGACAATCCGGTTGTGGCTTCGAGAGCGAGCGCAGGCGCGTACAACACGGTCCCAGTGTAAAGAATCATCTGCAAGTAATTCGAAATACTGGCTGCCAATCGAGCTGTCACTCCGAATCGACGTTCGAGATACTGCAAAAGAGTTACGTGTGCATCAACATCAAAGCTAGACCGTCGATCTTTATCGAATTGTTTTTTTTTTGTATTTTTTTTTTTTTTTTTTTCATTAAACACGTGTGGACTGTACCTCGTAGACGCTCATGGCTTGAAGCTTGAAGAATACTGGTAGATAGAGATAGGCGGTTATCGGCGTGCCTATGATGTATCCAACGAGCATGACGTTAAATTGGACCCCGTACATGTAAGTCTCGCCGCTTATGCCCAACATCGCTATCGCCGAGAGCGAAGCGACCATCATCGCGATGGCGAGCATTGGGATGCTTATTGAATTGTTTCCCGAAAAGTATTCCTGTACAGTTATTGAGAAATAATCATATTTTCGATGTGACTCGCGTGGTCTTCTCAACGTTACACAATTTTTAGGGTTTTTTTTGGATATATTTATATTTTTGTAAAGATTAAAAAAAATATTGAAACAGAATTCGAAAGCCTAAACCTTTTTTCTTATTCCATCAAAATTTTATAACATTAGACACGGAACCAACATGCTAGTTTGATGGGGTTCGGAAGATTCAAGAAAAAAATAAGATTATGAATATTTGAGGAAGAATTAATTTTAGAAAATATATAATTTTTTGGACATTTTGGGGAAACCTCTTCAAAACCACACTCCAGTAAAATTACGGTTCAATCACCGTGGATAAATTTCTACCCAGTTACTTTGAATTGCAATAGAAAAATATTGTAATCAACAAAATTATTTTTCGAAAATTGTGAGTAGATTTGAAACCTTTTTCTATGACGACAAATTTTTATAATATATATATAATTTTTGATGTGCTAAAAAATAAATTAAAAAAATTACTTTTTTTCAAAACAAAATTGCTATAAATTTGTTCGAGTTTGTTTGAAAACGTTTTGTTTGAAAACTGCTGAGGTCAAATTTACCCAATGTGACTAAAAACGGTTTAATTCTATTCAGAGAATGATTTTGCTACGAATGTGAGTGGCTAGGCTTAAAACCGTGATGGAAAAATGTTCGAATACCTGAAATTCATGTTCACATATGAAAATTGTTTGATTAGCCGAACAAAGTTTTCTATTTTATTAAAAAATTGGATTTCTCATACCGCGGTGGTTTTTTGTCGTCCACCGCTGAAACGATAGTAGACTCCGATCGAGGCGGAAATCATGAGAACCGTACCGACGACGACGTAATCGGGCCATTGCAGAGGAGTCGAAGTTTCTTCGTAAACCTTGCATCGAGAATACAAATTGTTGAACTTTCATCGGAGCTATCGGTCGATTTGCAAAGCGTTTATTAACCCAAACACTTAACCCCCCCACACGAATTAACCAATGCAGACGATTGCATTGGTTAATTCACACTGGGTGTGCTTCGTGAACCCGTTTGACGACCCAATTTTTCCACCGACTGACATGACTACTCACGTGCATTCTGACTCGACTCGGATGACCAGTCGGACGTCTGTCGATGCGTCTTCGACAACGCCTCACGACAGCGAAGAACCACCAACGGACACCAAAAACACTCACCAACGGTATTGCAGAAAGAATTTACGTTTGCATCGAATATTTCAAGTCGTATAATCATGATTCACTCGTTCGCATAAATACTATCTCGTTTTATTGTCATGTACGTTATTTACATATGATACGAGTTTCATTTCCATCCTTTTGATTCATTTGTCGGTGCACATGAGTCTTTATCGAGGTGTCTGGAAATCGAGACGTTCACGACAATATACTGACATTCGTACATTAATCACTGCGTGTCATCAATCATTTTTTTTTATTCGAATTAAGGTACATTCACTGCAGACTCAGTAATAATTGACAGGACGATTTACAAAACTCGTCAATCAATTTGACGATTTATTAAAAATTATATTTCTGTAATATAAGATTTTTAAATTGTGAAAATTTTCTTATTGCAATTCGAATAATTTTGAAATCTCGACGAATATGCTGGATTTATCGCAGCTGTCACTTGCAGTATGCAATACATAGTTGAAATCTTGTTTTTAACAGTATCAATTAATGAATAACATGATTATTCGCAATATTCCAAAATCATTTAAATCGTTGTATTGAAAAATTAGCTTTTTGCAGTCATGAGCTATATATTGTAGAATAAACAGGCAGTCCAAAATATGTCATCACTGTAATTAAGATTCGATGATAGAATCCACACTTCGGAATTATTGTCTGTACAAGTCGTACTTGATAAATAAAAAAAAAAAACTTTGTTGAGATAATTCGATTTATCGAAAGAAGAAAAAAATAACGCAAATAACGATAAATTTTCTCATTCGTCATGGAGTAAAATTTATTTTAATACATCTGAGTATTGACATTTCTCGTATATTTGTCGTAGTGAATAAAAAAAAACCCCCCTGTTTTTACGAATCTCACGATAATTCGTTTATTCATTGTCCGGCGACAAATTCTTTGGTCTTGAGGACAAAGACTTGACTGGTGGTTGTTCTAACGGTATCCTCGCGTCGTCGTCTGATACGAGAGGCCAACATCGGCGTAAATAAATCTGGATCAGGTTCCGTGATAGGAGTGTTGGAGAAACGGCGAACAACGGTGCTCGCGATATATCCGAATAGCATTGTCGTGGCAAATCCCAAAGGAGTGTACAACATGTAGGATATGCGATAAAGATAGAAGTAATCGCTCGAGTCATCCGCGTTTCTGCAATAACGATATCCATGAATCAAACCAGTTTTATATGTTTACGGGGGGATCTTGAACTCGCGGATACGGGTCGAAAATTCAGAGTTTTCAAATGGCGTCGTTAAAAATTTCAAAAGTGTGTAATCCTTTGAATTGTTGAAAAAAACAATTGAAAAAATAATAAAAATCAATGATTTTTTATCTTCCCGTCTGAACGCTAGCTAAACAACGCTATATCGACCAAAAGTTCATATGATCAATGTTGTAGAGAATAAAATTTCCTACAAAAGAGTTCGCAACGAAATATATCTAACATTGAAGGTTTACACGTGGTGAAGCTCGAAAGTCGGGCAATGTGGGAAATAACGCGACTGGTAGGTGTTCGAAATTCTGTATGTTCTCAATTTTGGTCCCCCTGATCACGAATCGTTCTGAATTATCGAAATACCATACGTACCTAAAATTCAGAAGATCCGAATGTACCACGGCACTCGTGAAATAACTCAAATCCGTGCATTTATCGATGGAAACCGGAAGATGTCGTACCGGTGGTTTTGGATAACCAAAACTGATCCAAGCGGCTAACATGAGACTGAGAACAGTTCCAATAACCGCGCCAGTCTCATTGGCATCTTCGACGAAAATGCCAAGACTGAAAAGTCCGAGTACAGGACCACCGATAGTTCCGTTTATCGCCAATGCGGTTTGCATCAAACTTCCAAGACGCGAAGCCATGAAAGCTATACCAACGCAAAACAATCCATTGACGACACCCAAAATTTTACCGTAAAACGGTGCATCGGCATCCGGAAATTCACGACCGCATCTTCGATAAATCGGTTTTATGTAATCGGCTATGGCGACCGCGGCCAACGAGTTCAACATGGCCGAGACGGTGCTCAGAGAAGCGCTGAATATTCCGGCTATGAAGAATCCCGTGAGTCCCGGTATCCTCGACAGTCTTGTCTTGGCAAAGTGTGGCATTATTTGATCGAACGATGATATTTTGCCGAAAGTCACGGGATCGCAACCTTCGAACCAAGCGTAGATCACTAATCCGGCGAAGGCGGTTGCAATCACCATCAGAAGCACCAGTGGGGTATTCAGAAATAGAGCAATCTGCGCTGACTTCAATGATCTGAGAAACGTAGATTTCAGATTTGATCCGATTTACAATTTTCTTTTCCGTATTTTAAATTAGAATTCTTACTTGGCAGATAAAAGTCGTTGCACGTGAACTTGATTGACTCCAAAGCTCGTTAAAAATATGCCCATGCCTCCCATTGTCAACGACCAGAAGGTGTGTCTTTCAGTCGGATCCAGATTGAAGCTACGATAAAAGTCAGACAAGAATCAAATAATGTCGATGTGAACATGTACTCCTGTATAAACTCTTCGATTTGAATAGTGATTTGAATAAAACGTGAAATACTTGAAAAAGTTTAGGCGGCCACCTTTGCCAGCTATTCTCCAAACGTCTGATATTCCACCCTCGAGATCGTAACAGCCAATGACGATTACGGACAATATCGTGCCGAACATTAGAATACCCTGAAAAACGTCGGTCGCTAGAACGGCTTTGATTCCACCGATGCTCGAGTAGAATGTGCAGATGAGACCTATGAGAAGTATACTCGTCGTGCTCGACAATCCGGTGGTGGCTTCGAGGGCGAGAGCCGGTGCGTACAACACGACACCCGTGTACAGATTCATTTGAACGTAATTAGCAATACTCGCGGCCAAACGAGCTATCACACCGAATCGTCGCTCGAGGTACTGCAAAAGCAACGCAATCAACATTCAAAAGTGACGTTTTTCTGTCGTTTCATGGGCAGGAATCGAAATTTCGAACGGTTAATTTTCGGAACGGCCAAAATTTAAAACGTGCTCGTTCGATCTGTATGAAGAAAAAAGGTTTTGACCACGTCGACTTTACCTCGTAAACGCTCATGGTTTGAAGTCTGAAGAATACTGGAAGATACAAAAAAGCGGCAATCGGCGTTCCCAGAGCGAATCCGATATTAAGGACTGTGAATTGAGCACCGTTGATGTAGTTCTCGCCGCTTATACCCAACATCGCTATAGCCGAGAGCAAGGCAACCATCAGAGCTATCGCGAGCAGTGGTATGCTCATCGAATTGTTTGCTGAAAAATATTCCTGGACAAGGATTGATGAATAGATTTATGATAATTCTTTTATAGCCTCGTTTTTCGTATCTCTAGTTGAAAACTCTTGAAAATTTAACTTAGAAAATTCCGGTTATTTTTAAAGCAAATTATGTTTACTGAAAACAATTTTCCTATATTTTTTTATTCACCTGAAAATAGAAAAGCTTCGCGAAACTGAATTATGCGTTGCCAGATTAACATTAAAAATCCTGTTGAATGAATTGTCAAATTGCATTTTTCCATACCGCTGAAGTCTTTTGTCGTCCACCGCTGAATCGATAGTAGATCCCGATCGATGCGGAAATTAGAAGAACCGTGCCTACGACGACGTAATCCGGCCATTGTAGGTCAGTTGATGTGCCTTCTCGGACCTTGCATTAAAATACACATTGATAAACTTTTGTTTTCGTTATCGATCATTTGCAAATGCTTTGACGTACACAATTCAACACTGTACGAATTACGGTGCTTCGAAACAACACATTCGACGACGGATTTTTTTCACTGATATGTATACTTACTAGGGTGTGTTGAAAAAAAAGCAAAGTATTTATACTTTGCTGGCAGTTTCTACATTTGAAGTTCATACTATCAGAAGGAAACTGTCAAAATTTGAGCCCAATCGGACAATATTCAGAGGTTTCGCTTTCGCGAATTCAATTTTTCCTTTGATTAACACGTTAACAATTTTTTTTTTTCAGTTGCAATTAATTTTTCAGGTAAACGAAAAATTAAGGGGATGGAAAATAAGTGGAATACATAGTATTAAGGTCACTCATAGTAGGGATATTTTCTGTTTTGCAATAAAAAAAAGTAACAATTTTTTTTGTCAATTTTTAATGATTGTTGTTATGAATAAAGTTTCTAACTTCGTGGAAGCAGAACCTTATAAAATTGTCCAATTCCACGCAAATGTGGACAGATGTCTGATAGCATTTACTTCAAATGTAGGAACTGCCAGACGAATCGAAGAATTTTGCCTTTTTTCAACACACCCTGATACTTACGTTCATGATCACTCAATCGCGATGCACCCCCGAAATACGATGAAGATCCACGTGGTTTGCGTGATCAATAACCTTTTCTCAACGATAACGCAGTTCAAAGTTGATAGAATTGTTGTCACGTTATAAATTCAATCAATTTTTCAATCGAACAAAATCCCGTCAATGTTTTCCGGCTCGCTTGTCGCGAGGACGTCTCTCGGACGTCTGAACAGCGTTGAAGGGAAAAATTGACAGACAACGAGAACGTCCACCAATGGGATTACATAAGCAGCTCGCGCAATCCATCTTTGTCAGTGTTTCGCGTTACAACAACGATGCACCTGAACGCATAAAGCCATATCTCGTTATGTTGCGCGGGACTGTATTTACGTGACTCGACAGTGTGTCGGTTTGACGGCCGAATGGCAAAACCAAAATGCCATTCGACACAAACGGGAATTTCGTTGTGAAACTCGCTTTGGTTGGCATTCGAATGTGCGAACCTCTGAACAAAATGAAGCAAAATTAAAACAATCGTCACTGGCATAAAAATCAATTGAGTGAATTTTGATTTGATGAATTAAACGACGTTCATTATAGGATGGAGTAAATTTGTCGATCATTTTTTTTATCACCAAACGTAGCAGTGCATCTTGCTGATCGGTTCAGACAATTTTTTTCACGATGAAAGGATTTTCTGTAATTTATGGGGAGAGTTGCTTGTTAGTAGGGCATTTTCAGGATTTTTTCTTAAACAATATTTGCGTAACATGTTTATCAATAATATTTAATAATGCTGACATTTTTTGTTGCAAAATATTCAATGCTCGAGCAGTTTTTCATTCTGAGCAAAGATTTCGAATATTCTGATGATCTTTTTTTTTTTCTATCCCTGATAATTTTGTGTTTTCCAGGCAATCCTTTCCATTTTTTATTCTTTTTTTTCAGTTCAACCGGTTATATTGTTTGGTTATTCGATTTTTATTTCCACGTACCGACGTCAAACGCACCTTTCACTGCTTCTAAATTACTGCGATTACTGTTGAACGATTGTCTGACACGGATGAATGACGTGTGGGTTGAACGATGCCACATCGCGAGACGAAAATATTGTTTCAGGCCTTTTCACAGTCCCAAAGATCAACAGTGTTACAAAAACACGAAATTCCGGGGGACCTGAGAGAGTCGGTCAATTTTATTTCGTGACACACACCCGAGCTCGGTTGGGCGGCTGACAAGGAGGCCGGGGCTAATTGGCACAACCGACGACCACAGCATTAAAAATTCTACACAGCTATCCTTCTCTTCTTTCTTTCATTACACGGTCGATTATTATGTCGATCGAGTATTTTCTTAGCGATATTTTTCTCTAAACCAAAAATAATGGTTACCTTTTCTTAGTAGAAAGTTGATTGAGACAAACATGATTTTGATAAATAGTTCAATCATATACAATAACCAAATTTAAAATTCATCAAAAATACACTAACGAGATGGCATTTCAACATACTCTATCTCAATACCCAAATATTCACATTTGCATAAAGAGTGTATTCATCATACAATAATTAAAATCCTTTAATAATCATCCCACCAATAAAATATGAACATTCGTCATGATCCACCAAGCCCCGGTCATCTCCACAAATCCCAACCAGTCGATTCGTGGTCGACAGCTCATTTCCGCTCGGTCGCTATAGTGGAAAAAGGAAGGTAAAAAAAAAATAGGCGCATGATGAAGTCAAAATAGCACAGGAAGCTTCGCGAAGAAGTGAGGAATTATCAGCATTTATAACCCATTAAACATTGGCGGATGAGCAATCGCGGACGTATATATATATGAGCATGCTGTTGGTTGCTCAATCCGTTGAAGAAGTATACGTACCGTTCAGTCTGGTGATCGAAGGATTGCCCGGCAAAACTACCTCGCCGCTATAAAGAGCTTGATGCGTAAAAGCAAAACACGTATTAAAGGCTCAGAGTAGACGTGTGTTTGTGTGTGTAAGAGTAAGAGAAAGAGAGAGAGGGAGAGAGAGAGAAGGAGAGAGAAGATAAAATTAAAAGAGAGAAAGGTTGATATACAGATAGGAAGATACATATGTATACATAAAGAGAAGGAAGAGATGAGTAGCAAGAGAGAGGGAGACAAAGAGAGAGAGAAATAGCCAAAGAACGAGAGAAAGGCAAAATCAAAAGAGAGCAAGGTGGATAAAGAAGAAAAAAGTTAGCAAAGAAGAGAAAAAAAGTTAGCAAGAGAGAGAGAGAGAAAGTGCCATGAAACGACAGAAAAGGCAAATTAAAAGAGAGAAAGGTTGATATAAAGAGGTAGATATATATAGCAAGAGAAAAGAAGATACCAGTAGAAAGGGAGAGAGAAAGCGAATAAGAGAGAGAGAGAGAGAGACAGAGATAGATAATATATATATAGTAGCCAGTGGAGTGATAAAGACGGGTAACCGAAAGAGCGGTAAGTGGCGAATTCCCGTCATTAAGTCGTTAGACGACAGAAGGCTAACTGACGGTTAACTGGTTGCTGAACTTGATCGGCAATATCTCGTTGACCCCGGCCATCGACGATATCCCGCGGTAAACCACCCGCCCATCCCCATACAAATTATTCGCCATGTGCTATAGCTACGGTTTCCCCCCGCGACGCTGCTAATGGCCATTGAACAGGGTAAATTGTGGGGCATTCAGCGTTTACTGCTACGCCAGGATCGACCCATCCCCGATCACTGTATACATGTATATTATATATATGTGTGTGTGTGTGTGTGTATCGCTCAACCGGACACAATCGAGCTTTTGCTTTTCATACACAAACTCCATCGAAATTCGCATTAGAACGTGGAGTTCGCGCTGTTCGTCCTGGAATAGAACCGGTGCGACGTACGTTATAGCGTATATAGCCGCACACAGCATGGGCCGATTGAACGATCACGAAGAGTTCCCTCGCCGGTTCCGTCGCTTGTTCACTTTCCTTTTTTATTTTTTCCATCCGCTTTGCTCGTCTTCCGATGGCCACGATCATCAATCTCGTCGTGACGTGAAATACGACCGATATAGCAATCCCCGCCAGCCGGCTCGAACGTGGGCGCATATGTGTACACACACATAGACGTATAACACACACACACACACACATATATATATATATATATATATATATATATATATATTTATATTAGAGTGGTCCTTGGAAAAGGTCATTTTTTTCATTTCAATGTTAAAGCCGCATAGGTTTTACATAGGTTTCAAATAATTTTGAAAAAATGTTTGCAAAGTTCCCCTAACCTATCTTAATATTAACACGTTCTTAGGGAATTTTTATTTTTTGCAATTGATTAACATGAGATGTTTATCGAGTTAATTGATTATAGCTAGAATATTAACACGAGATAAATTTGCCTGATATGCTTTGTTTACCAGAACGATGAAACCTTAAAATTTGAAAAATGTCTCATACTAAAAAATGAAATTGCGTAACTGATATGACGGTTTAAAAATTAAAAGTCATTAGAATTACACTAATATCTTATTTCTCGCTTTTTTCGGGGTCACTGGACGTGAATTTGGGACGCATTGCGATAACTATTATATTGAACTGTATTTAAAAAAATATAACGATCATTGACCGGAACTAGAAAACCCCTCTGGGATCTTACAATATTCACATCGTAGTCCGGAAATGTTGAACCCAACGACCGGAGTGTCATAAATTTTAAGAGAAAGGGACAGACGAAGGGAGATATGAAAAATCAATATAAATCCCCAGCTCGAAGCACTTCGAATTTGATATCGGTCGAAGGCACAATTTCGAAAAAAGCATACATCAAACTCGACCGCTGATTAAAACTTGCTTGAAACTGGAAAATAATTTTCATTCCACTTTTTGAATTCTCAAAATCACATTTATAATCTTCAAATTATGAATACGAAGATACGATGCTCATGAAGATATACCTACAGCTCATTTCTTAAAACGAAGCGAGATGATTTAAAAAAACTTTATTCTCTTTCTTTAATGGACGAGAGTGACGAGTAGTGATCGAAATGTTTCTGTCAAATTTCACGATGTCCACTTGTCAGTCGGCGATACTCTATTTTTTTAATGGATTTCATTCATCTCGGGCAACGTGAGTTATCTCTCGGGATGTGTTTTGTCTATTTACGTTTGATGATGTGTCGCACGTAATAATACTGTGTCGTCGTCTGTCGGATATGTAGCTTTGGTGTGTGTGTGACTTAGTATGTAGAGCCGATAACGAACGACAGAGAGAAACATTATTTGTTATTTGAACGAAACGTTGGGGGGTCTGTGTCTCGGTCGACGAAAGGCCAGCTCGTTCGATTCGAATCTTTGTACACGCGCTGGGTCCACGAGGTCCGAAGCGCGTGCACCCACACACACACACGCACACATACACCGAGTGCAGAGCCGTTGAGGATCTCGTCGTTCGAGCGCGAGTGAATTTTCGTGTTTAATTTATGGAACACCAAAGCGATACGTTAATCGTTACACAGGTGGTTGTTCCTTTTATCCGTGGAAAAGCTTTGGACACGTAGTTATACACACAAATGTGTGGTTTGTATTATCTATCATGGGTTTAGACTGTTGTGTTTCATTGAACCTAATAGTCATGCAGTCGAACGTTCCAATCTATATATTGGGGTGTGTTGAAAATAGACCAAGTTTTTCAATTTTTCTGGCAGTTGCTACATTTTAAGCAGATACTATCGGGGGACATCTGTCAAAATTCGAGCCCGATCGGAGTTTATTTAGAGGTTCCGCTTTTACGAATTCGATTTTGCCTTTGATTAACACGTAAATTATTTTTGTTTTTTTTTTGAGTAATTTATTCCTCAGGTTAACGAAAAATTTCGGAGATGGAAAGTAAGTGCGAAACATAGTATTGAGGTTACTTATGATAAAGATATTTTTTGTTTTACGACCTGATCAAAACTTTAACAACTTTATTTTTCAACAAAAATCATTGAAAAGTGACGAAAAAAATTGTTAATTTTTTTTATTGGAAAACAAAAAATACCTACATTATAAGTGACCTCGATGGTATGTAACGCACTTTTTTTCTGTCCCCAGAATTTTTGTTTACCGGAAAAATAAATTGCAACTAAAAACAATGAAATCGTTCACGTGTTAATCAAAGGCAAAGTCAAATTCGTAAAAGCGGAACCTCTTAATATTGTCCGACTGAGCTCAAATTTCGACAGATGCTTCCCCATAGCATCTGCTTCGAATGTAGGAACGGCCAGAAGAATCGAACAACTTTGCCTTTTTTCAACACACCCCGATATACATAGGCCACACGATATGTAATTATCCACTGGTAACAGACAGCATTGCGTCGAAACACTCATTCGCAAAACAATGGAACGTCAATTACAAAGTTACGTTCAAGGTTCAACTTGTTAAAGAACCATTAATTAACGTCTTGTTACGCAGCTATAGCACCCAAGTTATTTTCAACACCGTGTTAGGATCATCCTACGGTAAAAAAATACGTATATATATTTCACAATTACTTTGGACCACACAGCAATCCAATATTTTTGTATTCCGATCCAAGCAGCTTTTGGAATTTTGAGGTCACCGATTTATGAACTCATCCAATCGATGATCGCGATAGCTGCGCAGAAGTTTTCATTGTCGTCAGTACGCACCTGCGATTTTGCACGTTAACGACACAGACCCATTGGCCAAAATAAAAAAAGTCGCTACTTTAAAAAAAAAAATCAAGGTCACAATAGTGGTAAAAATGTAAATTCAGTTTGTCCATCGACCTAAATCACAATAGTACGTAACCGGTTTGTGCAATAAATCGAAGCCTACGAGCGTTCAAAGACAAAGCAAAAAATAGGATTCGGAGATTTATGACGCAGGGAGTGAAGTCCACTGATTTGGGATCCGCGCATAAATCATCGAGTGAATATCATTGATCCGTGGGTCGCGGACTGGCGTATCTATTCAGTGTGGCGCCTGGGATCGTCAAGACACAGTCGCTGCGTTTAAATACAGAATCCGGAAGCCTGGTAGCTGAAAGCCAAACGAGTTGAGTCGTCTCGAACTCGCTCTAGTCTCGAATGATTCACGGGTCCACGACTTTCAGATGAGTGTATCTGTCGCCCGATCTTCTCTGCTGTACATCGGCGTCTACTGGCACGGCCCAACGGTTCAACCGAGATTAGCGCAGCGCGTGGATTACTCACGCCTTGGAAAGGAAAAAAAAAAGAAAAAAAAAGAAAAAGGGGAAAAGAATCAACAAACAAGATCAACGCTCAAAGGAATATATCACAATCAAACGGCATCAGTGTCTGTGCCAACTCGCGCGACTCCCGAGTGTTTCTAATTACGCAAAACAAGATGGGGCACTGTGCTTCCCGTGGAAACGATTTTGTTTGCCCACTTATTTCGACCCATTTGCACGATGGGCCGCGAAGACATTAATTTAAATGAAGAAGTTGCTTGATGGTGTTGGGTCACGCTGTTCTTTGGATATGGGAGGCTGTAAATGGGGATTCCAAGTCGAAATGATGGCCCTGCTTCGAGCTGTCCTGACCTTCAAGTCCTTTGATGACGATGCTGATGCCGAATTCGGATCTACTCCCTGATGGTTACCGTGAGGACAACTAACCTACTTGGGTCGTTTTGATTGCTGACGACTGTAGGATAGGGGTTCCAATTAATGAACTATCCTCCAGCAAAACTATCATCCAGCGATAATTAGAGCAATTTAAACTCCAGCAACACAACATCCTCCAAGCTGATTCCGCTGGAAAAATGTAGAAATTGAATTTGGAGACTCTATGGGTTTTATATATAGAACTCTCAGGCTTGTTAATAGCTACAAAATCGGATGGTTAAAAAAATGGTCTGCTAAATTCCCGGAAGTCAGCAGATCATTTCGAAAATCGCGAGTTCTGGGGCTTAATCAACAGAACTATTGTAAAAAAACTATCCGGAACTACAGAACTCGGTTGCATGCTCAGGGAACTCCAACTTATTTTTGATCTGCTGGAAAGTGATCTGCTAACTTCACAAACATACTAACCACAGGCTGAACAGAGGCTCCAAAATTTCGACTCGTAATGCCTGTCGAGCATCGGCTGCTGGAATTTTTATGGTTCTGCGTTGATCGACGTGACAATTCATTCTCCCAATTAGTGACACGACGACGGGGCGGATCGACCGAAGTGTGAGCACGCTCTGGACCAGTTGCGTGATGCTGGGCGACGCTTTGGGCGCGGTTGTCCGATGCACAACGCAGCGATCACTGTGGCATGGCATATCATTAACGCTTTGAAGAACCGACTGACAAATTGTTTTTTTATTTCTCAAGCATCACGTGTGTCGGATTAGTTACTCCTTATTTTTTCAATTTTCGAGATATCGGGGCAATTGGGAATGTTGAAGAGTGAGGCCAATTTGGTGAAGGGGAAACGATGCTACTCAATTAATCCTAGATCTCAGTCGTGTTTTTTGACATCATTTGTCTTCGTCATGGGGTCAATCGTGCCCGTTGGATTTTTTGCCTACTGACTGTACACCAAACATTTTGATATAAATTCTGAAATATTTCATATCTATTTTGCTTTACGATACAATCGTTATTTTGTATTTACAAAAAAATGTATGTCATCGAAAAATTCAAAATGGCGGTAAAACGTGATTAGAGCATGGCATTCTAAAAATTCGGGAGGACACGAATGACCCCACGAGGGGATCTAGGGTTAATTAACTCGAGGACAATAATTTTAAAGTATTAATATTTTTCATGGCCAGACAGACTTACATAACCGACAAATTGCGACATAAAAATATTAATAATTCGAAGACGAAGAAGAGAAAAAATATGAATAATCGTATTCTCAAAAATTCGTACAGCAGAGATCAGAATTAATAGTTCTCGTCGTCCCTGACTCAAATGGCTATCGAAATACGAATAAATACGAAACACACAGGTTGAACACATGTGTCACGAATGATAATCGATGAACATCGTTAAAGTTCGGAATTAGCATTGGAATCGTATGAAATAGGTCTATCTATCGCGTTTAATTGGACGTGCGGTATTACCTTGAGGAGTTATTGAGAGCTTCTTTGCGGGTTCTTCCTGTGTTCAACGACTGCCACACGATATACTGTGTCAATAACGAATTTCATTCGTTCGAGATTAATGGAGAACGAGATGTGGAATGCATGCGATTTAGCGTCGTATCCAGCAGAAACATCAGCAACAGCAGCATCAGCCGGAGTTGCGGGATTAGCTTCGGTGCGCTGTCAACGCGCGCGCGAGATGCCAGTTTTTACCGTTTCGCGATAGTCATGCGGCTGATGATCGAGGAAGCAGAAACCGATCGGTGGGAGTGGTCATTACGTTTTATCAAAGAAGAGGATGCACCGAATACAGCGCTGCGAGGCCTAATCATGCGGTGTGCACTCGTACAGTACTTAATTAGTCCGTTACGCAACTGTACATATCCACATCTCACCTGTAATCGCTATACATATGTATCACAATATTGCCCATGGAATTTTTGCTGACACAACCAATCCGAAAAATCGTAAAAAATCTAAAATAAAATGAAATAAAACGAAATACAATGAAATTAAATGAAATAAAATATAATAAACCAAAATAAAATGGTTTCGACGTTTTTGTCATTGTATTTTTGCTGACACAACGAATAAAAAAAATCATTAATAATCTACAATGAAATAAAATTAAATAAAATGGTTTCGACGCTTTTGTAATTGTTTTTTTTTTTGGTGACACAACCAATCCAAAAAAATCATTAAAAATCTTAAATAAAATAGAATAAAATAAAATGATTTCGACGGTTTTGTAATTGTTTTTTTTTGCTGACACAACCAATCCAAAAAATCATTAAAAATCTAAAATAAAATAAAATAAAATAAAATAAAATAAAATAAAATAAAATAAAACAAAATGGTTTTGACTTTTTGTGATTGGTTTTTCGCTCAAACAAAATGAATTTCCGTGTCAATTACAATTTTTCACGAACGAGGGATGAATTTTTATTTTTTTTTTTGTGAACATGATTGTTCGTTCGATGGGATAATGGAAATTCCACGATTGGAACGAAGCATCGTTGCATGTTGGGGCTGATGGTGAGTGGCTCGTGGTGATTGACAAGACACATGGGAAGAAGCACACCGCGCGCTCGTGGCATGTCATACTCCTCGATGCGTTGCACGCGTGCGTACGCAATGCACTCCACACGCACGTGTGTTGTGTATCGTGTCGGTTGCATAAGCGTGTATATAATACCGCGGAACGGTAGAAGTACGTGCTTCGCTTTTGCAAATACCTCGGCGGCCACGCGCGCGTGTGCATCGCATCCTCCGCTATGCTATATTACCACATCGACGATTTCGATGGGATTGAATCGGGCTCTCTCTGCATACACACTTCGTGGAATTGAAAAATATATGTTCAGGAGCCTCGACGTATCTAGCAGCCACGTTCTTCCATTCAGACGAGTTCAGTACTCGCTCGGCCAACAATCGACGATGAATGGGAATAATATTTATTCGAACTTACGAGGAATTATTTATACACGAAATAAATAATTCATTTCAATTGCGATTAATCTATTTTTATCAACCACAAAAATTTTGTTTTCTCGTTCTAATTGACTGAAATTTTTGTATTGTTTTAAAATTAGTGGCTGATAAATAATTTAATGAATGAGAATAACATTTATTCGAACTCGCGAGAATTATTTAATAAACGAAATAAATAATTCATTTCAAATTGCGATTAATCTATTTTCATCGACTACGAATATTTCGTTTTTTTTTTCATCTGATTGGCTGAAAAATTTAGTTTTGTTTTGAAATGTGTGATCGATAAATAATTCGTTAAACATTTCGAACGTACCATAAATTTATGGTTGAGTGAATGTTCAATTCGTTGATTTCGTTCGTTTCGTCGAGCATTAACGTTGCTTCATGGCCGATGGGCCATGTGGGTCTTGTCACGAATTAAACGTGATTAATCTTAAATCGTTGAGAGTTACGTCCGTGGCAAAGTCGTTCGCTGCTACGAAAGTACTCGTCAGCAAAGGCTCTTTGTGAGACTGTTGCACGGACGACTGAATCTGTCGTACGTCTGAAATGTTACACGGTTCGATAAATAATCACTAATTACTAATCCTAGTAGCTATCCGCGTGAGAGCTACTGCCATCGGCGCTGGGCGTGCCGATTGCCACAGTTTCTACATATATACATACATACAAATATGTATATATGTGTTACGTGCATTGCGATACAGGGTCCAAAGAATGGAGAATGAAAAGGCCCGGGTCTTCGCGTCGTTCGCAATGCCGGATTACCATCTATACGTGTTATTTATGCCTTTCTATCGCCAATCGGCTTAACCACAGCAACGAACACGAGTTTGCGCTCTCGGGCATGCATCGCACACCCACGCTGCCGGACGCACCTCCCGCGAGATCCACAAACGACCAATCCTTCGTCGTCGCGCGAAAAACGATCAACACTTTTCATTTATTCGTTTTAGAGAATTAAAAAAAAAAAATATTTTTACATCGTTCTTTCTGTATCCTGACAGAACTCGAGTGACAACAAAAAAAAATAACAGTTTCAATTGAAACGATCGTTTGAACGAATCGTGAAAAAAAAACTTGACGAGTTAAAGATTAAGAGGCTCAATTTTTTGTAAATTCTGCTGAAAAGATTTTTTATTGAGAATGTTTTTTTTTTTTTAATTGTTATTGTTATGAATTTGTATTTGCCGTTGCGTCATTAATCTCTTTTTGTTTGATTGAACATGACAAAGAATGATAATTTCAACTGGAACGATGGTCCCCATGAATCGTGAAAAAAAAAATAGACGAGTTAAAAAATTAAAAGACTTACATTTTATAAATATTATAAATTGTACTAAATAAAAATCTTTCATAGCAAATTTTGTTTTTTTTTCTCAAATTTATTTCGTATATTTTCCGTTGTGTTTCTGAACTTTGCTATTATCGAAAAAATAAAATTATCATTATATTATTGAAATAGAATATATTTACTCAAAAAATTGCGAAATTAAAAAAGTATATATTTTTTCTTTTTTCTTTTTTTCGTTCTAAAAAATCGATTAACGTCCGACAAACGAGTCTTCATATATATAAATATTCATAAATATATAATTCCATTCTCCCCTCACAGGTCACTCAAAAATCGAGTCGTAGAATGCATTCGAAGTATGCGTTCATCGTTGTGACCTCGCATATACGAAGCGATCAAAGCGCCGGGAATTTAATCGATGAATCAACATCGAATTATTCGATCGGAACGCCCGGTTGCCGATGCCAGCGCTTCGTCCAATTTTCTTATTTCTTCTTTTTTTTGTACTATTTGTTTGGGTTTATTGGTTGTATGCCGTATATGCCAGCCGCAGCAGCTTGCACGCGGTTTGAGATAAGAGTTGGGGGAGGGGGAAGACGAGGGAGCAGGCTATATACTCGCTCGTGTCTGTGCCTAGCCGTGTTATTACATCGTCCGCGCCGAAGAGCCGAGAGGGAACGCTTAATACCCGAGCCAGAAGCAACGAACGCATAGAACTAGCTGGCCAGCCTCGACGTAGTACCGATGAGAAGCGCATGAAAACACAGATCCGAGCTATTTTCACGACTGCGTTTGCGGGCATCGTCGCTGGGAATTTGACTCGGCCGGTTCATGGTTTTCATTATAGTCCGCTCGGAACTTGACGATCACATCCGACTTTTGCTCTGTACACTTGCATGTGGCGCAGCTACTCACGCGAATTATATCAATGATGGCCACATATGGATTGAGGGTTGAGTTGTTTGTTTTTCGTATTTTTTTTTTATTCTTCCTGTTTTGTATTTTCTTGGAGTTTATAGGCTTGGGAATAATCTTTCCGATGATTATTAACGTATTCGCGAGATTGTCAGAGTTATTGAGATTTGAAAAAATACGAGCAATGCTATTGAGATTGCACGAAATAACTTTGAACACATTTTTCTGGAAACTGCTATTTTGCCAACTTTGAAATTTTCATCTTCAAATGAAATGAATCTGAATTAAATTTTATCTCAAATTCATCTTCGAAATTTTTATATTTATTTCAACTTATGCCATCATCACATTTCGGATGAAGGAGGTTTGAAGTAGAATGAAGTTATGAGGAATACTTATCCACGTTTTAACTTCATTTCAACCGAAAATGAAAGAAATATGCCAACCTTACTTTACCTTCCTATTTGGACTTGGTAAAATAAGTCGAAATATCAGGTGAACAGCTCGACTCAAGATCTCAGCAACCAATGATCCGATTGACTTTAAATTTTGAGGACCAATTGAGAACACGTATCGCTGTCGTCTGGACCAGGATATTTTTTCTAAGTTGAAAATTACGATTTGTAGGGGAATAATAAGACTTGGAAAAAAAACTCGAAAGTTTTCGAAATAGTTCCACCATTTTGGCAAAAGAATTTTTTCCAAATAAGATTCTGGTTTAGAATCTTATTTGAAAAGACGAAGAGATATTTTGGCAATACATTTTTGTCCATAAAACTGTTGATAAAAATCTGTGGTCATGCTACTCCAAAATTACAGCAGGTACATGAACCCAAGCCTAAACCATCGTCAGGCGTCGACGACACAATTTATCCAAGCGTCGGATGTATCGTATATGCGTGCTACCGAGTCGAGGTCACGAACCGACAATTGTCTCGTTGTAGTCACGAGTTAATTAGTCGCGTAACGAAGCTCTGCCTGAAATGGCTCATAAACACGTGTTCGAGCTTCTGTAATAAATGTTACGCCCTGAAAAAAAATCCTCTCTTCTCGTCCGGCACCGCAATTACATCGTTATTGACACTTGCGTTTCATTTACATCCGAACTATCTGAAAAACGTGACAATTGCCACTAAGCTACGGAGAACTAACACGAAAATTCGGAATGATACCAATGTATGCGATAAGATAATTTTTCAATTATGACGCTTTTCCAATGTGATAAGATATTTTTTCAATTACAACGCTTATTTTTCAAGTTTAATTGTGACGCCTTCAATGGTATCGATAACTTTCTGTTGACTTTAAAAAACACATGAACAAAGATTTTTAAACCTAATGAAACCGAAAAATTTCGCGTATTTGACTTCATTCAAAACGTACTGTAAAAATTGATGATACAAATCGACTCGGGAAAGCTGTAACCTTGTTCCACAACTCTAATACTATATTATTTCGTCTTTGGGGTCAGCTTCGTTGAATCTAAAAATCAAATATAACTATAGGGGTGTGTTTCGCGTTTGCCAAGAGCGGTGATCGTTTAGTCGGTGCTACCCCAAGTAAAAAAATTATATAAAATCTATATATGGGATTGGGCATATATAGTTCATATATAGATTATATATAGTCTATATATGATCTATATATAAACTATATATAAACTATGTATGCCCTATCCCATATATAGTTTATATATAGATTATATATAATTTTTTTGCTTAGCACCCAGTCACAACGATAATATAATAACGAGAGAGAAAGAGAGAGAGGGGGGGGGGGGGGAAATAGTTCGTCGTACGGAACGTTCAAAGCTAAGGGAACATAAAAAATAAATATAAAAAAATCCGTCGCGCGTCGAACTGGCGAGTTTTAACACACGTGGTCCAGTAGGGCGGTTGAAGCTTTTTATGCCTGATGGGTATGTGTGTGTGTGTGTGTGTGTGAACCGTGCGACGGGGTCTCGGGGCGTGTGCTCACGTTATTACTCGGAAACGTCATAATCTCAGCCCACGGGCCGTTTCGATGTACCGGTATGCGTATACGCGTATGTTTATTAATGCTTACCCGTCGACTCAACCGCCACCCGCTTTCCATACTACTCGTTTGGTGTGTGCGCGATGTGTACTGGTTTTTCCGAGGTTCACGATCTCTTCGTTGAATAGTCTTTTGAACGTGAGGGAAACGCGGCGGGTCGCCCCGTCTCGAGTACGACTTCGTCGGCGACTTATATAACCGCATCGTTGCGATCAAAGACCACACGACAACCAATGATTTTCAAACGTTGTTTTTTTTAAATGTTTTTTTATTTTATTATTATTCTTTTTTAACGCTTCAAGCTGTTGAACATCGCAGTTTGAGAATGACGTCATATGATAGGATCCTTCGGGTTTCCGCGCTTTTGCGATGTGGTTACACGGTGTATAATCAAGCTGCGGGACGTCGCAGAGAAGCGTGTATATATTACCCGACGTCGACGCAAATCGATGACCGTAAAGGTGCCCGTAAAAACTTTCGAGTTATTTACGAAGACGTGCGTGGAGTGGCTATCAACTTTTTCGAGTGAATTTGAAAAACAATGAGACGGGATGTTCGACCCAGGAATATCTGGTGTGGAGTGGTAACTCTTTTTTTCAGGGTTTCGCAGAAATCTACGAAACCCTTGTGGTTTCGGTCGATCCGTCCATCCTTCCGTCTGTGTGTCACGGTCCTTTTACTTTCTCATTTATGCACCGATTAAGATGAAATTTGGCACGCAGACGCAGATCGATGACCCAACAACAGGAATGATAACATAGAAAACAAAATTGAAAAAATTGACCCCCTTTTCCGCGGATTAAAAGGTGACCTTGAACATTTTTTTTCGCTCACCCCATCGAGTGAGGAGGCATTTGATAGGTGTTCTCAAATGCAATTTGAAATGTTTCGAGACCTTTTTCATTTTAACGCTTCGGTCAAGAGCTATTCGCTTTCAAAGTCGTCATTGAAGTGTCCCTCTAATTTTTAAGCTATCAATTCAAAAAATCGGAAAAAAAATCAGAGTGTAGGTTTTGATTATTACATTCAATCAAAATAATAACGACCACTGTAGCAAAAATAGTTTACGAAAAATATATACAAATGAAAAGTTTCCGTTAAAGTTTTTGTGGATATTATATATTTCGTCGATGGCTACTACAGAATGATTATGAGAAACCCTATCATGTGAGTGCCCAACACACTGCTTGACGACTTTTGAATTTAAATTTTGACGCCTTTCCGCGTCTTGGTTCGAATTCCACAGGCTCACAGTTTTGCGTACACGCAATTGCAGCGACCACTCGAACCCCTTCGACGAAGCGTTTTGTGTACCGCGAAATGAAGTCGACGGTTATGGCATCGAAGAAAGAGTTAGAGCAGTTGAAATGCCATAACGGCCGCGACGGAACGAACGGGCCACTGCTGAGAGCCTCTCCTTGAGTTATCGTTATGGTTATGGTTGTATATCGTTGCATCAACCGGTCAGAGAGCATCAACGTGCAATATTGCCTCGCACCGTGTTTTTGCTGACTCGGTTCGTCTCGGGCCAACCTAACGCAGGCCCAAAGCAAAAGTCGATGAGCAATCGGCACGGGCGTCAAAGCAAAGAGAGAACAATTCACGGGCTTCGTTCTCAAGCCCAAAGCCGTTTCTCAGAGAATCGCATCGTTTAGAAACTCGCGCGTCATGAAAGGTGTTCGAACACCACACGATCGTAAAACCCTCAACGCACCATTTTTTTTTATTTACGTCATAACTTTTATGTTTTTACGTTTTTCGTCTTTCTTTCATGAGAAACTCGTGATTTTGCTTCGTTCATAAGTCATACATCTCGGCTCGTGTTTTCGTGTGAAGAGTTCAGTTGGATGAGTCAAAGTTTAGTTCAGTTAAAGTTTAGTTTAGTTGAAGTTCAGTTTAGTTAAAGTTTAGTTTAGTTAAAGTTCAGTTTAGTTAAAGTTTAGTTTAGTTGAAGTTTAGTTTAGTTAAAGTTTAGTTAAAGTTTAGTTTAGTTAAAGTTTAGTTTAGTTAAAGTTTAGTTTAGTTAAAGTTTAGTTTAGTTAAAGTTTAGTTTAGTTAAAGTTTAGTAAAAGTTTAGTTTAGTTAAAGTTTAGTTTAGTTAAAGTTTCGTTCAGTTAAAGTTTAGTTTAGTTAAAGTTTAGCTTGGTTAAAGTTTTGTTTAGTTGAAGTTCAATTTAGTTGACTTTAGTTTAGTTGAATTTTAGTGTAGTTAAAGTTTAGTTCAGTTAAAGTTTCGTTAAGTTATAGTTTAGTTAAACTTAACACAAAAACCATAGATAAGAATTGTTGTAGTAAATTTATGAAGTTTTTGTATTTTATTGAAATAGTCGAGACATGAACCATCAAAGTCAGAATTGTAAGTTTTCTTTAGATGGCTGATAACTCAGCATCAATCATTACAGTACAGACGTTGAATCAAGCCGGCACCAATTAAAGGTAAAGAATCAATCTGAAAGAACTTTTGGATTTTTTCTGCTCAAGCCGGACCTCTATAATCTTCCATGAGTTTGGATTTTTTTTCACAGAAAGAAAATGATACGAGTGAAAGAGCGTTACTGGACTTACTCTTTGATTGCCAATTTTACATACATTCTTTTTCTGCCCGATACGACGATTGAAATAGCCGACGAGAATTAAAGAAGACATCGATTTCATCCACGAAAGATACGAACACGCACATTGGTATGAAGAGGAATTGCTTCAGGCACATCGGACACTCGCCTCGAGAACGTGACTTAATAAATTCCCATCGGGAGATAATACAGCGTGCTAGGGTCTACGGTGAACAGTGAAAAAACGCGTGTACGCGTACACGCGGCTCTCGTAGAAACTCTAAAAGATATTTACAACCCGTGTGCCTGCGTCAGAGAGCTATATATACTGGGGTGTGTTGAAAAAAGGCAAAGTCTTCGGATTTTCCTGGCAGTTACTTGATTTCAAGTAGATATTATCAGGAGACAACTGCCTAAATTTGAGCCCAATCGTACAATTTTTAAAGGTTCCGCTTTCACGGATTCGATTTTGCGTTTGATTAACACGTAACGATTTTTTTTTCCAGATGCAATTCAATTTTTCGGTTAATGAAGAATTCCAGGTATGTAAAGTAAGTGCAATACATAGCATCAAGGTCACACAAAATGGGGATATTTTTTGTTTTACAATTTGAAAAAAAGTTAACAACTTTCGTTTTAACGAAAATCATCTAAAACTGGCGAAAAAAATCGCAATAACTTTTTTTTATTGTAAAACAAAAAATATCCCTATCTTTAGCAGCCCTAATATTATGTATTGCACTCACTTTTCATCTCCGAAATTTTTCATTTACCGAAAAAATCAATTGCAACTGGAACAAAATAAAGAGGTTTTCGTGTCAATGAAAGACGAAATCGAATTCGTAAAAGTCGAATTCATAAAACTTCTGAATTTAGTCCGCTGGGCTCAAATTTGCCAGAAGAATAAAAAAAACTTTGCCTTTTTTTAAACACACCCTAATATATATCCACGTACATCCGCGCACGTGAGATAAATCATTGCTTTTGTGCTTTTGCGTGACTTTCATCGATCTTGCCACGGTCGTCTCGGACATTCCGTCGGAGCCCCAAGACGCGAGAGAACACATCGATCACACGAGTCAAACAGCTAATACGTAGCTTGTGCACACCGTGAAACATAAACGCAACGTAACATTGTGTTTAACGTACGTACATGCATGATATAATTGTGTGGAAAAGACGTGAGGCCGATCTACCTTGGCTCCTAAAGTCGTTAACATCGGTATAATCTCTTTCGAACAGCGCTACACTCAGCGTAATAACCACCACGATTTGTGCTAGTTGATAATACATTGTATCTTGGGCAATGTCTTAACCTCGAGTTTGCCCATTTCTGTTTCATCGCCGCATTGCCGATTTGTACAGTGAAGTACCGATGTTCTTTCATGCTTCGGAGATCATGAAAGATCTGTCGATCTGAATGCTCTATCGATTATTTGCTGAGTAATCCCAAGTCTAGTGAAAAGTCCTAAAAACAATATTTTTCCTATTTTTCGAATAAAGTTTCGTGGATAAAAAAAATGTTTCCTCCATAAGACGGTAAAAACCTCTGATAGAGGATACTTTCGAGTTTTCAGAACCATACTTCAATTTTCTGTAGAATTATTAGTACCCGAGTTATTAGTCATCAAAGTCAAAATTGTCATTTCTGCTTTAATAGCTGATAACTCTGCTGCAAATCATTGGACAGAGCTCTTGGAGTGCTTAAAGTGAAGAGGAAAGATCAATCTAAAAGGGCGATCAGATGGATTTACCAAAAAAAATCTATCAACGTCCGTGGAACTTTTGGAAGACAAGAAAAAAATTTGGAAAATTGTTACCGTCAATTTTTCTTATGATTACTTAAAATCGGTCAATGACAAAAATATTTGAGTTCAAGATCTCGAAACTAGAGACTTGAAACTTGAATTTATTTTTTCATCATCATTGCTCTACAACCATTTTTCGCAAAGTTGCATCCTTTCAAAAATCACCTAAGATTTTGGAATATTTTTGTATCCTCTAATTATTATGCCGAGTTAATAAGCTTTATAAATTTGAATTTTCTATAAATTGTGTACACTTCATGTATATTATTTTTTATGCTACAATCTATACAAAATTCAAACCCATTAAATTCAATAAATAAATAATTAAATAAATTATATAAGTTTACATACAATCTACATATAAACATTATAATAAGTTCAAAATTTCTATACATTGTATACAGTCTGTATACAGAATATATATATGGAAAATTCCACGTAAAACACCATATTCAGTCTATGTTCACTTCATACACATATATTTTTTTTACGTGGAATTGTCAGGTGCCTGTTCGTCGTTGATTCTAAAAGGTATTAGAAGAAAATGCGCCAAGACAAGAGAAACTCGAGACACCACACTGTATCACCAGTTCTCTTTTTTTTTCCCCGACAATTTTACGACAAAAGCTCATGATAATTCATCGATTGGACGGTAGCAGATTAAAAAAACCGGCATCAATTGCTCCGGGAAAGTTTTGTGTACACAAGAAAACGTGGAGAGATTAAACGTGTAGCTCGGATGATTTATTCCGTGCATATGTCCGATGTAAGATACACGGGGTTCGTAATAATACGTCAGGTTGCATCTTACTTTGCCGCATCAAACGACCGATCGGTGCACGTTACTTTTCGAGCTAAACTAGGTTTCACGCCATACACGTTGGCTACGAAAGATTTGTGGTTATGCGACCCGCTGAGCCAGTCGAGCTGGAATAGCTCCGCAACAGGCCGAAGGGGTTACGGTGTCGAGAGTGCGCGCGCGTCCGTTTCGCCTCGCGTGCGATCTTCGCAAACTGACATTCCCTGAACTCTCGAAAACGGCCAACACCACAGCTTCACTATGCCAATGTGTGTGTGTGTGTGTGTGTGTGTGTGTGTACGAACATACGTCATTAACGCGACTCGCAACGAGACTTTCCATGCATCGGCGACGAAGAAATTCACGACGATATTCCCATAATGCATCTCGGTTTATCGGGTCAAAACGGTTTTCCCGACTATAGTTCCGGCAAATTCAACCTATGCACTATTCTTCATTCCGCATTTTGAAAACTAAGATTTTCATCAACTCAATACATCCAACTTATACCGGAGAAGAATCACAAAAATGTTATTCAACCAATAAACTTGTAAAATAGAAAAAAAAACTAGAAGAAAATTAAATTAGAAAAAAAATTCAATAATAATACAATAACTTGTAAAATTGAATTAATAGTTGAAAACGCCATTGTGGTTCGAATAATAAATTTGAAAATTCAATGAGTAACAGAGTTGATGAAGTAGATTTTCATCGGTTGATATAATGTCGAGAAAATTAAATTTTTTTGATTTATGGAGTTGATTGGTTGTTAATTTGTTGACGATTGATTATTTTCAATTCAACCAGACTCTACGCGTTGATTAGCATGGAACACTAGACGATGATAAGAGTGAGATGTGATATTGTTATATTGATCCAACAAGATTTTCTCAATATCGTTATTGCATATGGCCCAAAGATTCTCGAGAGGATTAAGATCCAGTCAGTTTCCAGGCCAATCCAGAAGGGTCAACCCCCTTCTCCTCAAAACACTTCAGCATAACCTTGAGAACGTGGCATGGAGGGCTGAGTCTTTCTGAAAAGTCGGTCCCATGAACAGCTTGAACTTTTTCGAGTCCAATAACAAAATTCGACTCCAATATTGCCTTGAAATTCTCACTGCTCATCGTGCCTTCAACTGCCATCAATTGCACTGTTACCATCTCAATAATCATAAGAAATCCCATGTGTTCACATTAATTCGCACAATACTTTGTGCTCTGTGTGTGGTACAGCAATTAATCACCATCAAAAATTCGTTACCGTGTGAACTGGACCTTGTTCATTCGTCCAAAGATATTCTCCCATGGCATCTACGAGTATCCTATGAGTCTGGCAAAGAGTAGGAGGAGGGGGGGGGACAAGGGAACGATATATATAAACGCGCGTAACACGAAGCTACAGCGTTGCAGTGTTTCGCAACCTCACCGATTTTTTTCTTTCTTTCTTTCTTTCTTTCTGTTTTTTTTTCTCTCGTGTTGCATTCGAGGAGGGTCGGGTAGACTGCACGGTGTGTTCTCGGTGGGTTGAAGCGCTTCTTCTGCATCGGCCTCGGTGTAACACGCGAGAGCGATCTAAGGAGGGTAATGCGGCGATCGGGAAGATTTCTTCGTGGAAAAGGAGGAGCGAGAATAACATCAGCCGTGTATACATATAGTCATCGAGGCCCTTCTTGGTTCCGCATTTATATTTCACGTGTGTGTGTGTAAAGAGGATATATATTATATATGTGTGTACATAAGTGCACCCGGGTTTTACAAGGCATTCGCTGTACAAGATTCCCCATGTGCATGCCAACCTTCGCCAACAGGCAGGGAGATATGTTGTCATTATAAGCGATAGCCTACATTGAAACTTTTTTTCTTTTTTTTTTTTAACCATCGGCCAACTTTTTCCGCGTTTTTTTTCACGTTCGCCGTCCGAGCCGCCAACGACGGACCACCGCCATGGCTCGCTTGTCGAATTAAAAAGAAAGAAAAAAAAATTCTAATGATTCACGATCCGAGATAATTATTCGTCATGAGCTTCGTCTATGTCGGTTTTCGAATCGTGCTCCGTCGTTGGCGGGTGTCACATTTAATTAGCCCCGCCAATCACAGCGTTGTATCGGGCGAGCTATGCACGAGCTGGGTCAAGGCAAAATCTAATACATACCGTATATCCAATACAAATTTCTAATACCCAATATCAATTTGATGTATTGAAAATTAATTTTTGTCTGAGTTGAGAGAATTCTCATTTTAATGTTCGTCAACAATTCTTATTTTGGGAGATTAAATTTCATTGTTCGATATCTTATCATAAGATCTTCGGGATTTAATTGATTTTTCGAGATATCTTTTTTGAAAAAGAGTAGCCAACAGGTTGTTCTTGTCTTGAATGTCGAATAGACGGTTCAATGATGAAGTTCCGAAAAGTTCCACAATAATTTCAATCGCATTATTATATCGGACGAGCTGACTACGAGCTGAGTCGAAACAGAATCAAATTTTCGACAGTTTTCACAATTTTCTAACACGCGAGTAATTCATACATTGATTTTAGCTTTCCATCAAAATTAGAGAAATTCTAAAACTTCAATTCTAATATTTCCAGAAAATCAAATTCGATTCTTCGATAACCAAAACCCCGATATCGGTTCCATCGAATTACCGTTTTTATCAATTATTCCCAAGGTCATCTGAATTGCCAGTCCCTCAAGGTCTTAAATTTCTCGTAGATAGCCAAACTCAATGACAATTAAAAGATTTAGAACAATTCCCCGATCGTTCACAGTCCCAACAATTGCGCGAAATAAAAAACGAATAAAAAAAAATTAACGTTGAATTTTTTCCCGATGCTTCGTGTCGTTAAACGTCGAGAGAAACGTCGATAATTCAATCTTTGTCGGGACACTAGAGTCCAATTGAACCGCGGTAGCTGAAAAACGTATACTCGAGAGGCGCTGCATCACAATTCACCGATCATTAGCATTTATGAATGCGCGAGAATCTTTCATACCGTTTAATACGTTATACCGACTGCTTGTGTGTGTGTGTGTGTGTGTGTTTGTGTGCCGTACGATCGACCTCGTGACGTAACCCACGTCTCGGGTATTAGAATACAATGAGTAAACGTGTGCTGTTGACGATGCAAAACATGAGATTGTGCATCAGCACGCGGTAGGCAAGCCGATCGAGGTCGAGTCTTACTCTGAGTGGGTAATGTGGAATGACGAAAAAAAACCGTGGATCGGTAGCTGGGATCGCGGAAGACGAGTTTATGATGATATATAAGTTCGCGCATGCGCATTTGCAACTCGTTTAATAATCCACAAAGTCCATCAGAAGTACTAGAAGTTCCTGTGAACTTCGGAAGCTTATGGCAAATGGAACTACAGCGTGATCGTCATATTGTGCTCAAAAATAGCCTCAGCCATCTCGAGTCCCTGAGATCACCGCTAGGCGTCGCTTTCGTCACTTCCGTCACTTTGGCCAGTGAGGAACCAATTTTTGTGAGACAGGTTCCCATCGAAAGACAAGCCAATCAAGGCTACAAAAAATAATTGAAAATCCAACAAAAATGAAAATAAAAAATTCACAAATTAAAAAAATCCAAAACGACGATTTCAATTATTTGTTATTTACATTGAAAACCTTAAATATATTTGAAACAACAATCCTCGGCGAAATTGCCAAGCGAGCTACTCGTTACCAAACAACGAACTCACAACGTTTACCGAGCAGCATCAAAACAGCAAAAAAAAAAAAAAAAAAGAAAATCAAGACCCGATCAGCAGACCACGTTGTGTATCGGACGTGTTAGAAATTGACTTAAGACCATACTTAACAACCACTTTTCCAAGACATTCTAAACCAAAGAGACCGTTGTTTCGTTCATATACTTTGACCTTCAATAAAATAATTTCCCTACAACATTTTTATTCAAATGAAATAAAACATAGTTGAAAAATCGCCCGGTCGCGAGTAACTTTCCGCCGGCAGCGCCTCTGTCGGTCGCAGTTGCAACGAATTCAAGCACGTGTTTCGCCCAGACCACGAGTCGAGACCGCTGCATCAAGCCCCGCTCCAATCTCGATGCAATAAAACGCATGAGATCCCACATCGTTCGCGTATTTGATCAACGGAATTCACTCCCTTTGCCGTCGCCCCCCCCCCTCCCCCTCTTCTTCAACTCAAGTTTTCCCCAGCTTCCTCGATCCGAGAATTTCGCAATATCGGCAATTCCCGTTGAGCGGTCTCCCCCCCCCCCCTTCACTCCCCAAGGCAGACGATCTTTTTCGCCAAGATAAAAGCTTTGATCGCTCTGGGTACAGAAGCATCGCTGTATCGAAGCAAGTGCAACTCGTTGCCAGTGAGGAAGGGGGAGGGGGGCTTTGTATAATATCCGCGTGTGCGGTTAATGCAAGTCGAAGTGCACTGACTGCCGCCTCGTTGTCCATTCTTCCCCTCTTTCGCGACTCCACCGATGCTTAGTCTGACGCTTGAATTTCTATCGTAAGTCTCTCTCTCTCTCTCTCTCTCTCTCTCTCTTTCTCGAGCCAAAGCACAAACACGAGAAGCCACAAACCATCAGACCCAACAAAGCTCGTCTCTGTTCTTCCTCTCTTCAAGAACCGATAAACAGAGGACGTAAATATATATACATATATAATATATATACATATATATGCTTTGTTGTGAAAGGGTACATGTCGGGACCAAGTGTACATATATATATATAGATATCTTTATATATATGTACATGTCGGGACCAAGTGTACATGTATGTATATATATATATATATATATCGTTATTCCACGTTCTGAGCTCTTCAAAGCTCGAGGCTTTTCACGCGCCTCGTCTATTCGCCCAGTCTGCCAAAGTCTACAACGGTTTCTGTGATGTACATCGAGTTGCGAAAGAGATTTCGTATATAGACGCGGCGAGCCACCGACGATGATGAACAAGAAGTACGAACGTTGGGGAGCAACGACGCGCACTTGATTCCACTCGAAATTCTTTCCAGTTGCGCGATTACTCGTGGCGATTCTGTCCAGACACGAGTTCATTATCCCACGCCTTCAACCCTCTTCACGCTGATGCGATTCGTATATTCGTTATAAAATTATGTCGATACGTTATTTTTGTATTCATCGTCGATTGCCAAATGGAAAAAAAGTGAATTGTACGATGGGTGATGATGATTTTGGAGATGGGGATGGTTATCATTTAAGAAATTATTATTTATCACGAAAATAAAAGTATTTATGTTATGCTTTTTTTGTCGATGCTATGTATTTGTTATGAAGTATATAAAATAACAAATAACGAAAATAACAATTTTCATCATTGAAGATAATTAAGGACCTATCCACTTCAGAATTGATTGATCAATCTCGAAATTCAATAACAAGAGAACAAATTTATTTGAATGGATGTTAGAAAAATTACATTGAAATTTACATTAAAATAAATCGGAATCATGATAAAATTCCTAATGAAGACTCGTAAAAACTGTGTAACAAATCTACTATAAAATCCAATTGAAATAAAAAAATCACGTGACTCGAAAAATCATCTAAATCATCAATAAAATTACTGCAATCAAACGTACTCGACTTACTTGATTTCACTCTGAAATTATTTAACAACGAATAAGTTACTCGAAGAAAAATAAAAATTTTCGACGAAGAGAACATTGAATGGCTTTGAAAAATCACGAACCCAAAATTCATTTCGATAACGACCGGCCGTCATCGCACGAGGCGTTAAATCAGCGATCGATTATCATCTTTGTTTTATTCTCCGCGGTTATATTACGCGCTCGTGCCGGTGATAAGCACACACGTGGCTCCGAAACTTCATGAAAAAACGTAAACGAGGATATATACACTGCGGCATGCCGCGCAAGCGCATATCGACAACAAAGAAAGCGAACGATTTCGCTTGCCAGAGAGTGAATTGAAAAAATGAAAAAAAAAAAATATTAAAAAAATAAAAGCCTGGGTATCGGACACGGAAAGTCAGTGGGTTTACGGAGAATCGGTTTCGGAGCGCGCGTGCATCGCGTGCGTGTAATCGTAGCCGCGCATCTTAGAGCCCTAGCGCCTCGAGGGCTTAACTCGTGCGCATACCGATGCACCAAAGAAAGAAAGAGAGAGAGAGAGAGCGAGATATATATATATATATATATATATATATATATATATATATATATATATATATATATATATATATATATATATGGCTTGTCTCAGTCCGCGCCGCAATGCGCATCACTCTCCAAAGGAAGCACGCTATTGGGCATCACGTGCTTTGCGCAATAACGCGTGAATCGCACGGGTGCGCACCGATAGCGCTGCGCTTTGTTACCGCCGCGCGAGGATAACTTTTCTCTCGAATCGGAATCCACACAGTAATTGTTCACTCAGACACCATCCGCACACAGTTATCGGCCTACCCAACTTAAATTTTCACCAATGAAGATGACGATCATTTTCCAACTTTTCGCAGTAGTTTGAAAATTCCATGACTGCGGTTCATGGCAATGGTAATTAACCGCAATGAGATATACTAGCAGGAAGCATTCCGTTTACTTTTCGAAAGAAAAAATGTTGTATTGTTTTTTTTACCACCTGATTTGTCGAATTTCAATTTTCCAAATTAATTGAAAAAATAATTCGGTAGATATTTTATGAAAAATCAATCATTCGCGTTTGACAAATCAGTATTACGTCAAATATATATATTTTTAATTCTGCTGGTTCATTAAAAGATAGCATTAAAGTATTATCCACGAACCAAAGAATCGATAAATATACGCCGAAAATTCGGAAGTAATCGATTGCATATATTTTTTTTAATAAAAAAATCGTTCTATAGCGGTCAAAAACGGAAACCTCCCTCAATTCATCGGATAAAGAATTGTTTTCCAATAAAAAAAAAAAAATTTCCTCGAGAGAAAAGGTTCGATCCACCTTTCTCATGATTTTGCAAAATACATATTTCTGTAAATTGATTTTTTCGTGGGATGTAATTTTGCAACAACGTACAGTAGAAAAAAAAAAGAAAAAAAATGATTGTACAGAGACGGCCAATGACTGAGCAGGTGCAGTGAATGAAACGTTTGATGATGCCTACACGCGGAGTTACCGCGTTTTACGATGAATACGAACGATTACCCAGCCGGAGGCCAATGGTGGATATTTTCCCGTGGATCATGCATCATGCCCGCGAGAGTTATTCCGCAACCGCGATACCACACAATCACGATCTTTCCTTTGGGAATCGCGCGTGCGCCGTCTCTCGTTCATAGTCCCATGTATATATGGAATATATGGTTGTGAGGTCACAAGATAATGCACGTTGGGTTAAGCTGCGCTTTTCATGTCTCGATGGAATTTAAAAATTTTCGAATCTCAGACAATCATATTGCGAAGCGTTCGCTCATGGCAAAGTCCATCATCTTCTTATTGCATCAATGTGTTTATTATTTTTTTCTTTGTGCTAATTTTTTTGGTTTTCGTCGATTATGATTGCAGAGCGAATTCGAGCCACAATGTCATGTATTTCGAACGAAGCAACTGCGAAGATCCCGACCGTGTCATCTGTGCCACCAGGCGATGATCAAGCAGGCTTCTTGCTGCAGAGGTAAGTCGATAATGATACCCGCACTGTTCTACCAACCGGGGGCTGCTCGCCTCGGAGCCATCCGTCGGTAAAAAAACTTGCGCGCTTGCAAGCTCGCCTCGTGGTTGAACGTGGTTCACTAACTGTCCGCCAGATCACGCGGCCTGGCGTACATCGATTACAGCTGATTGGTCAAAATCAGCCGGGAATAAATTCGACCAATGAGCTTTCACTAGAAAAATATGGGTTGTGGACCAAACCACGTCTTCTCACGCTCTTTTGCAACCACACTTTTTCCTGAGATATCAGTTGTCCATATATATATATATATATATATATATATATATATATATATATATGGACTGCTGCTACATATATATATACTCCGACAATTTGATTTGGCTAGTACAAATAAATTTTGTTTCTCGTGGTTGCCACAGGTGAACCTCCACCAGAGCTAAGATTACGTGGAAGAAACATGGAAGTAGATGGTCGAATCTCTTTCTAATAAACTAAACACATTTTACGAATTAATACGATTCACTACTTTTAACCAATATAAAAGCGTTCACGATTTTTACTGTTATTCAACACATTTACGAGCAAAAATACAAATGGTAATGAGAATGGAATTCATAGAACGCAGAAAAAAATTCGAGAAAAAAAAGTGTTTTATCTGACCACATATTTATTTGTTTTGGAAAAAGTATCGAAGAATTAATTGAAAGTGAAATTTCGAAGAGTCAGTTACATTTGAATCTATGATGATGAAAAATAGAAATATAAATTGTGCATTTTTCTTAATAGTATGATAAATCGTTTATTATTATTATTTTTTTCAGTCTGCAAATACACGTGCCACAAGACATGCGAAGACAAGGTGAGTTATTTTATTAATATTACATTTTAAAAAATCGTGTGTTATAATTTTTTTCTAGCTGAATCTGCAACGAAAATTAATGCAAAAAAATATTTTGTGAAGCCATGAGGAAAATCTTGAAAAATCTCAACGGCGTGCACCAAGATTTTCAACTCACGCGAACTACAGAGTGGAGACTTAAGAGTTAACCCCGTTTTTTTTTACTCACCTCGGTCCAACTTCTTCACGCGCTCTCCAGCGAACTTCGCTCGTCTTCCGGAGAATCCCGAGAGTTCATCCGGTTGCGCATACGTTTCATTCTATCAGCGCCGTTCTTCAACGAAAATTCAACCAAAACATTTTTTATACCGAGTCAAAATGCGATAAGGACACAATTAAAAAATATATATTTATAATTTCATATCCGACAAGGTTTTATCGCAAAAATTGATAAGTACTCACCTGTAAAGGAAAAAAAGTAGCCAGCAATCTATAAAAATGATTCAGTTCAAAAACCCTTCACTGAAATTGCATTTCCTTGTACGTTAAATTCGATTGCTCGTTCCCGAATTTCAAGCTCAAGAAATTCATCACATTTAATTTACCACTCTGACTCATGTTATCCTGATAAGCCGAGGATTGCACGTATATATATTACGAGGTGCTTCCAACATTTAAGTGGGTAACGAGTTGCCTCAGGATCCATCAAATCTTCATTCCAATTTTCAGTACACTGCAGAGAGTGATGATGTTCAACTCTTACGTACGTGTACAATCTACACCGAAAGATTCTACCTACCCAGAAGAACAGCAGTAGCTCACATATAGATATATATATATATAATATGTACAAGCGAAGATCCCGGTTCTTTCTCGGGTTTCGTCGTCGACTGGCTGTCTCTCTCGCCAGACGAGCATGACGACCATCGTAGCCAGCATTGCGGTGTAAAATATCTGTGTGTATGGCGGTGCTCATATATAATAATATATATCATACATGATAATATATAATACATGGGTGTATTAAAAAAAAAACAAGTTTTTTCGATTCTTCCGGCAGTTTCGACAATTGAAGTAGATACTATGACGAGACATTTCTCGAAATTTGAACCCAATCGGACACTATTCAGAGGTTCCGCTTTTACAAGTTCGATTTTACCTTTGATTAACACGTAAACAATTTTTCTTCTTTTAATCGCAATTACTTTTTCCGGTTAACGAAAAATTCTGGCGATGAGAAGTAAATGCAATGCATAGTATTAGGGTCACTCAAAATGGGGATATCTATTGTTTTATAATAAAAAAAAGTTAACCTTTTTTTCTCTTCAGTTGTCAATGATTTTTGTTATAATGAAAGTTGTTAACTTTGGTGGGGCTCGAAATTCAGAACGAGCAAAGTTCGGAAGGGTGAAAATTCCAAACGCGCAATGTTTTGAACGACAATGTTACGAACGGTCGCCGCGGAGAATGACATTGCAGCGAATCGTCAAAATTCCGAATGACATTGCAGCGAACGTACAATATTCCGAACGCCTAATTTCGATGTATCAACGATTTGTTTCGGATGAAAAAGAAATAATTACTCACTCGTTACGCTGGCACGTCGTTGACTCGATTTCTTCGACACCATTTTGTTTTCAACCCTTCCGTTCATTTTGTTCAGTTGGTCGTAGAGGCTTGTCGAACACACACACACACACACACACACACGCACTTACCAACGCTGTCACGAGCATACACACACACACACTCACCTTGAAAACACTGCACAAAGAACCCACACGTACACATATAAACGCTAACACGATCACACACACACACACACACACACATAACCACAAATTGACAAAAAAAAGTTGTCTCACTCACTTTTAACGGTCGAAACAACACTGCTTGTTGTTGTTTTGTTTTTTTTTTCGGTGGCGGGTCACTCACCGGTTCATCCATATCGCCCGGGCTGCCGACTCACCTTCGTTCAGATTGTGTATTCGTGATGACCTCTCGATGACAACAAAAGATTGTGGAAATACCGTCGCGTTCGTTTACCGATGTTCTTCAGTCGACGATATTCGTTACAGATGCGCGCACTCATTCTCCACCTCACTCTTAATCGCCCTTCCAGTCCATAATTCCTTCTCACTCTCTCTCACACACAGTAGCTCCTGGCGTCGCGAAGCGGCGCTACCGCCAATTAACAAGCTAGAAACCGCGACGCTCTAGCGCGGGGGGTGGAGGGAGGGGGACACGCGCACGAAACTTCCAATATTTTTTTTTAGACAATGCCATCGCGGTAATTTGAATAATTATTTTGAAGTCTCGTCGAATCTACAATGAAGAACTTTATTTCTTCTGATTTATCGATGAATAAAAAGTTTTAACATTAACGGGAACGGGGTTTTATGCAATACGGTAAAAAGCGTTCGGTTGTTTTCTTCTTTCGGAGGGGGTTCGGTCCACCGATCGTCTTCAGTCGGGCATACTCGTCGCGGCTGCGCGCTCACTCACTCTCCCTCTCACTCCCACTCGCCCTTCCAGTTGGTTCTCATCTCACTCACTTTTCGTCTCTGTCTATATCTCACAGCAATTTCCATATCCGCACTTATAAACACCACACACACACACGAGCGCTTACAAAAGCTGATGCGGAACACACATAACCGCGATTCTGTCGAACGATCCACCTTCCGACTTCGACAAAACATAAAATTTCTCGCGATCGCCATCTGTCTCTTTCCAAATTGCCGAAAATAACTTCCGTTTTTTGCCCCGTGGGCAATCGGGAGTTAAAAAATTGTCTCACTCACTTGTAACGGTCGAAACGACGCTACCTTGTTTTTTTTTTTCAATCGCGGGTCACTTACTGGTTCGCGGTAGTTTGTTTTCGTCGAGCGGTCATCGCGAATACACAATTTGAACGAAGGTTAGTCGACAGCCCGGGCGATATGGACGAACCATTGAGTGACCCGGCATCGAAAAAATAGAAAGAAAAAAAAGCAGTGTCGTTTCGACCGTTAAAAGTGAGTGAGACAACTTTTTTCTCGTCAATTTGTGGTTATGTGTGTGTGTGTATGCGTGATCGTGTTTGCGTTTATAAGTCGCGTGTTTTTTTTTTCGTGCAGTGTTTTCAAGTGTGCGTGTGTGTGTGTATGCTCGTGGCAGTGCTTATAAGTGCGTGTTTGTGCGTGTCTGCCAGCGCGGATAACTAGCTGAACAAAATGGACGGAAGGGGTGAAAGCAAAATGGTGTCGAAGAAATCGAGTCAACAACGTGCCAGTGTAACGAGTGAGTAATCATTTATGTCTGATACGAAATAAATCGTCGATCCATCGAAATTTCGAGTAAGAGAGAGCGAACGAGCGGGAAAGGGGGCCGATTGGAAGGGCGAGTGGGGTGAGTGAGCGCGCAGCCGCGACAAGTATGTCCGATTGACGACAATCGGTGGACCGAACCCGACGAGAAAAAAAAATAACTAAACGCTACTTCCACTATTCCATCAAAACGTGTCCCCGTTTATTATAAAAACTTTTCATTCATCGATAAATAAGAGAAACAAATGTTCTGTTTACCGGAAAAATTAATTGCACCTGAAAAAAAAAAACAATGTTTGACGTGTTAATCAAAGGCAAAATCGAATTCGTCCTAGCGGAACCTCTTAATCTAGTCTGATTAGGCTCAAATTTCAACAGATCTCTCCTCATAGTATCTCCTCCAAATGTAGGAACTGCCAGAAAAATCAAAAAACTTTGCCTTTTTTCAACACACCCGAACATATATATTACACGAAGCTCAGATTCTTGAGTCAGTGTGGGTCGTTCTCGGTGTGGGTTCAGTCACCGTGCAGGGCACGAGCCTTACTTACTTACTTTTGCCATCTTCGCCGTCATGTGGCAGCACCGGGCAACTGCTCAGCGGGCTGCTGCACATTTACGAGCGTGACCCCCCCCCCCCCCTCCTACCCGTCTCGTGGTGCACACTCGATAAAACATAGCAACCGGAGAACCCACGTTTGCGACACACAGATACATGTATACATACGAATAAACACGTATATACACATATATATGTCGCGTGTTGCCCGGTAATAGATGAACGTTATTTCGCGCGTGTACGGTGGAATCACTGTACACTATATTATGGAATTGTAGTTGGGTGAGTTGGACTCTGATCCAGACACGAGACCACAGACGTTATTATATGAATGTTGAACCGAGAAGCTGTGAAACTCGTCCTTTGGATCATCCGGGAGGGTCGGGGTGGAAGGGGGGAGGGTATAATACACTCGTGCGACAACCCTGTGCCCCCCACTGGCCACTCGTACAGTAGGTACAGCTAATAGCCACCGTTACAAACGAAGACATCGCTTTCGCTCTGACAGGTTCATCTTTCTTCGCTTCTTATGTGCATTCTCCATTATATGCTGGAAAACTTTAATATGCGTAGTCTAAATAAAATGTACATATTATATATCTATATATATATATGTATCTATTTATTTTTGCTTCATTTATTTAAGACAGAGATTATTGAAAACTGGAAAACATTCATCACAATAGTTTTTAACATTTTCCAAATTAATTATAGTTAATGTTTGCCATATAACCGCCAATATAATTTGTTGCAAAAAAATACGAAAAATACTTTCACGAAATCGGTTTACTGATTTGAAACTGATTCTAAGACAAGCTGATAATTTATAGTAGAATGAGGATCTGTCTTCTAGAATAAAAATGTCACGATGCAGTGTTCAAATCCCGCGTATAAATCGTGCGAGATACATGGAAACCACGTGTGCCATGAAATTGAAGGCAGTATCGTTGCACACGCGACATCCACGGTGTCAGCATCGCCACTCTTCCCGGTATCGTTCTGATCCGTCAGCATCGTACGAATCATGACGCAACGTATACATGGACCACACGCATGTTGGAATCTATCCTCACGGATTAAATTATTATACAAAGCCGCGTTATCGCACTGAGCTTATGCGTCAACTTCTCCACCGACGAAATACAAGTAATGGTCGATCGGGCACGGAAGGTCTTATACGCGAAGAAAGTGATAAAAGTGGATTGAAACTGACAATTCCGAGGTCTTCCTCGTGAAATCAATTGCGACATCGTTGTGTTCGTGTCGCGCAGGCTTTGATTGCTAATGCTTTGAGTTTTGACAAGCACAACGTGCAATACTCCCATCTCTGCTCCCTTTCCCGATTTTTCTAATAATACAACTAATTGTTCCTATAACAATTAATGATTACCATAACAATCGATTATTACCATTACAATCAATTACTATCATTACAATAAATTATTACCATTACTATTGCTATTGCCATTGCTATTGCTATTGGGATAGCTATTGTTTTTGCTTTTGCTTTTGCTTTTGCTTTTGCTTTTGCTTTTGCTTTTGCTGTGGCTATTGATATTGATATTGATATTGATATTGATATTGATATTGATATTGATATTGATATTGATATTGATATTGATATTGATATTGATATTGATATTGATATTGATATTGATATTGATATTGATATTGATATTGATATTGATATTGATATTGATATTGATATTGATATTGATATTGATATTGATATTGATATTGATATTGATATTGATATTGATATTGATATTGATATTGATATTGATATTGATATTGATATTGATATTGATATTGATATTGATATTGATATTGATATTGATATTGATATTGATATTGATATTGATATTGATATTGATATTGATATTGATATTGATATTGATATTGATATTGATATTGATATTGATATTGATATTGATATTGATATTGATATTGATATTGATATTGATATTGATATTGATATTGATATTGATATTGATATTGATATTGATATTGATATTGATATTGATATTGATATTGATATTGATATTGATATTGATATTGATATTGATATTGATATTGATATTGATATTGATATTGATATTGATATTGATATTGATATTGATATTGATATTGATATTGATATTGATATTGATATTGATATTGATATTGATATTGATATTGATATTGATATTGATATTGATATTGATATTGATATTGATATTGATATTGATTTTGATATTGCTCTTGCCATCGCTATTGCTATTGCTATTGCTATTGTTACTGCTATTGTGATTGCTATTGTCAAAGCTATCGCTATTGCCATTGCTATAATTAAAACTTAGATACCAATAATTCGCAAATTTCATAATCTTGCCATTTTGTCTTATTCAAAAGCTTGTGCGAATCGATGTCATTCTTGTCAACATCGTGTTCTCGGAGAACTCCCAGACCCCATCGATGAACGACGTTCTCCCCCCTCCCTATCTTTACCGCTCTCTCACGGTCATATTGAACCGCACGTAGTACGTGTGCATGCGACTTTCCAGATTCCCGTAGCAAACAACGCGCGGTGCTGAGACCGAAGATATACGCGCGCCAGAGCAGCTTGCGCACCGCGGTGCTAAGCTACCGGTGAGCTCGAACGGTAGCGTATCGATGTCATCGTGAAACAATGTGGCTTCGTATCAGGGCGGGTGTGCGGTGCAAACGGCAGGAGATGGTCGGGGTTTCGGGGGGGGGGGGGGGGCTGGGTCTGGGAAGCTCCGTTGGCTCCGTTACCCTCGCGCACTCTCTTCTGACTATACCTCCGCACATGTGTACACACACTTATGTGCTTAGACCTCCTCGTCGTCTATATATATATTGCAACCATTTATACCTCCTACGTGAACTCCATCTTCACGGTTGACAACCCCTGCTCTATACGTGGAACGAGACACGTTAAACGGGTATATGACGCCGTGTCCCGTATTCGTCGATGTCGTATCTTCCTTCTCTTCGGGGACGTACCTGATGGTCGTCCGATTCACGGCCGTCGCGTGACAGTCTCCGGTCAAGATCAAGCGAAATTCATCCATCGAAGAATCTTCATTATCATTTCCACATCGTTTTGCACGATTTGAATCGTTTCAATTGCGATTATGTGAAAGAAAATTGTTGAAAAGATTTTAAAACGTTGAAAGTAGTAACCTCGAAGGTGGTGATTTTTTTAGTTGTAGATTTAGAATACACTAGATGGTATTGTGAAAGTGATTGTCATGTATGAGAAATTTTTATTTTTTGTAGGACGTATATATATATTTTTTAATTTTTGCTAGAAACTCGATAATATTTACATCTCTCACGGTTTAAAGTTTTCACAGTTATTGATTATCCCGCAGCATGAAATTCGAATGAAAATTCCATGAAGCCACAAGTTAAAAAAAAGCCATGAGAAAACTAAAGATATAAAAAACAAACAAAGAAAAATTTTCATTGGGCAATTGACGTCAACGAAGAAACGTGACAAAACAAATATCTATATATTCATATACATGTCTATAAATTGTCATGCTCAACGCCCCGTTGAACCCGAGATATCGAGTATACTCGAACACGCGACACGATATTTCTTTGGATGAGCAACGATCTCCGTCGTGTCGCTCATGTTCAACGTTGGGGTTTAGTTCTCGACTGTAAGAGACGTCACGAACTATTTGTTATTTTCTCAATCGAGATGGCAAGTTTTACATCCGCATGTGAAACGTACGAGAGATGCAAGACAGAGAGAAAGAGAGCGAGGGAGAAAGAGATAGAGAGAGAGAGAGAGAGAGACCGTAGCTGTCTCCGGCTGGACGAGTTATTCGAGTGTGTGGCAACGACTTTTCAAGACTCGCCCTCCGGTGAAATCAATACGACAACCCTGAAGACGTTGCACACTGGGTGTGAACCATCGCGATGTATCTTACGTTTCACCGTCGGTTAGTCGTTGGACTTGGTCCATGCGATATGGACGAACGTATATATACCGCTATCGAGAACAATCTCTCTCTCTCTCTCTCTTTCTCTTTTACGCACGTGTTTGTGTGTGTGTGTGTTGCCGGTGCAAGATAACCGTAACGTTCCATGGCCATTTACGGCGTCGAGTTATTTCGTCCAGTTTCGGAGCTCGGTCTTGGCGGATGAGTGAGGCCACGACAGCTTCAGGGTCGAAAAGTCTCCAGGTGGCACGTCCTTGTTACCCGAACATGGTTATGGTACCGCGAACTGGTAGCTCGGTACTGTTCCGTCTTTGTCCTTGTCTTCTTATTATTCTTCTTCGTCTTCTTCTTCTTCTTCTTCTTCTTCTTCGGTCCAGCATCCAAGGTATAGGATGAAGGAGGAGCTCGGCTGCAGTCCGCCGAGAACGGCCCTTTTATAATACCTACCGTTCGATACGGCTCCCGGTCTCGGGTACACTGAAGCTGAGCCACAAACGTATATATATATATATTTGGATATTACAATGGCTGGTGTGATCCAGCCGTTGATCCAACAGACTCGTGGACTACTCACTGATTAATCCGACGATGCAGTAAATAACGATTATACGAAATTGAAATTCATAATAATATATGTACGTATACATATCTCTTTAATCTCTATAACTATAACTATATATATATGAGAGGTGATACTGAGGAAGGGGTACTGTGGGGTCCCTTTTGAATTTTAATGTTTGCACGCCCCAACGAGGTTCCAAATATTTTTCTCTTATTTATTCGCAAAGTCCCGCTGACTTATTAATAATATTAACACGTTATTACGAAATTTTTGTTCCTTTTTAATTAAATAACATGGAATGTTCATCGATTTTATGTATTATTGCTAAAATATGAACATAATTAAAATCTGACCAGTTATGGTCTTTCTTCGTCAGAAAGATGCGTACTTCTTTTGATTAATTTTGCATGGAAAAATGCACACAACTACGTCAATGAATGTTGTAATTGATACTGTATAGTGTATTCTGATAGAATTATCTTAACACTGCTAAAAAGAATTATGAAAATCCCTTAATTTTCCCAAAAATAACTAGATATAATCCCTCAATAAAGTTTTATAAAAAATCTATATTCTACGAGTTGAACAATTTCATCAACGAGGAAAAAATATTTAAAAAAATTTATGAGAATGCGAATAAGCGTGATAACTAGATTAATAAAGAAAAATAAACTGACAATCATATTCCGATCGAACGATTGATAAATCTTCGAACGAATAATCGTTCGTACGTACACGCATCGTAAATCAATTATTGAAACACGAGTCGCGTGTGCGTTCTCAATCTGGATTGCTATTGACGAGTGGAGATACACGTTCCGACAGTTGGGAACGTACTGGACACGGTGCATCGACCGTGATCCGGTCCGAGTGAACAGGAGCACAATGTTGCAATGCCGTTGGGGTTGCCAACGGGTGTCGTAAGCCAGAGCGGGCGAGTGCGGAAAGGATGGACATACATATATATGTTATATATTAAGGTGGTCCTTACATGATCTTGGACGAATTTTGACCGTCCTGCTCCCCAGATAAACTCCAAAAATAAGAATAAAAAATTTCTAAATTTGCTACAGATCAGCATTTTTAATCTTACCATCGATATTTTCAATCCAACATGTTTCCCGACAAAATTATTCGGGAATAAGTGAAAAACGTGAAACACATACATTTGTGTATCAGGTCAGAATAACCCCAAACGATTTCAAAGTCATGCCGAAAGGTTTTTCCCTCATCCATGTAGGTATCACAAAGTTATTTAGAGTTTTCTATTATGCAGGATGATTTTAAAATGCTCAAGTAACCCTATCATTAAAAAAAATATAAAAAACTTGTGTATCTCAAATGGGAATACCGAGGACCGTCTGGTAATGGCCAATTTCAAAGATGGAGGGTTCCAAATTGAGTAAACTCTTTCGAAAATTATTTGGAACCAATCTGGGAAGCGGCCAGGTCGAAATTCGTCGAAGCCTCTAATAAGGACCACCCTAATGTATATATACTTATATATAATATACATATATAAGCACGAGATGAGGAAAAGGTACGGGCGCACGAAGCAACGAGACGCGGGAAGACCATACGTGGTTAACTGTCCGTCGCGAGAGCGAACCGTCCCGGGCAAACTGTTGGCCATCATCCACCAGGATCGTAAACAGGCATTGGCAAAAGAACCGGGTAAACCAGCGCGCGGCCGAGTTGGTCGTCAACGGGCTGCTGGGATGCTGGGACCCGAGGCTCGGAACGTCTCTCCAACCCGGTTGAAGAACGTTTTGCTGCTCATCGGCTACGTAGCGTCGTGGTTCCCGGGTGCCGAAGCCTTCATCGTCTTCGTCGTCGTCGGAACTGTTGGCTGATACGTTTCGAACGAGTCTCTCGCGCGATCATCTCTCGCGCTTGTCGCGCCCCCAGAACGCATTCACGGCCACGACGAGATCACGGGACACACGCGCGGCCGCAGTTGCCCGGACCCCAGGTGTGTGCGACCGGGGGGATAGTCTTTCAACGTCTTGTTCCAACGATCTCCAACGAGACCCCGATGCGATGCGACCGCAAGTTACCGTGTCTTTGATTCGCAGCAATCCGAGGAACTACGCGACGACTAGTCATCGATGTGAGAACGTGAAAAGCGACCTTTGCTCATAGCGGTTCCCGTATTTCACGTTACGTAAGAAGCAACACGCGATGGGAAGAACAGCGAGGCCTGCTGGACGCGATAGAGGCAATCTGATGATTGTCAAATTGGGAAAACGCTATTTTCAAATATTGAAAATTAGTTTGGGTATGATTTTTGTGTCGATGGCTGCAGATGTGGGTGCAGAGAACCGTGGGTATGAGAATTGACCCTCGAACTCTACTCAGGGAATCCCCGGACCCCAGATTGACCCTTTGTGGTGACGCTTCAGTAAAATTACTGTTTAGTCACACTGGGTAAAATTTATCGACTTCCAACCTTCAACAATTTTCATAAAATCATTTTTAATTGCTGGAAATTGTGTTTCAATAATTTTACAAGTATCAGAGTGTCTTTGATTGTCTTATCTATTTGATTGTCTTATGGTCTTAGTGCTGTAGCACTTTCTGGAATCTTTTTGGTTATTTTTAGTTAGGAGATAGATAGGACTGCAGATCGAAGGTAAATGTTATATGAACGAAATTTGTGTCTGTTGGATGTACGCACTCACTCCTGATAAGCAGCACGTAGGAATGAACGAGTAATTTTAGTGTTGGATTAATTTCTACGGGAACTCTGGGTTTCATCCTGTCATCCTGACTACTCGACGTTTATACAAGAAGTAATTTATAATTTTCGGAAAATCGTGTTTCAGTAATATTACAAGTATCGGAGTGTCTTTGAATTGCCTTATCCAGCTTTTTCGGTTGTTCTTATCGCTGGAGCATACTTTTTAAAATTGTGGTTCGAAGATAGTAGGACTGCCGATGGAAGGCAAACGGTAAGTGAATGAAAACCGTAGCTGTTGGATGTAGGCACTTACTCCTATACATAGATAAGTCTGGCGTTCGAACGAGCAAGTAATTATAGTGTTGGATCGATTTCATAGGGAACTTTGGGTTTTAGCCTGTCATCCTGACTGCTTGGAATAGATGGATGAATTAATTGATCGTGCATTATCGATTTACAGGTTTCAATATTTCCAATCGTCCAAAAACCTTTTCTCAGTTTTTTCCCAATTTCTCGTATTTATTTTTTTATTTTCAACAATTCTAGCTATCGATCAATGCAGTCATATACTTTTCCTTATTAGTATTATACGGTGATAGTACTACAAGGCTTGATCTACAGTTTTGCTATAATTCATAAAATTCATTCTCCCATTCGACTAAAAAAAAAGAACAATAAAATGAAAAAATTGCGAACGCAGCAGCAATGACAAGAAAATTCCAACAAATTGTATCCCAAAGTCAATCTGAATATAAATTGCATCGTGGAGAGAGTCAACTCGCTGTGGGGACACACACATACACACAGACGCAGTAATTCCGTAAATTTATGAAATCGTTCGGAAATGGTAATGTTAAATTATATGTCAGACGAATCGACGATGATACACCAAATCGTTTTGCATTTGAATATTGCCGCACTTGCTGTCTGTACGATGTAAAATCGAGTAAAATTGCTGGGACGCAATGGGATAATTACTTTTTTTTTCTTTCGTTTTCTCGACAATTTTCCATGTGGTCGAGGTATTCACGAGAAAACGGATAGGAAAATCGTATCGACATCACGAGGGGGTGGAGGAGGGAAGGAGTGAGGGGGGGGGGGGCTGTAACTGATCTAACGTAATAACGGGACAGCCGACATTGATGGCTCTGTGGCGTGCGGGCGCGAGCTAACGCGCTGACCATCACCGAAGAGCGAGAAGGACGTATACACGTGAATGAACGAACATGAGACGAACGCATGAACGCATCGCCCGAGTGTAGTAGAGAACGATCGGGTCGGACGTTGACGGAGAAAGCAATCCAAGCGAGATGAACACGAAGCTGGCCAACTTTTCATTTATTATTCGTGTGCATCACAAATTTTTTGAGGCACATCGTAACATCGCGTATTATGTTTATTTATGTTGTTTTTCGTTTTGTCCTTGGATTATCTTATCTCGATCTTGGATGTGGTCGTGAAGAAATGAGTTAATCATCGAGTCACAAGGTCATGACTGCATTGGAAATGAAATTTGAGATGGGCCATGTTGTGGGAGTGTGTGTGTTTGTGAGATCTGGAATTTCGAAATCATTCTTCGGCGTGAATCCTATTCGGTTATCACATTCGAATCTGGACTCACCTGTCGTAAACATTTTTCATCTCACGTTGTTATTTTGATGGGATTATTTGGAGAAATTGATGTCACGACTGGTTAGATGAAAAGGGGGGGACGTGTGACATCGTGTACATTTTTGAATTTTGGGTGGTGGATCCCGAATACCTATTATAATACACAGATGTTATGTCATTGTCAATGTGTCATCGACGATTTTACCATTTTTTAAATCATTTTGACGTGCACAGATTTTGTCGCAGCAATGTCAATTTTTCAATGACAAAACTTTTTTTCTTTAATTTTCAGCTAAGAAAAATAATTATCTGAAAAATGTTTGACGAATAAACGTTTTTTATTTTGTTTACAATTTCTACGTAGAATGTTATCCAACTTATGTAATTTGGGCAAAAATTAAGGGAGAACGCGTCGAATGGAGGAATTTCTACAGAAAAAAGTTGACAATTTTTTTTTTCATCGGTTTTCAATGATTTTAGTTGAAAAGAAAGTCGTTAAAATTGTTAAACACAAATATCCCCATTCTAAGTAACCCCAATACTATGATTACAATATTACACTTACCTTCCATCCCCGAAATTTTTCGTTCGCCCGAAAAATCAATTGCGACTTAAAAAAGCAAAATTGTTGACGTGTTAATTAAAGTCAAAATTCAATTCGTGAAAGCGGAACCTCTAAATATTGTCCGATTGGGCTCAAATTTTTATAGATATCTCCCAATGGTATCTACTTCTGATACGGGAACTGCCAGAAAGATTTTAAAAGTTTGCATTTTTTAAGCACACCCCAGTCACTTTTGGTAACAGTACAAATGTGATATAAAAGTGAGTCTCCACAGGCATCGGGTTCATCGAGCGAGGCGTGATGCCACAAATTATCCGAGCAAAATATATACATTCATGGAAAATCGTCGAACCGAAGATGATGACGACGATGATAATCGATAATTATAATGACCGTCGGGTAATTGTAATTACACCCGGTGAACGGGGTAAGAATGAATAGGTTGATGGATCGAAGAGCAACCGGAAAGCCCGTTGGCCAGGTGTCTGCCGCGTTCTACCTGGTATACAGAGGTGCAACTATGGTCGAGCGATAGCGGGCAATATAGTACTCGGAGTCGAGTCCCCGCGGTGTGCTCCGGAGTGTTCGCGGGCGCACACAACCGTCTCTCCCGCCGGATCCAGTCCGCGAAGAGCGCTCCAACGCGGTGGACGTGGCAAACGACCGATCCAACAAATTTCTCACCAAACCCTCCCACCCCAAAATACACGACAATTCACAAAGATCTCAATCTCTCGAGTCACAAATTTTTTCTCAAGAAAATAAACGAGTAAAAAAAAACATTATTTTTTTCTCCTTGGTGCCTTAAATTTTTTTTCTTTTACATTCTTATACTTTGATAAATATCATATTTTTCTTTTTTTTATTCAGCACGAGCTGCATTTATATAAAATCAATTATTATTTGAATGCTGCACAATGAATTAAACTGTTTTAAATAATAATGCGGAAAATTCGAATTAATTGGTAACTAAATAAATTTGAAAAAAAGATGAAAAAAACGTATTTATAATTTTACGTTTTATTGAGGAATTGCTCAATTGGAAAAATCATTCGAGTCACAAATTTTTTCGGAAATTGATAAACGAGAAGATTAATACATAGTTTTTCCTGCTTGTAGACTTTTTCAAACATTTTTATTTCAAACTCTCACACTATATTGAGTCTTTGATGGAGGATTAAAAAAATGAGTTTCCAGTGAAAAGTTGATAGTTTATTTGTGTTGATTCGTCTCAATGGATTTTATTTTAGGGACTAGTCCCGTTGTGCAGTGACAGTTCTTGTTGGGCATAGTGAAAAGTGATTTTTCCAGTAACATGACACAACGTTCATCGGACTGTGAATGAAAAAGAAAAAAAACAACAAAAACAAAATCGAAAAACAAAATTCTCCCGGCCTCGTCTTTTTTATTGGAGTGTAAATTTGTGCGTTTCGTTCGAAAATCATCGACCTCTGACAGATAAAAATTTCCCATCTTCGTCCAATCAAGTTCAATTCCACGTGCGTCGCTGACTCTCATTTCCCACCAAACTCGTCACCACTTCCACAAAACTTATTTCAATTTTTTTCACCTCAATCCCAGATAGACTGGGAATAACCTACGAACGAGAGATCTTTATCGATAGATTATTTTGTCATTATCGTATCGTACGATCATGGACGATTGATCCTCGAAAAATTTCATTGAACGCACACTCGACCTCATTGCGATTATTCAAGTGCTCGGAACGATTGCAAGATACATAATACACAATAAAACCGAGACGAAGACGTTGTCGAAATGAATGGTCGGGACATGTCGCATCCTTGACCCGAGAAAACCAAACCAATCCCGAAACTTTGCGAACGTCCAACCAACAAAAATCACAGAAGCGATCCTCGCTCCAAAAATCGCTTCGTAAAATCATTCGGAGTGTTTTGTTGTTGTTTTTTTTTTAACCTGAAAAAATACACGAAAATATATCTCATATTCTGACAGACTGACAAGCTGGATTCATACCTCGAAGTTCGAGCCATCGTGCTGCATAACCAACGCTCGTGCACTTAGTCAGAGTAAAAATAATCGTGCTTCGTATACATTTTTCGTGAGTTCTTCGAACATATATCACACGTACGGATTACATATATACATAGATATTTATCTTCGCATATATAAATTTATTCGAGGTGGAAAAGGACTTGTGTAGTTGTGTCGTGGTTGATGTTGCGGGGGTTAAACGTCGACGGGAAATCTCACGAGCGATCAACGGGCCAACGGAGAAGATATCAGAGACGGTGGTAATGTGGTACCAGAGGTGACGGCAAGATGAACGGTCACGGCTCCACGAGCGAGGTATATTACCCACTGATTCACCCAACCTACCCGCTAACGTACCCCCAAAGCTTGACTATTTTCACTGGCACATTTTCCACTCATCGTCGTTTCGCATAATCTTCGACCCGTCTTCCCCGCCACCCGACCCCCGCTACTATGTTTACAAATATAACTCAATTCGGCATATTAGAAATTGAATGTTCATAAGTTCACTATATCATTAACTCAATGTTTACGAATAAATAATGTTTTGAATTGAAATTTTAGAAGTTTATAGGTTTAGAATTTTATAATTTTATGAATTACATAAAAGTTGAAAAGCTAATGATATTATGAATTGGAAGATAACGAGTTTATGATACTATGAATTGAAAGTTTACGAGTTTATAATGGTGTGAATTAAAAGTTTACAATTTTATAATGTTATTAATTGAAAGCTTACAAGTTCGTAATGTTGGGAATTAAAAGTTTACAAGTTTATGATGTTATATATCATAAACTTGTGAACTTTTGATGTGGATATTAAAAGTTGACAAGTTTATAATACTATACATCATAAGTTCCCATACTTATAATATTATGAATTGAAAGTTGATAAGTTCATAAAGTTACGAATTAAAAGTTGACAAGTTTATAACATTATGAATTAAAAGTTCACAGAAAAAGTTGACACGAAAACCCATAGACGAAAATTGTCGAAGTAAATTTATGAAGTTTTTGCATGTTATGTCGTCATATTAATTCGACTTCAGTGTTTTTGACATTTTCATGATTTGTAAGCCTCCATATCAGTTCCGCCAGCTACTTTTCTTCTAAACTCGATAAACATCCCATGTTATTCAATTAATTTGTATTGTTAGCAAAAATAAAAATTCCCTAGACACGTGTTAACATTGAGATATATTGGGGGGACTTTGCTAACATTTCTAAAAAAATATTCGGAACCTTTGTGGCGGGCTTTAACATTAAAATTAAAAAATGACCCTTTCTAAGGACCACTCTAATATATAAATATATATACCGTCTGGTGCAGACTGGCGTTTGGTTTCTTCTCCGGTGCTTCTGCTGCTGTTGCAGCTTTTCATCTTCTCCCGTTTTATTTTCGACCCTTCATTTTGCTCGTCACGCCGTAAATCCGCAGCACGGCGTACGGCCGTCTTCGAGACGACCGGGCGTGAGGGTTCCAAATATTAAATCCGTCGAGGTCTTTTGGTATAGGGCCCGAAGGTGGTGGAGTCTATATAACACTCGCAAAAGACCGCAACCGAGTCGTGTGTTTCGACGTGTAACGCAACACCGGAATTTTTCGACTGTCTCGTGTGTATATACACATATATAGGTATAGGAATAACCCACGCGGGAACGAAGGCGGGTATACCGGGTCGTGTAATAATGTTAGAAGTACTTGGAGGAAAAATAATGCAGAAACGAGTCTTCGGGCCATGCGAAGAGACCGCAAGGCTCTCAGGACTACCGAAGAGTAGTTTACCGGTTGTTAAATTTCGAATTTTTATGGTTTAAAGTGCGCAATCGTAAAAAAAAAATAGAATTTTATTGAACGACCGAAAATTGGCAATATTAATTTTTCAAATTTATAAGATGCAAGCTGTGAACAAGTTTCTCAAAGTTGTTCAGAGTCGTAGCTGTAAATAATTAATCGAACAATCCGTAATCCTAAATTGTTGAGAGAATTCAAGAAAAAAAAATTGAATAATATTCGTAAATATTAATTAATATTTTTTTTATTTTTTCGAGACTTACTAAATTTAGTTGCGAGCTCAAATTTTTTTTTAAAATGATCTTTTACTCTTTCACTGCTCGGACGAATGATATTCGAATTACAAGTGGGACGGATCAACAAGTGATAAAAGTAAATTTGTCCAAAAAAAAAAACGAGTTAATTTTTTTTTTACCGTGGGCGGATGGAGAAACTTTTCGATTTCTCGTTAAATTTACGTCGAATGCGATGAAAAAACCTTGTAGGAGTTAAACATGTTTTTTTTTTTTTTTTTTTTTTTTTCGCACGACGAATAATATTCGCGATTCCTTACAGGCCGTTAGTAGGTACGTTCTCGAAGGTGTTATGCAGTCTGTGTATACGTCGAGATAACGGATGCCCCCTTCGCACCTCTTTCAGCCATCGTTACGATTAGATAAGAACGTCGGGTTCTTGCGGTACACACAAGCACACGATACCGAGGTAAAAGAGAGACACGCGTGTTAGCCTCGCACGGCAACGCGCGCGAGACGCGTCTGCCCACCCGCTCGCACGTGTGTGTAGATTCGGTACGCCAATCTTTCTGTCTTCGTTTTTTTTTCTTTTCTTTTTTTTTGAATTTTTTTTCATTCGAGCATTTTCCATGAAACAAGCACCGCACGGTTGTTCACCGTCTCGTAAACGTGATTTACGTATGGAAGCAAGAAGTTTTGAGAAGTAACTCGCGCATGCGCGATCTCGCATTCGTTCGGAATTCCGAGATCGCGATTCGAGGCCAATTTCAACCGTGCTTTTCTAATTATTAATTTATCGATAACCGATAAGGCTCATGTTACTTTTTTTTTTTTAATTTTTAAATTTATAATATTTCGAATTGAAAGTTTACAAGTTTATAATGTTATAAATTGACAGTTTACAAGCTTGGAATATTGTGAATTAAAAGTTAACAACTTTATAATGTTATAAATTGAAAGTTTAGAAGTATATAATGCAATCAATAAAAAAAATTTCAATTTTAAAATGTTATGAATTAGAAGTTTACAAGTTTGCAAATTAATTAAATTTTTTTCAACTATGCCCGACTCTCGTGGGTATTTCGAGGGAAAATGCATGTCGGTTTTTTTTACGTCGGTAAAGTTTTTGTCGTGTCGAGAGAATTCCGGGAGCCAAAACGCGGAAATTGAATAAAACGTTAAAAAAGGAAAAAAAGGGTTTCGACGCTGTCCGTAGAGGGTCTGAGAAATAATGCAGCCACGTTATTACGCGGCAACTTTGTAAGCACTGTGAAACCGGTCACGACACAGCCTCGCATAATGTGTAATAACATTAAGACCACGCCGCGTGGCTTGTCTTATCTTCACCAGAGAGGATAATAATCTTAATCGCAATCTTAATTCCCGCTTTGAATATTAAAAAACAAGAAGAAAAAAATCATCAGTAAATACTTGTAAATAATATCTCGAGATTGAGTGAAAAAATATCCATAAATTCTCATAAACATTATACCTTAATTAAATTAGATACAAAAATCCAAAAAAATCGAAACACAGAAAACTCTACTCTCAACCCAAGAGGAAAACAATTCGTTCTTGTGACAGAAATGTGAATAATTGTAAATAATTGTAAAGACAGAAATGTAAATAATTGTAAATAATTTCTCAAAGTGAGTAAAAACAAACAATCAAAATTTTCGGTCATATCTTTATGTATGACTCGCAAAAAAAACTCGATCAGAAAGTAACGATATTATGGTAGAAAAGAAAAATAATATACGAAATCAATTAATTTTCATTTATCAAGAACATCATTGATAGAAGAATAATTATATTCAAATAATTCAATTTAAAAAATGGAAAACCGAAAAAAATAATATCGGTAAAGTAGAGTTCTCGCTCTCAAACCAAGAGAGGAAAAAATAATCTTACGAAAATGCATCAATAACAAGGTCGATTCATCGAAGCACGTGAAAAACATCATATAACGAAAATACAATAAAATAATACGGCCAAAGCAACTAAGTAACAAAAATATACAAAATCGAAAGGATAGATTTTATTTTTTCATCGTTTAATTCAATTTATCTGCGACGGTATTACCGTTGGGCGATCATCGATGATCGAGGAGGATATTTCATCGGCGTGTAGAGCGTGTGCGAGCGTGTTTCAATGCCGAAAATGAGCCCGAGGGTAGAAACGGATTGATTGCGTGTAAAGAATGGTCCGGTCGCCCAGCAACGCACGAAGCAAATAAGCGACCGATGGCCGATGCTCTCTGCCGGCTTGGGATGCTGCATGTTGGCACCAGGCCAATGAAAAATAACCGTGGAACGCAGACGACGGCTTTTCTCAATGTTTCTTTTGACCGTTTGTTTTTTTTTCTCATTTTTTCCATGTCCGTTTCCTTTTATTTTTTTTTCAATTTTTTTTTTCATTTATTCGTGTGTCGAACTGTAAATTCCACGAGGAACTGATTTACAGGGAGACGTGTCTGGAACGATATTGCCACCGCTTTGCCACAAGCTCGACAGTTTTGCACTTCACGTCAAGGCGAAACGACGACGTCACGAGGCCACTCGAATGTTCACCGAAGCACTGTGAAACTTGTGACTGGAGCTTGTGTCTCGCCCTAATTATACATTTCACGAAATTTACCATCGAGGGATGCCTCGACGGGGTTCCCGTTTGTTGCGCGCACGAAAGCTTTGATAATTCCAGCTGAAGCGAAGAGTGTCCTTTGGGCTTGAACTGAATTTTAATTTTCGTGATAGTTAAATGAACATTTCACCGAAAACTTTATAAACATGTTATAAAGGGGTGTTCCTCAATATGGTAATTATGGATTTTTTATGCAATGTATGTTGAAAAGAAAAATCTAGTACAAAGTTATCGAGCGATAAAAATTTACCGTTTAAATGAAATTATATATATATTTTTTTCGATTATTCGAATTTTATTTTGTTCTTCGAAACAAAAGGTTTTTTATGTTCCTTGATGCAATCTCATGTTAGTTTTTCGGTTTATGTTTAACACGATCAATTTACAAAAAATTCTGTTGTTCAATTTCAAATTCAATATTATTTTATGTCAGTTTTGTAACATTTCACAAATTTTGCTCAGCAGTATATCAACGTAAAAAAAACTTGAAAAGTTGATCCATGAGTTACCTCGCTCACTCCAACATTACTCCCGAATAAAAGTTCGAGAAAAAAAAAACAAACGAACAATGACAAAAAATCTCAAAGAATAAGTTAACAACATTAACACGATTAACTGAATAACCCATCAGCACCGATCATCAACATTTCAAAGCATTAATAATCAACAATATCTAATTATTGTGGGTATATCGTTAATCGAATGAGCTCAAAATTGTCTCTTCATATATTTCTTCAATGATATTCATTCGAACAAATTTGACTCCTCAACGATTTTCATTCCGCTGATTTATCCAAAACACGCCACTGCCATTGGGTACATACTTCCGTGAAAAATATGTCGCCAGCCAGCACGAAAGTCATTCGAGCCCATCGACATAAATCTCGTTGTACTTGCGTTTCGTCGATCAAAATGCAAATGCGATTGAATCGAATAAACATTATTCCACATATATATGTTCCACGAGGTCCCGGCGGTTCTTCGACACTTCTCCCCCCCCCCCGCTCTCCTGTAAAACATTTTACACTTTTTGCCTTTCTCTTTTTTTTTTGTTCCTTCACGTCGCTGGCTTCTGTGTTATTAGCGCTACCGGCTTATGAATTAATCCATCGTGGTGTCTCGTAAAAATAATATCCGTGAACGATGGACAAAATGAGCAACCACGACCGGTCGGTCGTTGAGTTGTTGTGAAGTCGGTTCTACGACGACGACGAAGACGACGACGACGAAGTGAAGAACTCGACGAATCTCAAAGCACACACGGGCCGAGTACTCCGTAAGCCATCCGGTTGGCAGTGGCGCTCTCAAGGACGCGCTCGCTAAATTCCCAAACGAGCCGAAATAGTGGTTCTGAGAAAGAGCGCACCGCCACCTCGTGGGCCAATCAACTGTGTTCTTATAAATGGCGTTGCTCGGGGCGCAATTCGGATCCTCAGCTACCTTCCACGGTCCACGGTCCACGGTCCATCGACCATCATTTCGGGGAAACTTTTTTTCTTCACCATCCAATAGTCCCACTAAGCAGAATCTTCATCGTCGTAAAATTGAACGAAAAAACTTTGTACCAATTTTCGACCTGATATTTCGAAAATTGCGGAAACTAGAGCGCCGATTTTAAAAAAATTTCAAAACGACATAAAATATGAATGGTTAGATGGATTTCATCCGAATTTAATATTGAACATCTTACAATAGTAGTGCAAGTTTGCACAAAATTTTAGCCAAATATCTCGAAAATTATGGAAGCTTGAGCATTTACATGGATATTTGAAAAATTTCAGAATACCATAAAATATGAATGGTTTGATGGATTTTGCCCAAATTCAAAATTGTTGGATACTTCCGGATATATCTATAGTATTGTGCGAATTAATGTGAACACACCTATTTTTCTTCTATGTTTCATATGATTGAAAGTTAGGTGGAATTTAGTTATAAATACAGAGTCATTTTAGGTTTTTTTGATAATGAACATGTTCGAGCTTGGATTTAATGACTGCACCAACTCGTTTTGGCATGGAATCAGGTGATTTCTGACAGGTTTGCTTCATCGTGTCATCCCTGTGTCTTGCTGGAAAGTTGGTTCATCGACAGCTTGAACTTTTTCGAGTTCAGTGACTAGATTCGACTCAAACGTTGCCTTGTATTTCTCAGTGTTCATCATATGCCTTCGACTCGTAGCAAGTTTCCAGTATCCATGTATGAAAACACAGTGTTACCATTTCGAGAATGATAAGAAATTCCCTGAGTTTACATTAAATCACGCAATACTGTATAATAATAAACATCAGTAGCGGGCCCAGAAGGATCATTTATGTCTGAACTAAAAACCATTAAAAAAAATAAAGAAGAAAAAAAATGATATATGCACGAAATTATATTTTTTTAGTGGTCGATGAGTGCGAAATTACAGGCAATAAATTCAGCTGGAACTCACCGCATACAAAGTATGCAAAATCTTATACCAATTTTATTTTTCTCGTGTAATACGCTTCAGTATTTTTTTTTTCTTAGTACCGAACACGAACCAAGCCCCGAGTATGTTGATAATTGATTCAATGTACCCAAGAACATACGGCGGGCAAAATTGTGTGCCAAAAAAATTACAGGATCGTGCTCCGTCGAATTATTTGGTGCGCATGCGCGTGCGCAGAAGCTCGAAATGACGATTGGCTCGTAACGTCGCGCAGTGCCGAAAAACTCGAACGCTCAACATCTTCGCCTCACGGGCCTCGAACGCTCACTCTTGCTTTTGGCGGTTAATTTCATCGAATGAAGATGAGAAAGTCGAAAACGTGTTCATCGTTTTTTCGTCACCTCAACCTCTCACATATATTGTCGGCAGTATAACATTTTATGCATTCTTTATTATTTTTTATTTCTTATTTATTGCGTGTTGTTTTTTTCGACTTTCTTTCGTTTACTAACTTTCAGACGTGACGTGGAATTGCCATTCCATCGCTCGCGAGTGGCGCGTAAGGAGATCGTAAACGACCTTTGCATAAAATTGATTCGCCACGCTCGGGGCGCTCCTCCACAGCAGCCACAACGCAGCGGGGAATAGCATCGGGTGCATATACACAGGGTGTCCCGAAATTTCCACCGCGAACGATAACCATGGGTACCCAAGGTCATTTCGGGTCGAAAAAATTAGGGAATCATTTCTTTGTTTTTGCTTTTTTTTGAAGTTAAAACGATTTTCACAATTTTGGCTACTGTTCCCTTCAATTGGCTCTATGTTTCACACAAAACATTTGTCATAACTTTTTTCTATTTGTTTTGCTTTGAAAATGCAATTTTTCTTGAATTTCACTTCATTCGGTTGTTTTCTCTATTTTTAAATATTTATATATTAATTTTTTTTTATATTTATTTCGGTGATATGTTAATAAGTGTTGCGGAGAATTAATTTGACTTCCATATCAAGTGAATGTAAATTCCACTTTGTGACGTATTTTTTTGAATAAAATGATGTGAAAATAAATTTTAGAAAAATGTAAAACTCGGAAAAATCGTAATAAATCGCAGGAAAAGCGTTTTCCGCATGGGAAAAAAATTGTAGGGCGGGTTTGGATGGTTGGAAATAATTGTTTCGATAGAAAGGAATTATAAGAATCGTTCGTTGTTCGGCAAAGATAAAGTTGAAGGAAGCGTGAGCCAAAATTTCGGAAACCGTTGTAACTTCTGAACGAAGCGAAAAGGTGGAAATCACCCTCCTAATTTTGTCGACTCTCAATGACGTCGGGTCCCCATAGTTCCCATTTGCGACGGTGTATCTGGGACACCCTGTACATGTTTGATAGTGTGAAACCTCGTGGGCGTTACTCATCAGCCGACTGGCATCGCACGGCAGTGTTCGCAGAAAAGGATTACTTCAATTCATTTGATGGCGGACGAACGCTCCTCCAAAATTAACCCCCTCCCCCTCCCCCGTCTCGAACCTCACCCTTGTCGCCCTATACGCGTTTCAACATATGGGAATTTCCGTGCCAATTCAAGCTAAACTCCCCCTGCACTTTTTCGCATCTTTATCGACCGTAAAATGGTTTTTTTTTTTTCACTCAGCTCAAGTATTTATGAAAAGACTCTCTCTCTTTCTCGAAACTTTGAAATAAGTCGACGATTGCGTTGCTTCAGTCGCAGCTGTCGGAGACTCAATCATAATACAACCTGGCCTTGAAAATTGTTTTTTTTTTTTGGTTTTTTTTTCATGGCGAAGACATTTTTTTGTGGTTGTAATGTCGAGCCACAGCGAGGAGGGTTAATTAATACAGAAAAAACGCTTTTGTGATTAGCGAAACGATGATTACCAGACCAATTTGCAGTGGAATTCAAAGTGGTTAGTTTTTTTTTTCCTTTTTTGCGATGAGGTCATAGTAGATGTATAGTCACAATCTTGTCAGGGGATGGGAATTAATTCAGTGGAAATGTGAATTAAAGATAGTTTTCTCAAACGAATAATTGTGATCAGTTTATCAGTCGACAATAAAAATTTTCTACATTTCTGCGATGATTATTAATATTTTCTGATAAAAATATTAATTTACTAATCTTATGAAAATATTATTTTTCTTTACAATATTTTCGACGATTATTTAGTCCTAAAAATATTTTAAATACATATTCATTCGACGAACGTCCATCCTAGATTTTCGGAACTACAAGAAGGAGTAGGAATGCACGACCGCGTTTTCATTTTAGAATAAAAAATTCTTTTTTAAAGTAAAGAGAAACAATCCAAATAAACGTATGAAAAAAAAAAAATAATAAAAAATAAAAAACGAGGCTCGAGATCCGGAACGAGTCTTAATCGAGTCCAGGAGCGGTTTGAAGGCCGCCACGATGAGAGCAAATGGTCCGCAAAGTGTTTTACCCAACGCGCCGTATACTCGCTCTAATGACTTAATTCACTTTGCCAGTTTATTCAGCTTTTTCCCCCTCGAGTTCAAGGGTGAGGAACGGAGGGGCGGGGGGCGAAGGAGGATTCCCCTCATTTTATTACGCAGAAACGCGTAATTCTCAACGATATGCAAGTGTGTGTGTGTGTGCTTGAGCGAAAAGAAAAATAAGCAGCAAATAAATTTCAGCCAAAAAAAAAAATAATTATGAAAATTAATTCTTGACTTTACGAAGGTCGTAATGATAATCGTTTTACGGAATGGATTGTGAAGCGAAGCGCGGTTGTGAGTACCGCGGTTGTTTCCGATTGATGATGAGAGAGCTCGGACGAAAGCGCAAGCGAGTCGCGAAGAACATCGGCGTTAACACGTGTACGCAGTGAGTTATACCAGCTGGCACGAGGCCGAGCCGAAGCGGGGGAGTCTCATCGTCGGAAATTAGCGGCTCTTTCGGCGGTCACACGTGGAAGGGTTGTGCATGCGAAATCAGTCTCGCGTCATGGATGCACGTACATAGCTTACAAACTGGTGTGCATATGTATATATTAGGGTGTGTTGAAAAAAAGCACAGTCTTTCGATTCTTCTGGCAGTTTCTACGCTCGAAGTAGATACTATCGAGAAACATCTGTCAAAATTTGAGCCCAATTGGACTATATTTAGAGGTTCCGCTTTCACGAATTCAATTTTGCCTACGATTAACACGTAGAAAATTATTTTTTTCCAGTTGCAATTAATTTTTCTATATAAACGATAATTTTCGGGGGTGGAAAGTAAGTGCAATACATAGTATCGAGGTCACTTGAAATCCAGATATTTTTTTTTACAATTTGAAAGAAAGTTAACAATTTTTTTTACCAAAAATCATTAAAACTGCCGAAAAAAAATTATCAACTTTTTTTTTATTGTAAAACAAAAAATATTTTCATTTTAAGTGACCTTGATGCTATGTATTGCAATTACTTTCAATTCCCGAAATTTTTTGTTTGCCTGAAAAAGTAATTGCAACTAAAATAAACAAAATTGTTTACGTGTTAATCAAATGCAAAATCAAATTTGTGAAAGCGGAACCTCTGAATATTGTCCGATTGGGCTCAAATTTTGACAGATGTTTTCTGATAATATTTTCGTCAAATGTAGAAATTGCCCGATGAATCTAACGACTACGCGTTTTTTTCAACACACCCTAACATATATGCGTGTGCATTATGGATGTACGCGGGTCGACGAGACGCCTCGTAATGAATATTGATGCGACACGCTCAGGTTGCCATGAATGTATCGCATGCCACTCGGCCGCCAAGCCTATTAGCATTATTAACCCTTTGGGATATATACAAACGAATCGCCAGACCCGTGTACTTATATTCCTCGCTCGACCAAACTCGGCGACTCGGAATCACGAGCGCCGACCACGTGTCGTCGCCTCGTGTAACGAAATCCGACCAACCGAATTTGAAAAATTTGACGAAAACAATTTCCATTGATCTGCGTGATCAACTCGCTGATTCGACGCGTCACCCACAGATCGGGATTCGTTCTCACGGTTCGGTCGAGATGAATTAAAAAATTTCAGTCTAAAAAAACGAATTAATGGTAAATCGTAATATCGACTAAAAACTTGCTTTAAAAATATAAGTCGTTGTAATGTAAAGACTCAACTCACACAAATAAAGTGCATCTCTATTTACTTCTTTTTTTTGGTATCGAATATACTTTATCTAGAAATTATTAGCGAGTCATTATAAATCTAATTTGTTTTTTGTTGTCATGCAGAATAATTTAATTTTAATAAGATAAGAATTTTATTTTTGCAAGAATATCATGAATTTGGAACTCAAAATGCAAAATACACTGAACACAAAATACAAAAGATAAAAATACACGAAATACAACTCCATAAATTTATTTTAACGATTCTTATCTATGGTTTGTCGTGTTCAGTTTTTGTGTAAAATTTTTATTTACAACATTATAAACTTGTTAAGTTTTCTACAATATATTATGAATTAAAACTTCAATATTTTTATTCACAATATTCCGAAGTTTTAAGCTTTTTGATAATATTAGAAACAAAAACTTCAATCCATGGACTGCCTCATACACACATATATATATAACAATCCGAACCAGGGATCGAGAGTGGAAGATACCGTGGTAATCGACAGTCAGAGAATTACGAACAAACGATGCTGCCCCAGCCACCCATACAGCTCTCAAGATTTATCGTCGCACTCGTTCATCTCGACGCCATTGACCCGTCGAAGCACATCGATGACTCTCACAATCAATATAAAAAACTTTCAATTGTCCTTCACGTTTCTTTTTCTCCATCTTTTTTTCATTCTTTTCATCTTCTCAATCGACCGGCTTTGCGAGGACAATTCAAGTTCGTTACACTGTGTACAGCATCACCGAACAGTGTGCAGTAGCACTCGGTCAATGATAGGTCTCGTGAAAAAAGACGATGCGAAAAAAAAATATCACAAAAATTAAATTTGAAAAAAATTGAAAAAAAAACAAACAAAACCAAAAAAAACATAAAACCTCCATGTCTTGAACGACGAGTAATTGAATCGATTAATCACGATTCAAAGGCCATCGTGGGGTCACACACTCGTCACTCTCGTGTCCTGTGGAAGCTGATCGAGGTGATCCGAGTTGGTGTTGGTGAGAAACCGTTTTTCGTGTCGTTTCAAGCGTGGGTAGACGCGTGAATATGAGTTTACATTGCCAACCTACACGTGATAAAATGTGGAGTACACATGCGTACACGCCTTAACACGATGCGGCTGTCTTTCTCGGTCGTCCGTACTGCGCCGTGAGTGCGAGAGAGACAACGCTATCGGCGCCCGCTGAGGAGCGACGAAGAACGAGCGACAACCATTTCCCATCACCTTTGCGGTTGATGTCTGGACGACGTCCGTCACGTGTAAAACCGGTCGTGCGACTCCGTACAGTATTTTCGCATCAATTAGCCATCACCGAGCGGGTAGAATGGTTGGCGTGGGTGCAAAAGGATGAAATTGTGGTCGGTGAAAGAGAGCAAAAGAAAACGAAAAGAGAAAACAAGAGCGTTGGTATCGGATGGAAACTCGGTGCGTCGAAAATGAGCACAACCGTCAATTAGGCTCGGAGGCAAGAACTTCTTGCGGATGAATGCGTGGGTGAATTTCGAGCGAGCGAGATCAATGCGCTATGGTATGGCGAATGCAATTGAAGAACGCTTGACAAAATCGTGAATACGGGCAATGTGAACCACCAGAGGGTGATGATCGAAGCTGTCGAAAGAATTTTATTAGCTACTGGTAGTAATGTGTGTGCTTTAACATTGAAACGTTTAAGAACATTTTAAACGACATATATCTCAATGTGGTTCGATGTTAAAACGTTTCAAGACATTTGAAACTATATTTTTCTGATTGTATTTTAGTATTAAAACGTTTAAAAACTTTGAAAACTATATATACATCTTTGATTGTGTGTTGGATATTGATATCACAAAATTATCGGAGACATTAATATCAAAACGTTTTGATCGAATATTAGAAGATGTCGAGATTATTATGTTTGGAATCGTCTTTATCTTTGCAAAAACAAGTTCGAGCTTTCGAACAACAAAATTTTTATGACGAAAAAGTTTTCGCCAATGCCAGATGCAATCGAACCACTAATAATTGAAAATGGTGTTGTCGGTTCGAAATCGCGATCAGATAAGATCTAATCGCGATTGATATCGTAATGATTAGATAAGATCAGGAGGAAGAGATACGTTCGATGGACGGCTTTGGAATCGTCAAAATTCGCTTGGAAGGAACACGCTGCAATCAATGGAATCACCGACGAAATTTTGTTGTTAGTAGTAGTGGCAGTAGTTTATGAACAATATATTAGATAACATTTACTTTTAATTTTTTTTCTATATCTGATCTTGTGGGTTATAATTCCGCAAAGTGTTACGGATTTTGCCGAAATTGCCCATCGACCTGAGGTTCTATATCCCAAGTTTTACAACAAATACGCCAGAATGGTTTCCTCTCGCAAAAGTCAATACTTCTCATCAAACACAATCTAGAATGCATTTATCTTCTGAACAAAACATATCCCAACTCGTTGCATAACACACCTCCCACAAAACGATCAATAGAATAACATTCCCAATTCTTCAACCATTTGCCAATCACTAAAAATACCTCAGAACAGCTTTCTCTCGAAAATGGCAATATTCCTCATCAAACACAATCCAGAACACATTGCTCGTCTGGACAAAACCTACCCCGACTCGTTGCATCTGGCTGCATTCCAAAAAACCCAGTTGCCTCGAGTGTGCTTGGCTCATAACGAGGCACAGGTGTCAAAGAGAAGCCACTTCCACCCAAGTGCATCGATGCTCCAGCCGAACCACCGAGCGGGGGTCGCATTTGCCACGTTCAAAGACGACAACAACCATGCAGCAATCCACTTTGTACCTTCCAAAGTGTACGGCACACCAATGTACCCAGAAAATAACAACAGCAAAAATAAATTTATGACGCTTGGCATCAACCAAAGCCACTTGGTGCTGGGTTACATCGTATGTGACAATGATACAGCCGACTCGTGGGAGGCAAACCTAGTGGCCATGGATGGTTTCCAACCCTCATAGCCTCACGGATACTTAGAGTCGATCACAGACCCGGCTTCGTTCGGTTTTACACACACGTTGTGTAGGATTTGCCACGTGCAGGATTAGCTACGAGACAACGACGACTAAGCACTATGGGACTTGGAGAAACGCTGTTGCAGGCAAAGGAGTAATGCATAGTCAGAAGACGAAGAAGAAGAAGAAGAAGAAGTGGAAGGAGTAGAAGAAGAAGAGGCGGAAGAATGAGAAAAAGAAGGACGGTTATATAGGAAAACCCGATAGCTCGATAGGCCGCCTTTATGCATGCAAGCCTCGTTTGTTCCTTAGCGTCGCGTGGTCACCACGAGTGGGTACCTTATCGCGAGGCGGAAGAGAAAGTCTCTCCACACGCTGCAAAACTTTTTTTATTGTTTATTTTTTTATTTCTATTTTTTTTGTTTTTGGTTTTATTTTTACTTCCCTTTCTTCATTCCTCCTGCTCGGCTGTCCTTATCCTTCTTGTTCTAGGTGGTACGGTGTACTACGACCGTAGCTGCCCGATTCCTGGCTATGTAGCCTGCTACCCAGCTCCCGGTCTGTAACACAGAGGCAACGTGTAACTACTACTCGTGTCTTATCGCACGTTCACAATCTTTATTCTATACGGTCGCGCGGTCGCGCTTGCGCGGACGTTTGGTAAACGTGGTACTGCCACTGCCCCGCGGCTGGCTAATAAGGGCTAAAGGTCCCGAAGCTATACGAAGGTTACAAGCTACGAGAAAAACGGTCTTGGGTAGGTACTTTGCATGCGGAATTCGTCGTTACGTTTCTACGGTCTTTTTCGCAAAAAAGAAGAAAAAAAAATTAGAAAAAAAAATACGAAAACAAAACAGTAAAAGCCTGGAAGCAAAGGGAGATGAGGAGACCGGGGCTAATCGGTTAGGGTTTGGATTGATGAAAAAAAAGGAAATTACTCGAGTTACAATGGCGGACTATTATAAGTATGATGTAAAATATCGAGGCTTTGAGTGGAACAAAATTTTCATCAATAACTCTTGTTCGAATGAGAAAACGACTTCGGATCGCTCATCGATTAAGGATTAACGTCATTTTTGAGAAAATTTAAAAAAATTGTAATTAAAAAATCTAATAATTTTCAGAATTTGTTTATAACAATGTTGAAACACGTGCAATACAAAATTTGTTCGGAGGTCTTTTTTTAATTTTATGGCAGCTTGATCCGACACGCCCCGGTGTGTAGACAAGAAGGCAATCAGTTTGGTTCGTACGTTAACGAGGAAACTCGTGATTCGCCGTGGGGCTTTCGTATTTTTCCACGTCGATGGGCAGATTGCCGAGAGTGATCAATGATGGCGATATTTATTGCTGGAAAATATGGTTTTTTTTTTTCTTTTCACGCCTCTTTAACGCACTTGAATAGATAGCGCTTTTGTATTATATAGGTACATACCGGTACTTAAATCTCCGGAGCTCCGGAAGCTGTGAGTGCATCAACACCGGGTTACGTATAATTCACCGCATCTTTAGTACGCGTGTTGGTGTTTGAGCGTGTGTGCGTTAACGGAGGCGATAAGGTTCTCGTTACGACGTCTCCGTGAGTTCGTATATATATATATTTTGTATGTACTATGTACATCGCCGCTTCGTCCTGCCAATTAACCGAGGCGCCGGCTCATTTTGCATACGAGCTACTCGTTTACACGTTGATTATGTCGAGAAAAAGCCCTCTGGACGAAACCCGGACGATATTCCACGCGCATGCGCGGAACTCATCAGAGAGTTTAGATTTTGCAGAGTGGGACATTTTTTTTTTTTGGACTCGAGAATAGTTTGCCCGAACGGACACTTCTGGCTTAGGAATAGTTATGCTAATAACGTGTCTTCGCCTTTCTGTTTCTCTCTTACTCTGGTTTTCTCTATATTTCGCTCTCTCTCTCTCGCACCCACGACTTTTCGCTTTTGTAATGGTCGTTATATACGGATTTGGACTAGGGTAATGGTCGAAAATCCGAGACGACCGAGAGGAAGCATCGTCGAGATGGGGGCCACTTTCGAGGAATTATATATTCGCTGGACGATGTTTGAATATTTAACAAGAGATCTCTCTTTATGCCCAATTTGGTGACAGGGCCCTCATGGTCGTTGACACGTTTAGAAGCTCATTTATCGCACTTTGAATATAGAAATAGCAGACAGAAATGAAAATCGAAATAAATATCACACAGACAAATATACTTTTATGATTGAGAAAGAAAGAAGAAATGCTTCATACATTTGTAATTTTATAATTATTATGAATGTAGCAATTTTATCTTCGTTTTTTTTTGTTATATAATGGATGATAAATATTATTTTATTTTTATTTTCATTTTAGCCTTTTTTAAGAGTATCTACGGCAGCTCATTTAAAGTTATGATTTGTATTATCACTCATGACAATAATAATAACAATGATGACTCTTGATGAGGCTCAGGCAGTTTAAACTCAAATCGAAGGCCACTCATCGATAGGCATTGAGTTTATTAAAAATGAGAATATTTTTTGTTTTACAATTTTGAAAAAATGTTAGCCACTTTCTTTCTACCAAAAATGGTTAACTTTTTTTACATTGCAAAACAAATCGAAATTACTTTCTATCCCCGAAATTTGTCATCCATCTCAAAAATAAAGTCTTTCGATGCCATCGAAGTAGACTTTAAATCTCGAAGTCGCCATAAAAATCGAAAAACATTGCCGATTTTCAACACACCATAATTATCACTAAAAATAATTCAATAGAATTCTCGAGCCTAACGAAATATCATTGTGTTCGGATATCCCAAGGTCCTCTCGAAATCTCTCGCGATGCTGCGACGGTCCTTGGTCCAGTGTGTCTCGAGGGCGTGCGCATTGACAACGAATAAAAAAAGAAACGACCCGAGACCGCATCACCATCGTCGTGTCTCCAACGGCCTCCCGATCTTCGTGGTTTCTTTGTTTCATTTTTTTTTTTTGTTCTTTCCGCACCTGTACCTTCGCGTTCTTTATTCCTCGTCGTTTCTTCGGCAACAACACCGCGAGAGTTCCAACGGCAGTGTAACATCGGTCCAGCATCCAACACCGTGGACCACCGTGCACGCGATCTTCGAGAGTTCACGGCCCAACTTCTTCCTCAGGGTTAACACGATGCGGTCGGACGAAGAAATTTATAATAGAACCCGCCGTCGGGACTCGACGACGTAAAATACATACGATCGAGTGAAATTGTAGAATAAAGTGGGACGCGACCGAGTGGCGAAACCAATTGACTCGAAATTAGTCACGAGCCGTACGGCTAATTGACCGAAGCCGATTCGATATTATCATTCGGTGGACGAAGTACCGTGCGAAATTAAACACGCGAGAGGTTCACTTTTTTGTTGGTTTTTTTTCAGTTTTATTTTTTTCCATTTTGACAAACAATATTTTATTTTTTATTTAGTTGGCAATTTTGAATGCTGATTTTTTTAAATTTCGTCGATAATACATGTGGGCAGGGATATGAGGATAATTTAATTATTTAAACAAATAAATAATTATCGTATTATTAATGAAATTAAAAAAAAATTATTATAGGATAATTGAAGTATTTAAACGAAAAAATAAATACATTTTTTTTAACTCAGTTATTGTTTTTCTCTATTTTCTATCGATTTAGATAATTAATGAATTTTCATTAATTGTTTTGTCGATTTTAAGAAGAGAGAAGAAAGAGAGAAACTACTCGTCATTCGAATCGGTAACAAAATAAATACTGACATCAGTGAAAAAGACAATTTGTATTTATATATCGAGTTCAAATACTCTTTTCACTCGAATGGATGACGAATAAATAATTAATTTGATAATAATCATAATCTACTGAATAAAAAATATCCGCGATAATTAAAGAGATTTTTTTTAAATCAATTTATTCGTCATCGATTCGTTGTTGAGAAATCACGAAAACAAATAACGATAAAAGTCATTCATAAGAAGGGCTATAGTATGTGGTGGAAGTGTGTGTGGTGTGTGTGTGTGTGGTGTGTTTGTCTTGAATTTGGTATGCGTTACAAATTCACGAACCGAACGAATCTATCGGCTTCAAGAATCTAATAGCTACGGTGTGTCGGAATGGAAGCGGAGTCGAAGTAAACGCCTGCGGACATATGGCACGTAACACACCTTTATGTGGGTCACTGTGACAATGTAGCCCGGTACATTGCACAGCCGCTCTCGCTCGCACGAATCCTCCTTATCGATCGCCACTATCGAGAGTAAACACGCTGTGTGTCTCGATTGCGTGCACATATATACATTATATACCACACATATATGCAGTACACATTGCATGAAATACAAACAACGAGATAAAAGACCTCGCCATTCCCCAGACGCTGAAATATTATATATTAGGGTGTGTTGAAGAACGGCAAAGTTTTTCGATTCTTCTGGCAGTTCCTACATTGCAAGTAGATACTATCACGAGACATCCGTCAAAATTTGAGCCCAATCGGACAATATTCAGAGGTTCCGCTTTCACGAATTCGATTTTGCCTTTGATTAACACGGGAACAACTTTTTTTGTTTTGCTGCAATTTATTTATCGGGTGATCGAAAAATTTTGGAGATTGGAAGTAAGTGTAATACATAGTATTAAGGTCACTTTAAATGAAGATATTTTTCGTTTTACAATTTGAAAAAAAATGTAACAACTATCTTTTTAACAAAAATCATTGAAAACTGACGGAAAAAAAAAAATTGTTAACTCTTTTTCATTGTAAAATGAAAAATATCACCATATTTAGTGTCCTCAATATCGTGCATTGCACTTATTTTTCACCCCCGACATTTTTCGTTTACCGGAAAAATTAATTGCAACAGAAAACAAAAAATTGTTCGCGTGTTAATCAAAGGCAAAATCGAATACGTGAAAGCGGAACCTCTGACTATTGTCCCATTGGGTTCAAATTTCGACAGAAGTCTCCCGATAGTATGTTCTTTGAATTCACGAACTGCCAGAAGAATCGAAAAACTTTGCTTATTTTCAACACACCCCAATATATACAATACCTATCTATATATGTATACATCCAGTAAGCCGAGCAATTCATTCATTCTTTGCATCCTCAGCATCCACATGAACGCGTTTACCCACAATTGATCGGACGCCGTACGAGACGATTGAGCTGTGCGACGACCGGAAGTCACCCGGACGACATTGCTCCCACCCTATCTTAATTCATTCGCATCGCGACAACGACGCGCAATCTCGAAAGGGCTCCCCCGTTCTTTAATCTACAATCCGTACTGACAACATTCGGTGCAATTAAATTTGGGGATCTGATTTGTCGTCCAATGGGTCACGAAACGAATTAATTGGTCAATTGTTTCGATGGTTTGATTTATTTTTCTCAATTGTCGAATTAATTTGGCCAAACGTTTTTGTCAATTGTGATAAAAAAAATAAAAATGGAAAAATAATTATTTTCATTTACCGCGCATATTAGACAGCAGCAGCAGCAGCAGTCTGACCGCAGCTCTTGGCAACCTACTTAACCAGCCACCCACGTGGACCCGGAGACGAAGCGAGTGCGCGCGCACACACGACTATGGGCCTCTCGGACCCACGTCTTGTTTTATTTGCTTTTCTCGTCGTCGAATGCGCTTAACAACTCGAGCCGGCACGAACTCACGCACTCCGATCTGCCTTTTCCATATTTGTTTTTTTTTTGTTCTTCTTTTGTTTCTCTTTTTTTTTCTCGAATTCGATCACAGAAATTCGATCCTTGGATGTGCACATTGAGATTAATAATCACGTAATATCGATATCCAAAGTTTCTAAAAAAATTTCAATTCATCGAAGATAAATTCAATTTACATTTCTAATCATCCAATCGATTTCAAACCCATTCCTCAAAGAAATCAAAACAAATATGTAATATCATGCAAACAAAAAAGAAATGGAATTCTCAAAATTCTACGAAAAAAACAGTAGATACTATTTAATTTGAAAAAAATGGATACAATTGAATTTTTAAAAAGAGTTTATACAATTTAATTTTTTTAAAAGTGGATACAATTAAATTTTCAAAAAGAGTTTATACAATCCAATAACAAAAACTGAATACAATTGAGTTAAAAAAAAAAACAATAAAATCAACATAACAAGAAAATGAATGATAACAAAATCCGATCGTTTAAGTGCGTCCTCGAAAGTTTTCGTTCTCGTTAAACGATTCCCGTAAATTAGCAGCGGTCGGGCGTAACGCGAGCATGATCGGCCTAGTTGCTGGTCTATTGCATTACAAAATACATATATACATACATATATAACATTATTCGGAATATCGAAGCCCAGGAACCCCCATTCGTCACGAGAGAGTCCGATCTCGGTGCGGCATATGATCGTTTGCCCGCGCGTACAGTTGCGGACCTCACCCGGCGTGTTCTGAAACTCTCCGGGTTGACTCACGTTCGTGAATATCGGCGAGTGCAGCAACACGGTGGGTATACCTACCGATCGTCGTGAAACCGTGTAACGTGTAACACGCACACGTAGGTGGACACATTCATGCCGTGTGTGCGCCCCACTAACGCTTCGGGCATTAAATCCCGAAGTCATAATAATACGCTGCTGCTGCGCGCCCACGCTTTGCGTTTGCTATATATACGTATATACATATATATGTATAATATGTACGTACGTACTCAGGCTTGCGAATGGAGAGAGAGAGAGAGAGAGAGACCGAGGTGTGCACCTCGTCCACCGATTCCGAGACTCCCGAGAGAGAAGTTTGCCTCGGAGCACCGGCAACATCGATAACGTTCTTAGAAGCTCGAGCTAAACCCGCGCGCCCCTCTCTCTCTCTCTCTCTCTCTCTCTCTCTGTCTGTCTGTCTCTCTTTCTCCTCGCTCGGCTTTTCGCTCCTAGGCTACATTTTACGACTCGCACGATAACGTTTCCGAAGACGTACGACAGCTTCCATCGTGTTAAACCCCTCGCCCCCCTCCCCCGGTCGTGCTATGGAATATATAGGCAGGAAGCAATTTTTATTCTTTATTAGCCCGGAATTGTATTTTTTCCCAATGACTGATTGTGAGTATCGTCGCATGAGTTTATCAGGGAGTTTCTACCATTGATGTGGATACTATCAGGAGACATCTGTCGAAATTTCAGGGCAATCTGCTTTGACGAATTTGAGTTTGCCTTTGAGTGGGAACATTTTTTTATCAGCTGCAATTAATTTTTAATAAAAAAAAATGGTATGCTCGATATCATTATGCTCCTCACCTACTTCTGGCTTTTAGTAATAATATATAGGCATGAACGAATTCTGGTTGCACTGGTACAATTTTTTTTTTTTATTAGCTAGAAATTTTATTCTTCTACAGTGTCTAGGTGTCTTTGAACGAATTTATTAACCCTGAAAACTGTTCTTCATACTATCGAAAATAAAAAGGTTTATCCTAGTCATCATAATCCAATTTCATTTTAGAAGAAATAATATATTCTAGAAAATAGATTTTTGATCCGATCACCCTCGAAAACGCGTCATTCCGTGCCTGCGAAGCGGACGCAAAGTGACCTATTTCAGTCCAGAGCTTCACACGCATAAAATGAGAATTTTTAAGACGGCTCGGACAAAAAGTATCCGGTTCATCAAAATCGACTTCTTTACGTCCTTGATACACAATATACAATTTTTTAAATGCGAATTAAATAGATTTAGACAAATTTAAAAAAGTTTCATTGCATATTAACCCACAATTTTATTCCTCTCCAATGTCTAAGTGTCCCCAAACAAATGTATCAACCTTAAAAACGGTTTTTCAATACAACCAAAAATGCAACAGTTCATCACGACCATTAACCTCAAAATTGATTGTAAAACAAACAACATATTCCAGAAAATAATTTTCTCTTTAATGCAAATTAGACGGTTAATTTTTCAAAAATTCAAATATTTCAATTTTTCTAAATGTAGAAACGTCGAAGGTCCACCGACTCTCGACAACGTCTCCACGTTTGTTCTTCCCGAGACTCGAAGAACGCCTCTTCTCTCGTCGAACTCTTCATATTTTTAATTTCCATCCTTTTCTTATTTTTTTTTTCGAGAAGACAAAGCGAAACGCGGCGCGTGGATGTTTGCTCGTCGCGTAGAAGCGGCCAGGGCGGTCGTGCGAGCCGGTCCGTCGCGCCGGTTCGAGCACGAGAAGCAGGCGGCATGCGGTAAAAACGGCCCCGGGCCACGCGTGCAAACGACTCTCGCTGCGCATTACCATGCAAGCATATCCTGCCACTCGCGTGGGACGTGCCGCGAGCGATTTCCTTTTTTTTCATCCTTTTCTTCTTCTTCTCCTTCTTCTTTTTCTTCTTCCGTGTGTATCCTACTCCTCTTCTTCGTCCTCACGTGCTTTCATGTGTGCCCGGTCGGCATGGCGGGGGTTTTCTCGGCCCCCGCAGCACAGGAACGTTACTGGATACGCGTGATTCTTGGGGAATACGTGTGTGTGTGTGTGACGACGAACTCGACGTTCCAAACGTACCGATATCCATCCAGCAGTATCGGAACTATTGACTGTTACCCTCAGGAATAAATAATTCATTCGATGAAAATGTGTTTTCAATACATTTCCGACTGAATTATTGGAACGATGGATAGCAGGACCTATTGGATATTGAGATATGTTGTAACAATAATAATTCGTACGAATTATTGTTATAATTATTGCATCAATGAGACAATGTTAATTTTTATTTCGATGATTGAACATAGTCGTTTGTGTTCGTTGAAAATGTATCATTCTTTTTTTATTCATTATTGGTTTGTTTCAGGAAAATTTATTGTTATTCTTTTTTTAATTGAATTAGGGCCCATTTGATATTGAAGTCTGTTGTATGGATTGTTTTAACGATTATTACATTAATGAGACAAGTTTAATTTTAATTTCGATAATCGAAAGTTGTCGGTTGAAAATTTATCTTTTTAAAAAAAAGTATTATTGTCTCATTTCATGGAAATTTATTATTATTATTATTATTATTATTATTATTATTATTTTAATTCAATTTACAACGGTCCAAAAACTGGTCTGTCAAAAATGTCGAAATTTGGAACCGTTGAAACATTAAAAATTCGAAACTACGAGACACACCCTCGAAGTTGATTGAAATCAAAACTTGTTCCCATTTCATTTTCAAAAAATGGTCTCTTATCGGAATTTCCATCAATAGAGTTCCCAAATGCCAAAGAGCTGTGGACAGGCGTTGATTGTTGAATATATAGGCATGTTTTTTAGTGTTGCTATACGATCTCCTTATCCGCTATATCTGCAAATCAAAGAAAATCGTCCAGGAAGTATGAATACTTAGATACCCATCGCGTTCTATTGCACATCCGTACACCGGCATACGTGCGGTACGTAAAAGATGTTTTTTTTCACTGCGCAACGGATCGATACATCAGGTATCGGTGATGTATTGATCGACCGGTTAATTCCACGAGACTGATAAGATTTCGCGAGTTTATTATCAATTGCGCAATATGCCCGGCTCGTGTGTTACAAACGACCGTCAAAGTCCGTCATAGTACTTTATATTGCTGCTCTTCCGTCACGTGTTACGTCTCACCTTGGCTATCGAGTGACTGATCGATAACAAAAAAAATTATGAAATAAAAAACAAGTGAACCTGATATTCGATATCGAGATTCAGTGTGATATATTTTTTGTTATTTATTTTTATTTTTTTTCATAATTTTAGCGATAGCGCAGTGGCGTACAGCAAACACACACACACACACACACACACACACACATAAATACAGCGACTTTGTTGTCGATGATGAACGTTCGTGCAATCGAGATCTTTTCACATGGAAAATGAGATAAATCGAAGCTCCACACTGTCGGCGTTGCAGCTCTCCCACGTTATTATACGGTTCAACTGTGTTCGTCTTCGCTCGCAAAAGCGATTTCATCTGTTACGCAAACTACCATCTCGCTTCTCACTTTACCCCGTCGCGAATCTTTTTCGTTCATAAATTTTTCTACACGTTTTTTTTTTCTTAGCATTACTTTATGGATATTGACCGGGTCATTTCACATATTTTAATCTGTCTTTTTTCTTCGATAGTACATAAATTCTCTTGAGGATTTCATCGTGTGCCACCTTGTCCGGATTATTCTTTCAATAAGAATTCTTTCCGATTTTCCAGCGATAAAAATAAATTGATCACAATTTTTTCGAGGATATTTTCTACATTCACATTCGATCCTTTGTAAAATTTATTTACCAGAATGTCATTATTGAAAAGAATGTATAGTTAAAATTTTTTACTTTGAAATAATTTGCATTCATATTAGATCCCTCAAAAAATCTATTTACTAGACTGTTTTTATCAAACGACAAGAAAAGTCATTGGAAATTTAAGCATCAACACAATTGATTAAAAAACCGTAGCAATGTATTCACTCAATATTAAAATAAAAATGTCAGAAGATAAAACTTTGCATTTACAATCAATCTCTTATAAAATCTATTTATCACAATATTATTATTTAAAAAGCTGTAATTAGAAATTTGAACTTTTCATTAAGCGGTTGTCAAATACTTTTCGAACTATATGATGATGGATTTGACCAGATTTATTAAATATATTCAAATTCATTGTGAAATAATAATTTACGTCAATTGGTCATGATTATCACGAAAATGTGAAAATATTGATTGATGCATAATAATCAATCATAGTTATTTATTTCAAAAGGTATTTAAAATAAATTTCCATTAAATGGATACCCTGGTCATAATCCACGATTTCCACGAAATCGATTAAATCAGATACGAAAACGTTCGATAATCAGCACATCGGGTATCCGAATCGCATTAAGAATATCGTTCGAACGTAACAACAATGACTTCGTGACTCGGATTATAAATTCGCAATGTGCCTATTAATGTTCGTCTCATTGGCAGTAGGTCCGCGATCGTCTCGGCCTTTTGACTCCCGCGCGATTCTCAGCCGATTTCTATCCTCTCATACATTTTTTGTTTTCTTTTCCTTTCTTTCATTTTTCTTTTTTCTTTCTTTTTTTCGCCGGGTCTCCTTGTTCTCTCGTCCTCGACGTCTCCGGTGACCCGTCGCGACCCTCAGCTCCTAACCGACGATTCCTTCGACGTTTTTCCCATTCTCATCGTCGTCTTTGGCTGCACTATTCCGCGAGAGGGCAGCAGTGTGCCGACGCGGCGGCAACTTCGATGTATATCCCGACGACCGCAAATATACACCGCAACGCTCGGAAATCTAGTCGAAGACGACCAAACGAGTGTGTGTGTGTGTGTTCCCGCACATGCGTTCTATCTGCGTTGCACGAAGTTGCACCGGACTCTCACGACTATATATTCGTATATATATGTATATGAATATATATGTAGTAAATGCAATGCACGACCAATGGCACATGCGACACACCGCGAGGAGTAGGTGTACATCGATACATTTATGCATATAATGATATATGCATATTCATGTACAGGGCGATTCAGAATTCGTATCGAAGTTTGAATCCATTGGAATACAATTATTATTCCGTAGCTTTAACAAAATTCAAGAGGAAAGTTTTGCCTGTTATTCGGCCATTTTCAGGTGACTTTTCAGAAATTTTAAGTAAAAGAACACTTTCGGGTCTAGTGCTTGTTCAAATTTCGATTATTCTCATCTCCGACAATTTTTTAGAGACGTTATCAATTTTTCGAGAGATCATTCTCAAGATCATAAAATCAAAAAAAAATGTAGAAAGCCTTTAAAATGCCTTAATGTCATTAAAATTCGTCATCGATGACAATACTCAAGGTGTGTATTCAAATTTCCTTTTGCCGCAACTCATCGAATTTATCCTCGAGCTTAAAATATATTCGACTTTATTTCATGAGTGAACAAAAAATCTACATACAGAAGTTTAAAAAAAATTACTATTGTCAACACGAAAGATTGACTACAGATGATTTTTTTTTTGTTGTACTTTGAACCTCACTGTACATATGAAACACATGAACATAGTTACGCCTGCAACCAACGAAGCTGTACTCGTAGCCACAAGCTACAGTTCGTATTTATTTCCTTCATCGTCAGTTCCTTGACGATCGTCAGTCCGATTGCACGCGTGCTAAACAAAGTTTCCTTATGAATAAGTCGGTAAACAATGAGAAATATAAAAATGTAATATATTTTTGTCATCGATCTTGTTTCGAAGCATCGAATGCGACATCGTGAGCTGTTGTGTAAGTTTGTGTTTGTCTTCAAGTGCGTGGGGTTAAACGTGTGTATTCAAATGTGTGTCTAAATGCGTGGAGTTTAGTGCGGTGCGAAAAAAAATAACGGGTATTGCACATGCGGTACGGAACGAGAGGTAACCGAGCGACTGATGTGCTGCTACGCTACCGCTTCTCGTCTGGCCGTTGATGCTGATGACGATGACGACGACGACGTAGACGACGTAGACGAAGACGACGACGACGACGACGGAGACGTCGGTCCCGCCGCGAGACCCCTCGCACCAGTCGGTTCGCGATCGTGTCTCGGTGCGCATGTCAAACGTCTTTAAATAAACCCGCCATGCACTTGTCGCGCTCGTTACAATGTCCACGATAGTCATCCACGATAGTTCTCCAATCGTTTCGTCGTCGCTATTAAAAGAAATTCGAGCTTTCGTGTAAAGTTTTAATTAAAAATACAAAAATGTATGTTTGACGAAAATTTTGAATGAACTCGTCATGCACTTGTTGCGCTCTTTCAATGTCCGCGATAGTTATTCACAATAGTTCTCGAATCGGTTCGTCGTCGCGACTAAAATAACTCGAGCTTTCGTGTTAAATTTCAAAAACACAAAAAAATTGTTCTTCGAAGAAATTCTGAATGAACAATAATTCCGCTTAATATTTCGTAAATACAGAAAAAAATTGTTCTTCGACAAAATTAATAATTAACAATTTCTTCAAAAACCTCGCAAATACAAAAAAAAATTGTTCTTCCAGAAAATGTTGAATGCAAAAATTTGATTTTCCATCGATTGTGCTGATGGACGATTAATTCCTTATGATCTTTGACTCAACAAAAAAAAAAGTCAAAAGAGACTCGACTTCCGAACGAAAAAATGGAGCTTTAGGATGGAATTGTAAATATCCGAAGACATTCGTTCTATCGTTCGGCCGTAGACTCGCAAATCGCGAACAGTGGGTCAACCCCGATGGTCCAAAAACTATTTCCCACGATCGATGATCGAAACGTCGAGTGTAGAAAGCTTTTTCGCATTCGCCACTATCTCGTCCTATCCTCGGCTATGTGTACTCGACTTGCCATACATCTCTCGACGCACTTCAACGTCGTTTTTCCCCGCGTTCACCTCTCGAACCCCGTGAAACGTATCATTTCGCAGAGTGCCCGATGCACATCTGCGCATAGCACGTCGTTCGTAAAGTGCATCCATCGACAAAAGCTCACGAAGCTTTGCTGCCGAGTGTATACATATATATATATATATATATATATATATATATATATATACGCGCGAGATTGTGCAGCATCGTACATCCGGAATCCGGGACATCGATTTGACAACCAATATTTCTTATCACTGAAGAGTGTCAAAAACAGCACAAAAAAAATGGTCTCACACTTTTTGTCACCCTTGAGTGTTGTGGATTGACTTTTATTTTTTATTTTCATTTTTTCCTAACAATTTCGATTGAAATTTCTTCGAAGACTCATTTCTTCAATTCACCTTTATTTACGATGACCGTCGTATCGATAAAATATGAATTCAGGTTTATTCGAAAATTTATAAAACTTTAATCACCAATATTTTTTAAATAAAATAAAATAAAGTAATTGTAACTACTCAATGGACTCGAAATTTTGATGAACAGCGGTTGATCACCCAGATCATTCGTGATAATTATCGTAAACTTCAACCAGCATATAGCGTGTCCCGAATTCAAATAATTCCATCAAAAAAGATAAATAAAACCAAAAAAGATTCGAAAATAAAAAAATAAAAAAATTAAAGAATAAATTAAGTAACTAATCCACGATTTATCGTCCGAAACCCATTCGTTATAATTATCGTCAACTTTAACGAGCATGCACATCCCCCGAATCTAAATAATCGGATGAAAAAAAAACGAGACCGAAAAAGGTTGAAAAAATTGATAAAATAAAGTTTTAAAAAGTTTCGTGAAATCGTTTGAAATCTGAAAGCGAGTGAAAAGTGGATAACGTAATTCCATCATGAACGATTGCAACCCTCGTTAATATCGGAAGTGGACTTGCGATGGCAGGCAGCGTCGATAACGATCAAACGACGATCGTTACCGTTTCTGTGACCCCTCATCGACGAACCCACTTCACAAATCGTACTCCTCATATAAGTCGACAACGAAGGTGAATCGATTGGATCTCGACCGAGTCCGCGGGTTACTACATCCCATATATATATATATATATATATATATATATATATATATATATATATATGCTATTTCGCGCGCGCCAGCCGGAAGTCTCTCGTCACGATCAAACTTCTTCGTCGGTTCATCGATCTAATCGCTATTTTCTCTCAGCCATCGAGATGTAACCCGGTCGTGGGCAAATAAATCGAGATCAACGCTCGCGATAATAACGAATGGTGGCGACGCTGCCCGAACAATATATTCCCCGTGCAGCATCGTCGCCAGAATTCTCCGCCTGTTCCACGAACGTTCGGAAATTCGTCAGTTACGAAACACATTTTTTTTAACCAACAGGAACGTTGGTTAACACGTTTCGCCCAGTTGATCGGATCGGATGCCTCTTCGGATTCTTTTTTCTTTCTTTTCCTATTATACATTTTTGTTATATTAATTACGTACAAACAAAATGTTTATAATTTTTTTTATTTACATTTTTGTGAATTGCAATTGATTAAAATTGTCCTGATAATATCGAATGATAGTGTATGTACGTGTATATATGCGATACCCAATAAACACGATTCCACAGACGAGTGAATCCGATGTAAACTCGTGAACGACGATTCGCCTCAATTTTGACCTCGCTGCACGCATCCAATTAGTACGTAGTCACGTATATTCGTGAAGGCGCATATCAACCTACGAGGCGACGCGATCCCGTTGCTCGCTCGACCAGTACAGGTCGCGAGGCACGAACCGACGTCGCGCGATACCCGCGCGACCGCTACGAGAGTTGCGCGCGCACGTTGCGACGGCCGATTCTACGGACATATTCAATATCCTTCGTGATCCCAAACCCGAATCGATCGACACTTGCCACTGTCCCTACACCGACTCCGTCGATATGAGAATCCGTGAAAAAAAAAATTGAAAAAAAATATTAAAAATTAAAAAGAAAAAAAAAGAAAAAATTGAAAAAAATGAGAATCGAAAATTAAAAAGAAATATAAAATAAAAAGTTGGAAAAAAATAAGAAATAGAAAATAAAAAAAAAAAAATTAAAAACGGTGAAAAGAAATAAAAAATAAAAAATTGAACAAAATACAAATTAAGAATTAAAAAGAAATAAAAAATTGATAAAATTAAAAAAAATAAAAAATTGAAAAAAAAAAAATCATTCAAAGATCGAAACGTCAATGCCGCGCGCCGACCGGAAGTGCGTGGGTGCTAACTGGTTCTCGTTGGTCCGAAGGACACAGCGAAAGGACGACGAACGAAATGATCTATAAAACTGTGATGATTGCAATATATAATTCTATTCGAGAGGAAAACGGCAACGGGGCATTATTCACCGATTCCACAGTGTTTCCCACGCGCGTGCGCGCTGAGAAAATTTTTCTCAAAGAACCTCTGACCCCGTAGGGGATACAACGCTTCGGTTTACCCGTGAAAGGATTCACTCCACTTCTTTTTTTTCTTTTTCCGCCGTATATAATTTTTGTTTTCTGTCGCTACCGAAGAAAAGGACGGAACTGTAAATTCTCGACTTTCTTCTCGGTTAATTATCAATGTTTCTTTTTTTTTTTTGTATACATAATAATCACGACGTTGCGATTGTCGCGCACATACGCGAGTGGCTTTTGTTGTCGCGAAGAACCGACGCAATGCGAAAAGCGTTAATTAAGAATTATTTATTACGACCGTAAGCGACGAGGTCGGGTATGCATGTATATTCATTATGGTGTGTTGAAAAAAGGCAAACTTTTTCGATTCTTCTGGCAGTTCCTACAATTCAAGTGGATCATCTCAGGAGACATCTGTCAAAATTTGAGCCCAATCGGACAATATCCGGAGGTTCCGCTTTCACGAATTCGATTTTGCCTTTGATTAACACGTAAACAATCTTTCGTTTCCCGTTGCAATTGATTTTCCCAGCGAAAAAAATATTCCGGGAATGGAAAGTAAGTGCAATGTATAGTATAAAGCTCATTCAAAATGAGGATATTTTCTTTTGTTTCACAATTTCAAAAAAAAAAATGAACAACTTTGTACAACAAAAATCATTGAAAACTGACGAAAAAAAATTGTAAATTTTTTTTTATTGTAAAACAAAAAATATCCTAATTTCGAGTGACCTTGATGCTACATATCGCACTTACTTTCCATCCCCGGAAGTTCCCGCTTACCAGAAAAATTAATTGCGACTGAAATAAAAAAATTTGTTCACGTGTTAATCAAAGGCAAAATTGAATTCGTAAAAGCGGAACCTCTAAATATAATCCGATTAGGCTCAAATTTTGACAGACGTCTCTCAAAAGTATCCACTTCGAATGTAACAACTGCCAGAAGAATCGAGAAACTTGGTTTTTTCACAACACACCCCAATGCACATATATACACGAGTGCGTCGTAAACACAGCGCGATCATCCCCGGTTGTTTGTGACTCGTGAAACATCGAGAGGAAATATATAATTGTTGCGACAGCGGTTATTATTACGGCAGTGTAGCTGGACTCGTCGTGGCGCGCGTGCCACACGTGTGTGTGCGCGCCTCCTCTCGCATTCGCGCTCGCATCTCTTCACGGAGAGCCTGACCTTTGTACGTCGCGGTCCGAAATTCTTTTTTTTTTCCTCACGATGGTCGCGCTCGAGTGATCAAAAAAAAATATTTCGTTCTTTTTTTCTTTTGCCGTGAGACGAGTAATTTTTTTTCTCCTCATTGTTTTCCGGTTGTGTTTAAATTGCTCGGACAAATGACTGCGACGTTGAGAACGCGAATTACGATGACGATTGTGCGTCGAAGTGGACATTTTTCGGTCGTGAGAGGCAATGTCAGTGCGTATGACCTTCGTTGGCTGGTCACGTGATGCGTCATCGACTATTTATACGGCTTCTAAAACCGAAACCCCGACGACGACGACGATGGTGATGATGATGATGATGATAATGGTGGTGATGCTGTGCAGCTACGACTCCTGAAGAAGACGGAAAACCCTCGACGCATGTTGAGAGAGGACACTACGCTGTTCACCGTGACATTTTTAAATCTTCGTTGTTGCACTTTTGTTCTTTCTCCTTTTCCGCGCTTCGCGCCTCTGCGATACGACTGCGAATCAGTCGTCGCGGAATTTAACCGAGACATCAGAGATCTTCCCGGATGTTAACGACGCCATAAAATTCGTCGTTTCGAAAGTGAGAGACTCTGCCAGGATTTTTTTTGGGTCCAACGGACGTCACAATGAAACCGAAGATTCAACGAAAGATGCTCGACGATCTTTTCGACGAGGTAGCCAAAAATTCAATCATTTAGTTTGGTGCATAGATAAGTTATTTTGTGACACGCTGTGCGTTAAATACAGTTTTTACGCTCACTTGGTTCGCGTGAAATCGCATTAACACACCTTGCGACATGAAAATTTGTACGATAATCGTGCTGCAAAAATGCTGCAAATCGTGCTTTGGCTCGTGCTGCAAACTCACACTCGTCCGAAAAAAAAGGTTTTCCTACTAGCATCATAATGTACTATTTCCGGGTTTCCGTAACCGGCTAGAAACACTTGTGATTGTCACACTTGTGGACTGTTCGTCATGTCCGTTTGTCATTCCAATTTTTATCCATGTTTTTTGGCGACAACTAAATTTGACGAATCATCGTTCACGACGTGGAAAATATTCAAAGGACTGCTGTGAAGTTTATGAATTTACCCATAGATTTGCAAAGAGTCTGCTGCTGCTGCTGTGCATGTGTCGCAATGGTACCGGTACATCGTCGTGTTATTCCAAACTTTCCCCTCGACGGCTTGCACGACACCAAAACATCGAAACTCTCGTTGCAACTATTAATAGATGCTTGCCGAGACGCTGTGTGCCCGCATGGTCACTTGGACAAAGCGTGCAATTCGCACGCAACGAGATGAAACGCAATCGTCGCAGTGGAAAAGTTCAATCTCGAAATCACCGAGATTTCACTTTGTCGAAAATATTTTTTTATTTTTTATTATTCGAAAAAATTTACTTCGGATCAATATTAGCGAGGTGAAAAGAAAACGTCCGGTTTGAATATACGACGGTGGTTCACTTGTTTTTCTTTATTTTGAGTATTTGAAGGTAAAAATGAAAAAAAAAACATTGCCACAGAGATAATCAATTCTTTGCAACCAAACAAACAAGCTCATTAAAAAAACTCATATTTTTTTTATAACGACGAAAAAAAAAAATAAAGATTGACAAAGAAATAAAGTGGACCACGCGGTCAAGATCGTTTGACATTGAATGCAATTTGTTCAACCAGACGTTTTTTTTTTTTTTTTTTTTCAAACCATTTGTTTCTTCTTCACTCAATTATTCAACCGTCCGAACAATTCGAAACATTTCTCGCGTTCGTAGAAGCGTGAAATAAGATACGTGACAATTGACACCGGCGAAGCGGGTCTCGAGCATAAAATTAGTTGACGCAAAGAAAAAATTCGCGACACAACCGCATCTCTAGCTTTTCCAGCTGACACTCTGTATAACGTATATATGTACTGTATAACGTGTGTGTGTGTGTACATCGAGAGTTCCATTTGCCAGTCGGCCATCGTTTCTACCGTAGCGCTAATTGTTATTACGGCAGGTCGTTGCATAAGTGCAATTATCGTTCACAGCGAACGCTCTCGACGTTGAGTCGCCCGAGACGCCCGCGAGAGTCCTCGCGAGAACTACTTTGCCGAGGCAAATTGCACGCTCGCACGCGATCTCTCTCTCTCTCTCTCTCTCTCTCTCTCTCTCTCTCTCTCTCTCTCTCTCTCTCTCTCTCTCTCTCTCTCTCTCTCTCTCTCTCTCTCTCTTTCTCTCTCTCTCTCTGCTTTCACCCCAACACCACGCTCTCGCGGGGGTCTACGAACTTGAGGCTCCTGTGACATACCCCCCTCCCCCTCCCCCAGGATAGCACCCAACTACGTAATCGTCCTATAAACGTCCTGTCAAAAAAAAAGTTAACGACTACAGATTTTTTTCGGATGTAAATAGGAAAAAAAACATTTTGTTCTTTAAATTTATTTTTTCAACCAACTATAAAAATCAAACTGTTAGTGATGTGATTGTTATTATCGGTCGAATCTTTCGATTGGGTTCCGACGACCTAACTACATGAACATTCTACAATCGTCTTTTAAAAAAAAAACAAAAAAAATTTAACGAATACAATTTTTTTCGCATGTAATAATTACGAAAAATCTTTTTGTTTTTTTTTTAATTATTTCTTTATCAACGACGAAAATTCAACCGTTATTAATCTGATTGTAACAGTCGGTTAAATTCTACAAGTTAGTTCTGATCGTCTTCTCCAAAAAAACATCAATGAATAAAATGTCTAGTTCCAATGTGATAAAAAAATCGTTTCATTCAATTTTTTTCTATCAACGATGGAAATTCAACCGTTACCATCTAAATGCAATCTCTGGGTGTATTCTCCCATTTAGTTCCACAGACCTAACCTACACAATCATCCTACAACCGTCTTCTCAAAAAAAAAAAAAAAAAAAAAACTTGACGATCAACACTTTTTTTTCGATGTAATAATGAAAAATTTTGTTATTCCATTTTTTTTATCAACGATAAAAAATTGAACCGTTAGTAGATATCTAATTGTGATCTTTGCGTGTATATATCCTCCGAGTCAGTTACGACGACCCAATTACCGCCCTCACTAGTCCAACCCGCAAGCGGATTAGCTCGATGGATTCAAACGGTTTAATCGAAGAGCATCGAGAGCTTCGATCGTGACCGACGATTTGTATCCGTCGATTTAGATCGACGAGCCCTGCGCGTCGCTTGCTCCTAGCCACGGGCTCTCGAAAATCGTTCCGGTGGAAGAATCGATTCATCACGGAATGATTGTTCACCTCATGCACAAACCCAAGTGAAAAAATTATGTATAAACTATATACAGAACTGGGCTCATATAGTCTACAATAGCTCATGATATATAATGAATAGTTTTTTAAAAAATCCCGATTTAATTTATAAAAGAATATAAAAAAAAAAAAAAAATTATTTCCAAACGAAATGAAAATAAAAATATTTGCTATCCAATAACGTCGGTAATATAGGACTCTCTCGAACCCGAACCAAAAGTTGAACATAGAAGTCTTACCAATGTAGCTAAAAAAATTCGATCGAAACGCGAAAGCTTTAAACATAATTGAAATCGTTTTACCGAAGCAATTCATAAAATTTATAATAGTTTATGTACAGTCTATATATATATATATATATATAGACTACGTAGGCGCAGTCCTATATATGGTTTATATATATATATAGACTATACATAACTTTTTGCACTTATGAGCGTTCAAAATTAATCGAACCCGTTGCTCCTCCGATCATTCTGTGAAATTCGAGCTATGTGACAGAAGTGAACACTCGCCTTGAAGGTATTCCACATTCGCGTTGGTCGGACGATATACGCGTAGTAGACCGATAACGGAGTGTGAGTTTGCGCGCGTCGCGTCCTCGCGCAGAGACGTCTCGGCTCCCGCATAAATTATTATGCAGATTTTCTAGACGATCTTCGCGCACAGTCCTTGGTCGATAATGACTTACGAAGAATGTCTTTCATTGCTGATGCGAACGATCGTCATTGCGACGATCCACTCTCACTTTTTTTTCCATCCGATTCTGCCGATTCATCGTTCGACTCGATGTGCATATATATTGCATATATTAGAGTGGTGGCCTTATGAAGGTCCTTTTTGAATTTTAATGTTCATGCTCCATGAGGCCCAAATCATTGGAAATAAAAAATATATATATTTTAATGTTATCAACAATGTTAATAATCGCCTTTGAAAATTAAGGATTTTTAATTGTCGAGCCACCGTTTAGATTAAATTTAGTTTTTAGAGACCACCATTTTTTTAAGTATGCATTTTTCTGGTGAAGACAGCACATTGATCGCATTTTTTCCTATTTAAATATTTTAGCTATGATAAATGAACTGAAACCCGATAAACATCTCATGTCATTTAAATGCAAAAATTTTCAAATCCTCGAGCGCGCGTTAATATTAAGTTAGGTCAGGGAGACTTTACGAACATTACTTTTTAAATGCATTTCAAACTGATTTAAAATTCGTAAACACGTAACTAACATTGTATTGTATCGATTTTTCAGGGCGCAAGGTTTCGAGACACTTCGCAGCAGATTCACAAGCAATGGCAAGCCGATCCTGCCAGGGCGTTCCCTTCGGTGGGTGGTGCGGGGGGTGGCTCGCCCGCTACTTCGAGAATGGTCGGACCGGGTGACACGTCGTCATCGAACTCGACATCGAGTCCCAGTCCAAGTCCGACCAGCAACGGTCATCAAATCACAGTGAGTTTCGCGCATTATTTCAGATTCCCCAATCGCATTAATATTTATCGCAAAAAACTTTCGCCTTCCTCAGCATAAATATGCACACAAATCTGGAACAAAAAAAACAAAGCGACATCGATGAAAAAAACATGTTTGTTGCGTGCTACAAACAAGTTTTCGAATGATCAATATTACTAATTTTTATTGAATTAGTTTCGTAATTTTCATTGATATTTCTATATGAACTTTTATCATTGGTTATCAATGATAAATTATCAAATTAAAAATGTACTTGGTACTTTAACGTTTTCCAAGTCCAAATTAAAAATGTACTTCGTACTTTTACGTTCACCAAGCCCAAATTACAAATGTACTCGGTACTTTCACGTTCACCAAGTGCAACTTACAAATGTATTTAGTGCACTCATGTTCACCAAGTCCAAATTACAAATTTACTTAGCACCTTCACGTTCGCCAGGCTTACATTACAAATGTACTTCGTACTTTCACGTTCACCAAGTCCAAATTACAATCATACTTACAATTAGTACTATTACGTTCACCAAGTCCAAATTACAAATGTATTTAGTACACTCACGTTCACCAAGTCCAAATTACAAATGTATTTAGTACACTCACGTTCACCAAGTCCAAATTACAAACGTACTTGGTACTTTAACGTTCTCCAAGTCCAAATTACAAATGCACTTTGTGATCAATTTGTTACTTCAATTACAAATGTACTGACTCAACACTGACAATGAGTGAAACTAATCAGTGTGTAAAGCGCGTGCGCGAAAGTTTGAAAATTATGATTGCATATGCACTTAGCTAAGAGGACTCAGGGATGGGGGCGGGGGGGGGGGCAAAGTGGCAGTCGCGGCCAATCGTACGTACGAATCTTCGCGCATGCGCTTTGCCGTAACCGGTTTTAAAAAGAGGGTGGATTTATGAATTGACGTGTGCAAGTGCCTATATTGCCGCGTAGATGAGTCGACGCTGATGCGATTCCTCGCCAACGATAAGGCACACGTATATGCGAAACGTTGATATAGGCGTGGTCGCGTTCTACATTCCAACACGACGATATTTAAACGTCGTCGGCAAGTGCCCCGTGTCGCAATGCGAAGCTCAGATATGCCACCGGGACTCTCGCGTTAAATTCCAATCGAACATACATGTAGGTCAGACTCGGTACCCCGAAGGCTTTGCGTCTTTGCCGATAACGTCGCGCCGACATTTACACGCGCCAAACCTCCGCCCCGGTCCCTCTACTTCGCTTCTTGCATGTATACCGAACTTACGTTACGGATTATCGTACTTGCGCTCGGTTTGTTAGCTGAAAATGCATGCAAGCTCGAAAATAAAAAAACACGATAGCAACGTATTGTGTGGGTTACGTACGGTGAATATTTTTTTTGGCGCGTGCGCGTAACCGATAGCGAAAATTCGTCGGCGACGATGATTCGAAATGACGAAAAGAAGTTCGTTGGCAAAATATTACGTTTTTTTTCACGGTCTTGCAACTTTATTACAATTAATTAATCAATTTTATGGAATTGCGAATTTGTTTTTTTTTTTGTCAAAGTTTTATTTATTGATTGATATCGACAATTCGTCGGCTATGACACTTTGAAAAATCGGAAAAGATGTTTGTTGGCGAAATAAAGATTTTTGGTCGCTTTTGCAACTTTGTTGCGATTGGATAAACGAAGTATCGAGATCGAGAATTTTGTTTTCATTAAATGTCTATTTACCAATTAATTAACGATCGTTCAATTTTTTATTCTTTCGTTGATACCGATATTCGACATGATCGTCGTTTTCACGATCGTTATTCCGTCATGCCAGAAGACAAACAAAAAAATCTCGAAACGAAAACTCGACGGATTGAACTAAAAATATAAATTCTCCTAAACTTCTATTCATCATACTCTTCTAAAATTATATTTTTTGTATAGAACTTAATAGTTATAGAAATAATGTAGTTAGTAGCCTGTAACGTTTCATGGGGTTGAGAAAGCGGGTTGGGGTCGAAATCCAGAACGAGCAATGTTTAGAAAGGGCAAAATCCCGAACGCGCAATGCTTCGAATGAAAATGTTCAGAAAGGGCAAAATCCCGAATGAGATTGTAGCGAACGTATTATATACCGAACGCCTACCAGTCGGCGCGGTTTTCATCATTTCCCGACTTTCGAGCTTTCCCACGCGTAAACTATCAATGTTAGATATATGCCGTCGCGGACTTTTTTATAGGAAATTTAATTCTCTATAACATTGTTTATGTGAACTTTTGGTCTATATAGCGTTGTTTATCCAGCATTTGGACAGAAAAAAATAAAACGATAAGAAAATCGATGCATTTTTTATCTTCCCGTCAAAACGCTGGTCAAACAACGCTATATAGACCAAAAGTTCACATAAACAATGTTGTAGAGAATTGAATTTGCTATAAAAAAGTCAATGACGGCATATATCTAACTATGATAATTTACGCTAGGTTTTAAATTGAAGATAATTTAAAAAAAATAAAAATCCGCCGCGGTTTTTGACATTTCCTGACTTTCGAGGTTTCCCACTCGTAAATTATCACAGATAGATATATGCCGTCACTGACTTTTTTATAGGAAATTCAATTCTCTACAACATTGTTTATGTGAACTTTTGGTCTATATAGCGTTGTTTAACCAGCGTTTTGACGGGAAGGTAAAAATGCATCGATTTTCTTATCTTTTTATTTTGTTCGTGTCTAAACGCTGGATAAACAACGCTATATACACCAAAAGTTCATATAAACAATGTTGTAGAGAATTAAATTTCCTATAAAAAAGTCCGCGACGGCATATATCTAACATTGATAGTTTACGCGTGGGAAAGCTCGAAAGTCGGAAAATGTTGAAAACCGCGCCGACTGGTAGGCGTTCGGCATATAATATACGTTCGCTACAATCTCATTCGGGATTTTGCCCTTTCTGAACATTTTCATTCGAAGCATTGCGCGTTCGGGATTTTGCCCTTTCTAAACATTGCTCGTTCTGGATTTCGACCCCAACCCGAGAAAGCGCCTCAACCCGTGTGGAAATTGCGTCCGGGAATTAGCCGGGGCCAAGCGAGTTTTCCGGGAAGCAGGTCCGGTTCTAGCCCGGGAACCGGGCTAGGCCCCCGCGCCATGTGTAAGTTCGTGCTATCCCGGTGTTGTCGATGACGTTTGCCCGCGGCCTAGCCAGCATTCCGCGTTCCGATTCCGGAAACCTGGATATGAAGTGGCCAGCACCGGCATAATGCGAACCTATAAAAGGAGGGGAGATGGGGGGTGGCTTATCGCGGTCGGCATCGACGTAATAAAGTTAGAAATAACACGATGAATCACATTTTGAATATAAACTTTATTTACAGGGTTAACATTTTTTTTTATACAACATTTTTTTTTACATCAACTTTTTTTATAGAACATTTTCTTTTCATATAAACTTTTTTTATAGCATTTTTTTCATCATATGAACTTTCTTTATATGTGTTTTTATATGTCTTGCATGTGGTGTTGAACTACACAGTATCGTGCATGTTTGATCGTCGAGCATTAGGCTAGCCTAATGTTTGCATCTCACAATCACTTTCACTTATCAAGTACCGCGATCGTCTTCTTAATATTTCGTCGACCCCTGCTCTTACAGCACAGTGTCGCTTTAGCCATGCCCGATTACGCGCTCGCTTTTCTTCGTCAACCATGGTTTAATTGTAGTTGAAATTTTTACTTTGATTACTCGTAACGTTTCGAACACTTCCGTGAAAGTGAGGTTAGGTCGTTCGCTTGAAACACGCCAGCCCCACAGACCGATCACGTGGTTCAACAGCCCGGACTCCGTCGACCAATCGAAAGCGCCAACCGCTCACGAGAACCCCCACCGCTGCGGAGCTCTCTCTGCTGCGACTGCTAGACACCGCTGTCTACCAGACACTGCAGATGGCGTCGACATCTATCGGTGTGTGCTAGCTAGATGATACCCACCCTTTGTGCCGGTGAACTGGGACAGGTTAAAGGGCTAGTGCCTGGATAGCAGTGACATCTATACATGTATTGTAACTAGGCTCCATCCAGTTCCTCTGCAGGAAATTGTGACCAGGCAAACTGGCCGGACGCTAGATTCAAACGAGGATATCCCTACCAAATTTCCACACGGGAAGGTTCAGTTATCTTCCGACAATTTGACCTAATGAAAGGCAAAAAACAAAAAAAAATTGTCCGGGTCCTTTGATCCACACTATAACGAAATTGTGGAGGCCGAGTTGAGGAAGCGTTGGACGAAGTTAAACGTACGTGCGGTTAGTGAACTCTGGGGGGGGGGGGGTCAAAGGCTCTTGCTCGGGTACAGGGTGCGGAAAGGATCGAACGATGAAAATCACAACCCCACCATCGACGTGGAAGTCATTGTGCTGCTGCAACGACCACCACTAACCACCACTAATACTGTTATTACCACTACTACGACTATCGCTGTCCTTCCTCGCGACTTAACGTCTCCGGGCTTCGATTCTGGGTCACCGGGCTCGACCGAGCGAGCGAGCAGTCTCTTTCGAGGCGAAGACCGCATCGATGAAAGAGAATCGGGCAGGGCGCTGATCGATCTTTTGTATTCCTTCAAAAACATGAACAAATTTTTAAAAACTCGATTAAGGATTCGTTTCGTACATTATTGTGCGAATTAATGTGAACACATCGAATTTCTTATAATTCTTCAGACGATAACAATTGAGCTCGAACTTCCGAACGAGCAATGTTCGGAAAGTCCGAAATTCGTAACGCGCAAAGGTTGGAACGACAATGCTTAGAACGGTCAAGATTCGGAATACGTATGTATATAGGTATAGTTGCGTACCTCGTCCGTCGACCACGAGACTACATTGCCCGACTTTCGAGCTTTCCCACGCGTAAACTATCAATGTTGGATATATGCCGTCGCGGACTTTTTTGTAGGAAATTTAATTTCCTACAACATTGTTCATGTAAACTTTTGGTTTATATCGCGTTGTTTAGCCAGCGTTCAGACAGGAAGATAAAAGTATATTCATTGATTCAATACATTTTTATCTTCCTGTCTAAACGCTGGCCAAACAACGCTATATAGACCAAAAGTTTACATGAACAATGTTGTAGAGAATTAAATTTTCTACAAAAAAGTCCGCGACGGCATACATCTAACATTGATAGTTTACGCGTGGGAAAGCTCGAAAGTCGGGAAATGTAGTCTCGCGGCCGGCGAACGAGGTACGCAACTATACCTATATATATATACGTTTTCCGAATCTTGACCGTTCCGAGCATTCTCGTTCCAACTTTTGCGCGTTCCGAATTTTGGCCTTTCCGAAAATTGCTCGTTCCGAATTTCGAGCCCCAACCCAACATTGCGATATGGTTCTTCATAAATGTGTACTGCACATTTTAGTTTGTTTTTGTTAATCAATTAATTCCATGCCAAGACGAGTTCGTGCAATCATCTAATCCAAGGTCGAACATATTCATCATTAAATAACCATAAAAAGACTGTATCGATAACTAAATTCACCTAACTTTCAATCACATGAAACGTAGAAAAAAAATGGTGTCTTCACATGAATTCGCACATTACTGTACTTTTCACGTTATCCCAACGTCTTGTTAATCTCGCGTGGATCATTAGTCGCATCGAAATTCTCATCCTCAACCACTCGTCGACCATGTTAAATTCCTCGGGTCGTACATGCCAACGGAAAATAAACTTGAAAAAAAAAAGATTTGAAAAAAAAACGTTAATGGAACGAAATGGAGTATTATGCGTGGTCACAGCACCGTAACGAGTTTGTGCAACTTTTGCCCGAGCAATATGCCGAAGTCGAACGTTGTCACTCGATTAGATAGAGATTAAAGAGCATAGATAAATTTGTCGATAGTCGTCTCTGCGAACGTTTCGATCGGCTGTACAAGCGTTGGTTACAGTTTATTTGTATATATATGTATATACACCGACGTTGCTTCAAGCCTGGATGATTTGGGAACGTTGTATCACGGGTGAACGACGGAATGAGGAACTCGAGACGTTTGTGTATGGGCAACCCCTCGACAACGAGACACTCGACGAGATACTCGACATCGACTTTAATGTGAGCACCAACAGCCCCAGCGGCATTTTACAGCTGAACCGTTAGACATTCGGTAGCCTATGTCAAAAGAAAAAATGAATTATCACTCTCCGGTTCGACTCGAAAAATTAAAAAAAAAATAAACACGTCAAAGGGGACAAATTAATTTTTTTAAGGATGATATACGGTTCATTCTACAAAATATTGTTACACGTTGCAGAACGTGGAATTTCAATCTGAATTTCAAAAAATAAATTATGCCGTTCGAAAGATCTAAAATAGGTATCCATATTTTTTTACAAATTTTTTTTTCCAGTCGATTTTAAGCAAAGTCTTCGAATTTTCGCATTTTGAAAAACAGAAATTTCAAACGCTCGTATCTTTTTATTGAACATCGATGGGAAAAAACTTTAATAAACGGTTTTTTTCGGGAAAATTATGAACTTTAATAGAAGAAATACTCCAACAATGTTAATTTTTTTTTGAGTATCGAAAATCACGTTTGGAAACTGAAAAACGATTTTTCGGATATTGCGCGACAATTATCGTTATCAAAACAATTTTTTTTTTCAAAGTTAAGAGTTTTTACTTGGATAATGACATTTTTCCCATTCGGAATTGCTATGAATGAAGCGGGCATAGAATTAAATTGAAAAAAAAATAAGTCCAGAAAAATGTACCATTCGTTATCAAATTTCCTTTTTTTTTCTTTTTACCGGCCACCCTGTATATATACACACACACGCACACACACGTAATGACACACACACATAGACACACATACATGTAAGGTACAATTACTTTCTTCTTATCAGTTTATATAATTGTCGTTTTATTAACCGTCTTATTTGGCATTATCGCATTCTCGTGAGATAGCAGGGCTCGTTCGGTCGCGTATTATAAAAGATTTTAATACTACAGACACACACACACACACACATATATATATATATATATTTCCAATAACATCTGGCAAACGATCGTGAGCGAGACTTGGAGCCTATATCGAGTAAGGGTCCGAGAGTTGATTAATCTGCCAGACGTTCGCTGCGTAGATAGCGATAACGACGCAGAGAGAACAGCGATAGAAGAACGACCCAATGGATCGCCGGTGAGGCGAGGAGGACGAGCGGCGAGGGGCGTAGGGGGGTGGGGGATGATCCATAGAAGAGAGTATTGAGCAGTGGTGTATATACGTCATTCGTGATTAACGGCTTAATCGATCGATCGCGGCTGAGCTTGGCGGGACAAACGGGCGAAACAACGATCGACCATGTACCACACGTAACTCCTATCTTCATTTTACATTACAGTCTCTTGAATCCGCGAATCTTCGAGTTTGAATCTCTGTTCTTTTTCGAGTGTTTACGATGGTGGATAAACGTTTTACAAACGGATAAAACTAAATGGGAAAATCGGGCTAAACGATTCTCGTTATCGCGAATCAAATGTTAATTCTCTAGAAGAGTTATTATTTTATCAATTTTTTATTTATTTTGGTAGTTGATAATTTTATTGATTTTCGATTTTTCGGTAACGGAGTTAACATTTTATTTTTTTGTCTTTATATATATATATTTTTTTTTGGAAACGATGAATCATCGCAATGAAATTACTAATTTTTTCCAGCGTTATCATTTCATCGTTTGCTCGGAAAAAAAAATAATGTTAGCAAATCGAATTCACAATAGACAATATGGGAAAAACGTCAATTTTCACGAATTGACTATTTTTCGGATTGAACAAATTTTTGGAATAAAAAAATGGTTGCAACAAAAAATTCGTTGCAATAAAAAAAATTATTACAGTAAACAAATTGTTGCAATAAAACAAATGATTGCAATGAAAAACTTGTTGCAATAGAAAAGAGATCAGAGAAAATGATTGCATGTTTTTTTTTTTTTTCGTCTATCATTTGAATGTCGAAGACGAGTAGAGACGATGCACCTTGTTAGACGTGTGCATCACATGGAGTTTCTTTTGAAAGACGAGATACAGAGGGAAGGACCTCGAGGGAACGGGAAAGTGGGGGGGGGGGAAGTGGATGGTAGTAACGTCTGGATGCTGTTTAACGGGAGAGAGGGATAAGAGCGAGAGAGCTACCAGCTGTCAGAACGTCTGCCGTAGTGAACTACCGCACCGAAAACCAAATATCTCAGGCGTATGTTGGTCCTGTGTCGCGGTATCGCGTCGCGCGTTGGCATGCGCGACTGCGTCTGTCCCATTTCCCCTAGACCCCCCCCTCTCTCACTCTCTCTCTCTTTTCAACCCCCGTCGATACTCGTTTCATCTAAGGATACAACACGCGACCCAGTTAAAAAGGTTGAATCGCAATGTCACAATTCTCGGAGGACGAGATTTATAAAACTGACATTTGATTGTCCTTTTCCGGTTTAAACATTTTTTTTATTGTCCTCATTTTTTAATTTTTTCTAATATTTGTATTAATTAAAAAAAAAGTATTTTATGTATCTCTAAGATCAATTTTAATCATTTTTGCTATTGTTTAATTTTTTTTATTTTTTATGTATTTATTAATTTAAAAAAAGGATTTTATGTATGTCCTGTATAATTTACGGTTCCATGACAAATCATCCCGACAAAATGATCGGCACTGAATACTCAATAGTTACTTTGTATCATTCTATATAAGCTATGAAATTGATAAATGCGAAAAACAAAAAAAAGTCATGATTAATTTTCTGTAAAAATGTTTCATTTTGATAAAAAAAAAAACTTTCAATGAATGAAAATGTATTTTAAATACTTTTAAAAAAACTATGATCAATAATCATGCAATTATCATACAATAATCAATATTTTGACATTTGCGTAATAATCATGATCAATTTACGTAAATTAGTATTTCATCATGAATTAAAACATTTCATAAATCCGATGAAATCCATTATCATTTAGTTCGAAAAGTATTTGAAATAAATGATCATTCCTGAAATGATTACAGAGCTGAACATGTCTTCTAAAACGGGGAAAACAATGAAATCAACGACGATCTTTGATTTCATTGTCAACCAGGATAATTCAACGGATCATGCATTAACAGTTGCAATTTACTGTTCGTCGTTGCTCTAATTTATTCCAGGGCACGTGGCTACATAACCTCGTGCGTGTGTACACGTCCATTGATTTGTTTATGTATGCTGACGCCCAAAAGGATTGCCGGTTTTCCTGGATTCGGTCGTAAGACCGAAGGCGTTGCGGGTATACAAAATTTTGTCGGTCGACAGACACGCCGGTTGGAGGAAACGAAGCGTCTGGTTGTAGGATGTGTAACCGCACCACCATACGACGATGCCTCTGTTTGTATCCTCGGATTTATCCGGCTCGTGCCGGCGACGACTGAAAACACTTCCGGCTAAAATTAAACCGCGTGGATAACGTCACTCGCACACCCGTTTAAACCCTCCCCCCTCCCCTCCCCGTCGCCTATCACGAGGGCGCGTGTGCTCTCTGCTTTTTCGAGAGTTTTTTCTTCTTTTTTTTTTAACATCCTGCACTTGGAACCCTTTTCCATCGTCGTAATCTTCTTTCGGACAATTTTATGGCTTATTTACGTTGGTCACGAAGTTACGTTCTATCTTCCATTATTAACTGGATTGTAATAACAAACATTTGAAAAATACGGTAGTCCATATGTGATCTTGAATTTTGGAACTGATTTTGATTGCATTGATGGAAAAAAGGAGCTTTGGTAATATTTTTTTTTTATATCGTTTGATTTTTTATAGTTATTTCAATTATTATTGATATGATTATTGTATATTATATTATTAGATGTGTATTAGAGTGGTCCTTGTCAAGGGTCATTTTTGAATTAAAAATCCCCCCCCCCCGCCACATAAGTTCGAGATAATTGAAAAAAAAACGTTTGTAAAGTTCCCTTCAACTTATCTCAATATTCATACACACTCAGGGAATTTCTATTTTTTCAAAAATCAAATAACGTGGAATGTTCGTCGAGTATATTTGTCACAGCTAAAACATCAACATGAGAAACATTAGCTCAGTATGCTCTGTTCATCAGACAGATGCGTAATTTTCTTTAAGAATTTTTCAATCCCCGAAAATAAAATGGTGGAACTGATAAGGTGGCTTGAAAATTGAAAAATATCATAATGGAAAATATATTTCATCTTATCATCCTATCATTTTATTTCAATTATTATTGATCTGCAGTTGAATGGCTCTCACTCACTCGGCTCGCTGGTCTCACTGTTATTTTCAACTTCATTATTTCTAACTTTATTTTAATCGAAGTAAACATAATAATAATATGTTTATCGGATTTTTTTCTCCACTTAAAAAAAATAATAAGGGTTCATAATATTATTTATCTCATCGCTAATGATTGCAGCGAGTGGTCTGCATGGGCAATATTTCCAAAAATAAATTTCAATACCTGATGATAGTAATTGAATACAATAATCACAAATAATAATAACAAATTAATACAGTAATGATAATACTTACTACAATAATCGATACAATAATAATTATAATTTTTCGATAATATCTAGCTTTCAATAATTTATTCCAGTCGAAATGGTTAATTCTTCGTTTCTTGTGTTATTTTTTTTTTTGTTTCAAACGATTTCAAGGGAATTCACGTGAAAGGTTGAAAGGGCCACAAAGGCTACCGGAAAAATGTTAAAATTCGAAGATTTCTTATTGCTCCATTGAGCACTATATGTCGAGCACTTTTTCTCCAACTCTCGATGATGTATAACGATGCCGCACTTTGCGAGCAACGTGTGTCGGGAGGTCGTTACGTCCTTCGGCCAGCTATCCGGGTCGGGTTTTTTTTTTGTTTTTTTTTTTCAAATATCTTTTTTTAATGCGTTTCTTCTTGTGCTCCGTCGAAACGGTAGATGGTTTTTCGTTCGGCCGTGGCAATTTGTCATCGCGCCTCGGGTCGCCAGTCTCGGGGGGGTTGGTCGGGATATATGGGCGATGGGCTCGTTCGCGCGGCTCTACAACGAACCGGAAGTACCAAACGCAGAAGGGGGTAATAACTATTGCGATCCGGGCAGTGAATCGATGCGGTCGCACTTGGGGTCTAAGTGGTCCCGAAAGTTATGTGAACCGCATCGACACATCTGTTACATTTCGAGTCGTCTTCGAAGTAAAAGAATTTCGAAAAATATGGAATTAAAAAAGAAAATAAGAAAAATGTATTGAAATGCATCGGTCGAGATGGGAAAAACGAAAAAAAAAGTTTATGCAACTGAATTCAATTTTATTTGGCCACAAAGACGAAGGATTGAGTCTTCGAAGAAAAATATTTGTAAAAAAGAATATTAAGATAAAATCAAATAATTTTTGTTGATACATTGCAAAAAATATAGATATACCTGTATGCATATATATAGGTGTATTTCTGAAACTAAATTAAATTTGATTTGGCTACAAAGACGAAGGATTCAATCTTCGAAGAAGAACCTTTGTGAGAAAATAATGATAAAGTGAAATAAAATTGAAATGCATCGGTTGAGAGATTGCAAAAAAAAAAATATACACGTATATATTGCTGCAACTAAATTAAATTTGATTTGGCCGCGAAGGATTCAGTCTTCGAAGAATAATAATACAATAAAAAAATTATAATAAAAAATAATAAAAATGCGTCGGTCGAGAGATTCCAAAAAAAAGTTTGTAAAAAAAAGCGGTTTCTGCAACTGAATAAAATTTGATTTGTCGGCCACAAAGCCGAAGGATTCAAGGTCGTCGTTGACGAAACAATTTTGTTCGGTTATGCGAACCGAATATCGCGTGTCTCGACGAACAAAAAAAAAAGATGGAAAAAAAAAGAAAAAAATCATGAACCGACGAACCGGTTTGTGAGATCTCTTCGTTGTTCGTCGCGTATTACGATACCGCAGTTATAACGTCTGCCCGCTGGTGCTGGTGCTGGTGCTGCTGCTGCTGCCCATTGCCGATGTCCGTACGAATGTTAAATCTGCATGCATCGTGTTCACGCATCGATCGAACGTTGTATGCTTATTGGCTTATAAACTCGCGCTTCGTAATAACCAGTTGAAGCAAAGGTTATCACTTCTTACTCCACGTGAATATACGTATATATCCCACCTTGATGACTTACAAATTACGGTTTATGTACTTCTTCGTGGATATTCAAAGAACGTTTTATGGCTTTTTGTTTTTTTATTTGTTTGTTTGATTTTTTTTTTTCAAACTTGACAAATGTGCTACTCGGGTAAGCTCTAAAGACTAGTCAATGGTGATTGTGTGTGTGTGTGTGTGTTCGTCTGGGTGTGTGGTCGAATGGCTAATACAAAGGTCACCCATTTTTTGTACGTTGAAAAAAAAAATTAAAAAGAAATGAAAATATATGTGTGTAATGATTTTACCATGACACATAAACGTATAGCAGCAATAATGAAATTTATGAGATAACTTTAGCCCCAGTGATAACTTTAATAATATACCGACTGAGTAATTTATTTCCAATCTTTTTTTTTTATTATTTTTTTTTTAATTCGGATGAGACGAAATAATTCATATTTTTTATGAGACGAAAGGTATAATTTTCTATCAATTTATTTTATCGCTGTAATATTCGAACAATTGTTATCGTTAAAATATAATAACATCGCTGCATCGTCATATGGAAATTTAATCATTGAAAACTCGGAAACCATTTGAAAAACTTGATTTATTTTTTTTTTTTTTCGAACATCGGTTCCAATGTTGAAAATATTTGAAAGACGTTCTTTGTGACTGAAAAATTGTGAGCAGTAGTTTTTAATCGGAGGATGAAATAAAAAATGATTGTGGATTATTGTTTATTTATTTCTTTTTGAGACATTGACATTTCAGCAATTTTCTTTTGTTTTTATCGGAATATATTAAAGCCTCACTGTTAGCATTATTCTTATACGTATTAAATTGTCTTTATTACGATACTACAGAATTTTGAAAAATAATTCTTTTAAATAAATGAAACTCGCTGATTTGTGAAAATGCACGATTGCAAATTTGTCGAACGATTTGGCGCAAGCAGATCTAATTACGATGACGATGGAGCGACAAATCGAGTCGACGGTTCATCGAGCGGTCATCGCCCGTCAATACGTATGTCCGTCTCTCTCGCTCTTATGAAAAAGCTCCAAACGTTCCGGAAAAAAACTCGTTTCAGCCTAGGCCTCAACTTCCTAGACCAAACAAGTTTTTCGACATGTTATTGCCTCGTGTCTTATAACTGGTCCAACACTACCGAATAGCCAATAACTGTCATGTCCCAAATTAAATTTAAAAAAAGTAAGAATTGAAGAAAAAACAATTGTTCATTAAAAAAATAATTTGCGGACTTTCGAAAATAAAAAATGTATTATTTCCACGCTATTGCTAATTTTTTACAATACCGTATGAATATAAAGCGACGATTAACCAAAAGCGCAAGAAAATATTTCATCGTTATGTTATATAATCAATGAAACAAAAAATTATAAAAAATTATGAAAATTGAATTGGTTGGGTTGAGATTAAAAATCTTTGTTTTTGTTTTTGTTTCCTTTATTTCTTTCATGTGTGTAACAAGTACTCGGTGACCCGGAGCTTTGTAGATATGTCTCTTGGGTTACAGCGTTTTGTTTTTTCGAGTCAAGCTTTTTTTTTTTTTTTTTTTCTACTGGGCACCGGGGCTCGAGAAGAGGACCCCCTTGACGTTCGAGTGGACGATTATAACAATCTGTCAACGGATCTCGAGAAGATAATGTCCCCCCACCCTCACCCCCCGGGCATGTGGAAAGGGGGCCCCGAGGGATTTCAGTGATGCTACCGTAAAGAAGAAGAAGAAGACGAAGAAGAGGAGTAAAAAGAAGAAGACCCAGAGGACGAAGACCATCTACATTAAAGTAAAAAAAAATCAAAAAGCCAGCGAGTAGACAGAGAAAGAAGAACATTATCGCGGGGGGGGGGGGGGTTGGCGTCGCGTGAACGCGTACGGCGCAGGCGCACGATAATCTCCCCTCCCCCCTCCACCCCACCCTTGATAGCTCAAGCGCTATGAGGGAACGCCGCGCGTTCCGGAGTCTCCACCTACAATTCGTACTGTCGGGACTTGCCGGCATCGACGGATTCTCCAATCCACCGCGATTTTCGCCGGCAACGGGTGCCCCACGCTTCGTCCGCTTCGGCTCCTTGAACGAAATCTTAAAAAATCGAAAAAAAAAAAAAAAAAACGAAATAAGGAAAAAATTCGAACGAACCGAATTACGATTAATTACGAATTAATTTTTCGATTATTGTAATATTATTATTATGATTGTTGCTTTTTAGTGTTTTTAATTTTTTTATTCGATCGAGTTTCGAGTGAAAGCGTGTTTGTGATGTGGAGTGATGATAAAAATAATGTTGGGCGATGGCCAAGTGAAATTCTGGGATAAAAATATCAGGCACTAACATTTTTGTTTTTTTTTTTTACGTATTTTTTATATTTTTTTGATATTTTTTATTATTGTTATTAATCGACTGGGAGAAGACGTGCGAGTGTGTGTCGTAGTGAGACGGATATAGTATCTCGGTGATGTATATATGTAACTACGGCGGAAATGAATTGAATAATCGAACCGAGCGAAGGTCATCATGATATCGACGGATTATTGGAGATATTATCAGCACTTGTGTCCGGTGAGTGCGCTCAATTTCGTACGTCCCACGCGTGAGTTTCGCACATGTATTTTTAGATTTTCTCTTTCTCTCTCTCACTTTCGGGCTGATGTGTTTTTCACGGTTACGAAATTTACGACGTGTTTGGGTCGTAAACAATTTTCGGAGATTGGCTCAGAGACGATGGTTTCCGGGTGGGAAGTTAACGTCTTTCGAGACTATAGAATCGTGGATTGGAATTTTCACATACAGATGGGATGAGGGGGGAAAGTGTTTGTCGGTTTTATTTTAATCCGGAAAATGTTCAACGATGATCGTTTTTCCGCTACCAATCAATTTTCATTATCTTTCTGTAAAGATTTTTATGTCAAACAATTATTACGATGACGATCGGAGAAGTCAGCAATTTTTACGATAAATCCAAAAATCATTGATTCATCGTAATAATAAATTATGATTATGACAATTTTGCAAAATTATTGCGATGATCATTGTGAAATTGAAAAATTAAAGTGGTTGTGACGATTATCACAATATCAAACAATTGCAGCGATTATCATAACGAAATGGAAAAAGTTATAGCGATTATAATGACGATTATAAAGAATTGTTGCGAAATGGAAATATTATTTCAATGATGATTAAAGAATGAAGAGACTGTTACGTTATCAAAATGATCATTACGACGATCATTAAAAGATGCAAAAAAAAAAATTACTGCGATAATTATGACGTCATCGAACAATCATTCCGTCGATAATTACGAAATGGAAAAATTATTGCGATGTTTGTCTTGATTTCCAAACAATTATCGCGATGATCATTAACGAAATGGAAAAATGATTCCAAGTGATCATTACGAAATTACAAAAAAAACTATTACGTCATTAAACAATCATTTCGATCATAATAACCAAATGGAAAAATTAATTAATGATTATTGAGAAAGGATAGAAAAAAAATTATCACAAGATTAAACAATAAATTACTATGATTATAACAAAGTCAAAACATTGTCAACGATGCTCAAATAGTTGCCACAATGTTCACTTTTAAAGACATGACTATTTATTTGTCCAACGCCGAAAATAGAAAATGAAAATACAAAGAAGTGTGATTTTTGCGAGTCACCATCTAAATTCGAATCGTTCGCAAATTCTTCGTGAAACGAACGTCCATTATTGAAAAAAAAAGGAAAAAAACACGAACGAACGAAAAATAACCCAAAACTATTCTGGTCTCGGCACGAAAGTGGGGGAGGGTCTGATCGAATGTATACGCAGCTTCGAAAAAAACAAAAGAAGAACAAAAAAAGAAATTTCGCTCGTGTCACCGGTTATTCTCGTTCGATTTTATCGAAAGGCTTAGTCCGCATACAAGATGTGGATGGCTTTCACGGAACAGCGAGTTTTCGCAAAGCCATCGGCCGTACAGTCGCAATAACCGGATGGAATTGCAGATGCGCTATTTCGACGTAGCGCAGCGCGCGCAGTTTCCCCAGACCGGATATTTGTCGGGTTTTATCGCCGAAAAAAGGCCGAAAAAGGTGAACCGTGTGAGCTCGGCCGGTGCAACAGAAACGAAACTTTCGGAAGGCAGTAAATATGTACGAAACTTCAATTTTACGAGACTCAATATCGCATGCTCTTTGTGAAAACTAAATCTCGTTGCATGTTTCGCCGGGGGGCCTTTACATGTTACATGTTTCGCCATTTCGATCAGTTTTATCTCCCTTACGACGAAGATAATTGCGTCATTAAAGTGGAATAAAGTTTAAGCCTGTCAGGTACTGTCAATAAATATACCACTATTGTGCTTAAGTGGTATATATAGCAAACCTGTCACTGTGGTGTGGTATCAGTCGACTCGAGCCATGCTATACTTTACACGAATTTAACGTCTCACATTGCAGATAAATGCATCTATATATTATTTCGATAAATAGATTTAATAATTATTATCAGCGATTACCGAAAAAAAAAAAACATTTCCAGTGATATTATTAAGCGATTTTATCAAGTGGAAAATTTTAAACGGTACATAATCATACACGAATTCAACTTATCATATTGCCGAAAAATATTCTCAACATTCATTCTATAAATTGAATAATTTATTGGAATCAGAAATAGAATTTAAAAAAAAACGAATTCCACCGATATAAACATATAGAATCAAAAAGTTTTAACCGTACATAAATATACACAAATTGAGCTTATCTACGAATCATTTTCTTAACATTATTTCAATGAATAAATTAGATAATAATTATAACTAATGAAAATAAATGAAAACAATTCCATCGATATTATTGAACTTATCAAATAAAAAATTGCAAACTGTACAGAAGTATACACAAATTGAACTTATCACATTATTATATCAGTTTCTCAACAATGTTTCAATAAATAAATTTACCAATGATCATAAGCAGTTACAAACGAAAAAAAAAAAAAAATTCCAGCGATATTCTCAAACATATCGACTCAAAAAATCAAAAACCGCACACAAGTATACACAAATCAAAATCTCACCCACATCGCCGAATCATTTTATCAAAATTATTCCAATAATCAAATTTACCAATAACCAACAAGCAATTACAAAAACATATAAAAAACATCTTTAAAAAAATACAATTCCAGCGATATTATCGAGCCAGTGCGTCCTAGGAGAAGTGACTGCGGCCGCATTGCGTCGAGTAATTATTCCGTTTTGTCGTCGTGTCCGTGCGTCTCACACAGTCATTCGCGTTGTCCGAAAGACATTGCGTTTGTAAATTCCACGATGATTTTTCACGCGTGTATAACGCCTTTCGCGACGACGGTAAAGACTACCCCGTCTGTTGAGAAACGAGAGAACCAGGAAGCGCGGTCGGGCTTCTTCTGCTCGGCAAAAGCGTTGGACAAAGCACGGCGACGGTGGGCGGAGGGGGGGGGGAGGGACCCGCGACTCGCCGAGTGTAACACAGCACAGAAAAGGCGTCGTGTTCGGTGTAACGACACCGCCGCGCGCTAAGCGCAACCCAGTGTGCCCCCCCCCCTCCCCTCCTCACCATCGTTGCACGGATTGCACCGACGTTCGGTGAGGTTAGTTCACGGAAGCGAATCCTACCGGCTCTTCGTCTCGCGGTTAAATTTCTGCGTCGACCGTTGCCCCCCCCCCCCTCCCTCCACCACCCTCCGCACACGGTCGTATACCGTGTAGCTGCATAAATAATACTCTTGTGTTCTCCGTGCTCGGAGAAGCGGCAGTGTCTCGTCGAAAAAAATGAAAAAATAAGAAAACAAAAACAAAAAAAAACATACAAAAACACCCGTCGCCGGCTGTACGCAGATTAGAAGTCGGGATTAGATATCGTCAGCTACATGCCGCGACGTTTGCTATACACGAAACAACTTTCGTGCATGGGTACGTTGAAAAAAAAAAGCTTCGAAATCGGGTTGAGTTATGTGCTGCTGCTAATGCAACTCGAATGCATTATATATAGTCACTCTTTCATCACTCGATTAGGGTTCGAAATGTATGATAATGCATAATATTAATATATAATAACGTATGTTAACAAAAAAATCTGTGCCAAATTTCAGACCTCTACAACGTCATTGACCCTTAACTGACGCACTGGGGGTCCAAATGACCCCAAGCGAAATCAACCCACAGGTACTCTTTCATCACTCGATAAACGTTAAAAAAATATATGTCATAATATATAATATATTGAGATTTAATAATATTTATAAAAACCCAAATCTGGGCCAAATTTCAAACCTCCACTACGTCATAAACCTTTAGCTGACGCACTGGGGGTCCAAATGACCCCCAAGCAAAATCAACTCTAATGGAGTCGGTCCAACATAATCATGAATATCTCCATCTTATTATAACGCGTGCAAAAACGAAGAGAAAACACGTTGTTTCTCAATAATTTATCACTTACATTGGTTTGAAGGACCAATGATGATCGATGGTTGATAAACTTCATTGAATTTTATCTCAACAGCAGGGGCTCAAAAACAGAAAACGCTCATAGACGAGTCCGTTCATTTTTCACATTACATTTTGATGTAAAAAATCATGGGCCATAAATAGTGAGTCGACCGTCGAACTTTGGCGAAATTCAGTGGAATGCCTAATATATATATGATACAGACGATACAATATCGTCTGTACATAATCTATATATAAACTATGTATGCCCAATCTCATATATAGTTTATATATATCGACTATATATAATTTTTCTGACGTGGGGAGCGAATAATATCAGCTGGGTGAATCGTCGTGTGCCCGAAGGAATTCGGTGCGGAATTTCCGCGTTACGATATATACAGGTTGAAGCCGTGACGCGCGAGGGTGCCATCCAGTGGAGTGCAAGCGGTCGTGTGACGCAGCTTGTGGCGATTAGAAATCGAGATTGGATCGGTCGGTGTGGGACGCGCGAATTCAGAGCCATCTGGCAAAGAGTTCGTGTGTTGTATTCAGTGACGGTCGTCGGACGATGGTCAATCGTTCGGTTGCCATGTTTAACGTGACGCGGTTACGCGATACACGCTAAACCCCCCCCCCCCCCAACTACGTGCAGCGAAAATAAAAAATCACGGAAGAAGAGAGAGAAAAAAAAATATCTGTATCGACGATCGAACAGTCGACCGCGGTTGACCGTCGATCTTTTCACACACTTTGTCACTAACAATTTCCGCACCTACACGTTGTGAATATATATACATACATTGGAGTGTCCCCTGATACGCCATTTGCGATTTTTTGTACTCTCAAACTCTGCAACGATTTAATATACGTAAAAAAAAATGTAGGCCAAATTTTAGACCTCTGCTACATCGTTGACCCTCAGCTGACGCACTGGGGTCTAAAATGACCCCGAGCAAAATCAACAATTATTCAAGACATTTGTTTTTTGGTTCTTTTTTTATGAACATTCTTTTGTCAACAGCCACTACTGGTTTATTTTTTTAATTACAGAGTTTTTCGAGTATCCAGTTCAATTTTTAGATTGAAATGACGAAAAATGGGGAGGTCTCGATTTTTTTTTGGTGAAAATTGCTAATTCAGCATTTTTTTGTTACCTTAAACATTTTTTTTTTCAAAGTAAATATTGAATTTGAACAAAATAACCCGTGGCACCTTTCAAAGGGAGTATCAAAGAATATACGAGAATTTTTGACAAGTCAAACAAAATCAATATAACGAAATGCAATTATGCATAATATAATTAATTGTTGGCATCTTTGCACAATGTGCCGTTCAGTTATTTCAGTCGTAGCCAAAATTTTGTTCGAATTTCGAGATCAGTGTGACACTCGAAAACTGTGCCACATTCGAACATGATATCGTCCCACATTTAGTCATTCTTGCACGTCTCGAGTTCGGGTTAATTGTCATTTTGGTACGTGACTGTGGAGATTCGGCAATTTATCCGCAACCTTTTTCACAGCCGCTTCTTGTACGATTTCTTTTTTCTTTATTTATTTCTTCTTCTTTTATTTTCATCTTCGCTCACAGACCCGAGTACCTACGTATTATTCAGAGTCAGTGCCACCTCGTGAATTTTCGTCCTCGACTTGAGCCCGCCCCCCAATTCCCACAAACGTGAACGCAATGCCGAAGTACGTTCCGCAATTGGAGACCGCCGGTTTTTTCTGTCTCCGACGGCCCGGTTGCCCGACGAACCGCACGATGATAGTTATACGTTGTGACTCCACGGGTAGAGGTAGAAATTCGGAACGATCGATGTGCAGAAAGACCGAAATTCAGAACGCGCGATGCTTGGAACGCACGATGTTTCGAACGTACGGAATTCGGAACGCCTACCAGTCGCGCGATTTCCCACGTTGCCCAAACTTTCGAGCTCTCCCACGCGTAAACCATCGATGTTACATACAAACCGTCCGGGACTTTTTCATAGGGAATTCAATTCTCTACAACATTGTTCATGTGAACTTTTGGTCTACATAGCGCTGTTTATCCAGTGTTTGGACGGGAAGGTAAAAACAATAATAAAATCAATGCATTTTTACCTTCCCGACCAAACGCTGGCTAAACAACGCTAGATAGACCAAAAGTTCATTGAAACAATATTGTAGAGAATTGAATTTCCTATAAAAAAAGTCCACGATGGCATATATCTAACTTTGATAATTTACGCGTGGGAAAGCTCTGAAAGTCAGGAAATGTTGAAAACATTGTCATTCGAATCATCGCGCGTTCCGAATGTTCGCCCTTCGGAACATTGCTCATTCATGAGAACATTCATGAGATACGCAACTATACCTATACATGTGTGGTCTCAATTTTGACCGTTCGAAGATCATTGATCGTCGAAACGATCGTAAGCAACGGGTCGAGATAATCCTTCGACGCCCAGACTGTCGGCGATAAAAAAAACAGTAGTAAATGTATATATATATATATATGTAGAAAAAATGAAATACACCGGGGCGTCTCTATGTACATTTTGGCAAGTCGCCCAAAAGCGGAACCGTAACATCCATCGACTCCACGACCGTGTGGTCGGTCAGCGTTGGAGAAGGAAAACCGCTCGAAAAATGTTCGCCTTACACTGCTGGCTCCTCCACCTTTGCCACACCCACCGTTAATTTGTTTCATCCTCACCAATACCGTAGCTCACGCTGTACGTGTAATACATTTTAGTGCAATATTAGGCGCTATCAATATTTGAATGATAAATATTGGCTCGTTAATGGCTCGTAAATATGTAGGTCATGTTTGCATATAACAAACTCGAGACTTACATGATACAATATTCGTTCCAAGTACACGTCGTAAAACGTTTTTAATTGCATTGACGAGAATAAAAACGAACAAGAAAAATTTATATTTCTACAGCGCATTCTACGCGAAAAAAATGTCTACAAGTTTGTTGAAAAAGGTTATTCCCACGATATTGCTACAATTTCCAAAAAATTTAGCAAATGAAATATCGAAACAAAAATTAGAACGTAAAAGAAAATAATATTTCATTTTTTCACTTATCATTGTATCACGCATTGTGAGATCTTAAAAGAGGGAGAGAGAGAGAGAAAGTTTTGACTGCAAAACACATTTCATCCAAGCTTGTGATAATTTTTTTTTCTTAATGAACGATCATATTTTTTTTCTTGTCCAGCGCGAATGCAAGCCTCACCCATTTCGTGACCGCACCCTTCACATATATCCAATATCTATCCCCACATGACGTGCCGACCTTAACCTTGATTCTGTTTTCTTCGCGGATGTATTACGATGATACACGCGATCATCACGAATAATACACTCGACTTGCATTACAATTATAATTCTATTTGTGTCCGTGACTGAACTGCATAATGCCGAGCGTTTGGAAAAAAAAATAAGAAAAAAACACATCATTACCGACCGCGATAAGTCCGATGAAGAGATCTCGCGATCGACACAGAGAGGCCGAACCTTTTTTTTTTTTTTTTTAATCTTCGACGAGGATATCCGTCCGTCATCTCATGGACATTTCTAAATCGTGCATCCTCTTCGCGCCTTATAGCGCGCTGGTCTTCGGTATAATAACAACCGGGGCTACTGTAATAAGGTCATCGAAAACGCTTTTCGATAAGACTTTCGATGGCTGATAACCGAACGAGTGCCGCAAAGGCGGCCTCTTTCAACTTTCAAGCCGTTGGCACAGCTCGGACCCACAATCGTGATCGGTTTTTTACGTCCGATAATCATTCCCAATGTCTCTCTTGACCGCCATCAGAATAAAAGAAAAAAAATTGGATATCGATATTCGCATTATTGGCTTGCTCTTTAAACTTTTCGTCGTTTATCACGGATGAGAAGGCAAAAACCATGGAATAATAAAATTTATGTGAGAATAATTTTTAGAAACAAACTGTACGATAAACAATTATTTATTCATGGTCCTCTTCTAATCTCTCTCTCTCTCTCTCTCTCTCTCTCTCTCTTTCTCTCTCTTCTCTCATTTGACCGTCTCAAATATTAAAATTCAGTAATAATAATAATAATAATAATAATAATAATAATAATAATAATAATAATAATAATAATAATAATAATAATAATAATAACGAATAAATAAATAAATAAATAAATAAATAAATAAATAAATAAAACAACAACGTCGCAAATTGATATTGACATAATCGAAGATACTAAAACTCCACAAACTTTCCGTCGTCATTCACCATTCGCGTTATCACAAATCGTTCGAATATTTTGCAACGTGCTCGATATAAAGAAATCGAGCGTGTGGGCCGATATTAATATCGATGAACGACATACGTCGTCACACTATAACTTTCCGGGATGAGATCATACATGGAATCCCGCGAGTTTACGCGTTTGCGCAAACTCCCCGGAGTTACATAATCCCCGAGTGTGCGAGGTTCGAGTGATCATGGCGAGCCGTCGAAGAGGATAGGCCTGCAGAGAGTCGGGCCTCGTCGTGCGCGTGTAACACACGCATGACGTACGAAAGGCGCAAGGCTGGTGCCTCCGATGTCAAGGCTGTGACCGTATAGTGCCACCACCAGCAAATCCACGACTACTTCCTGTCGAACTCACGGATAATCGTGACGACATGTCATGTGGCTTGTGTGTGTGTGTGTGTGTGTGTGTGGCGACAACCACCGACAAACTTTCGTCCGCGTGGTTTATCAGAGGAATGTCCAACGTTCGAGTTGAGGGCGTTCTCGAATGTCAGAGTTGGTGAACGAGGAAGAGACCGATGGAATTTTATTTTCGTCGGATCGACACATTTGAATTTGGCCTTGAATGAAATGTTGAAAAAAAATTCCAATGGGCTTCACATGCATATGTATATTTTCGAGTGGTCGTAAGCCAGGGACTTTTCTTCATTGAAGTTGCGTAACTTCTCACATAGGTTCGAAATAAATTTTTTTTAATGTTCGCCAAGTCTCCTAAACCTATCTCAATATTTACCCATGTCTGTGGAATTTTTAATTTTTTTAATTGTACACCATGAAACGTTTATGGAGTTTATTTATCATAGCTAAAATATCGACATAAGAACAATTTGCTCGATATTCTTTTTTCATCGGACAGATGCGTACTTCACTATAAAAATTTGTTTATCCACGAGAACAATATGGCGGAACTCATGTGGCCGCCATTTTATTTCTACCATTTTTCAAGTAAAGCACGCGTCTTTCTGGGAAAGAGAGCATATTGAAACAAATTATCCCTATGTTGATGTTTTAGCAGTTATAATCGAGATTCATCGGATTAGCGTACTTTTGGCTGGGATTTTATGTGTCATACAACCTTAATTGGCAAACTATGGGAGGCTGGCGGCACGGTTTAAAATTGCGATAGGGATCTCAAATTTTGAGTATATTTTTTGTTAGTCAATTCGAACCATCTGAAAAAACCACAATAAGGACCACCCTGATATTCACATACATATATTTTTACGACGAAAGTAAAAGATTCCACATTTTTCTTGTTGAGAAGAATATGTTGAAAAATATATTTGTAAACATTCTCATCACATTATTCGACTATCGTCAGGAATGGAATTTCGACTGCAAATACTTTTACGTTCGAACGTGCGATTGTCGCATTTTTCTTTAACGACCAACAGAAGCCAGAAAGATTGTTAGTATTATTATTTTTTACCGTCTTTTTTGTTCTGCGCATCGTGTTCGAGGAATGACAGGCTGCTACGTATGTTATTCAGCAACTGAAAGAGATTAGATACAACTTTATGTCGAATTTTTTCTTTCCTTTAGTTATTTGTTCACTGATAGTCATAATACGCCTATGTATGTGCTGATAACACGTATGTCACCTTCGATGTGTATGATGTATGTGAACAAAGAGACGAACGAATGAACTATTGCGTCGTTCGTGGAAACTCTTTCCAGTTTTCGATAAACCCCGAGATTCCGATAAAGTATTGCACGAATACCCAAAAGTTTCCATTCATAAAACATGAAAAAACATATTTGCTCCGAAATAATAAATTTCGACTGACACAGTATCAAATGTTAAATAAAAAATATTGAAACTACTGCAAAATGAATATTTAGGCAAAATATAATCGATGAATGAACATATATGACATATACGAAAAATGAATATTTAAAAAAACATTTTCAAAAAATCAATAAATGATAATATATGAAATAGACAAAAAGTGGATATTTAAAAAACAATCAATGAATTAAAATAGATTATATATAAAAAAAATGAATATTTAAAAAAATGTAATCAATGAATGAAAGTATGTGAAATGTACAAAAAATGAATGAATGCAAATGTATAGAATATGCAACAACAAAAAAAGATGTTAAATCTTGTTCACAAGAATGATTTAAATCGAGAATATGTGATTATTTAGAAGTTTCATGAATTCGGTTTTGAACGACGATGAAATTGACCGTGTACCGGCTAGTGTCATACGAGCTTTTCAGATGCACAAAGTTGAGCATTGCCATTCGCTGGCTAAGCGTATTTATTATTATGGCGCACAGCTGTGACAGCAGGCGATTGCGCCTGCAGCGATACGTGGCAATGAACCAGAGACTTTGCGAGAGATCGCTCGCACGTCCACCAACATATATGTGTATGAGGCATTCCATGTAAATTCGGACGTCCAAAACCCTGATCGCCTGCCGATTCGGTTCATGATTTTATTTTGGCTTTCATCTGACCCCAAAAACATCCCTTATTTTTCTTCAGAATTCTTGAATCGCTTTACAGCCCTCAAAGAAATTAATACCGACTCCCAAATAAGGAAAGTATCCTTTTCCTTGACATGATTAAAAATGTTGATTTTTTTTGTGGTCCAGAAGGTCAAAAGATGACGCTCACAAAAATTTCAAAGTGGGACCTTTGTTACCCTGAGATTTAAAAAAAATGGAAGTAATACGAATTTCAAAAATTTATTTTTTAACACATTTTTTTCTACCTATTTTTCTATTCGACTATTATTATATTCATTACTGTTAATACAATTCTTTTTATCGATTAGACCGAGAGATACGTCATAAACTTAAAAAGAAATAGATTCATAAAAATCATAATATTGTCTATTTTTAAGAAAAAAAATACATGCAAAAAAGATCCCACTCTGGCATTCTGGCAAACTTTATTTTTTCGACCTACTAAAATCCCGAAAAAAAATCAAACCTTCCAATTACGTCCAAGTACTTTTTCCCTCATTTCGGGGTAGTTGTTAATTTCCTCGAGGGCTGCACGGGGGATCCGAAATTTCTGAAAAAAAATCAGTGCTGTTTCTGGGTTCAAATGGAAGCCGAAAAAAAAAATCATGAACTGCATCGTTATAGTGGTTACGATTTTCCGTGGACCGTCCAAATTGACATGGAATGCATCATATGCATGTGCACATATATACACCCGCGTTTCCCGGCCAATTAAAGCCACAAACGCGATACATTCATATATACATATATAAATATTATATACATGTACATAAACCCACACGAATAAGCGATGTAATATATACAAACGCGTTATAGTACGCCCGAAGGCGTGCGTGGCGTGTGGTGTGTATCCATTCACGAAGGATCGTTGGCCCATCGATTGGCCAATTATTATTGCACAAATATAATTCAGTCGCGCTACAACCCGCGACCGGGCCGACTCGAATGAAAAAAAATAAAAATAAATAACGTTTGTACCGCAGAAAAGAGACGGACGTAAAAAGGACCTTTCACGTCCGTCTCTCTTCCTCTCTCTCTCTCTCTGCCGTCATTTTTTATTCTTTTTCATAAGATTTTTTTTTTCCGCGGCGACGCGATTCTTGTCGCGATCGTAAACTTATTCACCGGCGTTTCCTTTCGGCTCGGTCATTTTAATCTCTCGGATTTCGTGATTTGTGGTCGGCGAGCGAGCGGCAAAGAGAATTTTTTGCAATTCACGTGAAAACTTTGAAGTGAGATAGCCACCTGCGCAGCCGCCGCCGACGAATCCTTCTCTCTCTCTCTCTCTCTCTCTCTCTCTCTCTCTCTCTCTCTTTTCGACGCTATTAAACTTAATATAGTTACGGCATTGACGAGAGAGGAGAATTCCGGTTCGAATATCGTGATATCATATAACCTAACCTACCGGTTAAACGCGTTTAACGCGGCTGATGTACCACAGCCACGATTACCCGCCCCCCTCAGTCCCATCGGCAATTTGTTTTCAACGGTGAAAAAATATATATACGGATATATATAACGTTCGATTCCTTCGGGGCCGATGTTATGAGAGTGTGGAATCTTTGCGACGTCGTTCGATGCACGTCGTTATATCCGGCTGATAACGAGGAGTTGATAGCACACGACCATCCTTCGCACTAAGGTTCGAATCGTTTGCTCTCTCTCTCTCTCTCTCTCTCTCTCTCTTTCTCTCTCTCTCTCTGCCCGAGCTATTGATGTCCTCCGATTATCGACTGCTCGCTGATCCGTGTGCTCTCATTTTTCCTTTTTGTTTTTTTGGTTTTTTTCTAGTTTTGAATTTTATTCGAGTCATTGAACGAATTGAGCAAGTGACGAACCAACGTTTTTTGTCATATCAACGATGATATAATTGTTCGATCAATATTTTTACATTCATAGGCAACTGTTGCTTATATATTTTTGTCGAAAATTGAAAATAATTCAATTTAAAAATTCTTCATAATATTTTTCGATATTATCATTATATTTATTTATTGCATTATATTAAATTATTTTGTAGTTGTGACATTTATTATTTTTTTATTATTATGTTTTTTTTTTAATAATGATTCAAATTTGCCTTTTTTCAACAGTAATGAAACGTTGGAAGTATTTCACGTGTAAGAATGTAATTTTCTGAATTAAATCATTTCATTTTCGATTAAAAAAATTATATTTCGGGGAAAAAATAGAATTTTTCCATGTTTTCATTCGGCTTTCTGAAAATATCTCTAATGAAAATTTTTTTAAAATGAATAATCTGCTCGTGACCGAGAGACAGATATTCTTTCAAAATGTCTCAAGCGTAACAGAAACGTATTACAGGATGCAAATTGTGATTCCCGCAATAATTCCGTAACTACAATATCCCGAATGATTTACGCAGTCGAGTGTCCGGAGACGACGCAGTAGTGTGCAACGAAGAATACAAACGGAGAGGCGGGTGATAATTTATCCGCGAAATAGTGGCGAACGTGATCGCAGAGACGTGAAAGATTTTTGCCGGAAGTGGAGCAAACTGGTATAGTGCGAAGTAAGACATCCACGATCGTTCTACGTTCTTTTCGACGCGAGATTCTTGCCAAGTAAAAGTTTTTTTTTTTTTTTTTTTTTTTCTTAGCGAGCTTGTAAGCCCAAGCCCGGTGGTGTGACGACAAACGGAAACGTTAGTTTCCCCAACTCTCTGACGTAGTTCGTAGTTACGTTGTCGTCACCATGGCTACGTAAAGATCTCTCGCTCTCTCTCTCTCTCTCATCCGATTCTCCGGCGGTCTCTCTCTTTTTTGGGTCCTCCCACTCCTCCCCCGTCGCTTCATCCACGTGGGTAGCCATAGGGGTTGAAATTCAGAACGATCAATGCTCAGAACGACCAATGTTTCGAGCGTACAAAATTCCGAACGCATACCAGTCGCGCAATTTCCAACATTGCTCGACTTTCGAGCTTTCCCACGCGTGAAATATCAATGTTGGATATATTTCGTCCGCAACTTTTTTGTAGGAAATCGAATTCTCTGGTATATTTGTCATGTGAAGTTTTGGTCTACATAGCGTTGGTCTGCCAGCGTTTGGACGGGAAGATGAAAATTCATTGGTTTTTCATTGTTTTGATTGTTTTCTTGAAACAATTCAATTTTGGTCCTTCTGAACATTGCTCGGTCTGAATTTTCAGTCGCATCCACAACTATACCTATATATTTATACATGGGGAGGGACACCAAATCAATTTTTTTGATGAAAAATGAACACGAAATTATTAAAAATAATCGGAAAATCGATTTTCCATTGAAAATAGTCGACATATCAATTTTTTCGCAAGACAGATTTAATTTTTCTTTTTTTTCTTTACACAGAATTTGGGTCGTTCTGGATTTTTGTCGTTCTGAATGTTGGCCGTTTTAAATTTTGGTGGTTTTTAATTTTAGTCGTTCCAAATTTTGGTCGTACTGAATTTTGGTCGTTCTAAATTTTCGTCGTTCTGAATATCGGTCGTTCTAAATTTTCGTCGTTCTGAATATCGGTCGTTTTTAATGTTGGTTGTTCTAAACTAAGGTCGTTTCGAATTTTCGTCGTTCTGAATTTTCTTCGCGCTGAATTTAGGTCGTTCTGATTTTCGAGCCCTACCCATCCGCGTTCCTTGGTCCTTCGTGCCAGCACCATTCGCGGCACCACCCGCGCTTCTCGGAGCTCTCTCCTTCTCGTCAGTCCTCGCGCGAACCAGCCGGGATGCGGCGGCGGAGTTTCATCCCTCTATCCAGCAGCAGCAGCAGCAGCAGCAGCGGCAGCAGCCGCAGCGTGCGCCGGGGCGGCTCCCCAGCAGCGCAGTCGTTTGCCCCAATTGACCCAGGTCGCGACCGAGCTCCGCCAAATTTACGCTCCGAGTGTCCTAAGTGTCTGACCGACCGGCGTCGAGCAACCTACGTTCTCACGTCCCCGCGTCTCCTTCCCCAATCTCCGATCGCCCAATCTCACAAATCTCCACGACCAATCTTCCGACCGACCGACCGACTCTCTGACCTTGTCCACGATCTGTGATTAATCGAAGAATCCGCAAAAAAAAAACAAAAAAATTTCGCGAGTGGGACACACCAACATCAAGTTTCGAAACTCCGATCCAAAGATCAATCCGGCATTTCGATGAAGTTGTACGAAGACCCAAAACTTGTCATCCGTATAAAAATAACAGAAAATATTTTCTCCGAAACATGTTTGATATAAATAAATGAATATTTTTTAAGATCGTAAATAAAAATATTAATAATTACTGCAGAATATTAAAAATAATAATAATAATAATAATAATAATAATAATAATAATAATAATAAATTAATGAAAATCAATGCAATATACGGAAAATGATTTTTTGTAAAATTTGTGAAGCAAAACATTGCAATTATCTTATCGGTGCGAGATAATTGCCAGCGACGCATTTTGACCTTGTCGGGACCTGTGATCGATCGGAGGATAATAATAATTAAAAAAAACAACAACAACAATAACAAAATTTGCGAGTGCTTCACCAATGTCACGATTCGAAACTTTGATCCAAAGATCAACCACTATATAGCTACATCGACATTTTCACAATTTCACAATTTCATTTTTTTCCACAATTTGACAACACGAAAGGTAATTTAGCGTTTCGGTGAAAAAATAAAAAAAAAATTGGTCAAGCTGTTGCCTTCAATTTTTGATTTAATCAAACAAAGTGCGAACAAAAACTAGGCGTGTCACCGTTCGTACCACATGGTCCGCACGACAGTTGACACAACGAAGATCAGGCGCAGTGAAATAAATAATGACGACGTGTGTTGGATTGTTCGTCGTCGATTACAATCCTCATTATCATGATTCGTTGAAATATTCCGGAAACGTCGAAATCACGTGGAAAAAATTGATGCACATAAAAGCGATGAATCGAATGATTCCGGAAATGACGAAAATGTTTGCGACAGTGATTGACGAAAAAGTGAAAATGCGTTGTCGATATTCGACGAAGCTGGTTTCGAGGTCACCGCCCAAATCGTCTACGTGGGCGAGACGCGTGCCACTATCGCGACGAGCTCTCGATGATAATCCACGATTGTGATACGACCGAGAGAGAAAGAGAGAGAGAGAGCGAGAGAGAAAGAGATAGAGATTGATTAATTCATCGTTTGTTTATTATGCCCTAGTAAAACTTTTGGGCAATATTTATGGTTCATGAGAATTAAAGAATTAATAACAAAATAATAACAATAATAATAAAAACAGAAATAACTATAATTTTAAAAATCATAAAATATAATAGACATTATGAACGAATGATAAAACATAATATAAAATATAATAGAAAAAATTAGAAACGCATTATGTAATGGAGTAGCTTATGAAATGTAATAACAAAAGTTATTGACGAATATACTGACAAGACAAAGAGCGAGAGAAAAAGGGTGAGACAGAGAGAGAGAGAGAGAGAGAGAGAGAGAGAGAGAGAGAGAGAGAGAGAGAGAGAGAGAGCGAGAGAGAGCTAGATTAGCGATGAAAGACGAGAGTGCATCGCGATTATAAACCTCAGTCAAGCTCGCTGTTTACCACAGACTCTCCGAGCACTCGACGTCATGATCTATCATGAAATTTGACTCGCGGTCCATCGACATTCCACAGCTCACTATCATCTCGACACAATAATAATAATAATAATAATAATAATAATAATAATAATAACAATAATAATAAGATAATCGAAACGAAACAAAAAATAATAATTGCAACATTGTCATCGACATGACAAATTCGGATGGAAGTTCGTCGCTCTCGCGCGCTTGGTTACGAGCTCGTTGTTGCAGAAACAACGTTTTCGCGACTGGGCCTCACAGTAACGGGATTGAACATCGTCATTACGACGACGCGAACAACAACAAGAACAAACGTTGGGATTTCGAAACAACGAGAAACAACGAACACGATGACGCTCAAGAGGTAGTCTTACTGCGCGAGGAAACTGAGACGCTTCTTCATCGTATAGCCTTTACCGTTTGGCACACCGCGTTCCACATTGAAAGCGAGGTGCGTTACACGCACGTGCGTGTGCGCTCCAATCTTTCATTTTGTAACCATTTTTTTTAAATTTTTTATTTATGTTGAATACAAAATCCTTTGACATTTGATGAAACTTCGTTAAGTTGATTTTTAAAAAATTCATTTATTCATTCGACTTTTCGATTTTTGAAAAACATGTAGTTGTAATCTAAGCTTAAAAAAGTTCAATTCACGATAGGTCTGAAGTTGGATCTTTTGTGAATTGTCATGAGGAAAACAGAGTGCTGTTTTCCTCATGGAACACACGTTCCTGTGTCCTTGTCTCATCAGGGATGGGCATTCATTGGATGAAATTGTATTTGAAACAATTTTTTGACTGAATTGATCGGAGATTGTAGAGCCTATAGATTCCTAAAATTCCACTGTAAAAGAATGATTAATCCAACAATACATTATTTTTAATCATCACAGAAACGTGACAATATTAATTATTGCATAATAATTGATTAGGTTTATTTGTTGTTTAAAAAAGAACTTCAAATAAATATTGATTCAACGAATGCCTATTCCTGATTCTCTCATTGATTATCGTGTACTTGTAGAAAAAGTTTTTAAATATGCTTAAAATTATTTAAAAATCATTTTTTTAATCGCTAAATTTTTTCATTACAATTTAAAGTTGCTGGAGTGAATTTCATCCAGTGCGACTGAACCGTAATTTGACTGAAGCTTGAGTTATAATGATTGAACGAGTCAACGAGTTCGACTAATATTTCGGTTATTTTTTTTTTTGTTGCAGCACAATGGTAGCTACGAGGCCCAACCGAACGGCAGAAACTCGATCGGCATGGCCGGAAGCATGCATCAGGTGAGAAACAAATGGTTCCAATCATTCGATTGATCGACGTGAACATTTTTAATAACAAATGGATTTTCGTGCGTGCCAAATGTACTTATACCTCAAAAAGTTGGATCGTTACGTCAGTGTTTGGCACTTTCGGTGGCTTCGCGTTTTATCACGAACCCTCTGTGCAAAGTTTTATCGTGGGTGATAAGAGAACCAGCGATTTGTTACGAGTGTAAACGCTCATTCTCTCTCTAAATATTCAATATTGAAATAAGAAACCCACTCCGTGAGCTTTTGCGGTTTCATATATATATATATATATATGTGTGTGTGTGTGTGTGTGTGTGTGTATGTGTGTGCGGATCGACACGACAATTCGCACGCACCATTGCGTCATGGCAACCCGTTTTCATTTATTCCGTGAGAAAACATACGGCATCGTGAATATTTACATTTCAAACGGTCGACGACGACGATGCTGACTCTACTCTCTCACTCTCTCGCTTTCACGGATCTTTTTCTGGCTTCCACTCGAAAGAACTTTCGCCGGATACCCCTTTCGCCCACTACCTCGCAAAAAAAAAATAAACATATATATATATACATACGTATTCCTACTCTGGACCCACCGCACAGCACGCACTTGTACCCTTTTCGAATATTTTGCATTTGAAGAAGAAAAAAAAATCACAAATAAAGAAAATAAAAATAATAATTCTTTTTTATTTGGTTCTTGCTCGCCACCCACAACTCTTTGGGGATATAGGTAATAAAAGCAATCCGAACACGCACTTGTACCCTTTTCGAATATTTTGCATATGAAGAAGAAAAAAAATCACAAATAAAGAGAATGAAAATAAAAGTTTAATTTTATTTTTCCATGCTCGCCACCCACAACTCTTTGGAACTATCGGCAATAAAATCGATTCGAACACGCACTTGTACCTTTCCCGAATATTTTGCATATGAAGAAGAAAAAAAAATCATGAATAAAGAAAATAAAAATAGTAATTCTATTTTTTTTGGTTCATGCTCGCCACCTACAACTTCTTGGGGCTATCGGTAATAAAAGCAATTCGAAAGTCATACGAGACTGTCGGTTATATTCGACTTGCTCCATTCTTCGTGTGCGCCAATTCAAGTCGCAACGTGTATTAGCTCTCAAAACTTTTCGAGATAAATTCTCGTCGCTTGGTCCTTTGAAAAAAAAAATGGAACCAAAATATTTTTTGGAAAAAGAAAAGAAGAGAGAAGAAGCTTTTATATCGCTGTCTAGTTGAAAACTTTTCGACGGAGTTTCGGGACAGCAGTTAGGAAGAGAGAGAAGCAATTCCCACGTGAATTCCACGAGTTCTCGCGGCGAAAATATCGTTATTGCAACCCTTTTACAATAGTGCGTATTTTTCCTTCATTCAGGCATTCACACTTTTTCATGGCTCGGTCGAATCTCACGAGTGCAGAGATTCTGCAGAATCCTTTCTTCTCTCTCTATCTCTCTCTCTCACTCTCTCACGTTTATCGTTATTAGCCCTCCAGGCTTCGTGTTATTGCCGTGTGTAACCGCACTGAAGTACATTTACACACCGCTCATGACTGCGGATTCCAAAACCATTTTACCTCCTCGTACTTTCTTTCGAAAATATGCGCGCGCAACTTTTTGCGGTAACTCGGACGCTCATTTACTTCACCCCGATGGGTCGCAAACCTCAAAACTCATATACTGTTTATGTATGTACGAACTATCAGCATTCGAAAAAAATTTTACAACAACTTTTCGTCGTTCGACATCGAATTTAATTTTTTCAAAATAATTACCGGCATTGTTTTCGAGATAATGAAAATAATATGTATTTGTTCGTAGATCACCAATTTTTAAACAAATCTGGAAAATATTTTGCACGTTCTGAATCATTTTATGATTCTGAATTGAATGGGCATTCTTTCAGTAGAAATGTATTTAAAAAACTAATCCGACTGAATTAACCGTACATTGAGGGCCTATTAATTATTTAAATGCATGATAAAAAAAGAATTCGTTCAAATTATTCATAATCATTAGAGAAACATGGAAATATTAATTATCGCACTATAATTAATAACAAGTATTTGTTTGCAAAAGTATTTAACATGCATTTTCATTGAACGAATGCCCAACACTGATTCTGACCAAACATAATTATTTACATAAGATCAACAGCTGTTTGGGCCAATAATGGAATTATTGTAATGAACACGTCTCCCATGTCCGTCATAACTAAAACGCTTTAGAAGAATATATAATAAAGAAAAAACAAATGTTCATAAAAAAGAGAACGTTGCTCGCGAATTGTTTTGCAACAATAACTGCAAAATATGCACCAAAAAAAACACAGTGTTATGAACATCGTGACAACATAATATGTAATTCAGAGAATTTTTATGAGTAATGTTACAATGACAACACTTAATTTTCGCAGCCCACAACCGAATTGTTCGTTCATCAGTAATATCATCTTTTCTTTGTCCAATCCACCTAAGAAATTAGACAATTAGATAATTTCACGTCAATTGCGAGAAATTGAATGTTCCCCATTTCACATTGTCGAAAGAAGAAAAAAAATTATGTGTCACTTCAACAGTACGAAGACACAGAACGTTTCGAGTTCAGATCTTCGTCAATTACAAACGAATCGTCGACAATTATACTCGAACGAGGACTAATTGGCATTAGTCGCGCGCGCATGTCCGACTCTCTCACGAACTTCTAGCCCTCGGGCGCAATAATTGATCTCGATCGGCTGCAACTAATGGCTCAATTTTTTTTCCTCAATCCGCGTGGACACATCGTGAGACAAGATGATAGAGTCATCGATGTGCACCAGGGCGTGTTGAAAAAAAGGCAAAGTTTTTCGATCCTTCTGGCAGTACCCACATTTGAAATGGATACTTTCACGAAAAACCTGTCAAAATGTTAGCCCAATAGGATGATATTCAGAGGTCTCGCTTTCACGAATTCCATTTTGCCTTTGATTAACACGTGAACCATTTTTTTTTACAGTTTCACTTAACTTTTCAGGTGAACGAAAGATTTCCGACGATGGCAAGTAAGTGCAATCCATAGTATTAAGGTCACTCAAAATAGAAATATTTTTTTATTTACAATTTGAATAAAAAGTTAACAACATTCTCTTCAACAAAAATTATTGAAAACTGACGATAAAAAATTGTTAACTTTTTTTATTGTAGATCAAAATATATATCTCCATTTCGAGTGACCTTAATATCATGTATTCCACTTACTTTTCATCCCCGAAATTCTTCGTTTAACTTAAAAATTAATCGCAGCTGAAAAACAAAAAATTGTTCACGTGTTAATCAAAGGCAAAATCGAATTGACGAAAGCGGAAGCTCTAGATATTGTGCGATTGGCCTCAAATTTCGACAGTCGTCTCCCGATACCATCCACATCAGAATTAGAAACTGCCAGGAGACTCGAAAAACTTCAACCCGCTTCAGCACACCCCAGCGTACACACGATCGAGTCCCGAGACCCCTAAAAAAAAAAAGTCTGTTCAAATAAAATCGACAATAATGGACTGTCGCAACCCACGCGACGTTCTTTCTTGTATTACGTCGCGCGTATAGAGTTACTTCGACCTGCAAATTGAACATTTAACGATTTCGTTCAGCGACCGGCGAACCAAAAAAGAAAAGAGAAAAAAAAAAAACAGAACAAGAAAAGAAAAAAAAAAAGAAAATGCATGGTACCACGGTTGGTTCTAAAAATACGTTTATGGGCCTATAACCCGAGGTGCCCAGCCGTCGCTGCCGCGCCTATAAGCTACCTCTGGTCCTCGGGCCTCCTCGCGCGGACGTCTCGCTCGCTAAAAAGTCTTTTGCAGTTTGCGAGACCGTCAACGGACGTTGTCCTACGTTTCCTAACGTTACATGCCACCGCTGCGAACCTTCGCGACCACGTTCGAGTACCCCCCCGCCATAAATCCCTTCCGCCGTTATGCTCACGTGTGAAATTGCTATTGCGTCTCGGGACCCCGAAGCTCCATAAATGCCAGAGGCACGAGGGTCTTGCCGGTTCGTCTCGTGCAACAGCCCAATAAGCTGTACAGCTGTCGCATCCGTGACTTTTCTCCATTGCCGTGGACCATTCGACTCGAGGACCTGTGCCATCTACATCGATGGGGTAGAGGGATCGAAATTCAAAACGTTCGATGTACAGGAACGTCCTGCCGGTCGCGTGATTTTTCACATTGCTCGACTTTCGAGCTTTCCCACGCGTAAAATATCAGTGTCAGATACATGCTTTTGAAGACTTTTTTGTAGGAAATTCAATTCTCTACAACATTGTTCATGTGAACTTTTGGTCTATACAGCGTTGTTTAGCCAGCATTTTTGACGCAAAGAAAAAATTTGTTGATTTTTTTCAATGTTTCGTGATTTTTAAGATTTTTGGGGTGATTAAAAACTATTGTCGATTTATTCGGTTTGACAATCCATAATGTTGAATGTCACGCCCCGATGCAGGTAGTCACGGGGCAGTCGAACGAGGTGGGCTAACTATACCTATATACACGTGTTCTGAATTTTGACACTTCGAAGCATTGCCGTTCGAACCATTGAGTGTTCTGAATTCTGATCGTTCTCAACATTGATCGTTCGGAATTCCGACCCCTACCTACATTCAAGTTGATTTATCTATAGGAATAGATAATTAAGATATCCCGGTTAAGTTAAGTTAGCTATCTGAATGAAACTTTAGTACTAGAAGGGGGTGAACTTCTTCATTCCATTTTCACTCGAATTTTTTGTCTTCACCACCTCCGATCTACTTAATTCAAATTATCAGCAATAGTAATTGAAAGATCCATTTTAGTAGATTACGAGATGTTTATGACCGTTATACATCCAACTTACCGTCTCAAAATCCAATCTCACAAGGCGCGTCCTTCGCAACGACTCAAATGAAAATATAATACTGGCTATGTCTAAAAATATCTCGGGTCTGAAAATATCAATTCACTCCGACATCGATCAATACCATTTCCCTCGGACAGATTTTCGTACATTCAGCTCTGCCAAAGAATCAACATTTTCTTCTCATAAACAAAACATATAATTTATTATTGTTTGAGCTTTGGCGATTACGACAGAATTTTTCATTGCAACAAAGGGTTAAATGACGATGGCTTAATAATGTAGCAATAAAGACTCGATTTTAGATGTCAAAGCTTTGAAAATAATAAATAAACAATTTGATAAAACCAAATCGTAATAAAAACGGGGATATTACGATTTCTGTGGCCTCTCCATTTGACTATGGATTTGAGTTCTATAGGCCAAAAGAAATGCACTTTTCAAGAATTAAAAAAATGGAAATTCACAGTTTTTAACCAGTTAATTCTTGAGCGATTTACGTTCTTTCTGTATTTCTCAGCTCCCTGATTAGTTACTTGCACTAAGATTTATGTTCTTTGGGTTTTTTGGATTTTTTAGATTTCTTTTTTTTTGTGGCACTGCTATGAAACTCGTATGAAAAACACTATAGGTTCGATATGGAAAAAAAAATTCCAATCGCCAATAAAAAGGTTAAAAACGTCGAACTCAGATTTGTTTTCTATTCTCGAAAAGTGATTTCTCTTTGCCCAAAGAACAAAAATAAATGGTCAAATCGCGGAGCCACGGAAATCGTAATCTCGCTGCCTGTCCCACCGCACGGTTATCGTGATTTCCATCACGATAACCGATCCCATCCTCACGATCGTCGAGATCGTCGAGATCGTCGAGAGTCTCGCTGTGGACAGCGAATCGGAGACGTTGAGTCTCCCCGATGGTTTTGCATCTGGGCCCGTGAAACAGTGAAAGAAGACCGCGCGCGCGCGCGCGGCACGGTGAAATAATAAGTCCCGGGACGCATTGAACGAGCGAGCCAAACGGCATCGTCGTGGTGCAGCGGTACACGTCGGGACGCGGCTTGGTTCACAGAAGGGTAGAAACCAGGACCGACACGCGGCGTATACCACACGGGCCCAACGAAACAGGGGCCGAAGAAGAATATTACACGGCCCCAACGTGAAATCGAGGCTCGCAAGTAGAAAAGGACGTTATTGCGAACATTATTTTTCTTTCGTTGGCGCACGACATTGCCCCCCAAGATTTCTCTCGGCTCTTTATTCGTCTCCGCGATCTTTCGTGCCCGTCAAACAGCGCCCCCGTCTGGCGAACGACCGCCCGCTGGCCTCGCTCGTTCTCCATCCGCGATCCCATATTGCTCCGCGCGTCGAATCTACACACACACACACACACACACACAACTCGTTCCGAACTCTTGTCATCTATTTTTTCGTTTACCATCCTCGAACTTACAAACACGCGATTCTTCGTCGAAAGTCGGACGGGAGGTTACGAGTATCGTGAACTACTTTTCCCTCGAAATAAACGAAAGACCGAAAATAAATAAAAAAAATCAATAAGGTGCAAGTTGAAACTTGAAATTTGCTTTCTCTGAATTGTAGATAGCGAATGAAGAATTCTCTATGAGGGAACATTTTTTTTCTTTATTATTTGGCTTCTTCTTAGAGAAATCTTGGTTTATTATTTACGATTCAGAAGTTAATTTGAACAGAAGAAATTAAAAAAAGCTGCAAGTTTCAACTTGCAGTTTTTTTTTAATATTGGAATATTTATCAGTGGGTGTAGAAAAATTTAAATTTTTCCTTAAATTTGAACGTGTGAGTTGATTTTCACAAAATTATATACACGTTTGAATTTTCTGAGGCCATTACACACACACACACTCACACATCCAGACATTTTTTCCAAATCTGTGTTTTCTCGATATTTCCGCACATTCCAAACCCGATGACACGAACATCTCCTAAAAAAAATACTCCAATCATACCATAGCTTCCTCTACGACAATCAAAAGAATTTTTGGAACAGAAAAACGTTCTCAAGCCACCGTAGAAATCGACTGTTCGGTTCTGCTATCATAAACAACCCGCATCACGATCGTTTTATTTTCTTAATTTTTTTTTTCTTCATTCAACCCATAAGAGCCCGAACGATAAACTGGGATATCGTATGGACATAATGACGACTGTAACAATGCTAGGCCACATCGGGGGGTTTGTGTCGGGACTACATCAACCGTGGACAAAGACCGAGGTTGACCCTGAGTTACGAACAAGGAACGAATGTGAAATAAACCACGTGAATCTCTAACTGGTCGATCTAACAGCCTTGTCTCACTTTTATTCCACAGCCACACGCGACAATACGTTTGAGTTAAGTATCCCCCCCCCCATCCCCCCTTCTCTCTCTCTCTCTCTTTCTGGTCGATATGAATCAAAGTATCGAGTTAGACAATGACACACGTTACAATCGCATGGGAAGCCCGAGCAACGTGACATAAGAATCAATGTGTTATATATGTATATACATATATATATATATATATGACGAGTGGCTCCGACAAACACGTGCCTTCGACGATGTTGATGCTGGTGACTCTACCGCGACTCTGCACGAGATCCGCGTACCAAGTAACCCGCACGAATTTCAAACCGAATCTATCCCGATCATCCTGCTGTCACGATCCGACTCTTTATATGGAAATACGATATCTCCTCCTTTTCTCCCTTCTCCCCTCGCCCCCCCCCCTACTCTCCCGGCCTGCATACACGCTGGGGATATCACCGCGTAATCCATTTCTCAACGACGGAGCCTACGAGCCTCGATCCAACGTCGTTTTATATATACGTACTTATTCGATATAACCGAACACTCGTATTTCATCCAAATAAATTATACAATTATCGACCTTTCGAACCGCAACCTTCTCACCGCTCATGGAAATTACATCATTCGGATTCTCGAGGCTTGTAATATTGATCGGTTTTTTTTTCTTTGAAAAGGCTAAAATTAAATCATCGTTGTTGTTATTATTATTATTTGATCGTGATCGAAACCATAATGGCATTTTGGTCGAGGTTTGATGTCAAAATAAAGAAATAAATAAGTAATGTAAAAATAAAAAATTATTTAATATTCATAATAATAATAATAATAATGATAATAATAATAATAATAATATTCTGATGAACCATATCTCGTGTATTGCTTAATTATTGTTCTGAAGAGAAAAATTATAAATAACATTTATTATTATTATTATTATTATTATTATTATTATTATTATTATTATCATTATTACATGTACCGTGATTAAAACCATAAAATAGCATTTTGATCAAAATTTGATATAAATAAAAATAAATGAGGAATAATGATCCAACTCTGTTATATAACACCCAAGTTTAGATGTTTATAATAATAATAATATAGTGATAAATCATCTCTCGTGTATAATTTGATTATTATTTTGAGGGAATGAAGTATAAACAATGTGTATCGTCATAATCATCATCATCATCATGATCAGAAGCACAGAAGGCCAAGTCAAACATCTTGCACAATATCCTTTGGGAAAAAAATATCGTCATTGTCGTACACACTGTCAATCATACACGAATGCAACCGATTAATTGTCATGTAATCACAGTAGTTATTATCCAAGAAAGCCGTTTTAGATTGAAAGGAATTTATCGTGCAATTTATAATCAAAGTGAGTAAGAGGGAATAACAAAGTATATTAAAACGCTCGAACGTTTTAATATACTCAATCACCTAGATAAGTGATGGAAATTAATTCACTGACAGTATCGTAACTCGCTTCGTCGACCGTACGAAATATACATATATATATATATACGACGATTTGAAAGTGTCCCAGACAGCTTGACGGGGCATTGAAAGAACTGATATTATCTTCGAGAAGCTGAGACAATTTCACGTCGAAAACAGATTTTTTGGATTTTTTTATTAACGTAAATAACATATATTGAAAAAAAATAAATCTTGAAAATTAAATTATTATTCTGAATTTTTGTTCTTTATTTAATGATAAGGAAACTCACGGAGAACTCAACTCGAAAAATACATACATCCTGTGAAATTTTTTCAGCTTTCCGATAATAGTATTGAAAAAATGTCCAAAATTTGGACAGCGACCGAAAAACAGTTTTTTACGTTTCAAATTCGATTTTAATGGATTTTCGATAGTCGAAATACGAAACCAATATTTTCATCGAAAAGCTGAGACAATTTCACGTGATAAACGAATTTTCAATACATCATGTCAACAGCGTAAACATATGAAAAAAAAATCTTGAAAAAAAAAAAAACGAAATAAATGAAAAATAGCTTAATTGTTGACAGCTGTCAAAATAATAGAAAAAAAAATCTAAAAAAATGTGGGAATTTGTTTTTCAACTTGCACTTCAAGCTGTGTGAATATCATAAAGATCGCAGATAGCGAAGCCCAGAATTGTCCGATTCTTGATGAAATGACTCATATATATATAGATATATATATACATAAATATATATTTAAGCACCCCCGCAATGTTCGCCAAACGTCTTGGGTTCACACGTTGTCGTAAATAACGCCACGCACAAACGGTGCAGACCCGCGTGTGGCCGGAAGGTCGGATCAGCGACGATCAGTGAAACTCGTGCAACGCAATTCCCTCAACTACGGCTCGCTTCGTAGTCCCGGCCGTATGTCCGTCCGTCCACGATTATTCGCACGAACGAAATTACCTCGCCGACTATAACCGTGTATCCGCCAATCTTCGTGTCTCATAACCGCACGAAACACAACGTCGCGGTTGCTTCCACTTGTCAGTTTTATCGGTCGCTGTCTACCGAACAGTCGCGTTTCTCGTAATATCGGTCGAGAGAAAAAAAAATCTATCGAAAAATGAAGCGAAAAAAAAGAAAATATTCATATTATCGTTATTCTAATCGTGTATACGATACGTAAAATGATTGCAGTGATATAATGATGAGCGATTTTGTCGTTGATGAGGGAATAAAAAATTGAAGATTTAAAATGCGAAAAATCATTATCGTTTGGATTCGTTATTTTCCCGAATTTACCAAAGTTCGTGAGATATTTGATTTCAACAAAAAAATTTAAGAAAATAAATGAAAAATTGAAAACTTAAAAATTGTAAAAGATATGACTTTCTTTCGTAATAAATGGGATTTTTCACGAATGTCAATTCGTAAAAAAAATCATGTCTTTTACAATTTTAAAGTTCTTAATTATTCATTTATTTTTTTCAATTTTGTTGGCTCGAAGTTGCGCTCGGGGTCATTTTGACTCCGTAGTGACGTCAAAGGGTTGAAATCGAATATTTTGACCCCTTGATGATTTTTTTTCCGCCATTGTAAAAATTCAATGAAATCGATTTTTCGTGATATGCTCATTTTAAAGTGTTTGAAATAATATGAATTTTTATGAGTCGTCGGGAACGATGTTGTTAACGCGGCAATGGATCGAACATGGCTGGGGTCATTTTGACCCCGTATGACCAGCGTGTTGTTTCCAAAACGTGTGACCTCGAAGGGTTAAAGCAGTTGGCCATGTGTTTAACGATAAATTTTGATTTTTTTTCCGTTTTTTTTTGTTGCAGCTGCGTAAAGCATCGACGACATGTTCGTCGAGAACACCGGGTGTGGGCGCAGACGCGATGACGTCCGGATCCGGCAAGTCCGGCCGAGTGAGCGAAGTGATGGAACTGTGCTACGTAACCGAGAGGATCATCGCGCTTTGGTATCGCGAGGATGCCCAAGGCGTTCTCGAACACGCGACGAATCTTCTGCGAGGAAAACACGCCGACAACTACGTGGTAATTCGCGTCACATTAATCGAAAATCGAATTACATTCATAGTTTTTTTTTTACGTAAAAAAAGAAATACAAATAACATCTTATTTTTTTATTGTGGAACATATGATTCCCACGTTGCAAATGAGCTCAATGTCATGTATTGCACTCACATTTAATTCATCTATGAATCATCTTCAAAATTGGCCAATACCACTAGGGTTTGGTTTTTCTCTTTCAATGGTTTAAAAATGTTTTTTTTTTTAAATATATCCTCGAGTGTCTCAAATTTTTTCTAAAAATACAAAATACTTCCGAATAATTTCGTAGCGCTTATGTTAACGAAGAAAAAAATGTTATTATTCCACTTAGATTTTCAATTTATCATCGCCGGTACGTAGCGGCGAGTCGAACACCCGTGAGGTGGGATGGCCCAAGGGTTTGGCGCCGAGTCTGGAGAGGCTTTGCGCGCTCTGCAAGGAGCTGGACTCCTGGCTCAACGCCGCACCGAACCGCGTCGTCGTTCTTCACGCCCGGTAAGACGATTCTTCCGCGTCATTCTCGTCTTCCAACCAACCCACAATTTCCGTACCAACGAACCTACGCAACTGTATTTAATTGCACGTGTTACACGAGCCAAAATAATTAGTGTGCAATAACGTTCGTGTGCATTGTTTTTTTTTTATTCCAGAGGGGGAAAGGAACGTCTCGGAGTTGCCGTTTCGGCTTACATGAATTACAGCAGCATCTGCGGGGGAAGGGATCAGGCGTTGGATAGGTTTGCAATGAGAAGGTTTCTCGACGACAAGATCGGACATCTTCACGTTCCCTCGCATCGCAGGTACATCGAAGACAAATATTATTCCGACGAATTGATGATACTTTCCTGCTACAGTAGAACTTCTCGATAGTCTAAAATTTAGGAGGGGGGAGGTATCAGTGGGCGAAGCTATGCATTGCCACGTCTATCGATTGACCAATAGCGAAACGGTTTGATGTATTTATGTTAGTGTCTTGTTTTAGTGGCTTTGAATTTACAGAAAAAAACAATATACCGATTAAACGATTGAAGGGATGAAAAAAAAGTTATATAAAACGATACAAAATGATGAAAATTGATAATTAAGACAAACCGATGAAAAGGTAATCGCAGAGTTATTTTAAAAAATTGCAATTTTCTATAATTGTTTCGAACTGTTCAATGTTGTGAAAAAACGTAACCTAAAAATTGTCTATTGAAACAAAGTCAACTGCACAAGCACATTGAAAATATAAAAATAATATTTTTGTGAATATATAATAAACTTCTAATTGTTTCGTTCGAATCCATAGCTGTCCGAAGTTAAATTGCTGAAAAATTTGGAAAAGAACTGAATAGTGCAGAATCGCGATTTTTAAATAAACGCGCTTTGAAGATGCATCTCAAATCACTTGGATTCGAGAATCACTGCATTTGATCACAAGATATTCATTAACATAATCCTCAACAGCTCCTACATTTTTTTATCTTGGAATCCATTTTTTTCTTCAAATCATTGCTGTTGCTTCAATTCAGTCTTATTGGATTACCAACCGAGTGATGCAGATTAACTGACCAGAATTTGAGATACCAGTGATCACAACCAAGCCGGTATTTTGCCTCACTTTCTCATCTCATTAAAAGTCAAATAATGAAAATAAATAAAAAACTCACCGAAAAAAGAAATCTAAAAATCAAGAAAAAAAAACCCTCTTCGATATTTCTATCCAGCACGAGTCTGGTCCGTGGAAAGGGTTGTTCGTAATGCGTGTGGTGAACGCACACCTGGCTCGATGCGGACGAGACGTCCAAGCATCACTGATTATCGGTTGTACAGATACATAATGAAGATAATGATAAGATAATGATAAGTTAATGACGCATCATCCGAGTACCTTAGGCTATATACAAGATACCAAACTTCGTCTGCTTCACAACCGTAACATTCCAATGAAATTAGCATGCTCGGCGTTAATTCTCTTTAGAAAAAATGAAAAAAAAAAAAAAAAAAAAATTAAAAATGCGTTATCGCTCGGTCAGAATGTGTCGCAGGGTGATGATAATCGTCGGTAGTTGGTGCGACGTCACGCTACCTGTTGCCCGATGATGCTCATGATTATCGTACACGACGTTTAATAATCGAAAAAAAAAAAAATTCGTTTCGCAGGTACGTCGAATATTTCAGCGGTCTTCTCGCGGGTTCTCTGAGAATAAGCCCGTCGCCTCTTTATCTGACTCACGTGACCGTTCTGGGTGTTCCGCTCTTCGAACCAAACGGATGTCGAGCTTTTCTCAAAGTTTACGAGGGTCTGACACCCGTGTACACGTCCGATCTTTATTCGGTCACGAACGCTCGTGAATTTACCATCAACCTCGGTGGTCTTCGGCTGAGGGGTGATATTCTCGTCAAGTGCTATCACCGAGTCTATTCCAAACAGAGCCGAGAAGTCATGTTCTCGCTACAGGTAATTTTTTATAGAAACGAATAAAAAAAAAAAAGCTGGCCAATAAGGTGTTGGACAAATATACGATAGGGTTCCGTAGCCCCTGTCACTAATTTTGTCTTACAACTTTTTATAATACGTATGAAGAAGTATTTTTACCTCGAAAAATTTCTGCTTTTGAAAAACGAGTTATTTGAAAAAAAAATGTTATAAACCATGTTTGCTAGTGTATTGTATGTTTACAATTTTCATTAACCCTTAGGTCGAACACTGGGGTCAAAAAGCCCCCCAGCGAAATCAACCCTAATTCGAGACACTTATCCTTCATTTCTCAGAATAAATACCTTTTTGCAAAAGCGAGTATCGGAATTTTTTTCTGATAGTAAAGTACTTCGAGAGTATATTCTGTTCAACATTTAGATTAAAATAATGAAAAATGGGGAAGTTTCGAATTTTTTGGAGAAAATAGCCAGTTTTGCTTTTATTTCTCCTTCAACATCTTTTTCTTTTCAAAGTAAATATTGCATTTGAACCAAACAACCTGTGGCACATCTTGGAGGGAGTATCAAAAAATATATGACGATTTTTCCAAGTAAAAAAAAATACATTCTTCATTTGCAGCAAGCTTTTTTGTGACTTTGGGGTTGAAAAGACCCCTCTATGCCATCTACGCTATGCATTGTCTGTGCATTGTCTACGGAACTCTAAGAAACACACACACACACACACACACACACAATTATCAACGATCACAACTATCTACCTATGACTCATTCTGTCTGTCTTATCATCGTTATTTTTTTCTTCTTTTCCATTCCGACGATAAAACAAAAATGAATTACAGTTTCACACCTGCGTAATAACGGAAAACGTGGTATCGTTTCCACGTTCGGAGTTGGACGTGGCTTGCCAAGATCCTCGATGTCCGAACGACAGCGTGGTGACCCTGTACTTCGCGACCGACGCCAGAAGACAAGACGGCCCGGTACCCGCACCCACACCAGCCGTGCCCCACGCGTCTGCTCATCACGACCCAATTCTCCACTGGGACAGCTACACCAACCTCGAGATCAGCGACGACGGTGAGTTTATTGAAATTCGCGATGACTAACGCCGCCGGAAATATAACTCACACGTTTGTGCCTTTGGCGCGGAATAAACTTTGGCTTTCCCAAGTAAAAAAAAAATATATATATATATAGTCTACTTGTATTTTTTTTAATTATATATAATCTAATTATTTATATTATTTAAATTTTTATTATATTATTCAAATTCAAACCAAAGAGGTTCAAATAGTCTACTATATGTTTTTTAATTATATAGAGTCGAATCATGCATATAGATTATAGTTCATAGTCTATAATCTCTACATATAGAATTGAACATTATATATAGAATATATATATAATCTATATCTGCTCAATCCCATATCTAGTTTATATATATATATATAGACTATACGTATAATTTTTTTTATTTGGGTTGGTACCAGCAACGCTCGGTCGACCGGAGCTGCTGGTTTCGCGGGCGCGTTCCCAGAAATTGATTATACCCGCATCCGAAGCGCAAGACTCTCATAGTCGATGGCAAATTCAAACGTCGTCTTGTTTATTTGTCTTGATCTCTTCTTTTTATTCATTTCGTTACATTAGTCTGTACCGCGAGGCAGACTCGATCTACAAATAGATCGAAGGTCATGGAAATACGAGATGAGGATGGGGTCGAGGTATTACCGAAATTATTTATCTTCGAAGATGAGTTACAGTGAGCTTTTACAAATATTTTCAAAGGTTCGCGCAAAGGCTACTCGAATCGAAGACGGTGGTTTGAAATGGGCAGAGTTCGAAATTCAGAACGATTAATGTGCAGAACGACCAAAATCCAGAACGCCTGACGGTCGTGCGGTTTCCCACATTGCCCGACTTTAGAGCTTTACCACGCGTAAACTATCAATGTTAGATAAACATCGTCGCGGACTTTTTTGTAGGAAATTTGATTCTCTACAACATCGTTCATGTGAACTTTTTGTCTACATGGCGTTGTTTAGCCAGCGTTCGCGACGGGACGAAAAAAATGCATTGATTCTTTATTGTTTTAATTGTTTTCTGGCGACAATTCGAAGAGTTTCACACTCTTGGAATTTCGTACGGTGTTATCAACATGATTTCAAAGATTTTTTAGGGCTAGTTGAAACTTTTTTGTGTTAATTTGGTTGAAAAATTCACAATTTGTGTTCTGAATTTTGACTCTTCAAAGCATTGGCGTTCGAAGACTCGTAGGGTCTGAATTTGTGTCGTTCCAAACATTGCTCGTTCTGAATTTCGAAACCCCTCAAGACAACCTACAAACATTATTACACATGACCGCTTAAATTCAAAATCACAACTACAATAATCATTTCTATGCCAAAACATTGAATAATCAAGTATTTTGGGTCGCTGAAAAATCTATTTCATCAAGAAATTCTCCATCTGCAGAAATTCAATGTTAACATTGTGGTCACAGTGGCTTTGATGTATATATATATGTATTTATGTATATTTTTTTGTTTCTCAATTCTTTTTAATTCTCCAATTTGGAAAAATACGACGGGAAATGGTTAATGCGCTGCCGACTGCAACTGCAACGACTGGACTTTATGACTTCGAAACTCATTCCAAGTTTCGCCCGTATTACAACCCGTTGGTTGTGGGCTGCGACGACGACCGCGTCTGTGGTCGTGCGAATATTCGGTTCTGCGCCCGTGAGCCCCAGTGATGCCGCAGGCGCTGTCGGAATATGGCCAAGACCTTAATTAGAAGTGCTTCGGCCAATTTCCAACGAGATCTCGAGACTCCGCTCGGTTCACCCTCAATCCTCGTGCACAAACGAATGCCCCCCCCCCCCTCCCCTCTCTTGCCTCGCCCCGCCCGATCCGTTTCGATTATTCGTCGAATCGAAATGTCAATTCCACACGTAAATTTTAGTTGGCACGAAGCCCGGGTTTGCCGTCGCAGCGAGGGTAACCACAATTCAGTCTGTCGTTGAAAATGCAAAAATCAAACCAACGTAAAATTAGCTCGAAAATAAATTATGTTTGTTGGATTTAGTTTGGAGAGCATTTCCCAGATTGCATATAGATATTAGGGTGTATAAAAAAAAAGAATTAGTCGATGAATTAAATCTTGCATTGAATTAACACGTGAAGATTTTATTTTCGTTATCGGTTGTAATTAATTCATCGGAGAAATACAACATTTCGGGGATTGAAAGTGAGTGCAATACGTAGTATTAAGCCCACTTGAAATGGGGATATTTTTTCTTTTACAATAAAAAAGGCGATTATGGGGTATCGCGACTTATCCGAATTTTATGATTTAATTTTTTTTTTTTTTGAAAGTGTATAATTTTTTCTCAAGTGGTGGAATCAGATGGGGGAGTCAAATAATAACAATGGAACATTTTGTCCTACGTTTTTCGAACTTTTCGCAATTTTTTTTGTTTTTTTGCAATAAAATTTTTCGTAGTTCAGATAATTTCAGATGTTGATAGAGGTAACTTTTTTATTCATAATTTTCTTTTTTAGATTTATGATTGAAATTCCACTCACTTTCCATGCCCAGAATTTATCGTTCACCCGAAAAATTAACTGCAACTGGAAAAAATAAAATTGTCACGTGTTAATCAAAGGCAAAATCGAATTCGCGAAAGCGGAACCTCTAAATATTATCAGATTGGGCTCAAATTTTCACAGATGTCTCCTCACAGTATCGACTTCAAACGTAGGAACTGCCAAAAGAATCGAAAAACTTCTTCTTTTTTCAACACACCCTAATACATGTATATACATATATACACACATAAACTCCGCAAGCATTACGGCATTTGTTCGCGTTCCAATGAAGCTTCGACCCAAATGGTTGTCGATGCTAAATCGACGTCGATTCGTCACGCGAGAAAGGCGTAGGTGGGACCTCAGTCGCTAAAGGATGTATATATAGGCAGAACGAATGGAAACGGCGACCGAGGGATCGTAGGGCGCGGAGGGATTTGGTTTGGGTTGGGCGCAGATTGGACTGCAACCGGATCGCCACATGCGACCACACAATGCCCAGTTGGGTGCAACCCCTATACCCGCGTCGTACACCACCATGGTTCGACAAACCCCATGTGGAAGGGATTCCGAAGGGTGCGCAACTCAACCGGAATCAATTCCACCTATCTCGATTATGCCGCCGGTTGAATGTAGCGCGTACGGTGTATGGCGCGGGTGGGGGAGGGGAGAGGCTGGCGGAACTCGAGCGCACCGAACGTCGACGATCTCGAAACTTGGGGTGGTTCACCTTGACCCAATTACGGTTTAATCGTCGAGCGCAAACCCGATTCACCGACCTTCCCTCTGACTCGCTTCTCCGTCTATTCACGACTTCCCTCTGTTTCTTTTTTTTTGTTTTTGTTTTTTTTCTTCACTGATGTATCGAATTGATTAAGGTAGTACCCTCGATAGGAGAGTTCCTCGTCAGATTTTCATAAAACTTGGCATACTTATAGGTATTAATAAGAAAAAGGTTCAGTTGAATTTTTATGGCTTTCCGGAGCGCGAGAAAAAAGATATCAACACTTTTATTTTCTCACGTTTAACATGGAGCCTTATGGAAAATCACGCTCAATTTGATATAATACAAAAAGTCCGCGTCAGATTTTAATGAAAACCCTTAAACTGCAAGATGAATATTCAAAGAACATTTTGGGCACTTGAAGGTAGAGATCAGGAGACTGTGATGATAATAATAAGCAAATAAGCATCGGGAAAATACAGTTTATATCAGGAGTTGGTCGTGATCCAGTAGACATCGGGTATATCTCAGGTTTGCTTTGTCTCTTACAGTATCTAGGACCTGTATCTACTACCTTAAGGGAGAGTCATCGTTTATTCGAGCATTTTCAGGTGGATTTTTTGGAAGAATTTTTCGGAACAATGTTTTTCGGTTTGTTGCAATGAAACTAAGTAAATGTGCTTATCAATGCTATCGGATGATGCTGGATTTTTTTTGTTACGAAATATTGAATCGTTAAGGTGCGGCGAGCTGCGTGGTAGAACTGTTGTTTTTTTCGATCTGGGCAAAGATTGCGGCTATTCCGGTGACCCGAAAAACAAAAACCGAGCGTATTCATATCCGTGAGATGAGTCGCTATCGCCCGAACGAGGATCTCATTTTAAAAAATATTTTTTCACAAAATGGTGGAACTACTTGGATAATGAAACTCGAACAATTTCGAAATAGTTCCACGACATTGTTGGAAAAAAAAATAATTTCGAAACACGATCGTAGTAATGAGACGATAGAGACTCTTCTCCCGGATACAAAAAAGTCTGGTTTGTGTTTTTCAGATCATTAGAACAGTGGAAATCGTGGCCCAGATCGAAAAAACAACAAGACTACGACGCACCTTGTGCACCCGCTTAAGAATTCGATATTTTGGGATGAAAAAACTCGTCTATCATACGAATCATTGTACTTATTGGTTAAAATATTATTAATATTTATATTGTACTATTTACTGATTGCTAACAATATAATTGATCTTTATACAGCATTGACAAAAATAGCCATCAAGTTTCATTGGAATAACCCCAAAATTTCACTTTAAAAAAACGCTACTCTTAAATATTAAATTGCTCGTCGTTTATGAAATTCCCATAACTACCTACGTTCATAAATAAATGGTTTTGTATTGTTCTCCGTCAAATTATTTGGATGTCGACTAAAATTCTTAATTAGCAATGTAATTAAAGCACGTCAAAGTAACAGGGAATGACGAATAATTATGAAAGTCGGACGTTATGCGATCCTACACGTATATATACGTATATATATATATTTATATATATGCATAACGTCGGGTCTTGTAGCATATCGGCGCCGAGGCGAGGGAGGAAACGATGCGTGGTTAGGTGGTTCTTTCGGTGTCTTGGCTAAAGCGTCTCGGGTCTCTCTCTCTCTCTTACTCGTGAACAGGTCACGATGGTAGGGCACGACCGAGTTATTCTTGGCAACGAGGAGCCCATCGTTGATTCAGACTCGCCCGCTATATACCGGCAAATGTGAACCTCGGAGCCTCGAGCTTTCGTGCTATTTCGTATAACCGACGGTGCGTTTCGACTCAAGCTCGTTAGGAAACATTCAGTCGCGTCGCGTTCTTACTTTCGCACGCACTGCACGAGTTTTTCCACTCACCCAGTGTGATATCGCTACTCGCCGTGCAAGGATATTGTTGTTGTTGCTGTTGTTGAAAAAAAAAATTCATAGTGATTTTATAGTGAATTTGAGTTTTTCGCTTAGGGTTTTGGCACTTAGTTCAGGTAATTAAATAAGAGACAAAAACAATGTGTTTCGAATAGTTTTGAAAAATAAAATAATAATAATTCGTCGGACAAAACGTCTTTGAAAGTTTGAATATTTGGGAGACAGATTTCTGGGGTATATTGATTTAAGATTTTTTTTTTATTTGCTCTAACCCGTAGCTGGCACACTGGGGTCGAAAAGTCTCCAAGCAAAATCAACCCTAATTTAAAACATTTATTCTTCATTTCTCAGAATAAATACCTTTTTTCCAGCAGCCACTGTCGGGCTATTTTTTTCTGAAATTAGGGTATGTCGAGAGTATCCGGTTCAATTTGTAGATTAAAATAATAAAAAATGGGGAAGTGGCAATTTTTTTTGGGTGAAAATCGCTAATTTTGCGTTTTTTTCACCTTCGACATTTTTTTTCCTAAGTAAATATTGAATCTGTACCTAAATAACCTATGGCACATCGTGAAGGGAGTTTCATAGAATACATGATCATTTTTCCAAGTAAAAGAATCAATTGGTCACTCGCGACAAGCCTCTTTGTGACCTCGGGGTCTCGGGTAATCGTTGCACTCTCGTATGAAGAATTTCGTCCTGGCAATTATAACTTTTAATTATCAGATGACAATGAATGACTGACTGAGTGTACTTTTTACTAAGATTGCAACTTTGTTGGCAAACCAACTTTCCTACTCAACTTTCTCATTTAAAATGAATAATTCATCGTATCAACATCATCAATACACTTTTTATTGATTGAAATTCAGTCATTAATACACTTATAATTTTTTCACCAATCAACCCCAAATATGTCGACCAATTAAAATCGCGACAGATCGACAAATCATGATAAATCGTTCATAATTGATTATAATTGTCAGTTATTATTAGTTATTATTATTATTTTTTGTAAAATTCAGTTCCCACAAGTGCATTCGCATTCGCAATCGCATTTATCTTTCCGAACACGGCCCGACAGGTTAATCGACAATCCCTAAAACGGGCTTGTGACTGTTGATGCCGCACCGAGGATTGCGGCAATCATCAGACGTGCGTGGTTTCATCCATTGGGAAAGTTTCGTTTTCCGAGAAAGCCTTCCCCTCCCACTTTAACCCTTTCTCTCTCTCTCTCTCTCTGTCTCTCTCTCATTGCGTGAACGTTCCTTTCGCAGTCCGACAGATTTAAGAGCCGGAAATGTGTTCTCGCCGTGGACTCGCGGATGTATCAGCGATCATTGCCTTTGCGGGTATTCAGAATCCTGTATCAACACATCAGTGAAAGACATTCCAAGCGTTCTCCACATCGTTAACGCTTTTTGCTCAGCCAATATTTAATAATCTCCAAGTAAAAAAAACAAAATTGTATATAGACTATGTACAAGGGTAGATGTTAATGTACGGACATTGGTACATATAGAATATTGATGGGAAAATCTATATAGAACATTTTATATTGGTGTCCATATATTAGGGTGGTCCTTATTTTATTTTTTTTTATTTGGACGCTTCTGGATAATTAGATGGTTCGAAATGACTGAAAAGAAATATCCTGATGAAAAACAATAACATCCTATCCTGAAAACCAATTTTCATATAAGGATAGGATTTGAAGATCCTATCCTCAAAAACAATTTTCCTACGAAACAGAAGATTTTCATATATTGTATACAGTATATATATCAACTTTCATATAGAAACTATATGCAGTTCATAAAAATTTTTTTTTACTCTGGCCGCGAGGCTTGCGGAGGCGTACACTCGTGTAAAAAAACAATAAAAATGAGAAAATAAAAAAATAAAAAATAAAATAGTTGGTCGGAAGCAAAACTGGAGCTGGAAGTGACGCAATAAAACGTCAGAGCCGGGGGTGTGTGTGTGTGTGTGGGTGAAATAGAACTACGTAGGCCGAAGAGACTTGTGGAGTATCGTGTCGTGTGCTAAATGCAGATGTAAACAATGGTGACGCAACTGCAGAAAGACGTACGAGCCGACGACAAGACAATGGGGTCCACGCTTTCGTTCTCTTTATTTCTCTCAAATTTTTTTTTTCACCGATGCTGGACCCCGCTGCTATCTGCTATCTGCTGACTGCTGCTGCTGCTGGTTCTGGCATCCAACTCGCGCCGCTGCGTTTTTGCGTTCCTAGTCGTCAACTCACGAGCCTCCCCCACTTTTTCTCTCTCTCTTACTCTCTCTCTCTCGGGAAACAAAGCCTCTCGTTGACACTCGACGAGCCCGATTCAAGCTCCCTCGAGTAAACGGAAAACGCTTTCAAAACCGAACGAGGTCCCGCACGTCTATGAGCCTTTTGTCTCAAAATCATTGTTTGCCTTTTGATTTCTTTCTTTTTTTAAATTCTTTTTTTTATTTTTTTATTTTTCGCGTCTTGGACTTTTTTTCGTTCACGAGATGCGAATAACTGTGATGATAGCGTAAGATCATCCGATGTATGTGGAACGTTGATTTCCAAGTAAAAAAATGATATTTAGTTTATGCATAACTTTTTTACGTTGGTAAACAATTTATATAATTTTTTATTCAAGTGAAAAATGTATCGAAATTGTGAAGAAATTTAAGGAGATATAATCGTCTGATTATTGCGGTATTTGCATAGGAAAAATGTATGCAACTCATCCACTCACCCTTAGCAATCTGACGAAATTTTTCCAAAAGTTTCATAAAAGCATAACAATGGAAAAAAAAAAAAATTTAAGAATTACAAAAACAACGAAAAAAGCGGTTTTACGGGAAATAAACATTTCAAAGTTCGATAATTAGAATACGTGCACCTGATATTCAACATCAAAACGATAATAAAGAAAGAAAAACATTTAAAAGTTAAATAAAAAATGCACGATAAAATAAACATTTCACAGTGAATTTTGATATTCGATAATTGCCACAATCCGTGACAATTTTGTCAGAAGAATATTTCAAATACAATTATTCATTTAATAAGTGGCAATTCGTGCACGAGTAGCATTTCCAAGGTGTTCGATGTTGAACCTTCGAACGAAGTCCGGTTCGGAAAGTTCGTCGGTGCGTTCACCGGCCAAGTGCAAAATCTTATTCAACACGGGATGCGTCAGTGTGACCGCGGGTAGTCGGGTATCACGATAGGATGCGTGCAGAAATCGCGAGCGTGTATAGATACGTACGTCCTTGTCCCAGATCAAGAGTCGCGATGCTAGGAATAAGACTTAGAGCGGAGTAGCCCGATGGTGGGCTGACCAACTTTTCACGCTCGTCGGAGTCGTTTGCGGCCGCGTCAAGCCGTGGTTCTCGCGTACCTGCCATCGTGTCTCGTTCACGGATAAACAGGGTGGCCCCGGTCGCGCGTGCGCATGCCTGCTGCTGCTGCAACCGATAAACCGGCATCGAGATGGGAACCAGTGGAAATAGCGACGTTACGCTCAGACGAGCGTGGCCGATGACGACCGGTAGCCTGCGATACGTATCCACTGCGCTAGACGTATATATATATATATATGTTGTGTATATATTAGAGTGGTCCTTATCAAGGGTCATTCTTGAATAAAAATTGCGTAACCCTCGACACGGGTTTCAAATAATTCTTAACAAATTATCGAGAAGTCCCTTCGGCCTATTTCAATATTTGATCATGCCTGTGGATTTTTAATGTTTTGAAATTATATGTCACGAAATGTTTATCGATCTTATTTATCATAGCTGAAATATCGACGTAAGAAAAATTTGCTCGATATGCTTTTTTCATCGGAAAGATGTGTACTTCACTTTAAAAATATGCTAATCTTTCTTATGTCGATATTTTAGCTATAACAAACGAAATGAATAAATATAAGAAAATATTTTATGGTATATTATTTGAAAAAATAAAAATTCCACAGGCATGGGTAAATATTAAGATAGGTTAGGCGGACTTCGCGAACATTCTTTGAAAATTATTTGGAACGTATGTGGGGGGTTACGGAGATTTAACTAAAAAATGACCTTTGCTAAGGACCACTCTAATATATACATGTTCTATATTGTGTGTATATATATGTGAACGGTGTGGATAGCGGCCAATAGTAATATCGCGTGACGGGAGACTTCCGCAAGGCGCACAGTCGCTACGATGTGGCTTTTACAACCGCTAACTGCTGGCAATACCGATCAGCCAAGCTTGAATCTCTTCCCACACTCGATTTAACAATTCCACGATCCTTCCAAATACGGATACACGTGAGTCTGGAACGAGGAAGCCAGGGGACTCTCTGTGCTAACGTACACGCTCTCGCGTATCACGATTATAATCGTATTAAGGAAACCCATACGACTTATGAATTAATGTTCTGTCCATTACATTTGTCCTATAAACGTTTATTCTATTTTATTTTATTTTATTTCATTTCTTTTTTTGTTATACCTATCGACAGACATTACTTTGGGATCGTTAGATATTTTCGAGTTGAACATTTTGAAGTTGAAAAAAACAAAATGGATTCGACTAATGAGAAAAAACAATTGTTTGAAGAAATCCAGGAATGTTTGTGCTTGAATGACCAGACTGGGATCCATTTCTACTGTCGCTTATTAGCGAGGAGAGATTTAATCAATCACTTTGTGAAACAACTGTGGGAACGGTTTTGTTCCATGTTTACGAAAAATTTAAGCACATAGGTGTGAAAATTTTGCACATAGAAGCAACGTTCAAACACGATGGGAGAAAAAGATGTTAATAAGTTGTGCAGTCGTGAGGTAGTGTGGACGTGAGTACATTTAGGTCTTTCTTTCTCTGTCTCTCTCACTCCATTGAGCCGGACAAACGTGTGACCGCGTCACAGCCTGTATCAACTTATCGTCAACGAGTTGGCATCCGTGGAAGTGACCAACAGCGATTGGGATTAACTCTCCATCGATTCACGTGCAACCCAATACTCTTCGATAAATATCGATTACGATATCTTCGAGGTTGCCATTCGGCTCATCACTTTAACCACATCCAATAATAACTCGTATCATAATAATTCCAGTTAATCATCGTCGTTCAAAGGAATCTTCCAACCTGCCATTGGATTATTATGAAAAAAAAAAGGTTCACAAAGCATTGCCAAACGTTTGTAACAATTCTACTTTCGCAAATTATAAATAATTATTAAAGTATTGGTTTATATTGTTCAACTTAGCCAATGTAAAAAACGAAAATGTGTGATATTGACAAACCGTGCAAAAGTTGTACGAATAATATATTCGGTTGTTCTATTATCGAATCATGAAAGGCTTGCCAAGCTTCGACAATATTTTTCGTACATTCTCAGAGCTCGAGTCTCATGTACAGGGTCCGCTAAAATATATGGTGCAAAAGTAGGCGGTCATTACTCGGACTAGGGTGGTGATAAAGGCTTCACGATGGTCTTATCGTGTAGATGTGTTATTGTCATTTTTAGTGCAGTTACCCGTTTCGGGGTCATTGGGCCTTATTTCTTTGAAGAGAAACGCTAAACGGTCACAGTCAATTCCAACCGCTATGTGAGAACGTTGCGACATTTCTTCAACCCAGACTCACGGAATCAATGCGAGACATCGACGAGGAAGTATCCCCACGGAAAATGATCGCAGGGGGCATATCGGGTGACCGGGCAACCAGGCCACTCGATGTGCCCTCCGCGGGAGATCACACGGCCCGGGAAGAGTCAGCGCACCAATCTCAGCGATTGTCCGGCCTTACGGGCTGTAGCGCCGTCCTGTTTGAACCAAACTTCATTCACATATTCCCAAATTAATTCAAACTCGCATGAATTCTGTGAAAACGAAAAAAAAAATCTCGCAACATTCTCACACAGCGGTCGAAATTGACCGCGACAGTTTAGCCTCCCTCCCGAGAGAAACAAGGGCCCAATGATCCCGAAACGAGGAAACTGCACATCAAATGGCAAGAACATAGCTACACAATGAGACCGTCGGGGACTCTCCATCGCAAACCTAGCCCGAGTAACGGCCGACTACTTTTGTACCCTCTATTTTTTACCAGTATATTTATTTTTGGTTTTCTACAATTTTTTTTTCGTCGTCGATGAAAGCGGAAATTCCGTAACTCGTCGATTGAAATACGTCGTGCTACCTACGCACGGGTCGGAAATGCTCGTCTCAGGGCCCGGCGCTTGACGACTCTAAATATCTTGTCCTGAGCAGTCGGTTGCCGCACGGTTGCTCGCAGCATCGGCAACAGCAGCAAAAGCAAGCGGCAGGCATCGTCAAGGAGATATCGCTGCGTCGCGATCATTGGGTTGCGCGAAGCCGCGAGTTGCCGTAGAAGGACTGGAGACTGGCCGGCCGGTCCAACGAGTGGAGTGGAACCTCGTTCACGCATCGGTCTCCGTCTCTCTCGCTCTATCTTTGTCTTTCTATCTTTCTCTCGTTTTCTCATCGTCTTTCTCTCTATCTCTCTTTCTCACTCTCTTGCTCGCGGTGCTCCGGGCCTTGCAATGTCTCTCGTAAGGTCTCCACCACACCCACTCGTAAACGTCTGGCACGACTCGCACACTATCTACTCGTGAATATTCCACATATCCGTAAACTCGTAAAAATCGCGATCACCACTAACGCCCCGAGAGTTCGCGGCCCTACGTTTTTCCTCGTCGTGAAATACCGGGGGTCGCGACAACGACACCAAGAATTCATTTTCCAATGTGAATCATTTGAAAAAAAAAAAAAACAACAAAATTTCGCCAATTTTGCAGAATAAAAAAAATATTACTTTGATTGAATGAATAATCATGAATTATCTTCTCATCGATGAAACAAAATCGAACATTGAAGAAATGTTCGCCAGTTTGACGGAATTAAAAAAAAAAAAGTTACTTTTCAATGAAAAATTATGAATTATCATTTCATCGATGATGCAAAATTGAACATTCAGACTCTTGATGTTTCAGCGAGACCAAGAATTTATTGTCCAACATGGATCAATTGGAAATACATTTTTTTCCCCCATTTTTTTAGAATTGAATACGAACAAAAACAATTAATAATTTCAAATGAATAATGATAAATTATTTTTCAATTGATAAGGCAAAGTTGTCATTAATGCTCCTGATGTTTCCACAATCCGAGATTCGGACGGGTAAGCAAAGGTTGATCAGAGTTTTGTGAAAAAAAGAAATTATTCATTGATAAAGTAAATAATTGTCGATCGACAACAGGTAGACGTATCAATTTTTTAAGTCTGAAATCAGCAAACTAACTTCTTCACGTGTTAACGAAAATTCAAAAAGTCAATAATAAAAGACAAAATATTCAAACAAATATGTTTGACAACAATGAAGAAAAAAATGTTTAAAACAAACGAATAAAAAAAAATTATTCAAACAACTCGTTTTACAGCAAAACTTGTAAATTGCATTTTCAAAAATTGAGTTTCATGAGGTTTGTTCCCGATGGTCAACACAGACCCGCATTGCCCCCTAACCGCACTCCACCCATCTGACCGTATTGAGAGCAAAGCCCGGTCAGAAAAACAAAACCAAAAAGAACGAAAAAAAATAAAAAAAAATAAAAAACCAAAGTCGACGCACCGTAAAACGATCGCGTCGGTGACTCTCTGACCAAATATTCTGGAATTGGTTGGTTTATATGGCGTAGGCTTGCAAAGACAAGATGACGATGGACGATGACGATGACGATGTTGACGGGGCGGAGTCGTATTGCCCCCCTCGATCACCACACACTTACGTCTTTTACTCTCCGGTATATCCCCCCCCCGCCCCCCAAACCCCCGCACGTTGTCCGATTCGCAATCGTTTCGTTCCCGCTACTGCTGGCTGTATTCACAAACGACAGTGTCGTTTCTGCGCTCTCGGCGAAAGGTTTATCTGTACACACTTGCCCTACCAAGTTTTTCTCTCTCTCTCACACCTTCTCCCTCCCTCCCTCCCTCTCTTTCTCTTTTTTTGTGCGCATTTCTAATCCTTATTATATTCATTGCCTCGTTCTATCATAATTATCAAATGGTTATTCAATTTTTGTGACAGTTATGGAAATCCTTGGTACTAAGTTACTGTTTTGATTGTGTTATCTATTTTTTCTTTTCTTAGTATTCATGTGATTGCATTGAACTATCAACGGTACCCAAAAGTTTTACCAGGGCATAATAAAACAAACGATCAATCGATCAATCTCACCTTCCAAAAATTGTGTCTTTCACAAAACATTCTATCATAATAAAAAAAAATTGAAAAATAAATCAGAGTTTGAAATAAATATGTAATTTTGAATCTTGTTATATTTTATGCTTTAGTTTATTGTAATAACTAGAATTTTTTTTTCTTACAATTGTGAAAACTAATAAATTAAATAATAAACAATCACTCAATAAATCAATCCATCTCTCTCACCTTCCAACTATTTGACCTTTCACAATAAATTCCTCCATAAAAAATGCAAAAAAAAAACCTTTGAAAATAAATCAAATTTCAAAATAAATAAATAAACAAATAAAAAACATCCAAAGGCAAATGCGGTGTTGCATTAGAACGTGATAGTAGTGGTTAATCTCGGTGAGTGCAAAGACAGTTTGTTTTTTTTGCTTACGGTGATAATGGTGGTGGTAGCTATGTGGTTTTATTCATCCGATAGCATATAATAACTCTTCGAGGAACCGGTAGCACGACGAGCGTATCAGCATGAGGAGCAATCGCTCTCCTGACTTACCCACCCCGACACCTGGGGACTCGAAAGAACTCGACTAGATCACATACACACTCTCCGTCTCTTTTCGAGCTTATCACTCGTTGCTCTCTTTCACGTCCTCACCTCTCTCCTCCGCTGGTCCTGGTGATCCTGGCCGTTGCCAGGACGACGGTCGGTTCTCGTCAGGAATGCAGATGAGGATTCGTCACAGTTTCGAATCATCGTTGCACCGCAACACCGTCTCTAACCGAGTGAAAAAAAATTATATATAGTCTACGTATAAACTGTATATACCCAAATCCATATATAGACGATGTGGGTTGTCTATATAGTATAGTTATAAACTATACAGCATACGTAGTTTATACACATATAATTTAGTTTTTGCACTTCTAATAAGCATATATAGTACATGCACATAGAATTTTTTTTACTTGGGTATATAGTTATAAATATAGTTTATGTATAGTCTATATATAATCGATCTACAGACTATATATAGTCTATAGATAGATTATACATATATAGACTGTATTTGTAACTATGTAACTATTTTGACGAAACTATATTTAAAACTGTATAACTATTTTATAGATAAATTATATATAGAATATATACAGTCGATATATATATGCTCAGTCCCATTTTTAGCTTATATATAATTTTTTCACTCAGGTATGCACAATTTTCTCTCGCTCTTCTTCTTCTCTCTCTCTCTCTCTCTCTCTCTCTCTCTCTCTCTCTCTCTCTCTCTCTCTCTCTCTCTCTCTCACTCTCGCTCTCTCTTTCTCTCTCTCTCTCTCTTTCTCTCTCTCTCTCTCTCTCTCTCTCTCTCTCTCTCTCTCTCTCTTTCGTCATTAGCCAACGTCCTCGAAATCGAGCCAGAACGCCCTGAAACACAAAAAAATTAACATAAAAAAAAAAAAATGTCAAATGGCAAAGAAAAAAAAATCGAGAGAGACAAAAAGTAAAGGATAGATTTGTGTGTGCGCGCGCCCACCTTTCCTGTCGCCGTGTGTGCTGCCTCGCCTCATGAATCTCTATAAGGCCGTCAAACTGGTAATTCATCCGCGGGCTTCTCTTCCCAACACTGCAGCCGCGCATCTCGCCCCCCCCCCCCCCTTCGCCCATAAACCTCTTCCGAGCCGTCTCGTATATTATCTCTCGCGTGTATATCGTTTTTTCTTCTACTTTTCTTATTACTATCACGCTTCACGCGCCAGGATTATAGTGTTTAGCATAACAACAAATTTCGCGTATTCGTTGTAGAAAAAGAATGAATGGATGAATGAATGGATCGATCGATGTATGTGGCGGAGGTATTACCGACGATAAAATCTCGATGGGTGACGAAGAGTGACAAGCGACACTGGTCGCTCGTTCGAGCAACACGATTATTCAAGACAATCGCGATGAGATATCTATCGTGATGTATATTATGCGAATATTATGTGGATTTTATGGATTTTTCGTTGTTTTTGCTCTTGGATTGCGTTGTAATTGTCGAAGGAGTAGAACGTAGCGAAGGACTGTGTATATATGTGTATTAGGGTGTGTTGAAAAAAGGCACGGTTTTTTTTATTCTTCTGGCAGTTCCTACATTTGAAGCACATACTTTCAGGAGATATCTGTAAAAACTTGAGCCTAATCGGACTATGTTTAGAGGTTCCGCTTTCGGGAATTCGATTTTGCCTTCGATTAACACGTAAACAATTTTTTTTTTCAATTGCAATTAATTTTTCAAGCAAACGAAAAATTCCGGGGATGGAAAGTAAGTGCAATGCATAATATTAATGTCACTTGGAATGGTGATATTTCTTGTTTCACAACTTGAAAAAAAAGTTAAGAATTTTCTCTTTAACAAAAATCATTCAAAACTGCCAAAAAGTGGATTTATTTATTTTATCGCAAAACAAAAAATATGGTAATTTCGAGTGACCTCAATGCTATCTATTCCACTTGCTTTCCATCCCCGGAATTTTTCGCATACCTGAAAAATTAATTGCAGCCGAAAAAAAAAATTAGTTACGTGTTAATCAAAGGCAAAATCGAATTCTTGAGAGCGGAACCTCCCAATATCGTCCGATTGGGCTCAAATTTTGGCAGATGTCTCTCAAAAGTATCTACTTTAACTGTAGGAACTTTCAGAAGAATCGAAACACTGCCTCTTTTCAACACACCCTACTGAGTATATATATCTGTGTGTGCGTATGCAGATAGGGCATAGCGTTATCTCGAGGGTACATTTCGCACTGACGCTCGCAGACGTCTCTGGGAATATTGTCGCAGCTGCGACACACTGCACGTAGAGTCAGATAAGGCCAAGTGGCACATTTGGCACGGAGGCGCTTTTCTCGCACTACTTGGATGTCATAAATGTCGCAAGAATAAATGCAACATTCACGTTGATTGGTCTTAGCTCTGTCCCTCGATTATGGAGGATCTACATTTTTTTATTTCACGTTATCTCACATCATCAATCATATTGTCAATTACCTTTTCCATTTTATCGAATGTTGTACATAAATATGGTTCTATTCAAAATTAAACATTGAAAAAAAAAATTGATGGTTTTTTAAAAATATTTTTTAATTATCCGCAGACAGATTCAATAAAAAACACATAATAAAAAAAATTTATTGAAAAAAAAAACAACATCAATTTTGAAAAAAATACAGATGTAAGTTCGATAAACACACTTTGGTTTCAAGAACATATGTTCTCGTTGAATTATAGTTCAATGTGGACGAGAAAAAAAAGAGAAAAAAAGTGCAATCCTCGAATCGTGAAAAAAAATATATTTTTTTATCAATAAATAAATAAAAATATATAAATACGGTGGCAAGGAAAAAAGTAGATGCGCGATGAGTACACGAAGATAAAGATACGTCAAATTGAGAGGGAAAGAGTAAGAGAGAGAGAAAAAAAATGGATCTTGACGGAGAGACACCCGTGACGAGTAATAAACGCGTACGAGCTCGCGCGGAGAGCTCAAATAAAAATGATTTATACGGGGTTAGCGATGCGTCGACAAGATAACGCAGACGCGCGGATTGAATTCAGATGAGGCTGTGAGAGTAATCGTGAACGAGCGAGGATGCTCTTCTCGCTCGCAACCTTCGAGCGATTCGCCGCTCTGCATTTGCCCGTCTCGTGTCATTGACATCTCTCGTAGGGCAGCATCGTCATAATTGCACCGTCAGCATCTCATGTCGCTGACAGCAAAATGTGTTCATAATAAAAAAACAATACAAAAAAAAATAGAGAAAAAAAATTTGTTTAATTGTTCGACGCCACTTGAAAACGCTAATTTTATTCATGTGAAGCTCTGCACCGAAATAGGTCACTTTGCGCCCGCTTGGCACGCACGCCATGATCCAGTTTCGAGACCAGTTGCATCACAAAAAAATTAAACAGATTTAAAAAAAAAAAAGCAAACAAAAGAAAATTAAACAAAATTTTATGTAAAAATGAATCAATGTATTTTGTTCTTAATTGTTTAAGAAGAGAGGAACTTTCGAAGCCGAGTTACCACTCGCTCGTCGTTAAAAAATTCAAAAGTGCACGCGCGAGCCACGACTCTGATCTCGCGAAGCGTTTTTTTTTTTTTTTTTTTAAGCGCGATGAAAAACCTTTCCGATGTTTTAAATGAGTGCGAGAGAGACAGACCCATCGGCGCTCGCTGGGGAGCGAGAGAGAACGAACGATAATGGTTACAGCATCGTTTTAAAAGCGTTCCGCGCGAGTCTAATGGCAAGACGCAGCGAGAGAGCAATGCGACTCGTCGCGCAATGCCACTAGACACGCAACTGCATGAAACTATATATATATATAGCGGTCAGGGGTTCATGCAAGTACTGCACGGGCATCGGCGGGGTTTCGTACCGCCACTCGAACTGCCACTTTGCTTCGCCGCCGTTCACTTACCGTCCTTATATTCTTTTTATTTTATTTTCTTTTCTTTTCTTTTTTTCAACCTCTCGTCTCTTTTTTTTTCTCGTTCTCTTTTCTTTTCATTCTGGCGTCCACTCGAAAAGCGAAGCGTACGACGAACTTGACGGTAACGAAAGGGTAACTCGAACTCGAAAATCATCGGACGGAAAATCCCTGACTTTGATCTTCGAAGTCGTCGCTTGTATTTCGAGTCGCGTGCTTGACGTCAGCATCCGTCAGTTTGATTGACGACCGTGCGGTCACGAGAGCCACCTGTGCATTCTTCGATCATTCGTAAATGCATCTCAAACTCGATCTCTGAGTTTCATTCAAAATTATTTAAATCCTCTTTACGTCGCGCTTTAGTTGAACTACTTCGAATTGCAATGAAACGATTTCGAACCGACAACATTTTTTTTTTCAATCTCAGCATATTTCAAACCTTTTTTTACGAGTAAAACATTTTTTTAATAGCCAAAATGTAATTTTTATTGTGTTAAAAAAAAATCTTTGAAAAGAAACGACTTTTTTGACTAAAATTGTAGTAACTTTATCCAAGTTCAAAAGTCCCATTTTTTTCGAGTTGACGTGACATATTATACTTATTATCCATTTTTATTTTCGATTGGGAAACCTTATTTTATTTCGGGTTTACAGCATTTCAGGCTACAACAATGGAATCGTTATTTATCATTAAAAAATGGATGCTGACGTGTGATTTTCGTTTATTTCATAATACTTTTACAAATTCTCAATTACCAAAAAGCATCGAAATCTCGAGAATAAATAACACGACAAATTGTTATATTCAATCAAGCAAATAATTGTAATATTATTAATCCGGATAATCGAAAATAATTGCCAATGAAAATTCCGTCAATAATTGTTCAAAACGTTCGTCTCTTAAAAAGAAAAAAAAAAAAAAACATCGCTGGGGTTAATCGAGTCTGAGAACAATCCTGATGAAAACAAGATAGACAAAACAACGTTCACAAGAGCAATAAACCAAACGATTCGCGATTACGTTAATTAACGTTTGTTAATTACTTGTTAAAATTCTCGCGCGGAGTGTCTCGTAATTGCTATAATTGAAGATGTGCTGTTCGAAAGAAAGTAAACGACCAACGACGACTCATAGTTGTCGCGTCGGATTCACGCTGCTCTCGCGATGATAAATCATTGACGATTGACACGCATGCGCGAGCGCACGATTAATTTGCACCAAAGTGTTGCCGGTTCGAAGTGACGCCCAGTTTAATACCTTCGATCCGGGGAATTACCGGCGATCCAAACGAGTCTGACAACCACGGTCTGTGTCCGCTGTCGGACAACCGTGTCTCGGGAAAATTCTCGGAGAAATGATTTCTCGAAATACCGACGACGATCGCATACGCCGGTTGGTACTGGCCGATCACACTGGTACCGCGCGAATAACCGGCACTGGCACATCTGTACTTCGAGCTCAATCAACGTGGAATGTTTTCCTTGAACTTTTCCCCTTGTCGAGTGGCGCGCAGCTGCAGCCTCTCGCGGCTATCACGAGATTCGCAAATGCGCTTCCGAGCTTTTCATCGAGTTGTAAAATAGTTGTCACTGCATGGATTCGAAAGCTACAACGCAATGTTACGTTACGCAATTTAATAGCGAGTGCGTCGCGTCACCGAACTAATCGTGCATTCACCATGAATTTACCTCTCATGGAACAAATATAAACGTTTGTCAGACTCTGTTAACGTTAAATTGAGTCGTGAAACATTTCTCTGGTTAGATTCATGGCCAATTAATCTGCAATTATACTTCATTCTTTTAAATAAAAAGAGAAATAACAACAAAATGAATATCAATAAATGCATCAAGTGAAAAAAAAATCAACATCAACTCGCTTATTGAGTGGAGATCGTTATAATTAGCGTTTTTTTCAGATATAAAAAAAATAAACCTGCGCAATCAATTACTTTGAAATTTTCAGGGTCCATTTATTGATATTTGCTAGTTGAAAGAAAAAATACTTTGTCGATCATTTTTATTTGAAGAAAAAACAGTTTTCTTTTTAACGAACCAAACTCAAATGATCAATTTTTCACAAAAACAATGACCGAATATTTTTTTTCTTTTTTTTTTAATTATAAAAATATATGGAGCATCTTCTTTTCCGTTTGAATTTTAGGTTGACATTGTCATATATATTCTTAACGCCTCAGAGAATAAAATACGGTTTTTTCAAAGCAACAATTCTTTCAATGAAAAACTAGCAGCCAATCAATTGTCTGTTCAAAAAAAACATGATCTCATCTTATTATTACAATTAAAGAAAACAAAGAGATTCGCCAGTCTGAAAATTATATGAATGATGTATTTTTGTTGTGTTGCAGAAGGTCGTGAGACACCACTCTCACCTCCTCCGCCCTCGAGTTCATCGGTCCAAACTTCTCCCCGTGGTTTGGGATACACTTGTGGCCCGATCGATGGATCGTTGTACGCGGTCGTGCAGCAGGGTGCCAGCGGTGGTGCCCGAGGTTCCCCGTTGACGGTTTCCATGGACAGTGGCATAAGCAGCGCGCCTCCGCAACGACCGAGCCCACCCGAACCCGAACCCGAGAGCCAGGCTCACGGCGATCTCGACAAACTTTTGCACGACATGATGCTCACTGTCGAGGTATACGAACTTCCCGAACATCGGAACGGTCACAACTTAACTTTTCACAACTCGCTACCGACCCAATGTGATTTTTTTTTCAATTTTTTTCTTCATCCTCTTCTTTAAAATACAATCGAGTGAAATTACCAATTGGTTTCGGCAATTGTCACGAGCGTATCGGTGACGCCTGGTCCACTAATTGTCGTGCCTAAAGTTCAATCGTCAGTGACCTCGGTCGCACGAGTTTTTTGCTTTTTAAATGGTTTATATCTTAAAGGATGATTCAAAAATAATGTTGAAAAGATATTTTTTTTTTTTGGAGCCATGACTACTTCGACCTCAATTGTGAATGATTCGGTAGGACCCGTTACGACCTTCCACCTGTCAATCTTCATCAATCCTTTCATCGTGTGTTACGGTCCATGCATGTGAAACAATAATGAGAATGCTTCCGATAAAAAAGAATCTTCGTTCACTACCCACGATTCAGATAAAGCAAATTCAAAGTTTTAGCTTGCACCTTTCAAAAAAATTGTCTTATCAATCTCAAAAATCAAGCATATGCGCAAAGCATCATAAAACTGACTTTTCAATGATTAACAAATGACAAAATCAGAATCCCGAGTCGAAATTGTCACCTTCCATTTCAACTTATTTCAACATCACTTTGAGGGTAAAGGATGTTGAAAGTCGGATGAAATTACAAGCGATTCTCATGCACGTTTCAACTTCACTTCGCCCTAAAAACCTGCAGTTATTTCCCGTTTTACGAGATTGGATGGTGAAACGAAGGTGAAAATAATTTCACTTTCGTTTCGCTTTGTTTCAACTACCTTTCTATAAAACGCGAGAAAAAATTCACCCTCACCCGAAATTTGAAACGAAGTTGGAAAAACTTTCGACATCACATTGAGGTTGAAACGATGGTGAAAATAGTTTTGACCTCACATCGAAGGTGAAACGAAGATAAAAAAATGTTGCAACCTCACTTCACCATCCAATTTGCACACATAAGGTAAAATAAGTTGAAATGTAGGGTAGAAATTTCGACTCGGGATGAGATTTTTTTTTTTTCGTTCCGAGCTTCAATAGTGACTGACTTGAGTGGTCAAAAAATGTTGATATCAATTGTGAATGATTCGGTAGGACCCGTCACGACCTTCCACCCGTCATTCATCATCAATCCCTTCATGGTATGTTACAGTCCATGCCAGATCCTCCGCCAACCGACGACTACAACAGAACGACCAACCGACGATCGGACAAGATGTACATTCAGGATTCCCGAACCTACGGAAGTCACGTTAGCAGCAGCAATCCCACGTCGAATTATTCGACCTTGAAAGATTCGTACAGAAGTTACAGCAACAACACGAGAGAATCCAGTCCGCCTTACAACTCGTCGAGCAACTACGGTACGCTGAAGAGCGAAACATTGAACAACGACGTTGTGGATTATCACAATCGCATCTCACCCGAACGCAAGATTCACGATACGATGAAACAGTCGCAATCGTTCTCGCCCGGTGGCAACATCGATTTCATCGACGACGATATTCCGTATCACGCGCGTCAAACGAGCCAACCGTTTAGTTACGGCGCGACGAACGACATGATCAAGCATCAAAAACTCTCGTCGCCTTCTTTGGTGAGGAAGGCGACCATGAGGGGCAACGCTACTATCGTCGATCTCGATGACGTTCACGGTCAGAATAATCGAAGACCCGTCAGTCCGATCGGCCCACACACTCCCGATCCACCTCCGGAGTTTGCCAATGGAACTGTCAAATCGCACAACGATCATGCCGATGGGTACGTTGCTACTTATTTGTGTTTACCATTTTTCGTTTGATCCTGTTACTTAAACGCTGGTTTTTTGTTTGGAATCTTGGTCCTGAAAAGGAGGGTCACATTGATCCTGTCTTCCAAATTTTTCTATGGTTAATGGGGATAGTGGCAGTCTGCCTTCGGGCAGCCTTACATTTCGCAGTTTTACTTTTTTCAGATCTACTTTTCCCAGCCTTACTTTTTTACAGTCTAAGTCGCTGTTGATTGCTTGGTTAGTTCGTTTACCAGAGTCAGCACCAAATAAATGAACCAACCAACTAATCAACGGCGAATTACACTGGGAAAATTAAAACCAGGACAAGTAGGACTGACCGAAGGCAGACGTCCCTGGCAAATATAGTAAAAATATTTGGAAAAATGCAATCATCATGCTTAAGCCTTCTATTTTGTAATAAAGTTATAAATCACGATATTCATGAATAAACTTTGACAATAATAAAACAGTCTCGCGAATAAATAATTTTAAAGAAATAATTCATAAATTTGCAAAACAATAATCAAATTCTCTAAACCAAAGCTTAAATCCATGAGTAAGAGTGTACACTTCAACGAAAAAACAAAAACGAGTACACACTGGGTCAATTCGATGCGTACCTCGACTTTGATGAAAACAAATTTTTCTGCAGAATTTATCTTTCAAGTTTATGATGATATATAGACTCGAATTTACACATTCGCGGTATATAATCGTATTCTAATTGTAAGATAGTGAAAGTGTATCCCTGAACTATTCCGGACCATTTAAACTCATATATATTCATAATAGTGATTCACCGAAGTGAGACAGGGTCATTTCCATCCAGTGTGGGTTTAATGGATAACGGTTGAAATTTTAGTTCGACTTGAATCGACCCTCCTTTTCAGGAATCCGGTCAATTACCTGTTTCAAGTAAAATAATTGTATCCATAAAAGCGCCTAATTTTTTACTCTCAATTTATTCTGACTCATTCGACTCGAGATAATTAGTTTAAAATATTGTTTTAGTTAGATGTAAATCTAACTAATTCAATATTAGGGTAAATGTAATTAGTGAAACTCTCGTAAAACTTTCGTAAATCACTCTTTCAATGGACTGCAACCTCGATAATCGGTCGTAGTGTATAAAATGATGAGACACAAATGATGACAAAATAAACATTATCCGAGAATTAAATGTTGAAAAATAAATAAACAGCATGAAGCTGATCAACGAGACTGACTGATAGCCGACGCACGACTTTGTCAAAACAATTGATAAATCGTTCGAACGTTATTTTTCCACATTTACGGTATTGCGCTTAGAGATCGCTTGTGAGGTGTATATATATTCAGTCGATGACAAAAATGGCAAATGCGGTCTCCGAGTTGTGAGTCACTCACGGGCATTGCGCTCGAAACGGCTTGTTCGATATTTACAAACTGCCACGCGGAGGTGGATGCGAGAAATACGAAGACGAAAGAAAAGAAAAAAAATAAGGAAAAAAAACAAACAGACACACTACCATGTGAAACTCGGAAATTTCGTATAAGGTTGAAACGTTGTAGCGAGAGGCCGAAAACTCGTCTTTCCCAGACGTTGGCCGCTACTACGGCCATCTCACGAAACGTTGTATGAATTTAAAGCGTGAAACTTTCATGTCGCTCTCGTGTACCACATAAAGCCGGATAATTTCGAACGGTCTATTGACTCAAACGCTCCAACTATCGTCGGACCTTCATTCTCGAATGTAAAAAATAAATTAATGAGAAATATAAAACTAACCAAGGCAACTCGCGACGTTTCGAAAGAATGAGAATAACCAGAGAAAACGAAATGGAAATGGAAATATATATTTTTTGAAAATTATCTACCAGAGTTTCTTTTGAGTAGGTGGGTAGGTAGAGTTCGCTTCGATTCTATAGGGTGTTTCGATTTGAATCAACGTTTTTTTTCTCGGTCCCATTGCGAAATTTCGTTTTACATAACGAAAAAAATAATTCTCGAAAAAATTCAAATTTTTATATAAATTCGTAGAACTTTGCTTTTGCTTTTAAAATGTTTCTGGTTAAATTACATGTGATGATCATACTTTTTTGTTTTGGATAACGACAATGCAGCCATTTTTAACGATAGAATTTTAAATCGTAGAAAAACATTTGTAGATTGTTGTCTTGCCTTCGAAAGTCGAAAAAACTGAAAAATTTCCGTAACTTGAGTTTATTTTTACGCACAGTGTCCAGAACACATTTTTATCTGAAAATACACATTTTTCGTTTTTTTTTCAATAATATCGAAACTGCTCATCTTACAGCAAAATTTTAGATACCAATTTTGTAGAAAATTCAATCCTTATTCCAGATGGAAAAAACTTCGAAAGCAAAATCGTAGTTCATAGAATTAACATAAAAATTTGAAGTTTTCAGATACTCAATTTTTCCATATAAACAACGTAAATTTCGGCATGAGACCGAGAAAGAGGAAAAGTTCATTCAAATCAAAGCACCCTGATACACATAAGTATAGTTGGGTTGAAAAAAAAACTAACCAAGGCAACTCGCGACGTTTCGAACGAATAAGAATAACCTGAGGAAACGAATAGGAAACAAAAATATAAAACAAAAAAAAAAGATGATCTACCGAAGTTTATTTCGAGTAGGTTGGCCGTTCTCGCCCTCTGACATAATTATAAATATAGAACAAGGCGAGACGCGCTAAATCGTCCGTAGCGGAGTGGCTACCCCCCTCCGCCCCCCCCCCGCCTACCTTTTTCATTTTCTCGCTTTCCACTCTTCGTTACTCTCTCATCTTCATCATCCGGTTGCAAGATAATTGGATTAAATTCGTAGGAAAGAAAATCTGTTATAACGAGCCCAAGAGGATTAAAGTATCGGACTTGTACCGGCAAAGTCGATTAAAACTATAGTCGACCGAAATTTTCATCGTTATTTATCGTTACCACTTGTGTCCCCCGAGGCTCGTTAACCGCCCACACACACACACACAGAAACGTGGTCCAGCGACCGTGATGACTTTTCCCGATATCCCATCCGATAATTATCGTTGTCGATCGATAATTATCGGGTCCACGGTAAACCGGAGAGGCAACGTAACGACAATGAACGAAATCTTTGGTCCGCAACGGCGATGCTCCGATTGTCGTACTAACGAGCCTTTGTTGCAAACTCACGTCGGTGCACATCGAGTTTGCGGTCAGGGGTCACGATTCAAAACGATCGATGTGCGAAACGACCGAAAATTTAGAACGCACAATGTTTCGAACGTACGGAATTTCGAACGCCTGACAGTCGCGCGGTTTTCCACATTGCCCGGACTTTCGAGCTTTCCCACACGTAAACTATGGATGTCACATACATGCCGTCGGGAACTTTATTGTAGGAAATTCAATTCTCTACAATATTGTTCCAATAAAGTTTGTGTCTACGTCGCGTTGTTTAGCCAGCATTCACACGGAAAGATAAAAATTCATTGTTCTGAACATTGAACGTTCTGAACTTTGACCCCTCTTATCGTGTCGCAATTACGCGCTACATAGCGACATAACTATATTCGACGGTTTTTATCACACATATATGTGACACCTTGCTTTATTAATTTTTCAGACTGTCGTGGTTGAGACAGCAGCAGTTGAAACTCGCGGCACGACGCGACGAGAGAAGCCCGGGAAAAATGTGGCGCCAGGAAAGCGGTAATCGCGTTATCGGCGAGTTGAGAAGTTTTCAGAGAGGACGATTGAGACACGACGGTTACGCGAGCGATTCTGCGGTTCTCGACGATGACGACGACACATGGCCCAGCAATTCCGTCACCTATCAGGTATAATACTCTTGCCGGTTTTACCCCCGGCGATGTGACTCACATCCTTTTCCGGCCTTCACGGCATCATCGACCACAAACCACGGAGACGATTCACCGTATCGTTTCTTCCAATTTAAACAAAGTTTAATTTAAAAAAACGTACTTTTAAAGGTTTTGTACCTCGAAAGGAAAAGAAATGGAATCGTTATATTCTCGATTTTTCCAGGGAGAAATACGACGTAGACATTTTTAATTTGAAATCAGTCTTATTAATTTACATATTTCGCACTAGTTTGCAACACTCGAAAATATTCATATAAAAATTGAAGGAGGGACAAATTAGGTCTCAAAATTATTTTTTCTCCCTGTCTTTTGTACATCATGCGGGGTAGACTTTGCTTGAAAAGTCTTGTTATGTAAAACACAAACATTTTTTTTTAAATAATTTTAATTAACTCATTTCAAAAGATATTCCGAAAAATATGCGAAAACAGAGCATTGTCCTCTCCCCCCTCCCTTATTTCCGAAACTGCTGGTACTAAGATTTTGAAAAAATCAGGGAATATAACATCTCCCTTGAAATTTACCGAAAAACTACAACGAAAGTCCTAGGTCTCACCGATTTCTAGAAATTAATTTTTCAAACTAAATTTTTTGTTATTTGAGGTCGACTGCGATAATGCAATAAACGCCCGCTAGATGGCCATGCGTGATGCGCGGTGCAGAAAGGGAGGAAATAATAAAAATATATAGTACGAATTCCTCTGCGCGCGAGTCGAACTCGGACATGAACGAACTTTTAATTCCAAATTATTTTTACAGAGTTCGAGAGGCGCGCCTCACACATCAGCGCCAGCGAGTCCGCTTCTGCCTCAGCGTTCGAGCAGCCGGAAGTTCAACGGTAGCGCGATGAACGGGACTTTGGGAAGGCCCAGAGCCGAGAGCGTGAACGAGCGACCCTTCGTCTCGGTCAAGAGGGCCTACGAGTTTCGCAAATACAGCGACGGCCAGGTAAGTCGAACGATGACACAATCAGTTCAATGGTTGGAATCGCATTTGGCCTGAAATAAATAGAGCCCCCTTAGATCACGAGTTTGGCTTTTCACGATATAGTAACCGCGGCTAATTACACAGACGCAAAATAATCTCATTCACGTTGGATTTTTCACAATAATTTTTTTTGTAACATTAATTGCAACACGAATTGTGTGCTTCGCGCATAGTTTTTAACGTTCGAAAGCATTAGCTCATAGTTCGTCTCGAGTGGATTGATCAGGGGGGAGCTTAGCGATCGTTTTTTGGTGTAAATTTGGGTGAGGTTCGAAATTCAGATCGATCAATGTTCGGAACGACCAAAATTCAGAACGCGCAATGCTTCGAAGGGTCATAATTCAGAACATCTTTATATTAGGGTGCTTTGATTTGAATAAACTTTTTTTCTCTTTCTCGGTCTCAGAGGGAAATTTAATTTTGCATATCAAATTAACTGAGAACACTTTTCAATAAGCGAGAAAATCTTCCAAATCACATCGATAACACCGTACAAAATTTCAAGGGTGTGCAACCCTTTCAATCGTTGCAAGAAAACAATCGAAACAATGAAAAATCAATAAATTTTTATCTTCTCATCCAAACGCTGGCTAAACAACGCTATTTAGACCAAAAGTTTACATGAACAATGTTACAGACAATTAAATTTCCTAAAAAAAAGTCCCCGGGAGCATGTTTCCATCATTGATAGTTTACGCGCAAGAAAGCTCAAAAGTCGTGGAAATATAAAAAACCGCGTGACCGGTAGGCGTTCAAAATTCTGTACGTTCAAAAAATAGCGCCTTTTGAATTTCGGTTTTTCTGAAACATTGATTGTTCTCAATTTGTTCGGCTCCTACCCGCAAATTTCACCTCTCGACGATGCTATTAGAAAGAAGAAAAAAAAACAAAACAAAAAAATTGTCGTGCATGTTGCCTGAGAAGAAGAGCTTGGCTTGCGTTCCAGAGCCCTCCGTCATCCCCGCACGCTGCTCAAACAACATCACCGCTGATAGGGCTAGCGCAATCCCAAAACACGGACAAACATCAACAATCGCGAAGCCGAAATTCGTCGCAACAGCCGCCGCGTCCGGATTCCAGAAGCGACAGTTACGCGCGTGCCGAATCCATCCTGAAAGAGCATCGTCAAGTGTCGAATTCCATGGTTTCGTCGAACACATCGCCGGACAATCAAACAACGGTGCGTTTTTCCGTGCGTCCGGAATCGCGAAACGGCAACGAAGGATCGTCAAATTTTTACGCAACCAAGAACTCTTACACGTCGACGACGACGTCGAACGATAACAAGGACAACAACGATACCGGCCTTTTGGCGGTCGTTGGACAGCACAATAACGAACGCGACGCGATTGACGATCCTTTGGTCAGTCTCATACGTTCATTAGCCGAAATATCGCCATTCAGGAATCATTCATCGACTAACAAGAACGAAAACAATCATCCGATAAATCATCAATCACACGCAATGTCCACGGCATCATCGACGACATCAAACAGCGCCATCAATACCGACACTAACAGTTCCCCTAATCAGTCACCAAAAGCATGGCAGAGTTGCACTCAGGTTTGTCAATAGCTTTGCACCACTAGTTTTTCTTTTTCTTCGTCATCTTGTTCTTTCGTTTTTGTTTTTTTTTTTTTTCGATTAACTTTTTGGTTCCTCGTAGAGGAAGCTGTGCGACGGTGGGACATTTTTTTTTCACGACATCCTCGTGTCACCATGTTTGCAGAAAATGTCCGGATGTATGTGTGTGTGTGTGTATGCAATGACCTTGCAAAATTCAAACGCGTATAACTCGAGAACGGTTTTAGCTACAGCCCCCAAATTTTGCAGATATTTCCAGCTCTGTATTTCCTTCATTGACCAGAATTTTCGTAATGATTCAAATTTCACATTTCAACTTCATTGATATTCATCGACATTTGAATGATCGAATAATGGAACATTTCGAAGTAACGAGAGGTACACAAACTTTTGAACAATTTGATCGAACAATTTTTTTTTTTTTGTTGAACAATTTGATTTTTCGTACAAAAATGCGTCGATCTTGTGATATTTGCTTCGTCGATGTTGATTTGAAAATGTATCGATCAATTTATTTATTTTCTCGTTTGTTTTGTTACATTGTCAACAGCCCCAGAATGACTCGCCGTCATCGTGGATCGAGCGAAGCGTCAGTCCGGCAAGCGCGACCGCTGTCAATGGGGCCTCGAGGCCCCAAACACCGGCGTTTCCGGTTCATCCGCGCACGCCCTACGTCAATAACTCATCGCCGACCGTTACATTCGCGACCGATCGCAATTACGTTATTTCCAACAACATCAACGATCCCACGTCCACCTACGCTCACAACAACAACAATATTCACAACAGCGTGGATCATCCGATTGGAAAGAACAATATCAACAACAATAACAATCGTGGTTATAACGCCGATCGGGCTATTTACATCGAAGAACGCAGAGAAATATCCAGGGAGACGGGGCTTCCTCCCAAGAGTCCGACGACACAGCGGTAAGTTGTTTATTTCTATTTTTATTTTTATTTTTATTTTCATTTTTTATTTTTTATTTTTTATTTTTTATTTTTTATTTTTTATTTTTTATTTTTATTTTTTTATTTTTATTTTTTTATTTTCATTTTTTATTTTATGTAATCGAATAAAAAAAAATGATGTATGAAAAAGTGCAATTAGAATTTTCGTTGATTATACGACGAGATATGATAAATGAGCGCGAGAAATTTTGTTTACAAAGGGTTACAATAATAATCTTCGTGATTCTAGACGTTTGAGTTTTCCGGCAACCGGGTCGCTCAAACAAATCCATAACAAACGATGGCCACTCACTAACCAGTCCGGGTCGTTTGACTATAGGTAAAATGAAAAAGAAAAAAAAAAATGTTTCAATGAAAAATCTGTAAAATGTGACGCGTGGCACTCGTCTACTCTCTTGTAGCATGGATATCGTGTTCGATAATGTAACGCACCGTGATCTTGTTAATGTGTTGTTTTTTTTACCCTGTTGTTTTTTTTTAATTTTCATTTTTTCGTCTGTTGCTAACATTATTTCTCGTCTCGGGGGATTAATTGTATCATCGGGCGATAGTCCAATAAACGTAACAATTTGGGTGTAACAAACGTTTCGCGAGTATTCTGAGCTCTGATTATCTGCACTATCGTCTCGTCGAAAAATATAGCAAAATACTCGTTTAACAATATAAGTAAATCTATTATATAACATAATATATAGTTGAATAATAAGTGCAACCACGATGATTCGATTATCAAAAACCTTTCTTCATAATACATTCTGTTCAAAGTTGGAAGAAAACTGAAATCATTCATGCTTTTGTTATTTTTAATTATCAAAATGGGTCAATGCTAGTGTACAGAATATCTAAAAATTATTTCAAGCGAATATTAAAAAAAAAATTGGATAGTTATTCATAAAGGTTTGCACACAATTCTCACTCATTCTCGACGATCGATCGACTAACAGGATGGATTTTCATTGTTGCATCGTGATTGGTTGGGCACTCTTAAAAAAACTGTGTTGTGGTTGAAATATCAAACTTCATAAATAAACTTCAGCACATTCATAACAATTTTGAGTATCCACACACTTGTGCAACTGTTGTCGTCATTTACCTCGTAAGGAAGCACACTTTTGCACGATTCCCTCAATCACATCGATGTAACAAACGTGACCGTTGTTATCGTGTTATCATTTTCGTACCGCAGAATACAAAATTTGAAAAAAAAAAAATTGTAATGTGACGAAATTGCAGCAAGGACCGGCCCGTCTCGCCGACCAGCGAATCGACCATCTCGGAAACGCATACGGTCATTCGTCACGTCGGAACGCCAAATCACGTCGAATTTGCTCAGAGTCCCAAGGTAAATTTATTTGTACTGTTCACCGAAATATCCGTGATTCGCTAAAATTTTATTTGAAATATCCGTTTATCGAAATATTTTTTTATCCGATCCCCCTCGAAAATGCGTTATTTCACGCCTGCGAAGCGGGCGCAAAGTGACTGATTTCACTCCGGTGCTTCACATGCAAGAAATGAGCGTTTTCAAGCAGGGTCGGACAGAAAGTATCGTGTGCATCGAGGACGTCGGGCGATTTTTTCTTGCTTACAACTTCACACTCGTCAAAATCGTCTCTTTTAATGCCCATTCTTGTTCCGGAAATGAAAAAAAAAATAATTAATTTCGATAAACCGTTTTTTTTTCTCCAGAGTGCGACTTCTTACAATTCGGTCAATAGCGGGGGTAATTCGTCGCCGCATGTGCAGCATTACGGTTCACGACGATCGAGCATCCACTCGAACACGGAACCCCACGAAGTGGCTGATGTCAATGTGAAATTTGTTCGGGACACCAGCAGAATCTGGTACAAACCTAATATCTCACGGGAACAAGGTAATTCATTGATTGGTTATACAGAGTGATCCACCGGAACCAGATAATTATCCGAATTATTTTAAGCAGTCAATTTTTCAAGATAATTCAGTTTTTTTATTTCAAACAAAAAAATTATTTATTTATTTATTTATTTATTTATTTATTTATTTATTTATTTATTTATTTATTTATTTATTTATTTATTTATTTATTTATTTATTTATTTATTTATTTATTTATTTATTTATTTATTTATTTATTTATTTATTTATTCATTTCGCGATTAATCGTAAAAATGTTTTTTTATCGTTCATCAGCCATATCGATGCTGAAGGATGCAACGCCCGGAACTTTCGTCGTTCGTGACAGCAACTCGTTTCCCGGAGCATTCGGATTGGCGTTGAAGGTCGCGACACCGCCTCCCGGAGCGCCGAGCAGTCCGAAGGATCCTTCGAGCGAATTGGTCAGACATTTTCTGATCGAACCGACGTCACGGGGTGTGAGACTGAAGGGATGCGCCAACGAACCCGTGTTCAGCTCGCTATCGGCCCTCGTTTATCAGCACAGTCTCATGGCCATGGCATTGCCCTGTCAACTATTGCTTCCAGAAGCCGAAGCCGCTGCCAGAGCCCTCGATTCTCCAAGCTCGAACAGCACCCAACAACTTCTCGCTCAAGGAGCTGGTGAGAACGAAATTTCAATAATTCACAGATGATAATCAAATATTTCGTCAATAAACAAAACAATTTTCATATGAGAATTAAATAAAAAAATTAATATATTTTAATATTTGAAATAATCACGAAATTAAATTCTCACAAAACAGGGCAACAAGAAACAAAAGTCAAGACAGTGACAACCGATTAGGTTTTTTTTTAGATAACTATGTTCACGATGCCTAATTTTTTGCATCGTAAACTAAAAGAGCAAGGTCCAGGCTTTCATTTCATTCCACTTGGAAGGTTCTATTGGCTCGCGTTATTTTTCTACAAATCCAATCAGGAAATCGAAAACAGTTGAAAACATTACGATTCTGTTTTTCTCAAAAATTAGAACCAATCAACTTTTTTCCAAGCCCGATTCATGTTTTACCAGAAGAAAACCTATAAAAATCGGTTTTCACTTGTTTTTAATTCTAAATTCGATTAATTATTGTTTTTTTTTTTTTTTGCGATGTTCTCCTTTTCTGTGTTTCCTTCTTCACTTGCAAGATTCGTGTGGATGAGTAATGAATGAATGTTCTGAACATCGTGATATTTCTGTTTTGCAGCCTGCAACGTACTGTACCTCTTCACGATCGACACCGAGTCGCTTACCGGTCCACAAGCGATAAAGAAAGCCATAACCACGCTCTTCGACCAAAAACCATTGCCCGCAGCGACGATTGTTCACTTCAAGGTATCGACACAGGGCATCACGCTCACGGACAACGCCCGAAAACTTTTCTTCCGCAGACATTATCCAACCAACAACATCAGCTATTGCGGTTTGGACTCGGACGAAAGAACGTGGGACTTTGTGAGCGATGACACAGGACGACCGCTCAGTGCCCAGTAAGTTTTTTTTTTACGTTTCATTTCTTCCCCGTGATAAGAATTATTTTAAGCCCTCATGTCAGTCTTCGACGCTTTTTTCCGGCCCCTTTACACCATAAACATGGCTCACTTGTGCCTAGCGCTTTTAAAAATACTCTCAAGTCCTCTAAAAATTCCACAAAATTCAAGAAATCTTAGAAAATATCCTACAATAAGGATCAATAATTATATTGCTGAAATAATAATTTGTTCCAATCCCCATAATAATCATACAAACAAATGAAATCCTGGAAAACGTACTTTTTCGGCCAAGGCACGAATGATCCATGTTTACAGACTAGTGATTAATTATTCAATTTTCCCACCAAACGTATGTTGAATTTTTCTACCGGCCAATTTAACATTTTCTTCCTTCTGTTCAATTGCAGCCGCTGCTTTGGATTCGTTGCGCGTAAACCAGCACACAAATCGGACAATCAGTGTCACGTGTTTGCCGAACTCGAACCAGGACAACCCGCCACGGCGATCGTAAATTTCGTCAACAAAGTCATGATGGGCAGCGCCGCCGTCAAAGCGAACATCGTCTGAATCGTCCGATGCGATATTCGACCGTCATTAATTATCAATCAAACACAAACGACGAAAAATAAATGAACGAAAAAAAAAATTCGCATTATCGTAATCAAAGTAAAATAATCGTCACACGGACGAGAATCTCGATCGATAGATCTGCCTAGCGTTGCCACATCATTCGGTGCGATCACCGTCGGCCTCATATCCCACCAAAAAAGTGGCTAAATAATGCATGCAACACATAACGATGTAGGTTCGTGGAAAGAAGTAAAATAACAAACGAACAAAAAAATAAAAAATAAAAAAAAACGAAATGTTACCCGTTGTCCGTTAAAAGAATACGTTTTTCTTTTCTTCTCAATAATAAAACGTTCGTCCTCGAGAATTTTAGAAGCGTGAAGGCGTTGAACGAAAAAAAAAAATAAACTTAAAAAAAATATTCGAATATATTCAAAAAAACAGAAAACGAAGAAAAGTATTTAGAAAAAAACGTTTCACTAATTCCCACGTATTGTAAAACAATATATATATATATATATATATATATATATATAGGTTATATCCAACACCGTCTATGCATGCTGCACGATCGTAAATAAAATATATGACAACAATAAACGATTAAATAAATTATACGAAACAAGGAAGGAAAATAAAAATAATAATAATAATGATAGATATATCGGAATATATATCACGTTATAAACGGGTCCATTGTGAAACACCCGAATGTTATCGTTGCCACGAGCCCATTATAATATCATACCTATATGTTGTATGAAAAAAAAAATGATGTTCATAACTGTACATAACACTAAGGCCTTAGAGAGAAAGAGAGAGATGAGAGAGAGTGAGAACGAAGACGAGTCACGCGACTTGTAATAATTAGAACGTTCAATCGAATTATCAATGACTTATCGTCGATGACTCGCGACGAGATGATAAACGTTATCGTACGAGTTAAGCAGCATCGGTAGATGTTGGTTGAAGAAAAGCAAATGGCTTTTGCGTATAAGGGTTTCGAGTAGGAAGCACCACAGAATATGTTTGATGAAAAAACAAACCTTCGTTCTTGCCATTGTATAACTTAAAAAAATATATAATTTAAGAGAGTTGCGGATCGAAGTTTCGAATGTTCAATGAGGTCCGAGGGCCTCAAAATTCTGTATATGTAGTCTTCCGAACGGCAATGTTTCGACGGATCAAAATCACGAAAACGTATATATATATATATATAGGTATAGTAGGCGTAAAGATTGCAGAAGCTGCAATCTTCACGCGGTTGAACGAGCTGCTACGCCACTATACCTATATACATACGTTTTGCGGAATTATGATCGTTCGTGACATTGACGTTCGAAGTTTTGTCGTGTCGTAAAATTTATTTTTCGGAACATTTAGATTCGATTTATCGACCTGGAAAAATTCGGAGATTCAGATTTTCGCGGAAAATTCAATTCGAATAAAAAGAATTTCGGAATTTTTGAGCCTTCGGAATATTGAACGTTCGGAACTTTGAGACGCACCTATGAGGAGGACGTCAATCGTCTCGCAGAATCGATGTGCAAAATCGCACACGCGAGAGGGTTAGAACTAGTGGGGACGACTATGAGCAGTCAATTATCAATCAAACTCGTGTGAAATGTCGCACGGACGGGTGAAAAAAAAAAAAAAACGATGAAATAGTTGAGACAAACGGCATTAACAACGTGATGAATAATGCTTGTTTCCTCGATTCAACATATTCCAACGCCCAAACGACGATGGACGTTCGGATCTCGTTACTTTCGCTTATTTTATACTTTTATTCATCGGAGAATTTTCGATTTCGGTTTGATTTATAATTTTCACGTGCCGAAAAAATTGAATTTTTTTTTTGGGAGGAATAAAATATTCGTCTCAGAGGGCCTGAATGTGTGAAAGCGATTACGAATTCGTCCGAATGAATTCTGAACGTTTTCGCAGTCAGGAAAAAATATGGAGGAAGGGAGAAAAAAATGTAATCGCGAGGGCCTCTACCCTCTCTCGTTCTTTTTATAAATTCCGGCGACTAACAAAATTATATAGATCTATATATATAAATATATATTTAAATGTATTTCATTAATTTAATTATTTGAGTCATTATTCTTACTCAGTTTATTATGCTCTTAATCCGTACGTTCGAAAAAAAAAAAAACAATTATTGTATCGATGTGTAACCCCAATCGGTATCGCATATCGTTATTGAATAATAAATCCATACTCACTGCGTAAAACAAAAAATAATCCAAAACCCTCGTGAATTATTTTATTCATCTTTTGGAGTAATTTTTTTCCTCAATGATAATTTTCAATTTTTTTTTATTCAGGATCAATCACTTTATCAAAAAAATAACTCTTCAATTATTCTTTTCTTGAATCTTTATTATATTTTGTTTATCATTTAGAATACTTTTTTCCTCGACGATTTTTTAAATCTTTTCTTTTTTACTTTAAGATCGATCATCGTTATTAAATAATAAATCTATACTCACTGCGTCAACGAAAAAAATAACTTCAAGCCCTCGTGATTTATTTTGTTCATCGCTTGAAATATTTTTTTTTTCTTCAATGATTGTTAAATATATTTTTTTTAAATATATATAATTTTCATATACGATCAATCAAGTTGTTCAAGGGTTCGTTGTGCGGTCGTCGATGTTTCTCGATCCCGAGTAATAATTATTTTCCAACGCCGCGTGAATGCGCGTATATCGAAGGCATCCCGTCTCGTTCTAACGGCAAATATAATGACCTACTGGCGGTGCAGGTTCGGAGCGGACAAGCCTCGACGAGACTCGACCAGACATAGGCGTCTCTGCCTCGTGATAATAGTCTTGCCGTACAGGGTATTTGGAAATCACGGCGAAAGGACTTTGTCTCACACCACTGGAATTGTGTGGACTACACTGTACACAAGTTCATCATCAAATCTTGATCGTACGACGTTGGATGAGAAGTCACCTTGACTTCTTTTTCGGCCAACCCGTTATATTTCCATAAATGGCGCGAATGTCCGGAAATTGTTTTAAATATGATGATTCAAATTTTCACCGAAATGTTTGTCGCGTAGTTAAAGAATTTCAATTTTTTCTTCATTTTTTGATAATTATTATCATGCACAGGGTTATACATATTTTTTCGCGCTGCTTGCAGTTGCACAAGCAATGTGCGAAAAAGAATGGTTCTTTATCAGTTAATTAAATATTATTTATGTGAAAAAAAATAGACCAAAGATTGAGAATGTCGATGCAAGTAGATTTTTATTTATCGATTAATTCAAAATCATTTTATTATCGCTATTGTCTTACCTTCATATTGGAGGGATAAAGAAAAACCAAACGTCTTTTGCTCGTTTAGTTTTTCACAACGTTCATTCAACGAAAAATAACATTGAAGGTGAAGAAAATTAATTGGAAAACTAATAAACTAAACACTATTTTTTAAAAAATGGACTAAATTTTAAGATTAATATTCATTTATTTATTTCGAAACAATTTGATTCTCGCTATTCTTTACCTTCGTATCGTATCGTATCGTATGGACTACCCACTAAAAGAAACCAAACATATATCTCTCTTTTAGTTTTTCACAACTTTTATCAAACTTGAAATAAAATAAAAAGTAAAAGTAAAATCGATCCGTAAACTAAACAATCAAATACAACTTATTTATAAAAAATCGATCATTGACCGGAAAATAAAATAAAAAGTAAAAAAAATCGATTGAAAAACGAATCAATCCAATTGTCACTTGTTAAAAAAAAATCGACCGTCGATTGAAATCCATTCATAGATCAATATTCATTGATCTATTAGCAATAATTTGATTTTCGCTATCCTTACCTTCATATCGAAGTACCTACAAAATAAAAACCAA